>CM046448.1:55330642-56542128 GCA_025506515.1 Flaveria trinervia | reverse complement strand
GCCCTTGAACGATCCTGCACGGATCATTCACCATTGGCTTATGTGGTCCATGTACCACAGATGTCCAACAACCTGAGCTATTGACAGACAGGTGATGGAGCAATCTTCTCTGCCAAATGTTATACTCATTCCTCACCAGAATCGGAGGCTTGGTAGAGGATCCAGTATTGAAAGGATCATTCGAAGAAGTAGTCATTGTGGAAAATCAGACAGATTCAAGTAAAATCACAATAAATTTAGCTCAGAACCACACAGAACCTCAAATAAAACGGCCAGAAGCAATACACTCTCAATCTCTATAACAGATCCTTGCGAATTTGCTAATTCGATCAAACTTGGAGCGATGAACAGTTTCAATGATCAATTGTTAGATCGATCAATGATTAACCTGCTCTGATACCATATGTTAGGATCTCAGCCACTTGGTTTAATCGATTGAACAGATATCGCAGCGGAATAGCTCAGAATTAGATAAATTCAAGCAAGAACATTCGATATAAAGCGATAAAAGAATTTTGTTATAGAGAGAGAAATATCTGACAGAAGGAATATTGCATTAAGATGTCGGCCTCAATGGCACGATTACAGGTGAGTCATCCTTCCTTATAAAGGAAAGAATGACGTAGGCTGATGTCACTTGAAAGTGACATGTAACCGTTTTATAACTACTGATGTTTAACAACTACTGAAGATGTCAACAACTGATATCTTCTTACAAATGTTCCTAAGTGTTAAACATCTTATTTACAACTACTGAAAAACATAAAACTACTGATACTACAACAACTGAAGAACAACCTCTTCAGTTGTTTACAAGTACTGAAAAGGAAACAAAACTACAGAAAAGTAAACAAACTACTGAAAGGAAAAGAAAAGTACTGATGAAGAAAAACCATCACAACAACTGAAGAAGCCCTCTTCAGCTGTTGTCATCAGCTGTTAGCATCAGCTGATGTCTTTAGTACTTGAACATCAGACTTTGTCTTTCAGCTGTTGATCTTCAGTCTTTGTCTTCAGTACTTGTTGAAGTCTTCAGACTTTAGATCTTCAGCTGTTGTCTCAGTCTTTGTCTTCAGTACTTCAGAAATACTTCAGCAGTTGTATTCTTCAGACTTTGTAGAACAGCTGATCAGGTCTTCTTCAGCTGTTGTGATGTCCTGCGGGACTTAGAGGTTTCTCTGATCAGGCTCATTGGTTCTTTTGGTCCAACATTCCAGGTTGTGGGAATTACATACAATGTTTTTATCTATGTTTATCTTATATCTTGTTTATGCATATGGCTATGTTGTCGTGAATACTGACTAAACACGACACAAGTCCCCTTGTTGTCGGGTGTCGTCATGACACGCTTGTCATCATTATTATTATTGCATCTCTATCGCTTACCATGTGTTATGACGATTCCCGTATCGTTACATCCCCGTGTTTCCGCTCTTAGTGGGGGTGTGACAGACTGGTATCAAAGCCATTGGTTATAGAGAATTAGGCAATACACTTGACCTAGACTAAACCTAGGAACCTTCATGTAGATTTGCATGCCAGGGTTGTGTGCATTTTATATCTCATACGTGTTCCTCATTACTTGTTCGGTTATTTATCTGTTTCGTGATCATTTCATCCTGTGAGGGAGCCCTTGTGCTCGCTCTTTACGGGATGCTTCTATTGGATCTTCCGTTTCCCTCTGCGCACTGAGTTGTTTTATCAAATCCGGGTATTGAACCCGAAGAGATCTTCATAAATCATGCTATTGCGCTTGACTTTAGACACTAGGATTTACCCCAAGGAGGTTATGTTTGAGACCTCGAGAGAGGAGGAAATAGGAAACCTCTGCTAGACTAAAGTTGATTTCATGCATGGATATGCCATTATTATGATGGACTACTGCTGGACATTACTTATACATGGTATGAAAATTTCATGATTTGTATGCATTGTGTGGCAACCATAATATGGTCTTAACCTGGAAAGTTAGACCTTAATGTGACACGGATAATGTACCCTGCAATGGTTAAAACTTATGCGTTTACTATTCTTATGATTAGAACATGCCGCCTCGAAGAGTTACCCACAGCAACAGTGGCGGAAGTGAAGCCCGAGGGGGCAGAGGCAGGGGCAGAGGTAGAGCACCAAGAACAAGTGATGGTCCTACCAATGTCACACAACGGGAACAAGAAATGCTGATATGGTAGCCTTAATCGCTCAACAGCTGGCCGCACTGATTCGACTATCGTGGCCCAAGTGAGCGATGCTCTTCAGAATTATCACCCCCACAAGGGTGGCAATGATAATGAGGATAACGGGAACCCAACTGGAATGAAAGCAATTAGGAAAACGGGAATGGTGGTACAGCCGGTAACAAAACTGGAATTGTTAATGAGACCAGGGTTGGGAATGCTAGACGGGGAGTTCATAAAAGGAATTTGTGGCTTGTAAACCAAGAGAGTTTGATGGCAAAGGTGGAGCCATAGCCCTAACCAGATGGCTTGAAATGATGGAGGCCATGCTCGACATCAACGAATGCCTCGACAGTCAAAGGATCAAGTATGCCACGTGCTCACTACAGGGCAAGGCACTAACATGGTGGAACACTCAGATTCAGGCTAGGGGAAGAGAATCAGCGATGCAAATGTCGTGGGATGAGTTCAAAGCCCTAATCACCGAGGAGTACTGTCCTCTCAACAAGATGAAAAAACTTGAGCATGAGTTCTGGAATCATGCTATGGTGGGGGTTGGGCACGCAGCATACATCGATCGTTTTCACGAGCTAGCAAGGTTGGTTCTGCATCTGGTCACCCCGGAATCAAAAAGGATACAGAGGTATATTTGGGGACTTGCACCTCAAATCCGGACAATGGTAACCGCAGTTGCTCCTCCTACTATTCAAAGCGCAATTCTGAAGGCTGGCGCTCTAACTGATGAGATGGTCAGAACAAGGGTATTGGGCAGGGGAGCAGAGAAAAGAAAAGATGTTGAGGAAACGAGCCGGTCGAGTGCCGGGAAATTCGAGAAAAGGGCCAAGACAACCAGAAATTTTGTGGCCGTAACCCAGGGCAGGCGAGAGTATGTGGGTCCGCACCCTAGATGCGATAGGTGCAACTTTCATCATCCCCCAGCTAT
This sequence comes from Flaveria trinervia, assembly GCA_025506515.1. Taxonomy (NCBI): domain Eukaryota; kingdom Viridiplantae; phylum Streptophyta; class Magnoliopsida; order Asterales; family Asteraceae; genus Flaveria; species Flaveria trinervia. The sequence goes on along the minus strand of CM046448.1, from coordinate 56,539,011 downwards.
GCCGTGCCAGGTTTGCGCGAACTGTAGACGCCCGGGGCATTTAGCAAGAGACTGCAGAACAGCACCGAATATGGTCGCACCAGTCAACGCGGTGTACCCCGCCAGGAATGCCAGGGGCTGTTATGAGTGTGGAAGCCCTGATCACTACCGGCACATGTGCCCCAAATTCAAATCGGGCACCGGGCCAACAAGGGAACAACCAACATTAGACGATGGCTATAGCGGAAATCAAGCCCGACAAACCAAGGGAATGCGGCTCGGGGACACGCTTTCATCAGGACCCAAATGTTGTCACGGGTACGCACTTACTCAACAATCACTTTGCATCTGTACTATTTGACACTGGAGCAGACAATAGCTTTATATCTTCTGAGTTTGTGCAATTACTTGATTTGAGTCCTAGTAGGCTAGAAACTAGCTACTCTGCAGAAGTGGCCAATGGTAGGGTTGTTCAGGCCGACCAGATTATTAGAAAGTGCTCGATAATATTGGAGAACCATGCCTTCGATACCCTTTGAGTTAGGAAGTTTCGACGTGATTTTGGGAATGGATTGGTTGTCGAAACACGGAGCCGAGATTGTCTGTTGGGACAAGGTAGTACGAATCCGTATGTCAGACGGAGGAGTACTCAGAATTCAAGGAGAAAGACCGGGAAGAAACTTAAAGCTTATCTCCTGCATGAAAGCACGCCGGAGTTTACGAAAACAGTGCTACGCTTTTCTGGCCCATGTGGTAGAAAAGAAGGAAGAGGAGCAGAAATTGGTAGATATCCCTGTAGTGCGGGATTACCCAGATGTATTTACTGATGACTTGTCTGGTTTGCCTCCTCCACAGCAGGTGGAATTTCGTATTGAGTTGGTTCCTGGAGCTACACCGGTAGCAAAGACACCATATCGGTTGGCACCATCTGAAATGCAAGAGTTATCTAGCCAGTTACAGGAATTACTGGAGAAGGGTTTCATTCGGCCGAGTCACTCGCCTTGGGGAGCACCAGTGTTATTTGTCAAGAAAAAGGATGGGTCGTTCCGTATGTGCATCGACTACCGTGAGTTGAACAAATTAACTGTGAAGAATCGGTATCCTCTCCCCAGGATCGACGACCTGTTTGATCAGTTACAAGGAGCTTCGTATTTTTGCAAGGTCGACCTTTGATCTGGATATCATCAACTAAGGGTTTTCAAGGAGGACATACCGAAGACAACGTTTAGAACTCGTTATGGGCACTTTGAGTTCTTGGTTATGCCGTTTGGATTGACTAATGCACCAGCTGTGTTAATGGACTGATGAATCGGTGTGCAAACCTTACTTAGATAAGTTTGTGATCGTATTCATAGACGACATACTTATCTACTCTCGATCAAAAAAGGATCATGAAGAGCACCTTCGAGCAATACTGGAACTGTTAAGGGAAGAGAAACTTTTTGCCAAGTACTCGAAGTGTGAATTCTGGCTACGAGAGGTGAAGTTTTTGGTCATGTGGTTAACAAGGACGGGAGTCATGTAGATCCCGGAAAGATCGAAGCGGTGAAGAAATAGGATGCGCCCCAGACACCTTCAGAGATTTGGCAATTCGTAGGATTGGCTAGATACTATCGTCGTTTCATTGAGAACTTTTCAAAGATCACTCAACCGTTGACATTGTTGACTCAGAAAGACAAGACGTTTGATTGGGGACAGGCACATGAACAAGCGTTCCAAACACTGAAAGATAAGTTGTGTAATGCACCAATATTGTCCCTCCCAGACGGAACTGATGATTTTATGGTATACGGTGGTGCTTCGCATCAAGGGTTGGGATGTGTACTAATGCAGAAGAATTCCGAGGGTTGGATAAACAACTGATGTGCATGGACGATGGTGTACAGTACTTCGTGGACCGTATATGGGTACCCAAGTGGGGAGGTGTACGTACTTTGGTCATGGATGAAGCACGCAAGACGCGATATTCTATTCATCCTGGCGCGAACAAGATGTACCACGATCTCAAAGATCTGTACTGGTGGCCAGGCATGAAGAAAGACATTGCCACGTACGTCAACAGATGCTTGACATGCTCAAAAGTTAAAGCTGAACATCAAAAACCATCGAGAATGTTACAGCAACCTGAGATTCCCAAATGGAAATAGGAGAATATAGCCATGGATTTCACTACCAAACTGCCTCGAGCGAGCAACGGGCATGACTCGATATGGGTCGTAGTGGATCGAATGACGAAATCAGCACATTTCTTGCCAATCCGAGAAGACTACAAAATGGAAAAGTTGGCGAGATTGTACATAAAAGAGGTCGTGACAAGACACGGAGTGCCGGTGTCAATCATATCTGACCGTGACGGCCGATTCACTTCACGATTTTGGCAGACACTATAGAAAGCGATGGACACTCGATTAGACATGAGTACCGCCTATCACCCTCAGACAGATGGCCAAAGTGAACGGACCATACAAACGCTAGAAGACTGCTGAGAGCGTGTGTAATCGACTTTGGTGGTAGTTAGGACACTTATTTGCCATTGATTGAGTTCTCTTACAATAACAGCTACCATACCAGCATTGGGTGTGCTCCGTTCGAAGCGTTGTACGGAAGAAAGTGTAGATCACCCATTTGTTGGGCCAATATTGGTGAAAGTCAGCTAACAGGCCTAGAGATCATTCAAGAAACAAACGACAAGATCTTCCAAATCAAAGATAGACTGAAAGCCGCTAGAGACCACCAAAAGAGCTATGCCGACAATCGTCGGAAGCCTCTAGAATTCAACGTTGGGGACCAAGTGTTACTCAAAGTCTCTCCTTGGAAAGGAATTGTTCGGTTGGAAAGAAAGGGAAGTTAGCCCCAAGATACATTGGACCATTCGAGATTACAGATAGAATTGGTCCAGTGGCTTACCGATTAAGGTTACCACAACAACTGAACGGTGTGCATGATACTTTCCATATGTCGAACCTCAAGAAGTGTTTCGCTGACGAATCACTTCACGTACCAATTGAGGATATCAAAATCGACGAAAAGTTTCATTTTATTGAGGAACCCATTGAGATCATGGATCGTAAGGTCAAACAGTTGAAGCGCAGTACAATACCAATTGTTCGCGTAAAGTGGAATTCAAAGCGAGGGTCAGAGTTTACATGGGAACGGGAAGATCAGATGAAACTTAAATATCCACACCTATTCGTGGATGACACTCTTAGACCTAACTCCAGCTGAATTTCCGGATGAAATTCTCTCAACTGGGGGATACTATGACATCTGTCACCTTAAGGAATCATATTCGCTTAAGGAATCATATAAATATATTAGTTATTCTTCCTCTTCTTCATGAACTCCTGTTTTAAGGAATCATATTCGCTTTATTACCCTTGTGCCTATACTTCCTCCGTGAATGTGTGCTAAGCATAAAACTTTTTATAAATTACATCGCCATTATCACCAAATATATCATTTTTAATTATATCCATTGTCATTAATAAAAACATTTTAAGCTAACAATTACCATAAAACACACTTTTAAGATTAATATAACCAATACGCTTAAAGTCGTTTTCAACCGAAGAAAACTTTGGGAACTCAGGGGCTAAGTGCAGGGACTAAAATTGACATTTGCAAACCTGGGATGGGTATAAAAACCCCATTCCTAGCCATTTTCTTCATCATTTCCATTTCTTCTTCACTTCTTCTTCTTCACCTATCTTTCACTTTTGCACCAAAATCGCTCCATTTGGTCTCGTTTTCGTCGTCTAGACTTCATCTACAACCTAGTCTACTCCATCCTTGCAGGTAGACGATCTTGGTTGTCCATTTCTTCCTTGTTTTACTACTGTCCATTTCTAGGGTTTCAGGTGTTCGGGTCAACTCGAACACAAGAGGTCGTGTGGGTGCGTGTGATGACTTTCTGCGTGTGCTTCTTATTCGTGTGTGCTTGTTGTGTGATTCTGGCAGTTCTAGATGTGTAAAACCCGTGCATGGGGCAGCCAAAACCTGCTCTGCACTTCAGCAGTCGCGAACCTGCAGTTCAGGCGACTGGGTCTGTCATACGACTGAGCCGTGCGACTGGGTGAGCCATGCAACTGAGTCATGCGACTGTGTCTTTTGGGCGACTGACTCGTGCGACTAGGGATGTCATGCGACTGAGTTGTGTGATCGATTGAGTGTGTGTGCGATTGAGTCAATGCGTATGAATGTGTGTGCGATTGAGTCAATGCGGATGAATGTGAGTGCGATTGAGTCAATGCGGATGAATGTGCATGTATCGCAGGACTGAAGGCCAATCGTACGAATGAAGGTTCGGTCATACGAATGAAGCTGATTCGTATGAATGAAGGTTGATTCGTGCGTATGGAGGTTAGGTCATGCGATTGGGGTTTGTGTGGTACGACTGAATGCCAGTCGTACGAATGAAGGTTCAATTGTGCCAATGAAGCTAATTTGTACGATTGAAGGTTGATTCGTACGAACGGAGTGTTGAGTCGAGCGTCTGGTATGTTGTGTGACTGATGATGTTTGAGTGTGAATTTCCTTCCTGAGCGTTTGATGATGATAAGGTAACATCAGTATAAGTGTCATTGCTTGATCACAAAGATTAAAGTCAACGCTATCAACATGCACATACTATTTTAATTGAAATCAACCTAACATTTGGCAATTATCGACAACCCGTTTGGGATTACAAATATTTAACAAGTACTATTTCTTATAACAATGAGATCTTTATACGGATGTCATAAGCAATGACGACTACTCATAGTACTTGGATCTACATAAGATCAGATACTTGTGTCCGCTTGTGTGTGTGCTACCCACGACCGAACCGATACAACCCAAACCAACCAAACATTACTATATGCTTTATACATGTCATTAATGCTTAACATAACTGTCAATAGGTGTTTGACTGTTCATTGCATACAACTGTTGGGAATCTTGATCATTCATACTTACCACTTAACAAGTGAGTTTTGTGGCCCCTTTTTATGCTTATACTACTTTACAAACATTTACAAACATGGGGGAAAAGTATGCTCACCTGTTTTCATGTTGTACAACATACATACAATTTACATACTTGGAATCAATGTGCAACGTTTTGTGGGTACTTATCTGATACATGCTTGAGTCTGCTTTGTGGTTCTTTCTTACAACCATTTAATTCCAGTGTGGGAACCGAAGGATAGGTATTGGTAGTACTACTTGGTTGACACCCCCACCCTCATGTTGGTATACTAGTTAGTACCAACAGAAGCCAGGAATGGGCCTTGGGTGAATATATTCCGACAAGATTCTTTGTGTACGTCGTTAGGTTTGGTTGTAAAGCTCTTGTCATGTGATTTTTGTTTACTTATAACTGTATGCACGGTATTCTGCAACAACTTTTACAGCATCAATACTTATTTACTTTTAAACCTGCGAGCTCACCAAAAATTTTGTTGACCATTTTGAGCATATCTTTTCAGGTGATCATGCTAGCTGGGGTTCTAGGTGTGTTGCCTTAGTGGAGACCCTAGGATGCATTTTCGGGCTAAAGTTGTCATTTTGAAAACAATTGTTGTATCTGTTTCAAACAACATTACACTTTGTAACTTGTTCCCGGGTTGTGGGAATTGCATACAATGTGTTATCTATGTTTGTCTTATATCTTGTTTATGCTTATGGCTATGTTGTCATGAATACTGACTAAACACGACACAAGTCCCCTTGTTGTTAGGTGTCTTCATGACACGCTTGTCATCATTATTATTATTGCATCTCTATCGCTTACCATGTGTTATAACGATTCCCGTCTTGTTACATCCCCGTGTTTCCGCTCTTAGTGGGGGTGTGAAAGAAACTCAAGGGGTTGATTTTGATGAGACATTCTCACTGGTTGCAATGCTAAAGTTTGTTAGGATATTATATGCCATAACTACTCATTATGATTATAAGATTTGGCAAATAGATGTCAAAACTACTTTTCTAAATGGATATCTTGAGGAAGATGTCTATATGGTTCAACCTGAAGGTTTTGTCGATCAAAAACATCCTAACAAAGTATGCAACTTAAAGAAATTAATCTTTGGTTTGAAACAAGCGACAAGGAGTTGGAATCACCGTTTTGATGAAGAGATAATAAAATTTGGGTTCATCAAAAACGCCGATGAAGCATGTGTATATAAAAAGGCTAGTGGGAGCATCACCACTTTCCTAGTATTGTATGTCGATGACATCCTACTATTTGGAAATGACATTCCAACCTTGGAGGGTGTAAAAGCCTGGCTTGGAAGTTGTTTCTCCATTAAGGATCTTGGTGAAGCCGCCAACTTTTTAGGAATAAAGATCTATAGGGATAGATCAAGGCGGTTGATAGGTTTAAATCAAAGTGTATACATTGACAAGATCTTGAAAAGGTTCAAGATGGAAAACTCTAAGAAAGGTACCGTACCTATTCAAAGAGGAATTATATTGAGTAAGACTCAATGTCCAAGCTCAAAGAATAAGCAAGACAAAATGAAGGGAATCCCGTATACGTCATGCAATGATATGCACTAGACTAGACGTGTCATGCACTTTAAGCATGACAAGTCGATACGAACGAAATCTTGGAAGCAGTCATTGGATGGCTATTAAGAACATACTTAAGTACCTAAGGAGGACTAAAGATATGTCCCTAATATATGGATCTGGTGAGGAGGAACTCGTAGTAAAGGGTTACACAGATGCGAGTTTCCAAACTGATCGGGAGGATTCACGATCACAATCGGGGTACATTTTCATCTTGAATGGAGGAGATATCTCTTGGAAGAGCTCTAAGCAAGATGTGGTGGAATTATCAACTACAGAGTCAAAATACATCGCCGCTTCATTAGCAGCTTAGGAAGCTGCATGGTTAAAGAAGTTCATTGCCGATCTAGGGGTGGTCCCTTCCATTCAGGACCCCCTAGAAATTTTTTGTGATAATGAGGGTTTGATTGCTCAAATCAAGGAACCCCGTGCACATCAAAAGACTAGGCACATTGAACGAAGATTCAACTACATAAGGGATGAAGTTGAAAAAGGAAAGATATGTATTCACAAAGTTCACACGGATCAAAACATTGCGGATCCACTCACGAAGCTTCTTGAAAAGGCAAAGCATGAAAGTCATACTTGTGCCATGGGACTTCAATATTCTAGTGAATGGATATGATCTTTAGTTTCTGTATTGAGATATTGTAACCCTTTATTACTTGAATGAATTATTTGGTTATAATGTTTCAACTAATATTCCTATTTTGCATGTTTTAAATCCATGAGTAAATTACTTACTCACAAAATACGTAGTTGTTCATACTTGTGGGAACAAGTATGAAGGTAAAACTATTATGAACTTGGGTTGGTAGATATTCATATGGATGAATATTGAGCAAAAGGTTGCTGCCAAAGATCATAGATATTTGTGGGATGCAAATACTGGACTAACCTGCATCTCAAACATTACTACATGGAATCTTCTTGATTGATCATAAGTAATTTTTAGTAAAGGCGAACATCATTTGGTATCCTCTGGCCTGAGATACATATTGGGTCTTGATATTTACCAAATATTATACTTTGACTTAGTTCTTTGTTGTTCTGAAACATGGCAGTACATAAGTATGAGTTCAGGTATGATATAAGGTAATTATGAGAGACATATGTAGTCAAGATGGGATTTGTCCCTCTTATTCATTAAGAGTAAGATGTCTAAGGCCTGATAAAGTTAATCAATAGAGAATGACCACTCTGTATCTCTGGGATTTAACATGACATTTGTGACAAAAGGATAGACGATTGATTCACCTAAAACATTTTGAGTATGGTACTTGAAGAGGATGGTGTTATTGAGTGGCACTCAGTCATACCTATTAAGGGTAGAAAACCGTTGTTAGGCGGTATTTACTGATTGCATCAATCTTCTATGAATCTTGTGCAAGTGGGAGATTGTTGGATCTTTTATGCCCAAGACACATACAAGATTGATGTGGTTAGTATGTTATGATCCAAGTCGGGTCATACCCAATAACAAGCCAAACAAACACCAATAAATATTTATTCATTGATGAGATCATACAAATAAACATTGACACCAATTTAGAAAATGTGTTTTCTAAAACATTGCTTTTATATAAGAACAACATTATGTTGATAATTCGTTCATGAGAAATTATTTGTTTCATTATTTAAGTTGGTTAAATAATAACAAATTAAAGTGTTTTAATGTTATAAAATTAAAATTGGTTTTAATTTTATAAAATAAGGGTTTAAAGTGTCAAATTTTATAAGAAAAATAAAATGGGGGGAACCTATTTTAAGATGAAATTCGGCCGCCCAAAAGGGGCATTGGAACTCCTTTTGTGTCTTGGTCTTTGCAAGACTTTACTCCACTTTATACTCTTCCATCATTTCACACTCTCTCCTAAAACAAGCAAGAACTCTCCAAAGAAGGCTGAAAATTTTCGGATTTAGAGGCTGAAACAAGGCTGAAAATTTTCGGATTTTGAAGGTGCATTTGTAGAGGTTTTTGGTGTTGAGCTCCCTAACTAGCAAGGTGTTTGGAAGAGCTTTTAGGTATCACAACTTGAGGCTTTCTCTCTTGGGAGCTGGACTTTCAAGAACATCACCATCTTCATCTTATACATCTACAGCATCTCGTGCAAGAAAGGCTGTATCAATGAACACCCTATGGTTGTTTTATGGTTTGATAGCACACTATTTCATATATATATATATATATATATATATATATATATATATATATATGATCCTTATTCTAGGGTTTTTTTTATGTATTAAAATGGTGAAAATTTCAGATTGTAAACCACATGTTTAAACTTTATATCCGCTGCACTTTTATAGTTTAAATGGTTAAACTAACTTTGATTACATGTTACAAAACCCAACAGTTAGAACCATTTGTTGCTTTTGGACCTTGTTGACTTTGTCTGCATGGCAATGTGCAAGACATGATTTGAATTAAAAAAACTTATTATCTTATAGACAAGTTAGTGATCAAGCCCCAATTCCTTCATTTGATTAAAAATTCAGATTTCATGATTACATGCATTGACTACTCACACTAAATTGTGATTAGTGATGAATTGATGCATTTATCATAAATTTACCTAGAAGAATAGCATGAAAGACACTGGTCTGTTCAACAGAACTAAAAGTAACATAACCAAAAAATTAAATACATATGTACAAGTATATATATATACATATAATGGGATCATACTATGACACTAAGCACCTTCCTGTATCATTTTGTTTGATGATATGATACCTGAATCTTGTGCTTATTGCAAGTATAATGTTTCACATAATTTCAAACAAGAGTATGTTTTCTACTAGGCATGTTGTGTATCATGTTTGATGTTGATTAAAGATAGACAATTATGGGTTCTACATTTAAGTCACATTAGAGTTTTTTCTTCGTTTGTGAGTCCATTCATCACTTTTTCACACTTAGAAACTATGTACTTAAGTTATAAGTTCTATCTTGATTTGTATCTTACATCTCATTAATTTGCTGTTATCTTCATGTTTAACAAGTTCATTGTAGTAGAAAATGGTTATCATTCCTCAATTTGATGTTAATTTTGATGATTGTTTCTTGGCCTAGAGTTTACGTTCATGTTTAACTTATTTGCAAAAAGAAATGTTGTTGAAAAAAGTTAACCTCATCAAGAAATCCAGTTGAATATCTTTGTCCACATAAGTTTTCAATACTTCAAACTTTTGTGAACATGTTGTTGAAACAAATGCGGTAGAGTTAACTTGTCCGCATTAGGTTCACTTTGTTTTTATGACTTGAAAATAGTTACCTGCATTGGTTATATGCTTGGGTTACCTCACCCGTATTAATCAATGCACTTACCCTCATTAATTTTGAACTTAATCAAAATTAATGTGATCCGCAGATTAATGTGTGTTATGTTTTCTTGTTTATTCTTGACTGTTATGAAGATGTTTCTTTGCTTTTGACTTGTTTCTTATGAATTTTTGACTGTTGTTGGATTGTTAATTCTTGCTTGGACTAACTTGTATATTAGATGTGATACAAGTTTCCTAGATTTTTGACTGATCTTGGACTTTAATGCTTCCAGAAATCTGCATAAACTGAGATACTATAGTATAAGTTCTGCACCAACACAATCAATTCCTTTTTTGTAATTTTTTAATTTAAGAAAGGAAATACATGTACAAACTTTTCAAAATTTTCAATTACTCCCCTAAAGTTTATATCCATACAGAGATAAAAACTTTAAGAATTTAAAATTTTTTTAAAATAAAATGATTTTGTTTTCTTTTCTTTACATGAAGAGGAAGTATACTTTTCTTGGGATCATACCAATCTTTCATTGCACAAGTGCAACCTTTTGTAAAATAGACATGTTTATGGTCTTATTGATTGAATGTATGTTTGTCCTCTTAAACACATACCTGGTTAATATTATAATGCATGTGATGTTTATCATGTATTGATTAATTTGAAACATATACCCCACACTCAACAACATATTATGATCAACTACCCTTATGTAATGCATGGTAGAACTTTTTCACAACTTAGTTAACCAGGTCACTTAAAGTATGAAATCTCATTTTCACTGATCCTCATTGGGATTATTTTACTTTGATCCATTTAATGATTTGATCCACATTAGGATTCTTTTTCACTTCACATTGGAAGGTGATCCATAATAGGATTCTTTTTGTTCATTCATAAGGAATGTAATATTTTGTTGATTCATTTAAGATGGATGTGTTCCATATTAGGAATCTTTTGGATCATGATATCAGCACTATGTGCTTGTTTCTCTAGTTCTTTGCTTAGGAAATCAGAGAAGAAATTGATATAGGTGAAGGAAATTCATAAAATATCATTTACCTGGTGTGTTTAGGTTGCTACACACATTCACTTAGTTAAGTAAATACTTACCAATACGTTGAGATGAGTGCTTCATAGTTGAATATGGACATTAGTTCATCACAACATGTATCTTCCTTTCCAAGTTGAGCCTACCCACATATGAGGTAAGTCATGCCAGTCTTTTGAAATTTTAAAATAAGCATTGTGAATGATATAACAACTGTAATTATATCACTTCCGATGTATAATACACAAACTTCAATAAAATGACTTTATTTGTAATTTTTATTTTAATTTTTTTGTAATTTTGATATTTTATTCAAGGTTAATCATGCCAATTGAATGAACTAGAAATTCAAACTGACCAGGTTTAAATGCCATGGAAAATAAATCATCTAATTGATTGTTAGTATGAACTTGAATCAATTTGATTAACCCTTTTTAGCACAATCTCTCAAAAAGTGATATCCAATTTCAATATTTTTTTGTTTTTGAGTGTTGAACTAGATTATTTGTGATAAATTTTTGTTGTGTTGTCAATACGAATTGGAGTTTGCAAGAAGTTAAAACTATAGTCAAGCATCTGGTTTTGAATCCTGAGAACTTGAGAGCAACAAGTTGATGTTGCTATATACTCAACTTCTTCTATTAAAACAGACATGTTGGTCTGCTTCTTGCAGTGCCAGGAGACCTGTCTGGAACCAAGAAATTGACAACTGCCAAAAGCTGACTTCCTATTGAAGTTGCCCCCATAATCACTGTTAGTGTAGGCATAGAGATTGAAATATCCTTCCTTTGGATACCACAATCCAAGAGTCGGCTTCCCCTTAAGATATCTGAATATCCTCTTTACAGCATTCACATGAGATTCCTTGGGATCTGCTTGATATCTAGCACACACATAAACACCAAACATAATGTCAGGCCTACTGGCTGTTAGATACATAAGTGAACCTGTCATTGATTGATAGTGAGTATGATCCACTGATTTGCTTTTTGGATCTGGACTAATCTTCACCTTAGTGTCAACAGGAGTTCTGATGGATTAACAATCAATAAACTTGAATTTCTTCAACATTGTTTCTATGTATTTTGATTGGTTGATGAAGATTCCATCTGCTGTGTGTTGGACTTGCACTCCAAGAAAGAATATGAGTTCCCCCATAGCACTCATTTGGAATTTTGAATGCATAAGTTCTTCAAAGTCTTTATAGAGTAACTTGTTTGTTGAGCCAAAGATGATATCATCCACATAAATGTGGACCAACAACATGTCTTTTCCTTTTCTATTTCTGAAGAGAGCCTGATCAATATTTCATCTTTCATTTCATATCCATGTTCAAGAAGAATAGATGATAGAGTCTCATACTATTTCCTTGGAGCTTAATGAAAACCATACAAGGCTTTGTCAAGCTTGAACAACCTGGGTAGAAAATATGAGTCTTTAAAGCCGTGTGGTTGACTCACATAGACTTCTTTAGCAATCTTTCTATACGAAAAAGCACATTTCACATCCATTTGATAATAGGTAAATTTCATGGATGCTGAATATGCTAGAAAGAATCTTATTCCTTCTAATCTTTCAACATGAGGAAACACTTCATCATAATCAATTCCTTCTTCTTATGTATACCCATGGGCCACTAATCTTTCTTTGATTCTTATGAAAATTCCCCGGTCATCAGTTTTGTTCCTGTATAGCCACCAGGTGTCGATAGGGTATTGTCCTTCAGGAAGATCTACTAGTTTCCATACTTCTTGTTTCTTGAATTGCAAAAATTTTTCATACATTGCTTCAATCCAACTGTTTTCTTGAAGAGCCTCTTTGATATTCTTCTGTACTATTTGACACAGAAAGCAAGAGAACAAGCAGATGTTTGCAATACTTGACTTGCTTCTTGTCACCTGTTCATTAAGTTCACCAATGATGCTTTCCATTGGATGGTTCTTGTGTAGTCTGGTTGTTAGAATTAAGTAACCAACAATGGTTACATCAATATTGGAGACATTTAGATCATCTTGGTGAGAGGCACCTTGATCTTGTATTGTGGGAGAGTTATGAAAGTAGTCAAAGTCATTTTCCATTCCTGTTTCAGCATCAGCAGCACTTTGATGACTTTCATTAGTTGAATTTCCTTCAGTTTCAACTGGAAGTGTAGCTTAATCTTGATTTCTGACTTCAGTTGAGGGCTCTTTTGAAGAAGAAGGATGTATACTAGGACCAGCATCATTTGAAACACTCTCATTTTGAAATGGTTGTTTGACATGATTATCTTGCAATGGGACATCTTCATTGAGTTGTTTAGTAGAATTCAAAGGAACCATTAGGAAATCATTTCTTCTTTCTATTAGTGAAGAAGATTCAGTTGATTGTAGGTTTCCTGCATTGAACAAGTGAAATTGATCAAAAGATTTTGTAAATTAGTCAATATCAAAAAATTAGTGAGTATCATTTGTTGATTTGGGAAAGGAATGCACATTGAATTGACCATTGGTTGATTTATCAATAATGTTTAATCTTGGATTAAACACTCTATAAGCCTTTGAGACAGAAGAATAACCTACAAAGAATCCTTCATCAGACTTAGATGAAAACACTCCCAAATATTCTCAGGTGTTTAGTATTAATATAGGACTACCAAATGACTTAAAAATAAAATGAATGGTATTTTGTGAAAGAGAAGTCCATAAGGAGTCTTGTTGCTTTCTTTTACAATCAAAGTTCTATTTTGTACAAAGCATGATGTGTTAACTGCTTCTGCCAAAAAGGTAATTGGCATTTTAGAATCTGCTAGCATGGTTCATGTTGCTTCAATTAGTGTTCTATTTCGCCTTTCAGCTACCCCATTTTGTTGGAGAGTTCTAGCTCCAATAAATTGATGAGCAATGCCTTTGGTTGCACAGAAAGAACTCAAATATTCATTTTTAAATTATGTACCATTATCACTTCTATTTGTTTTGACTTTATGATCAAGATGATTTCAATATTAGTGATAAAATCTTTTATGAGTTAGGACGTTTTGTTTTTATGAAGTAAGAAGAAGACCAATGTAAATCTTGAAAAGTCATCTATGATCATCAAACAATAATGTTTCTTTCCAATGCTCATAACCTGAGTAGGTCCAAAGAGATCCATATGAAGCAACTTCAATGGAGAATTGTTTATGTTCACAACTTTTTCTTGTGGGAAGACTTATGTTGTTTCCCTTTGAGACACGCTAAACAATGATTAATAAAATGAAGTTCTTTTTAGGGTAAACATCTATGCCAAAGTTGTAACTCATTAAATGAAATGATTTCCCTTGACCTATTTGTTAATGTTTTGAAATTTTTGTGTCCCAAACATCTATGCCAAAGTTGTAACTCATTAAAAGATGCTTTTGACAGAAGACATGTTTCTTCTTTAGGTTGAGCAAAATTAAGAATTAAGACACAGGAATTATTCTTCCTCGGAGTCTTCAAGACAACCCATTTTTTAGGAATTTGAAATCTTGGTTTCAGAATATAACATTTAGTTTCAGTGAAGTGAGTGGAATATTTCCGGTAAAAGATTTAAGACACGATGAGCAAATTGAAGTTCAATTGTTCATAGTAGTTCACTCTATTAAAGCTCAATGACCCATTTGTCACAGTTCCTTCACCAGTGATTCTACCACCTTGGGAATTTCCACCAAATGTCACAATAGTTCCTTGAATACGCTTGAAATGATGAAGGAAGGAATGATCTCCAGTCATTTATCGGGAGCATCCACTCTCCATATACCATAGACTATTGGACCTGTATGGACAACAATGCAAGCATGAGGAGAACTAATTAGAATGTGGAACCCAAGCAATGATGGTCTTGGGTTTCCTGTTCCTATCCTTGATAGTAGCTTCTTGGTATTTTCCTCTAAAATATGACTTAGAGGACGAAGTCTTGTTTGATTTTTGATATCTTCATGATTTCATCTCATTAACTACATTTGATGTGTAAGAAGAATATTCAAACCTTTGGTCCCTATTTCTTTCGAGAAATTGGACATGTTTTTATTACCAAACAACAATTTTGAGTTATGAAAATGATTGGATTGTTTGTTGTTATGATTTTCATTTCTTTCACTCTTGATTTTTGGCTTCACAAATGGTGTTGGTGAGATGGGCTTGTTTTGTGAAATTCTCAAGCATTTTTCTTTCAAGAAACAATCAGATGTATTGTGTTTAGTCATATCACAGATAGAATAATATTTGTTAAAATATCAATTTTTGGTGGAATGGTTGTTCATGTAACAGATTGAACAATATTGATTGAAAACGAATTTATTTGTTTTATGATTTGACATGTCACAGATGTCACAGTACAAGTGTTTGTCTCTTTGATTGACCTTGATGCCTTTTTAGATTTACCAGTTTTCAACTGAGCATCACTTTTTGATTTGGATGATGAAGCAATATCAGCCTTGTTAGCAGTTTGTGTAAGGCCCCATTTCGGGACGCTTACAGCTGGTCAACCATTGCACATAAAACATACATTTACAGTTATTTTAAATAAACATTCTCAGCGGAAACATTCAAAAATGGCATTTCATTTCATCATAAAAACTTTTGCAAAATAATGCATCGTTTTTTTGGTTACAAAATTACATGGTTGTATTACATCACAAAAGCTTTATATAATGGATGTCATCCAAAAGAGCTGAGCAGCTGCCTCGTGCCATCCTCAGCAACATTACCTGCCAACTGGAAACACATAAAAGTCAGCATTGCTGACTGAGTTCTAGTTTTATAATAAAACATACTTTTCTTTCATAAAACCATCCTTTCTCTTAAAATCATATTATACTTTACATTCGTTCATGATCATACATCATACGTACATACAGATAATATCATTATTATCTTCGTCATTCTTTCATTAATACATCATTTCATTCATTACTTTCATCATCACCATGAACTTTACCCTTCATGATTGTGATACTGTGCCTAAGCCTATAAAAGACCTTCATCAGTGGTGCCCAACACCAAGTGGTCATCGTACCTAAGGCACACAACAATGGTTCATCCATATGGTCAATCACAAAGAAAGACCCCAAGGTGCATCCTTTGGGGTAGCTAACCCGCACACCGTTGAGCTAACACCTACAACGGGTGTGCACCTCCATACATTTGCTTGCAAGCCTTTCTTACATTCATTCATTCATTCATTAATGCATGCATTTATCATTATGTTTCTCTTTTATTATCTTTCACTTTAAGTTACATAATACTTTGTTCATTCATTATCATAACACGTAAAGTCATGGGAAAGATATACATACATCATCATAAGGAACATAAACATATCATTCAATCATCATCATGCAGGGCATCATACATACATAACATACATCATGTATAACCATACAACATCATCATCATCATCATCATAAGCATAAATCACATATCATTATGTGCCCATCATACCATCTATGACCCCAAAAGTCAACTTGCATAAACCCTGGGAATCTCCTAGGTCAAAGCCTACATTACCCTTTTTCACCAAAAAGTCAGAATTATTCTAAGTGTTCATCCACATTGACCCTCTTGTTCATCCGCATTTGATTTGCTTCATCCGCATTTGTTTTGCTTCATTCGCATTTGTCATCCGCATTTGACTTACTCATCTGCATTTGTCATCCGCATTTGACTTAGTCATCCGCATTTCATATACTTAGTCAAATGCTCATCCGCATTGACATACCTCATCCGCATTTCCCAGACTTAGTCAAATGCTCATCCGTATTGACTTCATCCGCATTTCCCAGACTTAGTCAAATGCTCATCCGCATTTCATGCACTTAGTCAATGCTCATCCGCATTGACTTCATCCGTATTTGGCTTCATCCGCATTGGCTTACTCAATGGTTAATGTTCATCCACATTAAACCTTTCCATCCGCATTGACTTCCAAACAGTTAGACGGATTTTAAAACTTAACATGTGAGCCTAAAACATCAGATTCGATTCCCATGCACCATTCATCATGTTCTAAGCTTAAATCTTACCCTCTAAGCCTTAGAAACACAATCATACATCATCAAGCATGAACATAGTCACACATTACATCATAACATTATCATACACACAGTCAAGCGTACGGGTCCGAAACCAAGTTTAATAAAAACATACATTCATGCATTTCCAGCTCCAAAATCAGTTAAAAACCATTAAAAGAGGGGTCCTAGAACTCACCTTTACAGCTTTTGAGTATGGTTTCCTCCAAACTCATATGCAAATTGAATTCAACCGCTTAGAAACCCACTAAAAACATGCCCGAACACATACAAACACATATATACGTATAAACCCAAGGATATGACCGGTCAAGAACACCATAAAAGCATGAATTCTTACCTTGAATTTGATTTCTTTCTTCTTGTTCTTCTTCAAACACGAGCTCTGCTCTTTCTCTCTCTAAAATCTGAACTCAAAAGTGAAAAGTGGCATGGCATGGGCGGCCATGCTACTTAACTTAAAAAGTAAATCTTGTAATTTTACATATTTAACCCCTCATCTTGGGTTAAATAGGCTTTCTTTCTTTCCTTCGCTTTCTTCTCTTTCTTTAACTTTAAAACAACCGGGTGTTAGAGTTTGTCTCACAACACTACTGTTTTTCATTCATTTAGGCTGATGTCGATTCCTTAATCTTTTTCTAACGCCTTGTTCTAACTGATTTACATGATCTTTGTTAAAAATATCAAAAACATCCCCTTTCTTTGGTTTCAATGATCAAGGATCTGATTTGATCTTTGTTTTTGAAATTTGTTAGCTTTTATTTTTTTTCTTTCTATGAATTATTGTCTAATTTGATTGAATTCTTTGGAGATTTATTCTCACAATCACATCTACTTTTAGTAGTTGGTTTCATAGAAACATTAAATTTACTCTTTTCTTTGGAAACTGAATACATGAATTTTACCAATAGCACTATGGCTTTGAATGGGCTCTTTGGTTTAATGACCTTAACTGACTTGTCTGAGCACTCTTTGATTTTGATTGAGTGACCTAACTTGATTTTCTCCTCATTTGTTTCAATATAATCACCTGGTTTATTTTGAGGATTTCTAGCTTGTGTTATTACAAATTTGGTTTCAACAGTTTTAGGTTCATTATGTTCAGTGAGAGTGACTAACTCAAGCATGACAGTGTAATTATCATTGTATGGTGGGGGACTTGAATTATTTCAATCCCAGCCAATCTTTGTGACCTTTTGTTAATCAAGCATCTCTTGCAGCTTGGTTGAAGGCATTTGAAACTTTTCAAGATTTACTTTAATAATTGATTGCTCAACCTTGGATTGAGCTAACTTTTTAGTTAGCTTTTCATTCCAGCTGCAAGAGTGTACTTTTCTCCATGTAGAATTTCAATGTCATAGATGAGTGCTTTGATTTTTATTTCAAAACTTTTGAGTCTATTTGAAGCACTATGTTTTTACTTTTTTAGTCTTAGCAGTCAATTTGTGATTCTTCTCACAAATCCCTGTAATTTAGCAGTTCATTTATCACTCTAGAGAATAGTTTACCCTAGATGGCATTGGAGAAAAGCCATCATAGATGTGACCATAAGAGCATGATTTTGAAATTGAGGCTTCACCTCCTCAGCATCAGGCTCTGAACCACATACTCCATCTTATCTTTCACAAGATTACTTTTGAAGTAGTTTGTCTGCTTCCATGTTATTAATTGGTAGTTGTGGCTACTTTTGTATGGTTGTTTTCTGTTGTTGTCGATAATGATATTGGTGTTGATTATATTGATTGGAAGCTTGAAGCTTGGTTCCTGATGTGATTGACCCTAAGAATTCTTTCCTTTGAAACTATTGTTTTTTCTTCTTGGAGCATGCATTTTCTTTAAAATGGCCTAGTCACACCAATTTAGTTGAAGCATTTAACTTTGGATTTTTCATCCAAGCTTGGTATCTCTTGAACTTAGCTTCCTTTCTTTTCTAAAAACGTTGTTGCCCTCATTGCTATCATAGCCATATCCCACTATAGATCAATTGCTTCACCATCATTCGGAATCATTCTTCTAGACCTTCTAGATGTGAAAAAAATTTTGTGAAAAGGTCAGAGTAAGTCTTTCTCCTAGTAAGGCTTCAAAGCTCTACAAAAGGCATTGTAAGATCCTTTTCCTTTACAATATTTGGTCCTTTAGGCATCCTTTAAGAAGTTGCAGGATCGTTAAGGGCTTGAACACAATTACAACACAACACACAATGAGAAGATTAACTAAACTTAATCAAACAGTGAACTAGGTAACCAAAGGTGATGCAGAGAACACAAGTAAAGCAAGAGACAGAACAAGAGAGTATAGTTTTCAAGGGAGCAGTATATTGCTTTCTCAAGTTCTTTTACAAGTGTTACAAAGCATTAGAAAGATACAAGAACTTGGAATACTTATACTACAACCTACAGCCGGCTATACTATGAAAGCCAGCTGGATACAATTGACTAGACACTAACAAAATCAATTGTAGGATCAAAAGGCATATCTGCCTTTTGACCTTGTGACTATGACATGCCATAGCTCACATCCTTATACATTACAAAAAGGATAAAGTACATAAAGTGAAAGTTTCAGACTCAAGACCTCAATGTACAGTTACCAAAAGCATGGACCTTTTCACCAACTCTTGTAAGTTGGTGACTTATCAGAGACGCAGCGGAAAAGGTGCTTTATGGAACAGTACATCAGATAAAGCATGTGTACTAAAAGTCTTCGGAAGAAATCTGTCTTCATAGGTTGAAGCTTCGGAAGACTTTGTCTCTTCAAGCTTCGGAGACTTCATGTTAGGCTTCGGAAGATATTGGTCTTGGCTTCGGAAGATATTACACTTAGAGTATTTTCTAATGCTTTGTGTAATTCTTCCGAAGCATTCTTCACTTCAGTACTTAGTGCATGTTGCTGAACACTTAGGCAGTTTTGGGTTGCATCAGACTTCAGGAATCCTTACAAACTCCCCCTAGGCTGATGCTACCAAAACACTTAGAAGATCTTTAAATGTTTGTAGTCTTCAGAATAATCAGACCATCCCTTTCTTCATTTGATGGTCAGGATCATCAAGACTCTCATAGTATCTTCTCATTTCAAAGAGATCATGCAGAGGTAAGTTGATTATGTCTTGCCATGAGTAGACATTTTCAACACCTTGATCTCTGATAACATTCCATCTTTCTGGATTGGTAGAGTAAGTCCAGGATAAGATGGGTGTCTCGTTGCTAGAGGAGCCACTTGCATAGGAGTTGATTGGGCTGCCTCATCATGCACTTCCTCAGGTTGATCTGATTCAGCCTGGGGTGTAGAGGTAGATGACTTTGGCTTCTTCTTTTTAGTCTTTGGTTTAGAGGCCATTTTCTTCTTCCTCTTTAATGTCTTTAACTGAGAAGACTGGTCTGCAGCACCATGTTGATCATCAGTGTCTTTCTCAGTTGGGTGTTCCTCCCTCACAGGTTCAGAAGGAGAGGGAGTTTGACCCTGTCTTGGATCAGAAGATGAAGTTTGCTGAGGCTCAGCTGGAGGTTCTGGTTCAGGTGTCTCTGGTTGTTCAAACTTGACCTCCACTTCAGGTGGGACTTGACTTGGAAGAGAGTGCAATCAATGAGTTCACCACTTTTAATCTTCTGCTTGATTACCCTTATATGCTCATCCATTGTAGATAGAGACATGGGACCAAGTCTCCTTCCGGAGATCCATATGACTTCAAGAAGCTCATCATTCTTTGTCTGTCAGCAGACTTCTTTGCATTCTTTTGAATGATGGCTCTTGACTTTGCAGCTTCTTCCCTTAGCTTCCTTTTGGTTGTTTTTCTTTCTTTGACTAACTCAAGCTCAAGTTGCTTTAAGTACTCGAACTCAATGAAGTCATAGGACAGGGGAAGAAGTGTATTTGCCTGATAGAAGCCTGTGGCACTCAGGTAGTTTATCATTTTGATTCTATCCTCTTCTTTATCTACCTGAGGTTCTTGTGGAGCCACATCTTCCTGTGCAGGACTTTCTTGAACTGGAGAGAGAGTGGGAGTATGCTTGTGAAGTCTTTTCTGTCTCCTCTCCTCTTTGAATTGGAGAAGTAACCTTGCATCCTCTTTCTCCTTTATCTCTCTTGACACTTCCATGTCAGCCAGTTCATTCAACTCTTCTAAGGGGAGGGAGATGATTTCATCAACATCATAGTTCCTGGTCTGTAAATAATTAATCCTGACTGCCCTTTGTTCATCATTTTGAGTATTTGGTCTGGGGGCAGCCCTGATTGCAGCTTGCATGAATTTTGATGACCCAGAAGAACTTTCTCCCCTTAGCCTCCTTTTCCTCTCTCTCTCTCTTCCTCCTCAATTTCCTCAGGAGTCATTATCCTTTTCCCTTTGTCACCAACAGACCTTTGTGACTCAGGGTGGATTGAGGCTTGGCCTTCATTGCTTGGTGTAGCTTCCATGCTCTGGCCAGAGAGAGGCTGAGAGACACCTTCACCAGCAGGTGTCTCAGATGGAGTTTGGACCTCTGCAGCAGTTGTTGATGGTGAGACAAGGGTCTCAGGTTCTGCCACTGGGCCTTCAGCCAAGGTTTCCCCTATGAAACTAATCTTAGGGTCCACCTCAACATCCAGTTGACCGATGACATTGCCTGATTGCCTAAGTCTCCTTCTTAGAGAGAACTCTGCAAGGATCCTGTCTTGGATTCTTTGAGCCAGCCTGTCAGCTTGTCTAGATTTGCTTGGATTGACAAGTGGCATGTTGACTAAATCCAGTCCTTCATAGAAGCTCAGGCTTTGGAACTGAAAGACTTCTTGTTGACCTTGAACTCTGTGAAGTATGAGGGCTCTTCTGTCATCATCATACCTCCATCTGATGATGTAGTTGCCAGTTCCATGTGGTGGAGATGAGACAGCCCTTGGTATACCTTCCTCAAAGAGACTCCTGATGAGAGAGTCTATAGAGTCCACATTAATGTGAACTTGAGGAAGTTGCTGAGAATGCACAACAGCAAGTGAGGATGGTGAGTCCTCTATGTCCATTCTCTTTGAAGAACTCCCAGGTTCTGTGGTTGTGATAACTTTCTCCCCCTTTTTGGTAGCATCACCCACTTGCATAGGTGAGCTGGAGGATAAATCAGTCACTTCCACAGGTTCTTGTGTTCCTGGTTGAGCTCTCCTTAAAGGTCTCTCAGCTAGTTTTTCCTGCAGATATGAAATCTGGAGTTGCTGATCATTGACCCTGTTTTGCAGGGTAGTCACCTGAGATTCCAAGTGACTAACCTTAGAGACTAGATAGGTGCATGTTTGTGACAATTTTTGTACCTTTAGTCTCAAATTCCCCTCATCTTCATCAGAAGAATCACTGGGGGATGAGAGGATTGGACCAAAGTCCCTTCTCTCACCACCAGCTTGAGTTTCTTGGCTGCTGGTTTTCCTCTGCTCACTGGCAACCTCAGTTAAGATGCCAATGGGCTGAGTTGCCATGGTTGAGGTCTTAATGATGTAATCACTTTCAAAAGTGAGAGCCTCTTCCATATGGACATCCTGAACAGGTTCAGATGTGTCCACCTCAGTAATAGGTGACTGATGAGGGATAGACTGAGGAGAGTCAGAGGTACTCATCTCTCTTTGAGTAGGGGAGGAGAAGAGAGACTCATGGTACTCACTGAATCCTAAGTCTTCATCAGTGTAAAAGGATAGGTTGGGAATTGGTTGGTTTAGATCCAAAGGCTGGGGATGGTAGCTATCCCCTGAAGGTTGTTCACTTGAGTGTTGAGACTCAGAGTGAAGGCTTACATTGTTGGGCTAATGAGCTCATCAGGTTGAGCTTGAGGAACCTCAGCCCTGATAGGTAAAGTAATGGGAGTGGTTTGCTCCTCAGGAGAAGTGGGAGCTCTGGAGTCCACTTCTTCCTGTAAGGTTGAGTATTTGGGGGCCTGCACAGACTCAATAGCCTGAGCAGGGGTTCGTTGGGATTTTCTTTTGTAGGTGATGAATATTGGAGGTTGTGAAGAGGGTAGGAGAGCAGTAGGTGTGGGTTCAACACTAGCTTGGACTGCTATGTTGTCACCTTGAGCAATGAGCTCTAACATTTTTGGGACTAGGGCTGTTTCTACCCCTGAGAAGCCTACAGTTGGCTTCTTCATAATTTTAAAGATGCCGGGCTTCATCTGTCCCAGTTTAAGAATATTGCCTGTTTCCCTCAACTGTGAGCCCAGTTCACAGTTAAGAATGTGTTGAACATATCTAGGAAACATGTAATATCTAAGGAGTCTAAGTTTGCAAGTAAATTAGTATAAACAAATTGTGAATACCTGAACTTGACCCCCTGAACCATCCCATGAACTATAAGGAGAGATCCTCAGGAATCTGGTCCCATCCACCATGCTTGTTTGATAAGCTGTGGATAACCACATGGAGCAGGTATTTCCACTGGGATGAGACCTTCCCTTTCCTGAAGGTCTTTACAGAGAAATCTCCTTCATAGCCCATCTGCTCGAAGGAATGATTAACCGCTTCTTTTGGGAAGAACACTTCACCTGCTTCATCATCCAGCTGAAGATGTCGGTTGATGATGGCCGGAGTGATGAAAATTGTTCTCCCCTGCACTGTGGCAGACAGTGCCTTCTCCCCATCCATAATGACCTCTTGGCAGGTCTTCCAGAATTCAAGCAAATGATCCTCATATAGAGGAGGATCAATGGTTAGGGAGGTGAAGTAGTGAGACAAAGACAAGAAACGGCAAACCTCTGAGAAATGAGGATCTTTGTCAGAGCATAACAGAGCAACCTGATTGTGTTGTCTGTGTAGCTGCATGGCAAAGTGAGGATCATTTCTGTGTGTAAGGTCAGCCATTGTGAGGTAGCTCAGAGATGAAGAGAAAAGAATGGGAAGGAAATTTCAGAGAGAAAGCTTTGGGTTTTAGGTATGGAAGAAAAGCATGATAGAAGAAGGGGGAAACCGTTGGGTTTATATGAGAGAGAAGGATTTCAGATAAAGTTTAATGAAAGAGGATAAACTTTGAAATCCGTATGTCGGTCCCACCTCTGAAAAAGTAGTTTACCTTTTTGCTCAAAAAGTAGTTTTCTTGGAATTCGAAAAGCTTCCGAAAGTAATTTGTCTTCGGAAGTTGTGATTGAAAAAGCTTCCGAAGCTAAAGTGACTTCGGAAGAATTTTCCTGAGAGTCTTAAAGATTTATGCTTCGGAAGAGAAATAAACTTTGGATGCTTTGTATAAGAATGAACAAAGCTTCCGAAAGTAATTTTTGCTTCGGAAGGAAAAAGTCCTTAAAAATGAATAAGTGTCTAAGTTAAGAATTTTAAGCTTCGGAAGATAAATTTTGACTTCTTCCGAAGGTAAAATTCTTAGACAGTCATTTATTTTGAAGACATATTTTTCTTCCGAAGGTAAAATGTTATCTTCCGAAGTATCAGAAAATTTTCAAGAATCCAAGGAAAGTCTTCAAAAAGAGTTTTTCATTCAAAGAAAACATGAGCTTATGAAAGTGATGAACTAGACAACTTAGGACACACATATTTTAAGAAGAAATAATTAGAATTAGTTTTAAGAAAAAAATCTACTCAAAGTTAATCATCCCAATAGCTGATATCAGATACTTAAATCTCTGTTCATCAAAAGCTTTTGTGAACAGATCAGCATATTGTTCATCTGTGTGAACTTTGACTAGTTTAATTAACCCCTTTTCATAGTTATCTCTTATTAAATGATACCTGATGTTGATGTGTTTGGTCCTTGAGTGCTGCACAGGGTTCTCAGTGATAGAGATAGCACTGTTGTTGTCTATGTGGATAGGAGTCTCTTTGAAGTTAAATCCGTAGTCTAGCATCTGATTTTGAATCCAAAGCACTTGAGCACAGCAGCTTGCAGCAGCAATGTATTCAGCCTCAGCAGTTGATGCAGACACACAGGTTTGTTTCTTGCATTGCCATGAGACAACCCTTCCACCAAGAATTGACATCCCCCAGATGTAGACTTTGCAGTCATGTTGCAACCACCATAATCACTGTCTGTATAGGCATACAG
Source organism: Flaveria trinervia (assembly GCA_025506515.1). Classification (NCBI taxonomy): domain Eukaryota; kingdom Viridiplantae; phylum Streptophyta; class Magnoliopsida; order Asterales; family Asteraceae; genus Flaveria; species Flaveria trinervia. The sequence goes on along the minus strand of CM046448.1, from coordinate 56,514,119 downwards.
ATTGAAATTAGAATTCTTTGGATACCATAAACCAAGTGTTGAAGCACCTTTGAGGTATCTTAAAATCCTTTTCACAGTGATTAAGTGAGACATCTTAGGATTGGCTTGATATCTTGCACAAATACATGTAGCAAACATGATATCAGGCCTGCTAGCTGTAAGATACATAAGAGACCCAATCATAGCCCTGTATAAGTGCTCATCTACACACTCCCCCTCAAGATCTGGACCAAGAGAGTGGTTTCTGGCTATGGGTGTCTTAGCAGTTTTACAATCAGTCATGTTGAACCTCTTGAGTATATCTTGAACATACTTTGACTGACTTATGAAAATGCCATCTTCAACCTGCTTCACTTGAATTCCCAGAAAGAAATTAAGTTCTCCCATTGAACTCATTTCAAATCTATCTTTCATCAGCTTTTCAAAGTCTTTGCAGAGCCTTGAATTGGTTGAGCCAAAGATGATGTCATCCACATATACTTGAACTAGCAGAATGTCGTTTCCTTGTCCTTTGATGAAGAGAGTTCCATCTATAGTACCTCTCCTGTAACCATGTTTACAGAGATACTCAGACAGTGTCTCATACCACTTCCTGGGTGCCTGATGCAGCCCATAGAGAGCTTTGTCAAGCTTGCAGACATAATCAGGATGATCAGGATCTACAAAACCAGGTGGTTGTTTGACATAAACCTCCTCATCAATCACTCCATATAAGAAAGCACACTTTACATCAAGTTGGTAGACCTTGAAGTTCTTGGATGCAGCAAATGCCAGGAATATCCTAACAGCTTCTAGTCTAGCTACAGGAGCAAAGACATCAGTGTAGTCAATCCCTTCTTCTTGTGTGTATCCTTGAACAACTAGTCTAGCCTTGTTCTTGATGATGATTCCTCTATCATCCTTTTTATTCCTAAAAACCCATTTGGTTCCAATGGTAGTCTTCCCATGAGGAAGAGGACAAAGGTTCCAAACTTTCTGTCTTTTGAATTGAAGCAGCTCTTGTTGCATAGCTTCAACCCAACTTCCATCCTTTAGAGCCTCCTCAACTTTCTTTGGCTCTAACTGGGATAGAAAACAAGAGTGAAGACAAACATTTGCTTCATGGGTTTGCCCTCTTGTCTTTACCCCGGAGATAACATCTCCAATGATGTTTGTGGTAGGATGAGACTTGTGGATCCTTAGCTGAGGGATCACAGCAAGTTGCTGAGATAGATCCAAATTTGAGAAATTTAGATCTGGTCTTGAAGATTGATCCTCCACATTATCACACTTATCAAGATTAACTTGATCCAATGAGTGTGTGACATCATTGATGTTATCATCTATGGTATGGTTATTAGCATCAAGAGATTCTTGATCACTTTCACCATCACCATTGTTATTTTCTGCAATTGAGATGTCTTTATCTGGTTGAGAGGCCTCTGAACTGGAATTTGAAGGCATGCCAGATGTATCAGCTGGATTTGTCATTGTTGTGCTGATAGAAACCTCATTTGCTGAAGTAGTTTCAACTGGAGCTGAAGGTCTTCCAAGCTCAAATCTTGGATCAGGATCACCTGTATTTAAATTTTCTGCAGATCCTGAAACATGCTCACAAGATTTATTAAAACAGTTGGTAACTAAATCAAGATCAAATAGCCAATCCGGACCAGAACCAGCCACACTGGGAGTGTGCTCATTGAAAGTCACATTGGCTGACTCCTCAATGATTCTAGTTCTGAGATTGTATACTCTATAAGCTTTAGCTTGAGAAGAGTATCCAATGAAGTGTCCATCGTCTGATTTCTCAGCAAACTTGGCAACTTGATCTTTGGTATTCAAGATGGTGCAGGGACATCCAAATGACCTGAGAAAACCAATGAAAGGTTTCCTCTTGTGCCAAAGTTCATAAGGAGTCTTACCATGTGTCTTAACTACTAAGACTCTGTTTTGCACATAGCAGGCAGTATTAACTGCCTCTGCCCAGAAGGTGATAGGCAGTTTAGAGTCAGACAACATAGTTCTTGCAGCTTCAATAAGTGTCCTGTTTCTCCTCTCAGCAACTCCGTTTTGCTGAGGAGTCCTGGGAGCACTGTATTGTCTTGTAATACCCTTTTCATCACAAAATGTATCAAGGATTTGGTTCTTGAATTCAGTTCCTTGATCATCTTATGGTTTTGACCTTGTGATCACATTGATTCTCAATCTTTAAGATGAAATTCTTTAGAATCTCAGGAGTCTCATCTTTAGTTCTAAGAAAGAAAACCCAAGTGAATCTTGTAAAATCATCTGTGATCACTAGACAGTATAAGGTCCTTCCTAAACTCATTACACTGGTGGGGCCAAAGAGATCCATATGTAATAAGTGTAGGGGAGTAGTGATGGAGTTCTTTTCCTTAGGCTTGTGAGATACCTTGTGTTGCTTCCCTTTCAGGCATGCAACACAATGATCATCACTTGTAAACTCTTTCTTTGGCATTCCAGTTACCAGATCATGTTTGATTAATTTATTCATATTCTTAAAGTTTACATGGCACATTCTTTTATGCCATAGGAAAGACTCATCACTATTTGCTTTAGATAGAAAGCATGAAACTTCTCCAGAGGGAGATGTTTCTTGCAAATCCATCTTGTACATGTTCCCTTTCCTGGGGGCTCTGAGCAGAATATGCTCATGAGGAATGACCACTCCAGGTTTGAGAACAATGCACTCATGCTCAGTGAAGAGCATGTTATGACTCTGATCACAAAATTGAGATACACTCAGAAGATTGTACCCAAGCTCCTTAACAAAGTTTACCTTCTCAATGCTGAGCTTACCATTTGTGACCTTGCCCCTTCCATAAATGTAACCACCTTCATTTCCTCCAAACAACTGGTCCTCCATCAATTCTCTCAAAATTATGAAGTAAAGACCTATCGCCTGTCATGTGCCTGGAACAGCCACTGTCAATTATCCAGACATTCTTGTTTGTCTTGAGCTGTTCCTGCACAAAGAAAATGATTAGTTACATTTGGAAACCCAAGCCTTACTTGTCTTGGGTTCAGTAAGTGTAATAGAAGGTAATGCAACAGTAATAGATCCTATGGTTGTACAGAGGGGATCTTCGGCTGTTGTTGATGGAGAAACCTCAGTCATTTGGTCTTTCTTAGACTTCCACACCACCTTTGGAGTCTTGGACTTGACCTTCAAAACCTTAGAAGCTTTTGGAGCTTCACAAGTTTTAATGACTGATACTTCGGAAGAATCTACAGTCACTGCAGTAGACTTTAGTACTTCGGAAGAACTCCTTTCTTCCGAGACCAACTTTGCTTCCGAAGGTAATTTTCCATTTACCTTCTTCTTTGATTTGGAGCTTCCGAAGGAAACAGACTTTCCTTCCGAAGCTTGAGACTTCTTGAGATTCTTTGAAGTCTTTGTATTGGTCATGTGGATAGTACTTTTAGGATTGTATGGACAATCCTTGGCAATATGAGAAGTACTTTCACACATAACACACAGCATTTTCTTCTTCAAAGAAATCTCCTTTTGAGAGCAAGACTGGCCTTGGTCACATCCCTTTTTCACCTTCATCTTGGTAGATTCAGATACAGTTCCCTTGGGCTGTGAACTGTTCTTGGAATTTGATGGTCCAGGCTGTGCAGCAGTGGTACACAGCAGCTCAGTCTTCTTCTTTGTACTGAGATGATTGAACATGAACCAGAACTCTTGATAAGAGGCTTTGGTGGATGTCTTCAGTCCTTATTGCTTTGAAACCTGCAGAGATGAACACTTGTTTCTGCTTAGCATCAAAGGTAGCCTTGATTTCTTGAGCCTTCTTTGCTTTCCTTTTGCTCTTCCTGATCAAGTTCTTTCTCTTGGACTTGGTCATCACAGTTAATTTCTTCTCCTCAGAAGGATAGTGGCCCTTGGAGGAATCCTCTTCTTCACTCTTCTCAGAGGGATTCCTCACTATCACTTCTTCATCATCCTCACTTACTGGATCTATGAGAGGAAGCTCATCTTCACAAGTTCCACACCTAGGAGATCTTACAGACAAGATTGTGTGTGGAGGAGCTATCTCATTTGATCCCAGTCCCTGTCTATTTTGATAACAAACCTTATTGTGTAGGGATGAGGATATCATGTTCTTGAAGGTCTCTTCTTCAAGAACACTTTTCTCTGCCAGGGCTTTGCTGATCACAAGCTCAGCCTGGCACTTAGTCAACTTAGTGATGAGATCTTGGATCTGAGTTCTAAAATCTGTATGTTCATGTTTTAGTACTGAAATGGTTTTCTCCAAGTCTTCTATCTTTAACTTGTAATCATTTTCAGACTTTCTAAAGTCAGATTTTAATATGTTTAATGACTCAAGATCAGATCTCATCTCTAGGTTGTAGGACCTGTATCTATTTACTTTAGCAATGCATTCAGGGGAGCAAAGATGTTCTAATACCTTGGCTTCATCATGATCAGCCATCAATGCTTGGTTTGGAGAAGCATCCTCCACCTGAAAACTCCAGTCAAATCCTCCCTCTTCAACAGCAACCGCAGCATGTTGCTTTGTCTTCTCAGCCTGAGGGGTATTGTTGGTGTAGTTTGGTCTGAGTTGTGTTTGACCCCCATTTCTCTCTGGGTGCCTTACACTCCCTGGCGAAGTGACCCATAAGGTTACAATTGTAACACTTAACTTTGCTTTTATCCAGCCCAAACTTACCACTGGTAGCATTGCTTGGAAATTTTCTTCCTGTCCTCTTGTAGAACTTCTTGGCTCTGTGAGTGAGAAGAGCCATCTGCTGAACTATCTCCATGTATTCCAGGTCATCTGGATGGATACAGTCTAGGTCTTCAAGAGTGAAGAGATAATTTCCACAGCTTTCATCTGCAGACACAAAGGCTTGAGAAGAACTTGTCTCTTGGAATGGGCTTCCTTGAGTAAAGTTCTCCCTTGGTGTCTCCGGGAAGGTGATGAAAGGACCCTTTTGTGAGTTGTCAGGGTAGCATAGGAGATGATGTTGGGGTTCTATGCTGTCCCTTTCAACCACATGAAGGGCTGAACCCATTTGATTGTTAGAGTTGCCAGATGAACCTTGTAAGTTCATCTCCATCTGGTATCCACTGAGAATCCCATATAACTCTGTCAGAGTAAGAGTTTTAAGGTTCTCAGTCCTCTTGATTACCACACAATAGTGTGTCCATTGCCTAGGAAGTGAGGACATGAACTTCCTTACAATGTCTCTGTTCTCAAGAGGAACTCCTCCATCCACAAGGGTATCCACAATCTCAACATACCTGAAGTATTGTTGGGTCATGGTTTCACCTGTTTTAAAGGTGAAATTTTCAAACTGCTGCTTCAGAAGATCTTTCTTGTTCTCCTTGGCTTCAGAGGAGCCTTCATACATCAGCTTCAGTGCATCCCACAGCTGTTTAGCTGTTTTGCACTTCTTAAAACCTCTGTACACAGAGTTTGGGATAGCAGTCTGAAGAGCAGTCATGGCCTTCCTGTCAATCTCTACTCTTTTCCTATCTTCATCTGAGTAGTTGGCCACATCTTTAGGAATCATACCAGCACCGGTAGCAGAGGGGGTGCTAGGTATGAAAGGTCCATATTCAACAGATTCCCACATTCTTGAGTCAAGAGACCTGATGAAGCCTTCCATCCTCATGCACCAGGTGTCGAAGTCATCAAGAGTGATCAATGGGGATTTGTTCATGGTTCCAGTCTCCATATCAGTCTTTGAGATGGAAGCCATTTGAAAAAGTTTAGTTTTTGTGTGTGTGAGGGATCTTAAGATGGTTAGATCTTATATCACGAGCCTGAATGCTCTGATACCAATTGCAGGATCGTTCAAGGGCTTGAACACAATTACAACACAACAACACAATGAGGAGATTAACTAAACGTTAATCAAACAGTGAACTAGGTAACCAAGGTGATGCAAGAACACAGTAAGCAAGAGACAGAACAACAGAGAGTATAGTTTTCAAGGGAGCAGTATATTGCTTTCTCAAGTTCTTTTACAAGTGTTACAAAGCATTAGAAAGATACAAGAACTTGGAATACTTATACTACAACCTACACCTACACCGGCTATACTATGAAAGCCATGGATACAATTGACTAGACACTAACAAAATCAATTGTAGGATCAAAAGGCATATCTGCCTTTTGACCTTGTGACTATGACATGCCATAGCTCACATCCTTATACATTACAAAAAGGATAAAGTACATAAAGTGGAAAGTTTCAGACTCAAGACCTCAATGTACAGTTACCAAAAGCATGGACCTTTTCACCAACTCTTGTAAGTTGGTGACTTATCAGAGACGCAGCGGAAAAGGTGCTTTATGGAACAGTACATCAGATAAAGCATGTGTACTAAAAGTCTTCGGAAGAAATCTGTCTTCATAGGTTGAAGCTTCGGAAGACTTTGTCTCTTCAAGCTTCGGAAGACTTCATGTTAGGCTTCGGAAGATATTGGTCTTGGCTTCGGAAGATATTACACTTAGAGTATTTTCTAATGCTTTGTGTAATTCTTCCGAAGCATTCTTCACTTCAGTACTTAGTGCATGTTGCTGAAACACTTAGGCAGTTTTGGGTTGCATCAGACTTCAGGAATCCTTACGGAAGTGTTAGTAAACCCAATTGGTTGAGATGAGGTTGATGGCTTGTTGATTGATGGAGTATCAATGAATCCAGTTGATTTTACTTGATCTCTGTATGAGAGGAAATCTCTCTTTTAGTGATGAAAGCATTTTCCACAAAATGAGTTTTTGATGGAAATTTGTAGGCTTCAATTACTTTAGGCCACCAAGATTTCTTCCTCTTTCATCAGTTCAAGAGCTTTAATTTTTGAATCATTATATCTAAGGGTTGTACTTTCCAGATCAAGAGTGTTTTTCAACATGGTCAATTTTTGTTTCTAGCTTTCAAGGAGAGTGTGTACATCTTCTTGTTCATCCCTGTTACTTTGTATGTAACCTTCATAATCTCAAGATCATTGACTATTGCATAAGCTATGTTTGTGTTTAGAAATTGACTCCCCCTTGTGTGATGGAATGGTTTATATTGATTGACCAACTTGTCATTGTTGATTTTAGCTACCTCATTATTGCCTTCACACATTATCGAAGTGCATCCCAAACAACTTTTGTTTTTGTTCCATATTTTCTAGTCTTTTTAGCACATCCTTTTCATGGCTTGTATGAGAATGGAGTATGCTTTGATGTTAGTCTTTATCTTCTTGTAATCATCATCACTAAGAGTTAGATCTTCAATGTATATTCTTGATGTTTTGTATAATGCAGCTTGGCCAACTGTGAATTCACAGGGATGTGAGGTCCTTTGCCTATGCATATCCAATATCTATATATACACCTGTAATATAATTCATAAATATGATTTTCATTGCTTAAACTTAGATTTGTGTTTTAGCATAGGAGGATTAGGAGATGACCAAGTTCAAAAAAATTATGAGAGTCCATTGTATTAAACTTGTTTTAACTTGTTGGAATAATAATTAGATTATTTTTAAGTCCAATATGTTGAAAATATTCTATTTGGTTTAGATCTAATAAACTGTAACAATGATTTGTTGAGAGTCCTTCTGTAACTATTCTATTCTTTTTTTGATGTGTGAAGATTATGATGTTAATGAAGCTTTTGTTCTAAATTTTATGGTAAAACATGCTGTTCATAGATATGTTTATTTGAGCCTGGGTTCGGATGAACAGTGACTTATCGATGTTTTAGATGAGTTTCAGCATAAATACTAATTAGAGGTAGACAAAATCTCTAACATCAACTCAATCACCAAATTAATCAAAATTAGTTCAGATCTGAGCAGATCTGAAGATGAACCAAGAGCTGAAGCTCTAAAACCAATTGACTGGGTGCTGAGATTTATATTATCGGTTGATATGAATAAACTAGGATCGAATATGAGGATTGAGTCAGTGAAAATTTACAATGAATGCGTAGGGTTTTTCAGCATATAACAGTAACAAGACACCTTCTAAATCATAAGATTAAAACAAATATTCTAATTGTCTAATCTTAGTCATCCACAAAAATGGGGTTTTCTATTCTATTTATAGGCTAACAAGATGCCTTTAACAAAAAGACTAAACTACCCCTGTACAAAAAGTTATTTTATGTACAAAAATTCTTCATCAACATTTTTTTGTTCATTTCTATCGCATTTGTTGTTTGGTCATGAGCATTGAGAAATGCGGATGAACAAACACTTAGCACATTTGTTGCTGAGCATTCACATTAGTTAATGCGAATGTACAAATCCATGTCAGCATTTGTTCAGTTGTCCGCATTTGTTAATGCGGAAGAACAAACACTTGTCATCATTTGTTGGCCGTCTGCATATACAATTGCGGATAGCCGACACTTGTCTTCTTTTGTTGATGCAGATTCTTCATCCGCATAGGTTCTTGGACTTGTGAGATTTGTAGTAGAACAACCATCAACCTAGCACTTGAATTGTCATGTATGATCCTCTAAACGTGCAACAGACATTGTAAGGAAGTTCATGTCCTCTCTTCCTAGGCAATGGACACATTATTGTGTTGTTATCAAGAGAACTAAGAACCATAAGACTCTTACTCTGACATAGTTATATGGTATTCTCAGTGGATACTAGATAGAGATGAACATGAAAAGTTCATCAAGTAACTCCAACAATAAACTATGTTTAGCCTTCCATGTGGTTGAAAGGGATAGCATAGAACCAAATATCATCTTATATGTTACCCTGACAACTCACAAAACTGTCCTTTCATCACCTTCCTAGAGTCACCAAGAGAAAGCTACACTCAAGGAATCCCATTCCAAGAGACAAGCTCTTCACCTGCCTTTGTGTTTTCTTATGAAGCATAGGCAACTTTCTCTTCACCATTTAAGACCTTGACTATATTCATCCATATGACCAGGAGTATATGAAGATAGTTCAGCAAATGGCTCTTCACACTCATAGACCCAAGAAGGTCTACAAGAGGACACGTAGGAAGTTTCCAAGCAATACAGGTAGTGGAAAGTTTGGGCTGGACAAAAGCAAAGTTAAGTGTTACAACTTTAACCAAATGGGTCACTATGAAAGGGAGTGCAAGTCACTAAGGACAAATGGTGGCCAAGCATAAGCCAGACTAACCAACACTAAAAAACCACCCAGAATGAAAAGCCAAAGCAGGAAGCTACAGTTGTTGTTGAAGAAGGAAGCTTTGACTGGAGCTTTCTGGTGGAAGATGCATCTCTAAACCAAGCATTAATGGCTGACCATGATGAAGCAAAGGTATTGGAAATTACTGTACACCTGAATGTATTGCTAAATTTAATAGATACATGTCCTACAACTTAGAAATGAGTCTAATATTTAGTCGTTAAAGATATTAAAATCTTATTTTAAAAGAGTTGAAAGTGATTATAAACTAAAGATAGAGGACTTCAAGAAAAGCATTTCAACTCTTAAGCGTGGGCATACCAACTACAGGACTCAGATAAAAGATCTCATAACTAAGTTGACAGAATGCCAGGCTAAGCTTGTGATCAGCAAAGACAGAGCAGAAAAATATGTTCTTGAATAAAAGACCTTTAGGAACATAACATCCACATCCTTGTATGCAAAAGTTTGTACTAAAATAAGCAGGGACTGTGATCTTGTGAGATATCTCGTTCACAAACAATCTTGTCTGTATGATCTTCTAGGTGTGGAACATGTGAAGATAAGCTTCCCCTTATAGACCCCATGACTAAAGAGGATGAAGAAGAGATAGTGAAGAATGCCTATGAGAAAAGAGAAAAAGAGGATTCTAAGAATGGTCACTATACTTTTGAGGAGAGTAAGAAGGTTGGGATGACCAAGTCCATGAGAAAAAACATTATCATAAAGAGCAAAAGGAAGGCAAAGAAGGCTCAAGAGATCATTAGCACCTTCAATTTTCAGCAAAAACAAGTTTTTATCTCTGTAGGATTTGAGGTGGTGAAAACTGAAGACACTAACTTGAACTCTAGTACCAGGAGTTCTAGTTTTTGTCCAACTCATCCTAGCAAGAAAAAGAGGGTTGATCAGTTATGTACCACTTCTACACAACCTAAACCATCCAGCTCCAAAGGGCGTTCTCACCCTAAAGGAACTTCCACAACATCTGCAAAGATGAAGATGGAGAAGGAAAGTGATTCAAGTTCAGCCTTGTTCACAAAAGAAGCCTTTTAGAACAAAGAAAATGGAATGTGTCATGTGTGGGAGCACCTCTCATCTTGCTAAGAATTGTCCTTACCATCCAAACGGTACTGTCCATATGACCCTAAGAGTTCCAAGAAGAAGCAAGCTATGGAAGGAAGAACTCTTCCTTTCGAAATCTCCAAAATGAAGATGAAGACAAGTGGAAAATTACCTTAAATTTGGTGTTAGAAAAAAGGAATACTTCCGAATCACTAAACCTACTGCAGTGATAGCAAAATCTTCCAAAGGTTCAATCATTGAAACTTCTGAAGTATTGAAGGTAATTCAAAGCTTCCAAAGGTGATGTGGAAGACATAGGAAGACCAAGTGACTGAAAGTTCTCCATCATAATCAGCAAATGATCCTCAAAACATGACTAGGATCTATTACTATTGCATTGGTCTTCAACTCCTTTTGATAAGCCCAAGACCAATAAGGCTTGGGTTTGCAAATGTAACTAACCATCTATTTTCTGTAGGAATAGCTCAAGACAAGCAAAAATGTATGGATCATTGATAGTGGTTATTCAAGGCACATGACAGGCAATAGGTCTCTAGAAATTTGAAAAGATTGATGGCGACAAATTGCTTTTGGTGGAGATGCTGGAGGTTACATTACAGGAAGGGGAAAGGTCACAAATGGTAAGCTCACCGGTTGAGTATGCATACTGTGTCAAGAAACTTGGATACAATCTTCTAAGTGTATCTTAGTTTTGTGATCTGAGTCATGACATTCTCTTTCCTTAGCGTGAGTGCATTGTTCTCAAACTCGAGGTGGTCATTCCTTATAAGCATATCTTGCTCAGAGCCCCCAGGAAAGAGAACATGTACAAGATGGATTTGCAAGAAACATCCTCTTCATGAGAAGTTTCATGCATTCTATCTAAAGAAAATTGTGAAGAGTCTTTCCTCTGGCATAAATGAATATGCCATGTAAACTTTAAGAACATGAATAAACTACTTAAGAATGATTTAATAACCGGAATACCAAAGAAAGAGTTTACAAGTGATGACCACTGTGTTGCATGCTTGAAAAGGAAGCAACACAAGGTATCTCATAATCTGAAGGAAATAAACTCCATCACTACTCCCCTACACTGATTACATATGGATCTCTTTCTCCTCACCAGTGTAATGAGTCTAGGAAGGACCTCTTATTGTTTGGTGATCACAAATGACGTTACAAGATTCACTTGGGTCTTCTTTCTTAGAACTAAGGATGGGACCCATGAGATTCTAAAGAACTTCATCTTAAATATTAAGAATCAATGTGATCACAAGGTCAACACCTTAAGATGTGATCAAGGAACTGAATGCAATAACCAAATCCTTGATACATTTTGTGATGAAAAAGGTATTACAAAACAATATAGTGCTTCCGGAACTCCTTAGCAAAATTATGTTGTTGAGACGAGAAACATGACACTTATTGAAGTTGAAAGAACTATGTTGTCTAACTATAAACTACCCATCACCTTCTGGGCAGAGGTAGTCAACACTGCTTGCTATATGCAAAACAGAGTTTTAGTAGTTAAGACACATGGTAAAGCTCTTTTTGAACTTTGGGAGAAAAGGAAACCTTTCATTGGTTTTCTCAGATCATTTGGATGTCCTTGCACCATCTTCTATACCAAAGATCAAATTGCCGAGTTTGCTAAGAAATTAGATGATGGACATTTGATTGGATACTTTTCTCATGCCAAGGCTTATAGGGTATACAATCTTAGAACTAGAGTACTTAAGGATCCATCAAATGTGACTTTAAAAGAACACACTCCCAGTGTGAATGGTTGTGGTCTTGATTGGCTATTTGATCTTAATTTAGTTACCAATTGTTTTAACAAATCTAGTGAGCATGTTTCAGGGTCCACAGATATACTACCAAAAGATGATCTTGATCCAAGATTTGAGCTGGGAAGACCTTCAACATACACAACTTCAGCTCTAGCTGTAACTAACCCTGCCAATGCAGAACCTAGCACCATAACCATGACAAATTTACCTGATACCTCTAAGGTGCCTTCAAATTCTAGCTTAGAGGCACACAACTCAAATGCAGGAGCTTTAAATGTAATTGAAAATGGTGATGCTGACAGTGATCACAAATTTCTTGATGCTGATAATCATCCTATTGAAGACAGCATCCATGATGTCACACACTCATTAGATCAAGTTTCACTTGATAAGTGTGCTGATGTGGTGGGAGAAACCTTAATAAGCAACAGGCTGTGATCCCTCAGCTAACGATTCACAAGTCTCATCCTACCACAAACATCATTGGAGATCTTGATTCAGGGGTAAAAACAAGAGGACATACCCATGATTCAAATGTCTGTCTTCACTCTTGTTTCTTATTCCAAATCAAGCCTAAGAAGATTAATGAGGCGTTGAAGGATGGAAGTTAGGTTGAAGTTATGCAGGTGGAGCTGCTTCAATTCAAAAGGCTAAAGGTTTAGAACCTATGTCCTCTTCCTCAAGGGAAGACTACTATAGGAACCAAAAGGGTTTTTAGGAATAGGAAGGATGATAGAGGACTTGTTATCAAAATAATACAAGACTAGTTGTTCAAGGACACGCACAAGAAGAAGGAATTACTACACAGATGTCTTTGCTCCTATTGCAAGACTGGAAGCTGTTAGGATATTCTAAGCTTTTGTTGCATCCAAGAATTTCAAGGTCTACCAACTTGATGTCAAGTGTGCTTTTCTTTATGGAGTGATTGATGAAGAGGTGTATGTCAAACAACCACCAGGGCCTGCAGATCCAAATCATCCGGATCATGTCTGCAGGTTTGATAAAGCTCTTTATGGGCTGAACCAAGCACCAAGAAGTGGTATGACACTCTATCTCAGTATCTCTGTCAGTATGGTTACAGAAGAGGTACTGTAGATGGAACTTTCTTCGTCAAAGGAACAGGGAATGACTTAATGCTATTTCAAGTATATGTAGACGACATCATCATTGGATCAACTAATCCAAATCTCTACAGAGACTTTTAAAAATTGATGAAGGATAAATTTGAAATGAGTGCCACGGGGGAACTCAATTTCTTTCTAGGAATTCAAGTGAAGCAAGTTGAAGATGGCATCTTCATAAGTTAGTCAAAGTACATTTAGGACATACTAACAAGATTCAAAATGATTGATTGAAAGGTTGCTAACACACCCATAGCAAAATAACCACTCCCTTCATCTTGATCTTGAGGGGGAGTGTGTAGATGAACATCTTTACAGGGCTATGATTGGGTCACTTACATACCTCATAGCTAGCAGGCTTGATATCATGTTTGCTGCATGTATATGTGCAGATATCAAGCCAACCTCAAGATGTCACACCTAATCACTGTAAGAGAATTTAAAGATACCTCAAAGGTGCCTCAACACTTGGCCTTTGGTATCCAAAGAAACCTGACTTCAATCTGTATGTATATACATATAGTGAGTATGGTGGTTGCAATATGACTGCAAAGTCTACATCAGAGGGATGTCAGTTCCTTGGTGGAAGGGTGGTCTCATGGAAATGTAAGAAGCAATCCTGTGTCTCAGCATCAACTGCTGAAGCTCAATAGATAGCTACTGCAAGTTGCTATGCTCAACTACTTTAGATTCAAAATCAAATGCTAGATTATGGATTCAATTTGAAGGAGACTCCCAACCATATAGACCACAACAATGCTATTTCTATCATAAAAATCCTATGCAGCATTCAAGGACAAAACACATAAAAACATGTATCATTTGATTAGATATAACTTTGAGAATTGATTAATCAAACTAGTCAAAGTTAACACAAATGAACAATATGTTGATTTGCTTACCAAACTTTTGATGAACAGAGATTTAAATATCTTTTTTCAGCTATTGGGATGATTAACTTTGAGTAGTTTTTCTTAAAACATAATCATATTATTTCTCAAATTTGTGTGTCCTAAGTTGTTTATTTTATCACTTACATAAGCCTTTGCTTTACTCTAGAAGAAAAAATCTTTTTTGAACACATTCCTAGATTTTTATAAACTTTGATCTTTTATCCTTTGGAAAATTTGTATTAACCTTCGAAAGAATTTAAGTATTCAAACAAACAACTACTTAAGAAATGTACCTTGAAAAGAAATATCCAAATTATCTTCCGAAGCTTAACTTACTCTTAAATACTTATATGTTTCTAAAGAACAACTTTCTTCTGAAAGCAATTAACTATCGAAAGTTTATATTAAAACTTTCAAGTGTTAATATCTTCCGAAGCAAAATTTTCTAAACTCTTTGGAATATCTTTCGAAGCCATTTTGGCTTCGAAAGCTTTTTAGAGGTGGGACCGATATCTTGATTTCAAAGTTTATTCTCTTTGATTAACTTTGTCTGAGATCCATTTCATATATACACCAAACGGTTCCCCCTCTTTAACTATCTTCTTCCTCTGTACCTTTGCAAAACCTAAATTCACTTAGAAACCACCTTTGTTCTTCATTTCCTTCACCCTTAAGCTTTCTCAAATTGCCAACCTAAACCATAGAAATGACCCTGATTTCTCCATGCAACTTCACACGTAACACAATCAGGTGGAACTTTGAGAAAGATCCTAGTTTCTCAAAGGTTTGCCTTTTTCTAGCTTTATCAAACTACTTCACCTCCTTAACTATTGATACTACCCTCTATGAGGATCATCTGCAAGTACCGTGAAAATTATCTTTGTGTTCTTTGTTACTTATTATATTACTATATACTCTTAGAATAGACTTAGCTTCATCTGATTTGAGTGTAACACAAGTGAGTTTGAGAGAAAAACCAAGTGTCAAGTGACAAAACGGATCCTGCAACTGCTATCAGAGCTATTTACGCTCTTGATTGTGAGATCTTACCATCCAAATCAACCTGTTTTTAACTCCTTCTTATACCTCACTCAAAATGGCCCTCAACAAGTCTGAAGTAGAGATGGGAACTATGACTAAAGCTCTCATCATCACTCCTAAAACTTCAGGTCATGGAGCAGACGCATGGAAGGCTTCATCAGGTATCAAGACAGCAAGATGTGGTATTCTATCGCCAATGGGCCGTATAAACCCAAGGTGGCAGCACCTAGTGAAACGGTGCTATGATAGAGAAGGTTGTTGAAGACTACTCTGATGAGGACTGGAAGAAGATGGACATTGACAGAAATGCAATGACTATTATTATAACTGCAATACCAACTCTATCATGGTAGGGTTTGAGCATTGAAAGTCGGCTAAAGAACTGTTTGATGCACTTGCTTAAATGTACTCCAACTCAAATGACTCTAGAAAGGACTCACTGAAGCAGCAGTTTGAGAACTTCACCTATATTGCTGGAGAGACTCTCAGTGAGCAATATTTTGGGTACATAGATCTTATTTCCTCTCTTCAGTCTGTGAAGATTATTCCTGAACTTAGAGGCCTCACAAGAAAGTTCATGAATGCTCTTCATAAAAAGTGGATGTTCTACTCTCTATCAAGAGAACAAAAAATTTGAACACCCTCACCGTGACCGAACTTTATGGCATCCTTGATGGATACCGTTTAGAGATGGAGAGCAAGAAAGGTCATTAGACAAGCAGACCCCAGAGTCTTCCTACTAGCAACGCCTTGATGGTTGCTCAAGGCTCAAGACCCATACAACCTCAGTCGTACCTGACTTACACCCAATAGACATCTTGCTCATCTAGACCATACATCATATTTCTTGAGACTCCAAGGTCTCAACAGACTCAACATAGTTCCTTTCAAGACAACTGTGCCTTTGTCTCAGGAAGTGGACACTCAAGTTATTTTCAGTATTGCTTTGATGATCTTGAGTGCTTCAGTCCAGATGATATGGAGTACGTGGACATTTTCCAACAAATGGCTCTTTTAACCTATAGAGCAAAGAAGTTCTTCAAGAGAACTAGAAGGCAATTTACCCAAAACCCAACCAACAAAAAATATGGGTTGACAAAACTAAAGCCAAATGTTACGACTGTAACCAGCTTGGTCATTTTGCAAGGGAATGTAAGGCTCCCAAGTCAAATCTGGGAACCCCACAGGCCTCCGCATATCCCTTTACATCAAAGCCCACTAGAAAGTTGACGGAGACAGCTGCAATGGCTTAAGAAGTTGATTGGAGCTTTATGGTACAGGATGTGACTCCTGCTCAAGCACTCATGGCAGGGACAAATGGCAGTAAGGTATATGAACATCTGTGTACTCCTACATGTATTGCTAAGGTTAAAGTATATCAGGACTACAATATGGAGATTAAATCCGATATTAAGTCTCTAAATGTTTTGAAATCTGATTTTAAAAGGGCTGAATCTAACTATTAATGAAAAATTGAAGAGTTGGAGAAAATTGTGTCCTTGTTAAAACATGAACATACAAACTATAAGACTCAAATAAAGGATTTAGTGTCCAAATTTTCTGAGGCTCAAGCCCAACTTGTCACTGCCAAGGCTCAAGCCAGGAAGTATGCCATTTCTGAGGAGAACTTCCAATCTATTAATACATCATCCTCCTACTCCAAAATTTTTTATCAAAACAAAAGAGGGTTGGGGACCAATGAAATTGCTCCACCACATTCTTATGAGTCCATAAGACAACCTAGATGTGGAACTGAAGAACAAGAGTCCCATCTGCTGACCCATCCTCACTTGAGTTAAAGAATGATGCAATAATAAAGGCTAGCACAGGGAAGGAACATGTAAATCAACCCACCTCTCCCAATGAAGATCAAATCCTAACCACCAAAGCCAGAAGAAGCTGAGCTAAAGCTGCATGAAGAACTGCCAAGAAAGTGTCTGAGTCTAAGTTGATGATTGACTCAAAACAAAAGGGTGTATTCATCTCAGCTGGATTCCATGTGGTAGGTAACTCTGACCCAGGAAAGGAGTGTAGTACCAACACTCTTGTCCTACCAAAGGATCATAAGTTAAAGGGAAAGGTTGCTAATAAAGAGAAAAAGAACAAGAAATAACAATCCTCAAGTTCCTAAAAACTAACATTGTATGCATAATATGTGGGTTACAAAACCACATGGCTAAAAATTATGACTACAATCCTGCTAGCACACACTATGCCAATAATGTTAAGAAAGAAGGAGTCAATGAAGGTTTCTCATTTGGACCCTATCAAATGGTCCAAGTGATGAAAAAGGGAAAGTTGGTTTCTGAGGCAAGGTTGCTTTCGGAAGAAAATTCTTTTTCCGAATGGAAAATGGCTTCGGAAGCTAAAGTTGCTAAAAATGAAAAGAACAAAAGAGCTCCCTTGAAACCACCACAGAAGAAGATTGCTTCTGAAGAAAAGGTGGTGAAGGGTTCTTCCGAAAAGAAAGAAGCTTCAGAAGAATGCCATGTTGTGCAAGCCTCAAAATGCTCATCCTCAATGATCAATCAAAGGATGGATTGGAAGATTAAGATGGATGTTGCAGCCCAACCTCTTCTTCAAAGACATCCATTGAACCCCCATGCTTAACTTTTGGTTCAATTACGTCACTATCATTCGAAAAACCCAAGACCATCAAGGCTTGGGTCTCCAATAAAAACTAATCATCTCATCTTGTGTATAGGGACATCTATATGACAAGAATAAGAATATCTGGATTGTGGATAGTGGATGCTCTAGGCACATGAGAGGGAACATATCTCTCTTTCAATAATTTAACCATTATGATGGAGGTCCTGTCTAGTATGGAGGTGAGGCCGGAGGATATATTTCTGGCAGAGGAAGTATATCCGATGGAAAGTTAAAAGCTGACAAAGTTAATTTTGTCAAAGAGCTTGAACACAATCTGTTAAGTGTTTCTCGGTTTTGTGATCAAAAGCATCAAATGCTCTTCATAGAATTGGTGGTTCTTAGATCTCCCAGGAAAGGGGATATGTACAAGCTAGATACGAACAATGCTTCCCCAATGGGTGAAGTATCATGTTTTCTTTCCAAAGCTAATAGTGATGAGTCAACACTATGGCATAAACGTATGTGTCATATAATTTTAAGACAATGAATAATTAGCTAAAAATAACTTGGTAGATGGTTTCCCTAAAAAGGATTTCTGCAAAGATAACTTTGTTGCATGCCTAAAAGGGAAGCAACACAGGGCATCTCACAAATCCAAAAGTGTTAACTCTATCACCACTCCATTACATTTATTGCAAATGGATCTATTTGGTCCTATAAGTATAATGAGCATTGTAAGGAAATCATACTGCCTTATGATTGTTGATGATTTTACAAGATTTACATGTGTATTCTTTTTAAGATCTAGAGATGAAACTACTGAAACATTAAAATCTTTTATTCTTCAAATAGAAAATCAAATTAATCACAATGTTAAAATAATCAGAAGTGATCAAGGGACTGAGTTTAAGAACTCGTTCTTGACTCATTCCGCAACTAAAAAGGGATTACCAGACAATACAGTGCTCCGAGAACTCCTCAACAAAATGGTGTTGCTGAGTGGAGAAACTGGACACTTATTGGGGTTGCTCGAACTACGTTATCTGATTCCAAACTACCTCTAACATTCTGGGCAGAGGCAGTCAACACTGCATCCTATGTGTAGAACAAGGTTCTTGTACTTCAACCACATGGGAAAATCCCTTATGAGTTATGGAACAAGAGGCCACTATTCATTGGCTTTCTAAGGTCCTTTGGCACTAGGGGTACCATACTTAAGACAAAGGACAATTTGGCAAAATTTGCTGAAAATTTGGATGATGTTATCTTTGTTGGATACTCTTCTAGCTCTAAAGCTTATAGAGTTTACAACATCAAAAATCAACAATTTGAGGAATCATCTAATATTGTTGTTAATGATCACACTCCTTGTGATAGGGGGAATTGCCATGATCATATTTTTGATATAGAATAGTTTCTAAACTATTCAACACCATCTTGTGAGAATGTTTCAGTTGGAACAGGTGCTCAAACTAATTTTGATCCTTATCAACTGTTTGAGCTTCCCAGGCCTCTTCCAAGTTCTCCAAGAGCTACCACAAATCAAGCTTCCACTATTGGCAAATCAGATAGTATAACTATATCAAGAGATAGTGAAACTTCAACTAGTGAATCACCTCCTGATCCTCAAATTTCATCAGGTGATCCTGCATAACAATAAGCTAATGGAAGTAGCATCTTGAAGGAACAGGCAACTGTCAATGTTACTTCACAGCCAACAATTGATGATGTTTCTCATTCATTCAATCAGTCCTCATTGAATGAGTTTGAAATAGCAGTTGGACAAAGTGTTCAAGCTCCTAAGAAATATATGTCCAATTTGGATCTATCTTTGTAACTGGAAGTGATTCCTCGTCTAAGGATTCATAACACTCATCCAACTGAGTACATCATAGGGGATGTCTCTGAAGGTGTGAGAACAAAAGGGCAGACTTATCATGGGAATGTCTTCTTGTACTCAAGCTTCCTGTCCCAGATAGAACCCAGGAAGGTAAAAGATGCCTTGAAAGATAGTAGCTGGGTTGACTCGATGCAAGAGGAGCAACTTCAATTCAAGAGACAAAAGGTTTGGAACCTATTTCTGCTATCATCTGGTCAAGTACCTATAGGCACAAAATGAGTTTTTAGAAACAAGAGAGATGAAAGAGGCTTGATTATCAAGAATAAGGCAAGACTAGTGGTTCAAGGATACATTCAAGAGGTGGGAACTGATTATACTGATGTCTTTGCACCTATTGCAAGACTTAAGGCAGTTAGGATCTTCCTTTCTTATGTTGCATCCAAGAATTTTACTGGCTACCAACTTGATGTCAAGTGTGCCTTTCTATATGGGGATATAGATAGGGAAGTCTACGTGTGCCAGCCTCTAGGATTTGAAGATCCATAGCTCCCCAACTATTTGTGCAAATTGGATAAAGCTCTATATGGGCTGCACCAAGCACCTAGGCTGTGGTATGAGACTTTGTCTTAGTGTCTTCTGAAAAATGGTTACACTAGAGGTACCACTAACAAGACTCTTTTCATCAGGAAGTCTGGAAAGGATATTTTTCTTGTTCAAGTCTATATTGATGACATCATCTTGGGTTCTTCCAACGACCAAATGTGCAAAGACTTTGAAAGCATTATGAAGAAGAAGTCTGAGATGAGTTCCATGAAGAAAAGGTGGTGAAGGGTTCTACCTAAAAGAAAGAAGCTTCAGAAGAATGCCATGCTGAGCAAGCATCAAAAAGCTCATCCTTAATGATCAACCAAAAGATAGATTGGAAGATCAAGAAAGATGCTACATCCCAAACCACATCTTCTAATACATCCATTGAACCCCATGTTTAACCTTTGGTTCAATTATGTCACTATCATTGGAAGAACCCAAGACCAACAAGGCTTGGGTTTCCAATCAAAACTAATCATCTCATCTTATGTGCAGGGACATCCATATGACAAGAATAATAATGTTTCGATTGTGGACAATGGATGCTCTAGGCACATGATAGGGAACAGATCTCTCCTTCAACAATCTCAACATTATGATGGACGTCCTGTCTAGTTTGGAGGTGAGGCCGGAGGATATATTTCTGGCAGATGAAGTATATCCAATGGAAAGTTGAAAGTTGACAAAGTTAACTTTGTCAAATAGCTTGAACACAGTCTGTTAAGTGTTTCTTAGTTTTGTGATCAAAAGCATCAAATGCTCTTCACAGAATAGGAGTGCATTATCCACAAACCTGCGATGACAATTCCTCCGGAATTGGTGCTTCTTAGATCTCCCAGGAAAGGGGATATGTACAAGCTAGATATGGACAATGCTTCCTCAATAGGTGAAATGTCATGCTTTATTTCCAAAGCTGACAGTGATGAGTCAACACTATGGCATAAACATATGTGTCATATAAATTTTAAAACAACGAATAAATTGGCTAAAAATAACTTGGTACATGGTTTGCCTAAAAAGGAATTTTTCTACAAAGATAACTGTGTTGCATGCTTGAAAGGGAAGCAACACAGAGCATCTCACAAATCCAAAAGTGTTAACTCCATCACCACTCCATTACCCTTATTGCGCATGGATCTATTCGGTCCCATATTTATAATGAACATTGGAAGGAAATCATACTGCCTTGTGATTGTTGATGATATTACAAGATTTACATGGGTATTCTTTTTAAGATCTAAAGATGAAATGCTGAAATGTTAAAATCTTTTATTCTTAAAATAGAAAATCAAATTGATCACAAGGTTAAGATAATTATAAGTGATCAAGGGACTGAGTTTAAGAACTTTGTTCTTGACTTATTCTATAACTCAAAAGTGATTTCTAGACAATATAGTGCTCCTAGAACTCCCCAACAAAATGGTGTTGCTGAGAGGAGGAATAGGAGACTTATTGAAGCTGCTCGAAGTATGTTAGCCTATTCCAAACTACCTCTAACATTTTGGGCAGAGGCAATCAACACTGCATGCTATGTGCAGAAAAGGATTCTTCTAGTTAAGCAACATGGAAAAACCCCTTATGAGCTTTGGAACAAGAGGACACCGTTCTTTGGCTCTCTAAGGTCCTTTGGCAGTAGGTGTACCATACTTAACACTAAGGACAATTTGGAAAAAATTGCTTAGAAGTCGGATGATGCTATTTTTGTTGGATACTCTTCTAGCTCTAAAGATTATATAGTTTACAACATCAAGAATCAAAAATTTGAGGAATGATCCAATATTGTTGTCAATGAGCACACTCCTTGTGTTAGGGGGAATGGCCTTGATAATATTTTTGATTTAGAATTGTTTCCAAACTATTCTAAACCATATTGTGAGAATGTTTAAGATAGAATAGGTGCTCAAGATGATTCTGATGCTGATCAACTGTTTGAGCTTCCCAGTCCTCTTCTAAGTTCTCCAAGAGCTACTACAAATCAAGCTTCCACTATTGGCAGATCTGATAGTATATCCATCTCTAGGGATATGGTGCTTCAACCAGTGATTCACTTGTTGACCCTCAAACTTCATCAGATGACACTGCCCAACACCAAGCTGATGATAGTAGCATTTTGAAGGAACAGCCAATTGTTATTATTGTTTCACAGCCAACAAATGATGATGTTTCTTATTCATTCAATAAGTCCTCATTAATGAGTTTGAAACAACAGTTGGACAAAGTATTCAAGCTCCTGAACAAAATATGTCTAATCTGGATCTACCTTTCCTACTAGAAGTGATTCCTCAACTAAGGATTCATAACACTCATCTAGCTGAGAACATCATAGGGGATGTCTGGAAGGTGTAAGAACAAGTGGACAGACTCATCATGGGAATATCTGCTTGTACTCATGTTTCTTGTCCCAGATGGAAACCAAGAAAGTATTCTGATTCTGTAGTTGATAGAGCCACCACATCCTGCTTGGAGCTCTTCCAAGAGACCGCTCCTCCATTAAGAATGAAAATATATCCCGATTGTGACCGAGAATAATCACGATCGGTTTGGAAGCTCGCATCCGTGTAACCTTTTACAACGAGTTCCTCATCACCAGATCCATAGATTAGGAACATATCTCTTGTCCTCCTTAGGTACTTGAGTATGTTCTTAACAGCCATCCAATGACTGTTTCCAGGATTTTGCTGGTAACGACTTGTCATGCTTAAGGCGCATGACACGTCCGGTCGAGTGCATATCATTGCATACATGATGGATCCAATAGCAGATGCGTATGGGACGACCTTCATTTTATCTTTCTCATCCTTTGAGTTAGGACATTGAGTCGTACTCAATATCGTTCCTCTTTGAATAGGTACGGTACCTTTCTTAGAGTTCTCCATCTTGAACCTTTTCAAGATCTTACCAATGTATGCACATTGATTCAAACCAATCAACCACCTTGATCTATCCCTATAGATCTTTATTCCCAGAATATAGGTGGCTTCACCAAGATCCTTAATGGAAAAACAAGCCAGGTTTTTACACCTTCCAAGGTTGGAATGTCATTTCCAAATAGTAGTATGTCATCAACATACAATACTAGGAAAGTTACTATGCACCCACTAGCTTTCTTATACACACAAGCCTCATCAGCGTTTTTGATGAAGCCAAATTTCTTTAATTCCTCATCAAAACGGTGTTTCCAGCTTCTCGATGATTGTTTCAATCCATAGATTGATTTCTTTAACTTGCATACTTTATTAGGATGTTTTGGATCAACAAAACCTTCAGGCTGAACCATATAGACATGTTCCTCAAGATATCCATTTAGGAAAGCGGTTTTGACATCCATTTGCCAAATCTCATAATCGTAATGAGCAGCTATGGCAAACAGTATCCTTATAGACTTTAGCATCGCAACAGGTGAGAAGGTTTCATCATAATCAACCCCTTGAGTTTGAGTGAAACCCTTTGCTACAAGTCTAGCTTTATAAGTATCCAAGTTTCCATGCATATCGGTTTTCTTCTTGAAAACCCACTAACTTCCAACTATCTTGGAATTAAGAGGTGGTACGACAAGTTCCCAAACTTGATTGTCATACATGGATTGCATCTCAACGTTCATGGCTTCAAGCCATTTGTCACAATCTGAATTGGACACTGCATTATGGTATGTGGTTGGTTCATCTGAATCTACTACATAGAATCCATCCATGAAAAATTCGTATCTTTCAGGTGGATTACTAGTTCTACCACTTCTGCGAACGTCCTGTGTGTATTGATCAACCCCTTGATCTTCCTCAACATCCTCATGTTGAGTGCTAGTTTCAACCAAACGTGCATCGGGTTGTGGTTCTTGATCTTCCTCAAGGTCCACTGTTCTACTGCTAGCTCCTTCCATAAGGAACTTTGCTTCTAAGAACTCACCCTTTCTGGAAACAAACACCTTTTGTTCCAGTGGATCATAGAAATAATATCCCATAGAATCTCTAGGATATCCAACAAAGATACACTTGGTGGATCGGACTTCTAATTTGTTTGGGGTGGGAGTCTTAACATAAGCCTCACAACCCCAAACCCTTATGTATGATAGGGATGGAACTCTTCCATGCCATATCTCAAAAGGTGTCCTTTCCACCTTTTTGGTTGGGGCCATATTTAGAATACGGGCCGCAAAGAGCAAAGCGAAACCCCAAAATGATAGAGGTAATGTGCTTCTAGCCATCATAGATCGAATATATCCAATAAGGTTCGATTCCTCCTCTCAGACACACCATTATGTTGTGGTGTTCCAGGTGGAGTAAGTTGTGAGACAATCCCACAACTCCTAAGATGATCTTGAAAAGCATCACTTAGGTATTCACCTCCTCTATCGGTGCGGAGAATTTTAATCGACTTGTTGAGTTGATTTTCTACTTCATTCTTGAAGATTTTGAACATTTCAAAAGCTTCATCTTTGTGCCTTAATAAGTACACATACCCATAGCGACTATAATCGTCGGTAAAGGTAATGAAGTATCTTTCACCATTCCTAGTCATTGGCTTAAAAGGACCACATACATCCGAATGTATGATTCCTAATAAATCTTTTGCCCTTTCGTTAGTTGCACTAAAGGGTGCCTTAGTCATTTTTCCTTGTAAACAAGATTCACATACATCAAATGAATCACATTCATTTGTTTTTAAAAGACCATTATTTTGAAGTGTTTGTATACGTTTCTTGTTTATATGACCAAGACGACAATGCCAAAGATAGGTATCACTCAAATCCAACTTGAGTTTCTTGGTGTTAGTATGGTACAATGAACTATTTAAAGAATTTTCATGAACCAATTCATAAATACCATTAATGGGTATAACTTTAAAATAGAACATATCATTTAAAGAAACATGAATATCATTTTCAATAAAAGATAATACATAATCATAAAGTCTTAATTGAGATACAGAAATAATGTTCCTAGTCAAACTAGGAGCATACAAAACATTCTTCAAAATAACATCCAAGCCACTTGGAAGTTTCAAGATGTAGTCCCCACGAGCTTCAACTTGGACTTTGGTTCCATTGCCCATGAAGAGGCTAACATCCCCTTGATTGAAGTCCCTACTTCTTTTGAACCCCTGCAACAAATTGCAAATATGAGTTCCACATCTGGTATCTAATAACCATGTGTTTGAAGATGTAACATTAAGATCAATATTAATCATGTATATTGTACCTGAGGTCTGCCCGGCATCCCTCTTGGCTTTCAACTCTTGGAGATGAACAGGACAATTTCTTGCCCAATGTCCATCTCCCCACACTTGAAGCATGGGTCATTGGTAGCAACCTTTTGCTTCTTCTCTTGTGGTTTGGGTGGCACCCTTGCCACCCTTTCCCCTTTCCCCAAACGGGTCCCTTACCCTTGGCAACCTTTGCCTTGGGTGCGGGATGAGACCTTTTCTTGTTCCCACCTCCATTGATGGTGAGAACGGGTAAAACCCTTTTACCCATGGCCGCCTTGGCCGTTTTCAGCATTGAGTGAAGCTCACCAATGCTTTTGTCCCAAGCATTCATGTTTTAGTTCAACACGAATGTCTCGAACTTCTTGGTAAGGCCATTAAGGATCAAATCCGTGGCCAATTCCTTCGAGACAGGACAATTAAGCCTCTCGAGGCGGTCAATATGACTTTTCATCTTAAGTACATAAGATGAAACAGATTGGTTGTCGTCCATACGACATGCATGGAGTGCTCGAACCGTTTCGAAGCGCTCAACCCTTGCTTGCTATTGGAACGTTTCCTTCGGCTGGGTTATCATGTCATAAGCTCCGTGATGTTCATACTCCTTTTGGAGATCCGGAGTCATGCTCGCTAGCATGAGACAAGACACTTGGATGGAGTCCTCAGTGTACTTTAGCCAATCGTTATAGGCCTCCTCATCATCCTTAGCAGGTTGATCGGGATAGGGTCGTCTAAAATATATGATCGTCTTTCGTGCTTGAGAACGATTCTCAAGTTTCGATACCAATCAATAAAGTTGTTATGATTTAGACGTTCCTTTTGGAGGATCGCTCGTAATGATTGGTTGGACGCGGATGAGTTATCGTGATTATCATTATTTGTGGCCATCTACAAAATTTAACAAAGATCTATTTTAGTATTTTCGATATTGCTATTGTAATAATTAGTGCCTTTTAAGGTCATTTTTATATTAAAGTCTAGAACCCAACATTCCATTTAAATTGTGGTTAGGTGACCTTTATCCCACGATTTAAATTAATAAGGTGGTCAACGTTTGACGATTGCAACCATTTGCAACTTCTAGAAATATGGGATCAATTTTAAACATCATATGTAAAGTCGGCATGTTAATCCCATCAACATCATTTGGAAACCACACCGTAGGTGATCCATTTGACATGGTTTGCAAATCAAGATACCCTAGTTACACCTACGTGTGAGTTTGCCAAAATAAGTGGTTAGGTGACCTTTATCCCACAAATAAGGCATTCTCACCTCAAGTCGCAAGTTCCCTCAAAATGGTTAGGTGACCTTTATCCCACTAAGAGTTCCCAAGTGACTTAAGTGTTGTGTAAAAGGATGGTGTTGATCTTGTTAAAACTTTTGAGTGATTTCATAATAGAAGTTTTAGAAAACACTATGTACTTGTATGTGTATGATTTCAAATACAAGGTACCCTATGGTCTTTTGATTAAAACCCATTTTAATCTTTGAAATCATTAAATCAATTAATAACCATTTATTACCTTTTAATGATAAAGAACCATTAATTTTCAGCTTGTTAAGTTTGTTAATTAGTTTGTAATGCATGTCAAAATATCAACCATACAATCAAATAACAAACATTCAAACAAGCACAAGCATACAAACATGAGTGCATAACCATAGCCACTAAGTTGACAACACTTGTTTGCCATCACAAGTGTCATCATAAGGTCTTTCCTAAGGGTTGAAATCAACACAAAATTGAGGTCATCTTAGACCCCCACTTGAACTTGCATCCATATGCTTCAAGTTCCATGTCTTTGATGTCCATCTTTGGGTCTTGATCTTGTGCATCTTCCTTTTACAAAATTGTATCCTAATACATTTTTTCTAATAAAAGAAATGCACCTAATCTATTAATTACATAACCAAATGAACAAATAATTACAACCCAAATAATAAATATAAACATTACAACCCAATTGAATGAATAAAACCAACCATTCCAATCATCCAAAACAAAAGGCCAAAGGCTAGGTTATGCACACTAACATCCAATGATCATATCATTCAAACATATAATGAAACCCCACTTAAACCACCAAAATTCAGCCAACGTAAACTGAAATTTTTGGGTTTTAAACATTGTCCAAACAATCAACATTCATAATATATATCTTTCAAGGTCTAATCACTAGCATGTGTGATATGACCTTGAAAGTTTGGGGAATCATTCGAACAAAATATAGCAGCCCAAAATCAGCCTCTAATAAGCGATATACATCTTTAAAACCGATTTTAAAGACTAAGAACAAGTAAGTTATCCACATAACCGGCTCTTCATGCCATTGATGGGTTTGATAGAACACAAAATAGACAAGTTTAACCTTTTAAACTTTCTGAAAAAACGCAGCGGAATAATAGCATTATAACATGTTTATAATCTGAAAAATTCATGTTCTTAATGATGTTTTAAGATGAAAAAGAAACCCAATCAAAAGGATCTTTAATATGTGAATGAACAAGCTATGAACAAAATGTAAGAGACATAAAATCACAGCTTGATAAAGCTGTGAAGAACTACCTTTCTCCAGCCAAAATGTCGACCAAGAAAGGCTTAAATGATGCTTGTGAATCGGCCAAGACTCCAAGGAGGACTCCTCAGTTTGTATACCCCAAGCTTGTGTGCAAACACTCTTCTTGTTAGGGAGATTCAACACCAAAACCCACCACCTAAAACCCGAAAATGGATCTTTCTTTCTGCTGCAATTCCAAGTGTAGAGAGAGAGAGAGAAAGAGTTCTTGATGATAGGGTTTATTGCATGTCTTGTGAGAGGTTAACCTTTGGTGTAAGAAAAGTTAAGTGTATGTGTGTTTTCAAGGAAAAAAGGGGCAAAAACCCATTGGCTTGGGCGGTCGAAATTATAAACCAAAAGGGGTTTCCCCCTTTTTTTTGATTAAACACAACACACAAGTTAAATGGTCTTGTAACTAGACATGCAATTAACCATTTAATTGTATGTACAAATTATATAACTTATACAATTATCATTTAACTTATAAGTTATAATCTCTCATTATTATTTGGTGTCATCTAACCAATTTAAATAACACATCAAATAATATTATTGAACAAAATATCCTAATAAGTTGTTCCTCTCATATGCAACTTATTTAGAAAACCCATTTTCTAAATTGGTGTAAACATTTAATTGCATGATCATATCATCAATTGAATATTAATTGGTGTTTGCTAAGCTTGTTATTGGGTATAACCCGACTTGGATCATAACGTACTAACCACATCAATATTCTATGTGTCTTGGGCACACAGAATCCTACAATCTCCCACTTGCCCAAGATTCATAGAAGATTGATGCAAGCAGTAAATACCGCCTAACAACGGTTTACTACCCTTAATACGCATGACTTATAGCCATTCAATAACATCATCCCTTTCAAGTACCCTACTTGAAATGATTTAGGTGAATCAATCATCTATCCTTTTGTTTCAGATGTCATGTTAAATCCAAGGACACAGTGATCATTCCTTGTTGATTTAACTTAATCAGGCCTTAGACATCTAACTCTTAACGAATAAGAGGAACAAATTCCATCTTGACCACATACATTTCTCACAAACCCTCGTATCATACCTGAACATACCTTATGTACTGTCCATTATTTCAGGGCAGTGAAGAATCAGCTCAAGGCATAATACTTGGTGAATATCAAAACCCAATATGTATCTCAGGTCGGAGGATACCAAATGATATTCGCCTTTACTCAAAATTACTTATGATCAATTAATAAGATTCCATGTAGTAAAGTTTGAGTTGCGGTTAGTCCAATATTTGTATCCCACAAATATCTATGAACCTTGGTAGCAACCCATTGCTCTATATTCATCCTTATGAATATCAACCAATCCCAGTTCATAATAATCTTACCCTCACACTTGTTCCCACAAGTATGAACGACTACAGACATTTAGAGTAAACATTTACTCATGGATTAAACATGCTAAATTGGAATATTAATGAAACATTATAACCAAATAATTTTATTCAAGTAATAAAGAGTTCCACATATCCAAATACAAAATTATAGATCAAATCCAATCACTAGAATATCGAAGTCCCATGGCACAAGTATGACCTTCATGCTTTGCCTTTTCAAGGAGCTTCGTGAGAGGATCCGCAATGTTCTGATCCGTATGAACTTTGCGAATACATATCTTTCCGTTTTCAACTTCATCTCGTATGTAGTTGAATCCGCTCAATGTGCCTTGTCTTTTGATGAGCACGAGGCTCCTTGATTTGAGCAATCGCACCCTCGTTATCAGAAAAGATCTCTAGGGGGTCCTGAATGGAAGGGACAATCCCCAGATCAGCAATGAATTTTTCAACCATGCAGCTTCTTGAGCTGCCAATGAGGCGGTGACGTATTCTGATTCTGTAGTTGATAGAGCCATCACATCCTGCTTGGAGCTCTTCCAAGAGACCGCTCCTCCATTCAGAATGAAAATATATCCCGATTGTGACCGAGAATCATCACGATCGGTTTGGAAGTTCGCATCCATGTAACCTTTTACAACGAGTTCCTCATCACCAGATCCATAGATTAGGAACATATCTCTTGTCCTCCTTAGGTACTAAGTATGTTCTTAAGAGCCATCCAATGACTGTTTCCAGGATTTTGCTGGTAACGACTTGTCATGCTTAAGGCGCATGACACGTCCGGTCGAGTGCATATCATTGCATACATGATGGATCCAATAGCAGATGCGTATGGGACGACCTTCATTTTATCTTGCTCATCCTTTGATCTAGGACATTGAGTCGTACTCAATATCGTTCCTCTTTGAATAGGTACGGTACCTTTCTTAGAGTTCTCCATCTTGAACCTTTTCAAGATCTTATCAATGTATGCACTTTGACTCAAACCAATCAACCGCCTTGATCTATCCCTATAGATCTTTATTCCCAGAATATAGGCGGCTTCACCAAGATCCTTAATGGAAAAACAACATCCAAGCCAGGTTTTTACACCTTCCAAGGTTGGGATGTCATTTCCAAATAGTAGTATGTCATCAACATACAATACTAGGAAAGTTACTATGCTCCCACTAGCCTTCTTATACACACAAGCCTCATCAGCGTTTTTGATGAAGCCAAATTTCTTTACTTCCTCATCAAAACGGTGATTCCAACTTCTCGATGCTTGTTTCAATCCATAGATTGATTTCTTTAACTTGCATACTTTATTAGGATGTTTTGGATCGACAAAACCTTCAGGCTGAACCATATAGACATCTTCCTCAAGATATCCATTTAGGAAAGCGGTTTTGACATCCATTTGCCAAATCTCATAATCATAATGAACAGCTATGGCAAACAGTATCCTTATAGACTTTAGCATCGTAACAGGTGAGAAGGTGTCATCATAATCAACCCCTTGAGTTTGAGTGAAACCCTTTGATACAAGTCTAGCTTTATAAGTGTCCAAGTTTCCATGCATATCGGTTTTCTTCTTGAAAACCCACTAACTTCCAACTATCTTGGAATTAAGAGGTGGTACAACAAGTTCCCAAACTTGATTGTCATACATGGATTGCATCTCAACGTTCATGGCTTCAAGCCATTTGTCACAATCCGAATTGGACACTGCATTATGGTATGTGGTTGGTTCATCTGAATCTACTACATAGTATCCATCCGTGAAAAATCCGTATCTTTCAGGTGGATTACTAGTTCTACCACTTCTGCGAACGTCTTGTGTGTATTGATCAACCCTTGATCTTCCTCAACATCTCCTCATGTTCAGTGCCAGTTTCAACCAAACGTGCATCGGTTGTGGTTCTTGATCTTCCTCAAGGTCCACTGTTCTACTGCTAGCTCCTTCCATAAGGAACTTTGCTTCTAAGAACTCACCCTTTCTAGCAACAAACACCTTTTGTTCCAGTGGATCATTGAAATAATATCCCATAGAATCTCTAGGATATCCAACAAAGATACACTTGGTGGATCGGACTTCTAATTTGTTTGGGGTGGGAGTCTTAACATAAGACTCACAACCCCAGACCCTTAAGTATGATAGGGATGGAACTCTTCCATGCCATATCTCAAAAGGTGTCCTTTCCACCTTTTTGGTTGGGGCCATATTTAGAATACGGGCCGCAGAGAGCAAAGCGAAACCCCAAAATGATAGAGGTAGTGTGCTTCTAGCCATCATAGATCGAATCATATCCAATAAGGTTCGATTCCTCCTCTCAGACACACCATTATGTTGTGGTGTTCCAGGTGGAGTAAGTTGTGAGACAATCCCACAACTCCTAAGATGATCTTGAAAAGCATCACTTAGTATTCACCTCCTCTATCGGTGCGGAAAATTTTAATCGACTTGTTGAGTTGATTTTCTACTTCATTCTTGAAGATTTTGAACATTTCAAAAGCTTCATCTTTGTGCCTTAAAATGTACACATACCCATAGCGACTATAATCATCGGTAAAGGTAATGAAGTATCTTTCACCATTCCTAGTCATTGGCTTAAAAGGACCACATACATCCGAATGTATGATTCCTAATAAATGTTTTGCCATTTCGTTAGTTCCACTAAAGGGTGCCTTAGTCATTTTTCCTTGTAAACAAAATTCACGAACATCAAATGAATCACATTCATTTGTTTTTAAAAGACCATTCTTTTGAAGTGTTTGTATACGTTTCTTGTTTATAAGACCAAGACGACAATGCCAAAGATAGGTATCACCCAAATCCAACTTGAGTTTCTTGGTGTTAGTATGGTACAATGAACTATTTAAAGCATTTTCATGAACCAATTCATAAATACCATTAATGGGTATAGCTTTAAAATAGAACATATCATTTAAAGAAACATGAATATCATTTTCAATAAAAGATAATACATAATCATAAAGTCTTAATTGGGATACAGAAATAATGTTCCTAGTCAAACTAGGAGCATACAAAACATTCTTCAAAATAACATCCAAGCCACTTGGAAGTTTCAAGATGTAGTCCCCATGAGCTTCAACTTGGACTTTGGTTCCATTGCCCATGAAGAGGCTAACATCCCCTTGATTGAAGTCCCTACTTCTTTTGAACCCCTGCAACAAATTGCAAATATGAGTTCCACATCCGGTATCTAATACGCATGTGTTTGAAGATGTAACATTAAGATCAATATGAATCATGTATATTGTACATGAGGTCTGCCCGGCATCCCTCTTGGCTTTCAACTCTTGGAGATGAACAGGACAATTTCTTGCCCAATGTCCAATCTCCCCACACTTGAAGCATGGGTCATTGGTAGCAACCTTTTGCTTTTTCTCTTGTGGTTTGGGTGGCACCCTTGCCACCCCTTTCCCCTTTCCCCAACGGGTCCCTTACCCTTGGCACCTTTGCCTTGGTGCGGGATGAGACCTTTTCTAGTTCCCACCTTCATTGATGGTGAGAACGGGTAAAACCCTTTTACCCATGGCCGCCTCGCCGTTTTCAGCATTGAGTGAAGCTCACCAATGCTTTTGTCCCAGCATTCATGTTGTAGTTCAACACGAATGTCTCGAACTTCTTGGTAAGGCCATTAAGGATCAAATCCGTGGCCAATTCCTTCGAGACAGGACAATTAAGCCTCTCGAGGCGGTCAATATGACTTTTATCTTAAGTACATAAGATGAAACAGATTGGTTGTCGTCCATACGACATGCATGGAGTGCTCGAACCGTTTCGAAGCGCTCAACCCTTGCTTGCTGTTGGAACGTTTCCTTCAGCTGGGTTATCATGTCATAAGCTCCGTGATGTTCACACTCCTTTTGGAGATCCGGAGTCATGCTTGCTAGCATGAGACAAGACACTTGGATGGAGTCCTCAGTGTACTTTAGCCAATCGTTATAGGCCTCCTCATCATCCTCAGCAGGTTGATCGGGGATAGGGTCGTCTAAAATATAAGATCGTCTTTCTTGCTTGAGAACAATTCTCAAGTTTCGATACCAATCAATAAAGTTGTTATGATTTAGACGTTCCTTTTGGAGGATCGCTCGTAATGATTGGTTGGACGCGGATGAGTTATCATGATTATTATTATTTGTGGCCATCTACAAAATTTAACAATGATCTATTTTAGTATTTTCGATATTGCTATTTTTAATAATTAGTGCCTTTTAAGGTCATTTTTATATTAAAGTCTAGAACCCAACATTCCATTTAAATTGTGGTTAGGTGACCTTTATCCCACGATTTAAATTAATAAGGTGGTCAACGTTTGACGATTGCAACCATTTGCAACTTCTAGAAATATGGGATCGATTTTAAACATCATATGTAAAGTCGGCATGTTAATCCCATCAACACCATTTGGAAACCACACCGTAGGTGATCCATTTGACATGGTTTGCAAATCAAGATACCCTACTTACACCTACGTGTGAGTTTGCCAAAATAAGTGGTTAGGTGACCTTTATCCCACAAATAAGGCATTCTCACCTCAAGTCGCAAGTTCCCTCAAAATGGTTAGGTGACCTTTATCCCACTAAGAGTTCTCAAGTGACTCAAGTGTTGTGTAAAAGGACGTTGTTGATCTTGTTAAAATTTTTGGGTGATTTCATAATACAAGTTTTAGAAAACACTATGTACTTGTATGTGTATGCTTTCAAATACAAGGTACCCTATGGTCTTTTGATTAAAACCCATTTTAATCTTTGAAATCATTAAATCAATTTAATAACCTTTTATTACCTTTTAATGATAAAGAACCATTAATTTTCAGCTTGTTAAGTTTGTTAATTAGTTTGTAATGCATGTCAAAATATCAACCATACAATCAAATAACAAACATTCAAACAAGCACAAGCATACAAACATGAGTGCATAACCATAGCCACTAAGTTGACAACACTTGTTTGCCATCACAAGTGTCATCATAAGGTCTTTCCTAAGGGTTGAAATCAACACAAAATTGAGGTCATCTTAGACCCCCACTTGAACTTGCATCCATATGCTTCAAGTTCCATGTCTTTGATGTCCATCTTTGGGTCTTGATCTTGTGCATCTTCCTTTTACAAAATTGTATCCTAATACATTTTTCTAATAAAAGAAATGCACCTAATCTATTAATTACATAACCAAATGAACAAATAATTACAACCCAAATAATAAACATAAACATTACAACCCAATTGAATGAATAAAACCAACCATTCCAATCATCCAAAACAAAAGGCCAAAGGCTAGGTTATGCACACTAACATCCAATGATCATATCATTCAAACATATAATGAAACCCCACTTAAAACCACCAAAATTCAGCCAACATAAACTGAAATTTTTGGATTTTAAACATTGTCCAAACAATCAACATTTCATAATATATATCTTTCAAGGTCTAATCACTAGCATGTGTGATATGACCTTGAAAGTTTGGGGAATCATTCGAACAAAATATAGCAGCCCAAAATCAGCCTCTAATAAGCGATAATACATCTTTAAAACCGATTTTAAAGACTAAGAACAAGAAAGTTATCCACATAACCGGCTCTTGATGC
Source organism: Flaveria trinervia (assembly GCA_025506515.1). Taxonomy (NCBI): domain Eukaryota; kingdom Viridiplantae; phylum Streptophyta; class Magnoliopsida; order Asterales; family Asteraceae; genus Flaveria; species Flaveria trinervia. The sequence goes on along the minus strand of CM046448.1, from coordinate 56,479,314 downwards.
CATTGATGGGTTTGATAGAACACAAAATAGACAAGTTTAACCTTTTAAACTTTCTGAAAAAATGCAGCGGAATAATAGCATTATAACATGTTTATAATCTGAAAAATTCATGTTCTTAATGATGTTTTAAGATGAAAAACAAACCCAATCAAAAGGATCTTTAATATGTGAATGAACAAGCTATGAACAAATGTAAGAGACATAAAATCACAGCTTCATAAAGCTGTGAAGAACTACCTTTCTCCAGCCAAAATGTCGACCAAGAAAGGCTTAAATGATGCTGTGAATCGGCCAAGACTCCAAGGAAGGACGCCTCAAGTTTATATACCCCAAGCTTGTGTGCAAACACTCTTCTTGTTAGGGAGATTCAACACCAAAACCCACCACCTAAAACCCGAAAATGGATCTTTCTTTCTGCTGCAATCCAAGTGTAGAGAGAGAGAGAGAAGAGTTCTTGATGATAGGGTTTATTGCATGTCTAGTGAGAGGTTAACCTTTTGGTGTAAGACAAGTTAAGTGTATGTGTGTTTTCAAGGAAAAAGGGGGCAAAAACTCATTGGCTTGGGCGGCCGAAATTATAAACCCAAAAGGGGTTCCCCCTTTTTTTTGATTAAACACAAACACACAGTTAAATGGTCTTGTAACTAGACATGCAATTAACCATTTAATTGTATGTACAAGTTATATAACTTATACAATTAATCATTTAACTTATAAGTTATAATCTCTCATTATTATTTGGTGTCATCTAACCAATTTAAATAACACATCAAATAATATTATTGAACAAAATATCCTAATAAGTTGTTCCCTCTCATATGCAACTTATTTAGAAAACCCATTTTCTAAATTGGTGTAAACATTTAATTGCATGATCATATCATCAATTGAATATTAATTGGTGTTTGCTAAGCTTGTTATTGGGTATAACCCGACTTGGATCATAACGTACTAACCACATCAATATTCTACGTGTCTTGGGCACACAGAATCCTACAATCTCCCACTTGCCCAAGATTCATAGAAGATTGATGCAAGCAGTAATCCGCCTAACAACGGTTTACTACCCTTAATACGCATGACTTATAGCCATTCAATAACATCATCCCTTTCAAGTACCCTACTTGAAATGATTTAGGTGAATCAATCATCTATCCTTTTGTTTCAGATGTCATGTTAAATCCAAGGACACAGAGTGATCATTCCTTGTTGATTTAACTTAATCAGGCCTTAGACATCTAACTCTTAACGAATAAGATGAACAAATTCCATCTTGACCACATACATTTCTCACAACACCTCGTATCATACCTAAACATACCCTTATGTACTGTCCATTATTTCAGGGCAGTGAAGAATCAGCTCAAGGCATAATACTTGGTGAATATCAAAACCCAATATGTATCTCAGGTCGGAGGATACCAAATGATATTTGCCTTTACTCAAAATTACTTATGATCAATCAATAAGATTCCATGTAGTAAAGTTTGAGTTGCGGGTTAGTCCAATATTTGTATCCCACAAATATCTATGAACCTTGGTAGCAACCCATTGCTCTATATTCATCCTTATGAATATCAACCAATCCAAGTTCATAATAATCTTACCCTCACACTTGTTCCCACAAGTATGAACGACTACGGACATTTAGAGTAAACAGTTTACTCATGGATTAAACATGCTAAATTGGAATATTAATTGAAACATTATAACCAAATAATTTTATTCAAGTAATAAAGAGTTCCACATATCCAAATACAAAATTCACAGATCAAATCCAATCACTAGAATATCGAAGTCCCATGGCACAAGTATGACCTTCATGCTTTGCCTTTTCAAGGAGCTTCGTGAGAGGATCCGCAATGTTCTGATCCGTATGAACTTTGCGAATACATATCTTTCCCTTTTCAACTTCATCTCGTATGTAGTTGAATCTCCACTCGATGTGCCTTGTCTTTTGATGAGCACGAGGCTCCTGATTTGAGCAATCGCACCCTGGTTATCACAAAAGATCTCTAGGGGGTCCTGAATGGAAGGGACAATCCCCAGATCGGCAATGAATTTTTTCAACCATGCAGCTTCTTGAGCTGCCAATGAGGCGGCGACGTATTCTGATTCTGTAGTTGATAGAGCCACCACATCCTGCTTGGAGCTCTTCCAAGAGACCGCTCCTCCATTCAGAATGAAAATATATCCCGATTGTGACCGAGAATCATCACGATCGGTTTGGAAGCTCGCATCTGTGTAACCTTTTACAATGAGTTCCTCATCACCAGATCCATAGATTAGGAACATATCTCTTGTCATCCTTAGGTACTTGAGTATGTTCTTAACAGCCATCCAATGACTGTTTCCAGGATTTTGCTGGTAACGACTTGTCATGCTTAAGGCGCATGACACGTCCGGGCGAGTGCATATCATTGCATACATGATGGATCCAATAGCAGATGCGTATGGGAGGACCTTCATTTTATCTTGCTCATCCTTTGAGCTAGGACATTGAGTCGTACTCAATATCGTTCCTCTTTGAATAGGTACGGTACCTTTCTTAGAGTTCTCCATCTTGAACCTTTTCAAGATCTTATCAATGTATGCACTTTGACTCAAACCAATCAACCACCTTGATCCATCCCTATAGATCTTTATTCCCAGAATATAGGCAGCTTCACCAAGATCCTTAATGGAAAAACAACTTCCAAGCCAGGTTTTTACACCTTCCAAGGTTGGAATGTGATTTCCAAATAGTAGTATGTCATCAACATACAATACTAGGAAAGTTACTATGCTCCCACTAGCCTTCTTATAGACACAAGCCTCATCAGCGTTTTTGATGAAGCCAAATTTCTTTACTTCCTCATCAAAACGGTGATTACAGCTTCTCGATGCTTGTTTCAATCCATAGATTGATTTCTTTAATTTGCATACTTTATTAGGATGTTTTGGATCGACAAAACCTTCAGGCTGAACCATATAGACATCTTCCTCAAGATATCCATTTAGGAAAGCGGTGTTGACATCCATTTGCCAAATCTCATAATCGTAATGAGCAGCTATGGCAAACAGTATCTTTATAGACTTTAGCATCGCAACAGGTGAGAAGGTTTCATCATAATCAACCCCTTGAGTTTGAGTGAAACCCTTTGCTACAAGTCTAGCTTTATAAGTATCAAAGTTTCCATGCATATCGGTTTTCTTCTTGAAAACCCACTTACTTCCAACTATCTTGGAATTAAGAGGGGGTACAACAAGTTCCCAAACATGATTGTCATACATGGATTGCATCTCAACGTTCATGGCTTCAAGCCATTTGTCACAATCCGAATTGGACACTGCATTATGGTATGTGGTTGGTTCATCTGAATCTACTACATAGCATCCATCCATGAAAATTCCGTATCTTTCAGGTGGATTACTAGTTCTACATAGCATCTCAACGTCCTCATGTTGAGTGCTAGTTTCAACCAAACGTGCATCGGGTTGTGGTTCTTGATCTTCCTCAAGGTGCACTGTTCTACTGCTAGCTCCTTCCATAAGGAACTTTGCTTCTAAGAACTCACCCTTTCTGGCAAGAAACACCTTTTGTTCCAGTGGATCATAGAAATAATATCCCATAGAATCTCTAGGATATCCAACAAAGATACACTTGGTGGATCAGACTTCTATTTGTTTGGGGTGGGAGTCTTAACATAAGCCTCACAACCCCAGACCCTTAAGTATGATAGGGATGGAACTCTTCCATGCCATATCTCAAAAGGTGTCCTTTCCACCTTTTTGGTTGGGGCCATATTTAGAATACGGGCTGCAGAGAGCAAAGCGAAACCCCAAAATGATAGATGTAATGTGCTTCTAGCCATCATAGATCGAATCATATCCAATAAGGTTCGATTCCTCCTCTCAGACACACCATTATGTTGTGGTGTTCCAGGTGGAGTAAGTTGTGAGACAATCCCACAACTCCTAAGATGATCTTGAAAAGCATCACTTAGGTATTCACCTCCTCTATCGGTGCGGAGAATTTTAATCGACTTGTTGAGTTGATTTTCTACTTCATTCTTGAAGATTTTGAACATTTCAAAAGCTTCATCTTTGTGCCTTAATAAGTACACATACCCATAGCGACTATAATCGTCGGTAAAGGTAATGAAGTATCTTTCACCATTCCTAGTCATTGGCTTAAAAGGACCACATACATCCGAATGTATGATTCCTAATAAATCTTTTGCCCTTTCGTTAGTTCCACTAAAGGGTGCCTTAGTCATTTTTCCTTGTAAACAAGATTCACATACATCAAATGAATCACATTCATTTGTTTTTAAAAGACCATTCTTTTGAAGTGTTTGTATACGTTTCTTGTTTATATGACCAAGACGACAATGCCAAAGATAGGTATCACTCAAATCCAACTTGAGTTTCTTGGTGTTAGTATGGTACAATGAACTATTTAAAGCATTTTCATGAACCAATTCATAAATACCATTAATGGGTATAGCTTTAATATAGAACATATCATTTAAAGAAACATGAATATCATTTTCAATAAAAGATAATACATAATCATAAAGTCTTAATTGGGATACAGAAATAATGTTCCAAGTCAAACTAGGAGCATACAAAACATTCTTCAAAATAACATCCAAGCCACTTGGAAGTTTCAAGATGTTGTCCCCACGAGCTTCAACTTGAACTTTGGTTCCATTGCCCATGAAGAGGCTAACATCCCCTTGATTGAAGTCCCTACTTCTTTTGAACCCCTGCAACAAATTGCATATATGAGTTCCACATCCGGTATCTAATACCCATGTGTTTGAAGATGTAACATTCATGTTGTAGTTCAACCCGAATGTCTCGAACTTCTTGGTAAGGCCATTAAGCATCAAATCCGTGGCCAATTCATCAAGACAGGACAATTAAGCCTCTCAAGGCGGTCAATATGACTTTTCATCTTAAGTACATAAGATGAAACAGATTGGTTGTCGAGAAGGACTCCTCAAGTTTGTATACCCCAAGCTTATGTGCCAACACTCTTCTTGTTAGGGAGATTCAACACCAAAACCCACCACCTAAAACCCGAAAATGGATCTTTCTTTCTGCTGCAATTGGAAGTGTAGAGGGAGAGAGAGAAAGAGTTCTTGATGATAGGGTTTATTGCATGTCTTGTGAGAGGTTAACCTTTTGGTGTAAGACAAGTTAAGTGTATGTGTGTTTTCAAGGAAAAAGGGGGCAAAAACCCATTGGCTTGGGTGGCCGAAATTATAAACCCAAAAGGGGTTTCCCCCTTTTTTTGATGAAACGCAAACACACAAGTTAAATGGTCTTGTAACTAAACATGCAATTAACCATTTAATTGTATGTACAAGTTATATAACTTATACAATTAATCATTTAACTTATAATTTATAATATCTCATTATTATTTGTTGGACCAAAAGAACCAATGAGCCAAGATCAGAAAACCTCTAAGTCCCACATGATATCACAACAAGTGCTGAAGCTCAACAGCTGAAGAACACAAGTGCTGAAGCTGAAGACTAAAGTGCCGAAGTCTAACAACTGAAGAACACAAGTGCTGAAGCTGAAGACCAAAGTACTGAAAGTTAACAGCTGAAGAATACAAGTGCTGAAGCTGAAGACCAAAGTACTGAAGTTCAATAGCTGAAGAACACAAGTGCTAAAGCTGAAGACTAAAGTGCTGAAGTCCAACAGCTGCAGAATACAAGTGCTGAAGCTGAAGACCAAAGTACTGAAGTTCAACAGCAGAAGAACACAAGTGCTCAAGCTGAAGACCAGAGTACTGAAGGTAACAGCTGAAGAATACAAGTGCTGAAGCTGAAGACCAAAGTACTAAAGTTCAACAGCTGAAGAACACAAGTGCTGAAGCTGAAGACTAAAGTGCTGAAGTCCAATAGCTGAAGAATACAAGTGCTGAAGCTGAAGACCAAAGTACTGAAGTTCAACAGCTGAAGAGTCCACAAGTGCTGAAGATCAACAACTGATGTACAAAGTCTGAAGACAAAGACTGAAGACATCAGCTGATGACATCTACTGAAGTCATCCGCTGATGAAACGTCTGAAGTTCAAGTCTGAAGACCAAGTGCTGAAGTTTCAGCAGTTTGTCACAACAGCTGAAGAGTACTTCTTCAGTAGTTGTGTTATCAGTAGTTTTGTGTTTTTACTTTCAGTAGTTTTGTAAAACGACTGAAGAGCTTGTTCTTTAGTCGTTGTAGTTTCAGTAGTTTCTTATCAGTAGTTTTGTAATAAGTAAACACTTAGCTTCTTGTAAGAAGATGTCAGCTGTTTTGACATCTTCAGTAGTTGTGTTTCAGTTGTTTAAATAATTCTGTTAGATGTCACTATCAAGTGACATCAGCAGACGTCACATCTCCTATATAAGGAATGTTCCACCACGACATTCCTATATAAGGGATGATAGACCTAATTGTAAGTGTGACATTTTGCCACCACGAAAGCGTATGATTGAATGAAATATTCTTTTTGCAGAAACTTTCTCTCTCTATAACTAATCCTGTTCATTGCAATATCTTTGGTATTCTTGCTCGAATTGTGCTAGTTGGTACTCTATTCCGCTGCTGAAATCATTCGAATCGATAAAACTAGATGCTGAGATCCTATCAAATGGTATCAGAGCAGGTTAATCATTGATCGATCTAACAATGATCATTGAAACTGCTCATTTGCTCTAAGTTTGATCGAACTAGCAAATTCGCATGAATCTGTTATAGAGATTGAAGTTCTGTCGCTTTTGGCTATTTTAATTGAGGTTCTTAGTGGTTTTGAGCTAAATTTGTTTTGCTTATCTTGAATTTGTCTGAATTTTCGAAAATGATTACACCTTCTAATGATCCACACAGTACTGGTTCCTCAACCAAGCCTCCGATGCTGGTTAGGAATGAGCATAACATTTGGCAACGAAGAATGCTCCATCACCTGTCTGTCAATAGTTCAGGTTGTTGGACATCCGTGGTACATGGACCACATAAGCCAATGGTGAATCATCCTGAAACAAATCAGTTGATTATGAAGAAGAAGGAACAATACTCTGATGAGGACAAGAAGTTGTTTGAGATTGATGCTAAAGCCCATAGAATTCTGGCCATGGCACTGCCTAATGAAATCTATTCCGGGCTTATGCATCATGAAACTGCTCATGACCTTTGGAATGCACTGAAAGAACAATTTGGTGGCACTGATGAGGTCTTAGCAAACAACAGGGAAATCCTCGCCCAACAGTATGAGACTTTTGCTCATAGAAAGGGTGAGACTCTGACTCAGCAGTTTGAGCAGTTTTCATGTTTAATCTCTGAGTTGAAAATGGTTAAACATGAATATACCAAAAGCCAAATGAACCACAGATTCCTCAGATCACTGCCTGAGAGATGGGACACATATACAATTGTCCTACACTCTAGTGCAAACCTGGATAGTCTATCTCTCACCCAACTTCATGGGAAACTGCTTACATTCGAAGAGAGATAGAGCAGAAAAGGAAACTGGCTTCATCTGGTAAGCTCACTGAAGACTTTGTACCAGGCAACACTGCCTTGGTTGGTCATGAGTCAGAATATGCTTCATCTGAATGCCAGTATGATGAGCATATTGATTTCTCTTCAAACACTTCTGATTCTGCATTTGTGAGTGTTGATAGTCAGTTTACTGGGTGTAATAATGACAATCTATGCTTCATCATGAATGAATTCAAGGGGATTGCTGATGATGACTTAGAAGAGATGGATATTTTGAGCCAAATGGCCTTGATAAATATCAGATCTCAGAACTTCTACAAAAGAACTGGGAGAAAGTTCCCAGGACTCTCTGGCAAAACCAAAGTTGGTTTTGACAAGAGTAAGTTGAGGTGTCACAAATGCCACAGGCTTGGACACTTTGCTAGAGAATGTAGATCATCTGGATCTAATTCTTCTGCCCCCTTTGTGACTTTCCCTGGCAATAGTCAACAACACAGAGGGCAACATCCTATCAATTCTTGTCATCATTCTCAACCACAATCTCCTGCATATTTTGTTCCTCAGGGTCCAATGCCATATCCTTACTCTTGTTATTACATGCCACAAACCAGTCAGGTTCAAGCATCCATTGCTCAAAAACCACATGCTCTTCGGAGCCTCAACCATCTCAATCTCATCAACCTCCTCAACCTCAACAACACAGCTTCTTCACCCCTGGAGTTGTTGACTGGAGCAGTTTACCAGATGACATGTCTGGTCATGAACAACTGTTCACAGGTGCTGGTCAACATGGTGGTGACAGTCCTTTTGGGAATCTGGCACTTATGGCTTTGGAGTCTGAAGATGGATCATCCTCAAATGCCTCTTCATCACAGGTATCACAGGTATCCTCTGAGGCTAAGGCCAAATTATGTTCTGAAACATGCATAGCAGCATTTGCCTCTATTAGAGAAGCAAATGTAACTTTAATTATAAGAACATAGAGCTAGAAAAGATTTTTTAAAAGAAAAGCTGAGTTTGAGTCTATGCTTAAGAGAAAAATGATGAGATTTATAAACTTGAATGCCAAATCACTGATGATAAGGCTAGGGAAGAGGTACTTTTAGAAAAGTACAAAGACCTCAAAGAAACCCTTGCAGTCACCCAAGTAGGGTGTGATCGATGGGTACAATCATGCAAAGGTTTTGAAATGCTTCTTAGTAAGCAATCAGCTTCCAATGTGAAGTTTGGCATTGGTTATAATCACACTGCTCCTCCTACAGATTTTGCTTCAAGAGCAGAAGTGAAATCTGATGGAGAAAGCAATAACCAATCCACCTCATCATGTGATTCACTTTCTGATAGAGCACCATCAGAAGTTGAAGTTAGTATTATTCCCTCGTTGAACCTATCAGCTGATCTTGATGGTTCAAATACTGACACTCACATGATCAAAGAGTTGATCAACTTAGAAGTTATTTCTGGAAGTCCTAAAGAGAAGAAAACTGTCAGTAGAAAGGTTTGAAGACTACTAAAGAGGAAGTCAAGAAAGCAAATAGTGCTTCCAAAGTACTGAAGAACAAGTCTTCAGTAGTTTCATTCTCTTTAGTTGATGATCAACATAAGATGAAGAAGAAACCATGTGAAATATGTGTTTGTTCAATCATCTTACAGATGATTGTTGGTACAAAAGAGGATCCAAACTCAAACATAAAGAGGAAATTAAAGAGAAAATGGTTAAAATGAAAACTGAGTTTGAAGCCACATTTGTACCAGCAACATCAAATCCTGTAACCCTTAAGTCCAAAAGAAATCCAAAAAGGAGGGGTTAAACAGGTAACAGCTGAGATTGCTCAAAAGTAGAAGGTGCAACATAGGAACTTATCAAACTCCAATGCCAATGTGTCTGGAGAGCTGAAAGCTTTATCACAAAATCAGACACAGCTGCTTATGATGGTTCAACATCTATTGGGAAGAGTTAACCAGTTAGATTTTCCTATGTTGAACCACAGAAAAGGAGGTCCAAGCCAAAGGATTCCTCTTCTTCACCATCTTCTTCCTCTCGGGCTGTTGTTTCCAACAAACCTGTTAGTTTACCATCTGTTGATGAGAACAGGCCCAAACCAAAAAGGTTTGCGTCTCAAAATCTAACTAATTTGTTGTGCTTTGCAGGGTTCTTCAACATGCCACAGAGGCATCTGGTATGTAGACAGTGGAGGATCCATGCATATGACAGGAAACAGATCACTTCTTAATGACTACTCTCAAGGAAGGAAGGGGTTTGTGTCATTTGGCAATGATGCAAAGGGTTACATCATTGGCAAAGGCTTTGTTTCCAATGGGGAAATAAAGTTTGATGATGTTAACCACGTGGAAAATCTCAAGTACAACCTCTTGAGTGTCAGTCAAATGTGTGAGAAAGGCCATGTTGCTCTTTTCACTGGTCAGAACTGTCAGATTCTGTCATCCAAAGTTCTAAGTTTGATTGATAAGGTGTTGGATGAATACACTCTCCTGAAGGCCCACAGGACAGGAAGAATGTATGCCTTAGATCTTTCCAAGAAAATAGATCTCAAAGGCCATCCTTGCCTATTTTCCAAGGCTTCCCCCTCAAGAATCTACTCTATGGCATAGAAGGCTGGGTCATGTTAATCTCAAAAACATAAATCAGCTGACAAACCATGGTTTAGTAAGGGGACTGCCTATGAAGGAGTTCAAATGTGAAGATAACTGCACTGCTTGTTTAAAAGGAAAATAGCACAAAGCTTCATTTCCCTCCATAGAATAACCTAAGTCCCTGCCTGCTTACAGCTTCTTCACATGGATCTCTTTGGTCCTGTGAGAGTGATGAGTATGGCTAAGAAGAAATACTGTCTGCTAATTGTGGATGATTACTCCAGATTTGTATGGACTTTCTTCTTGCATTCAAAGGATGAGGCAGCTCAGAAGATTATCAACTTTGTGTTGTATGTTAAGAAGCAGTATTCCCTCTCAGTCAAGTGTATTAGAAGTGATAATGGAACAGAATTCAGAAACAATACACTTGATGAGTTCTACCTCTCAAAGGGAATCAAGAGGCAGTTTAGCATTCCAAGAACTCCTGAACAAAGGAGTAGTGGAGAGAAAGAACAGGACCCTTATTGAAGCTGCAAGGTCCATGTTGGCTGATTCTGGACTGCCAATGACTTTTTGGGCTAAAGCTGTCAATACAGCTTGCTATGTACAAAATAGAGTTCTAGTAAATCAGAGGTTGATGAAGAATCCATATGAAGTTCTTCATCATTTGCCCCTCTAATTTCATTCTTCGGAGCTTTTGGGTGTCCTTGTTTCATTCTCAACACACGGGATCAACTCCAAAAATTTGATCCTAAGGTGGATGCAGGGTACTTTGTTGGTTATTCATCAACTTGCAAAGCATACAGAGTCTTCAACTACAGAACAAAGATGGTTGAAGAGACTCTACATGTTAAGTTTAATGAATCTCCAAAGGACAAGATTCCACAAAGCCCTGTGGAGCTATTTGATTTGGACATACTGCAATATGTTCCTTATCAAACTCCTGTTGTTGCTCCTGTCAACAGTTCACCACCTGGTGGTACTGCTGGTGATGATGATGATGATGATAGCAGTACTCACCTCTTCAAGTTTAGTGACCAACTGCCTGTGTCCTCTAAACCTGATGCTCATGTAGCTTCAGTAGCTTCATCCACAACAAGTGCTGATGAGATTTCTGCATCTTCAACTTCATTTGAGTTGCCACCATCTACATGGTTTCAAGAGTCTACATCAACATTTGTTGCTGCTGAAGGTTCTACAAACACTTGCACTGATCTCAGTGCTTATCAAGAGCTGAAGAATCACCCAATGTCTCAAATCATTGGTGATATCAAGAATGGTGTCTCAACCAGAAGTCAATTGTCTAATTTCTGCTTCTATGCTCTCTTCATCAGTCAGCTAGAGCCAAAGAACTATCATGTTGCACTTAGAGACAATGGTTGGGTTGAAGCAATGCAGCTTGAGCTTCTTCAGTTCAAAAAGCAGCAAGTGTGGGAGCTTGTTCCTCTTCCCCTAGGTAAGTGTGCAATAGGCACTAAATGGGTGTTTAGGAATAAAACATATGAAAATGGGCTTATTGTTAAGAACAAGGCCAGACTGGTTGTTCAGGGGTTTGCACAAGAAGAAGGTATTGATTATGATGAAACCTTTGCCCCTGTAGCCAGACTGGAGGCAATTAGATTGTTCTTAGCCTATGCTGCACTCCACAATCTTAAAGTTTTTCAAATGGATTTTAAAAGTGCATTTTATATGGTAAAATAAAAGAAGAAGTTTATGTGTGTCAACCACCAGGTTTTGAGGATAATAAACACCTAGAATGGGTATACAAGCTTGATAAGGCTCTTTATGGGTTGAAACAAGCTCCTAGAGCCTGGTATGAGACATTATCTAACTTTCTTCTGCAAAATAATTTCACTAGAGGCTCCATAGATAAAACCTTATTTATTAAGAAGGTGGATCAGCAAAAGCTACTTGTTCAAATTTATGTTGATGTGATATTATATTGCATCCTTTGATCCCCAGTTGTGTGATGATTTTACAAAATTAATGCAAATGAAGTTTGAAATGAGTGCAATGGGAGAATTACAGTTCTTTCTAGGCTTGCAAATCAAACAAAAAGCTGATGGAATTTTCATTCATCAGTGTAAATATACAAAAGATCTTTTAAATAAGTTTGATTTACAAAACTGTAAGCCCTGTTCTACTCCCATGTGCAACACCACACATTGGATATTGATCAGAAAGGTAAAGCTGTTGATGAAACGCTTTACAGAAGTATGATTGGGTCCTTGATGTATTTAACAGCTTCTAGACCAGATATTATGTTTGCTACATGTTTGTGCTAGATTTCAGGCTGCACCTAAAGAGTCTCATCTGATTGCAGTCAAGAGGATCTTTAGATATTTGCAAGGTACACAATCTCTAGGTTTATGGTATTCCACTGGGCACTCTTGCAAATTAGTTGCTTTCTCTGATAGTGACTATGCAGGGTGTAAGTTAACCAGGAAATCAACTTCTGGTGGATGTCAATTCCTAGGCAACTGTTTGATTTCTTGGCAGAGTAAGAAACAAACATCAGTTGCTACATCCACTGCTGAAGCCGAGTACATTGCTGCTGCAGTTGTACATCCCAAGTACTCTGGCTTCAGAATCAACTTTTGGATTATGGCATTACAGAGACTAAGACTCCGTTATTAATGGATAGTGCTTCAGCTCTTTGCATTGTCAAAAATCCAGTCCAGCACTCTAGGACCAAGCATATAGAAATTAGACATCATTTATAAGAGATTGTTTTGAAAAGGGTCTAATTAATCCTATGTTTGTGCCTAGTGCTGATGAGCTTGCAGACATTTTTACTAAGCCTTTGGATAGTTCAACTTTCCACAACCTGGTGTTAAGGCTTGGTATGCTGCAGCTAGAATAAGTGACAACTACTGATGATCTCAGTAATAAGTACTGATGATCATTGGTAACCATGTCACATATAAGTACTGATGAGTTCTTTTGCCCTCAGTAGTTTTTATAACTACTGAGGCTAAATGCCTCACAAGTACTGAAGTACTTTATCTGTTCTAAACTACTGATGTAGTTACAATTACTGATGTAGTTACAACTACTGAAATAGTAAAAAAGATAAGTACTGACGTCCTATAAAACACCTGAAAATCAGATGAAAAGTCTTATGAGTAAGGGTTGAGGACAGTATGAAACAGCTGAAAAGCTAAGAATTGACGAAAACAGCTGATGAGTAATTTCTCTTCAGTTGTTTCTACAACTGCTGTTTCTAAACAACTGAAGCAAGACCACAGTCTTCAGTAGTTTCATAACTACTGATAACTAATACCAAGTCTTCAGTTGTTTACAACAACTGATGCAAAACCACTGTCTTCAGTAGTTTCACAACTACTGATGACAAACACCAAGTCCTCAGTTGTTTACATCATATGAAGTCAAAACGACGACCTTCAGTAGTTTCATAAATACTGATGGTTAACACCAAGACTTCAGCTGTTTCAACGTCTGATGGTCAAAACCAAGTCTTCAGTTGTTTTAGAACACCTGATGACAACACCACCACTGTCAGTCGTTTTAAACCTCTGAAGGTTAATACCACGTCATCAGTAGTTTCAAACAGCTGATGACCACACCAAAACCTTCAGTAGTTCTCTTTCAGCCTTTTCATATCCCAACCCTATAAATACCTGTCTTCTTCTCAAACGTTCCATTAGCCGTTCTTCTGACCTTCATACTCTCAAAAATGGCAACCATGAGTCTAAAACCCAGACATAATTGCGTCGCGTACCTCACGAAATCGGCCTTCTGGACAAAGTTTGATCACGCCATAGACCTAATGGCTGATTCTCAGTATAGTACTGCTCTGCTCTTAAACCCGACCATCTACCCAGAGTCACTAAGTTAGTTTTGGTCCAATGCCTACATTCACACTGATGTGCCTTCCGGCCAAGTTTATGTTCGGTCATTGGTCAACCAAAAACAAGTAGAGGTTACACCTGATAGCATTCGTCGAGTGCTAAATTTACAAGATGCTACTGTTGTGACTGAGTATCCAAAGGGTACAACTGATATGTCTTTCATCAACAATGGGTACGACGGAAATCTTCGAGCTGCTACCATACTGAAGAAGAACTTCCCTGATGCTGATGGACTGATATTTCATATGGTGAATGTTTGATTAGCCTCGAAGATATCCTCATGGGATCAAATGTCTTCCCGTTGGCAACAGGTATTATATTCAATTCTAGAACACCAACCTTTTAATTTTTCACAAATTGTGTTTCTAGAAATCAAAGATCTGGCACAGAAACCTGTGGGAAAAAGATGGCTATTATATCCCAGGTTTCTGATGGCCATAATTTTAATGAATTACAAACTGATGGCCTTGTTGGCCTTGGAGTCCCTGCACCAGCTGTTCTAGCTGAGGTATACTCCAGGCATAACTCCGACCAATCCCTCAAAGAAGCTGCCCGTTTGCTCAAACCCAAGCAAAGGGAACCCACAGCTTCAACTGCCAGATCCAAAGTCCCCACCAAGCCAAAATCCAAACCCAAACAAGCTAATCAGGGAGATGAGTCCCCTGATGATGCTCATGTACCACCCAAACAGGATAAACCTACTAGTTCAAACCCTCCAGTAGTGTTAAAGACTCAACCAGCAACAGCCGCACACAGTATCCTCTCAAAAGGATCCTGTTGCAACCACTTCAAGGGAAACCACATTACTGAGACCTCTCTCACTTGAGGAGGTTATCATTGAAGAGCATCCCTCTCCCCGGATGCAATCAGCTTCTATCCCCTCTCCCCATGCAAATGCCCCCAAAGTCCAACCATTATAATTGCTAATGTGCTGACTCAGCTGCATGCCTCTCCTCCTCCCCTACAACCACCAACAAGGGAAAACAACAGCAATTGAGGAAGAGGATACACATGCTTCTGACAACCCACAGCATCGGGTTAAATGTTCTATCTCCTGGTGTCGATATGGAGATCAGAACATCTGGTGAGGCTGCCACCTCTTCTGAATCAGCATATGATCATACTGAGGTTGGTAACATAACTAAGACCTCACCAGAGGCAACAACTGATGAAGAAAAAGTCCTGAGGCTGGAAGTCCCCAGTTCCAAGACAAAGGGGCACATGCTACATCTGGTCTACACCTAGTGCATGTACATCCTGCTACAAGTAGGAGGTCAGGTGATTCAGCATCTGCTGATGATGACCTGGGCTTATTTTATGATGTTCTTGCCCAAACATAATCCTAGAGGAGGAAGTCAGTAGGCTGCAAAAACTACTTGACCAACTCTCTCAGGAGAAAGACCATCTGCCACCACATCAACCCAACATATGGCACCTTCCTCTGAAGGTCACTTAAACACACAGCCACTCAAACAATCTCAGCCACCTGCCACTGTTTCTGGCACCATTTCTCAGGACCAAAACCCCCTGAGCAAATGGATGCTATCCCTCAAAATCCCCTATCTCTCATCACACCGCAGATAACTGAACTTGTCATTAAAACTGTTGATGAGAGACTTTCTTCTGTCTTACAACCTATGATGAGGATGTACTGAGCTAAAAGCTTTCTGCTGATCAAACCCTTAAAACCAATGCACCCAGAAAGGGGGAGATTCCAGCAGTGAAGCTAAAAGAAAGAGGATGGAGAAGGAGAAGAAGAGAAAGAGAAGGACAAAGAAGTGGAAATAGAGAAGGACTGTGTGTTGATGGACCGAGAAAGAGAAGGAGAATGAGAATGAGAAGGGAGCTGAAAAGGAGAAAGTACATGAAAGTCAAAAGGACTTTCATGTCACATATAAGAAAAAGAAAAGTGCTGAAAAGAGAAAAACTTGAATGAAATGGTTAAAGAGGCTGATGCTGAACACACACATCAATGGACATATCATTGATCAACTGTTTAGGCAAGTTTCAATACTGAAAAACTGGACTCTGAAATAAGAAGATTAGAGATCGAAGAGAGATTCAACAAAGATGGGCCAGCTACAGCACAATGGATAGAGAGAAAGACTTGAGATCATGATCAGATTTATCAGCAAATACCTTGGGAGATCATTGATCGAAATATAAATCATGGACCAGGGACAGTATCTTGGCCATAACCTCCAAGATCTGTTCGTTTGAGGCATATACTAAGGGATTAGTAATAGAAGCTTTGAATGAAGCAGGAGCAGGGAGCAGGACTGAGCTAGCCAAACACTCAAAAGCCACACTCACCTCCAAAATGCTAACTCAGCCTGTCAACATTCCCTCTCCAAAACAACCACAATCCACAAAACCAACTCCCTTACCCTCAAAACCAACAGCCGATGATGCACCTAAGCAGAAGAAGAGAAAGGTGTTGAGGCTGGAAGAAGAAGAAGATGATGATGAAGACAGGCTGCCGATCTTAGCTGTTCTGCAGTTGCCTAAGGCCAAAGATCTCTCTCTTGCAATAACTCCTGAGCAACAAAGAGATGCAATCAAAGTGAAATTGGAAGAAGAAGAACAACACAGATTGCACGATGAAGAGTTATTGAGGAGAGTAGATAAAGCATATGCAGCCACTTCCTCCATCATTAATATGAAAAAACAAGCTCAGAGGACTTATACTCTTAGACATACTTTTCAGTATGTGAAAGAAAGAGTAAGAATTTGGCCTGATCCCAGGGTGGCTCACAGAATACAAAAGAAAAATATCCCTCAGAGATACAATGGGCAAGTGAAAAAGATTGTAGATGAAGTGATCTCCTTAGCCCTTGTAGTCTCACCCTGGGAAATCCTGGAAGATTTCAAAAAGGCCTACACCTCAAACATGCTCCACAAAAATGCTAGAGAACAAAATGATCAAAAAGGGGCAGGTGTATAGAGGCTGAATGAGATCAGAAAGGATGAGTTACCACTGCTGTAGAAGGTCATCATCCTGATGAATTTGCTTACAGACAGATTACAACAGTGGTACTCAAAAATGGAAAACAGGTCAAATTCCTGTCTGAGTACTATGGCCTGAAGGATTCTTCGATGGTGAGGCAGAGGAGCTCACCATGGAGGAACAAATTGTATTTTTGGAGGCCTACACCAGGGAATCCTACAAGCTCATAGTTGGGAAGTGAGTCTCATGGATAGGGGAACAGCTCAGTGTCCAATTCCCCAATACAGAGCTCCCATCCATACATTGCCAACCAAATCATCAAAGACTTATTCCCAGGCCAGTGCTTATATGGGTCATCTTCTCAACTGATCAAGAAGGAAAAAGACCAACCATTCTGCCAACAATAAGTGGGAAAATAAATCAATTAGAGGTTTTGGCTGCATTGGTTCAGGGGGAGTTTGTTGGACCAAAAGAACCAATGAGCCAAGATCAGAAAACCTCTAAGTCCCACATGATATCACAACAACTGCTCAAGGCTTCATCAGAAGTTCGACAAGTGCTGAAGACTTCAACAGCTGAAGACTAAAGTGCTGAAGCTCAACAGCTGAAGGACACAAGTGCTGAAGCTGGAAACTAAAGTGCTGAAGTCCAATAGCTGAAGAACACAAGTGCTGAAGCTGAAGACCAAAGTACTGAAGGTTAACAGCTGAAGAATACAAGTGCTGAAGCTGAAGACCAAAGTACTAAAGTTTAACAGCTGAAGAACACAAGTGCTGAAGCTGAAGACTAAAGTGCTGAAGTCCAACAGCTGAAGAATACAAGTGCTGAAGCTGAAGACCAAAGTACTGAAGTTCAACAGCAGAAGAACACAAGTGCTGAAGCTGAAGACCAAAGTACTGAAGGTTAATAGCTGAAGAATACAAGTGCTGAAGCTGAAGACCAAAGTACTGAAGTTAAACAGCTGAAGAACACAAGTGCTGAAGCTGAAGACTAAAGTGCTGAAGTCCAACAGCTGAAGAATACAAGTGCTGAAGCTGAAGACCAAAGTACTGAATTTCAACAGCTGAAGAGTCCACAAGTGCTGAAGATCAACAACTAATGTACAAAGTCTGAAGACAAAGACTGAAGACATCAGCTGATGACATCTACTGAAGTCATCAGCTGATGAAACGTTTGAAGTTCAAGTCTGAAGACCAAGTGCTGAAGTTTCAGCAGTTTGTCACAACAGCTGAAGAGTACTTCTTCAGTAGTTGTGTTATCAGTAGTTTTATGTTTTTACTTTCAGTAGTTTTGTAAAACGACTGAAGAGCTTGTTCTTCAGTCGTTGTACTTTCAGTAGTTTCTTATCAGTAGTTTTGTAGTAAGTAAACACTTAGCTTCTTGTAAGAAGATGTCAACTATTTTGACATCTTCAGTAGTTGTGTTTCAGTTGTTTAAATAATTCTGTTAGATGTCACTATCAAGTGACATCAGTAGACGTCACATCTCCTATATAAGGAATGTTCCACCACGACATTCCTATATAAGGGATGATTGACCTAATTGTAAGTGTGACATTTTGCCACCACGAAAGCGTGTGATTAAATGAAATATTCTTTTTGCAGAAAATTTCTCTCTCTATAACTAATTCTGTCATTGCAATATATTTGTTCTTGCTCGAATTGTGCTAGTTGGTACTCTATTCCGCTGCTGAAATCATTCGAATCGATCAAACTAGATGCTGAGATCCTATCATTATTTGGTGTCATCTAACCAATTTAAATAACACATCAAATAATATTATTGAACAAAATATCCTAATAAGTTGTTCCCTCTCATATGCAACTTATTTAGAAGACCCGTTTTCTAAATTGGTGTAAACATTTAATTGCATGATCATATCATCAATTGAATATTAATTGGTGTTTGATGTGTGATCACGAACAAATGATGAAGATAATAATGATATTATCTATGTGTACGTATGATGTGTGATCACATGCAAAAATAATGAGTGGTTTAATGAAAGTAAAAGTATGTTTTATTATAAAACTAGAACTCACTCAACAATGCTAACTTTTTATGCATTTTCCAGTTGGTAGGTGAGCATTGCTGAGGATGGCATGGGACAACTACTTGGCAATTTGGATGGCATTCTGTTGTTTAATTTTTTTGCATTGTAATACACACGAACGATGTTTTGAAATGAATGCTTGTATTAACTTGCAAAGGCATTTGTAATGATATGAAAAGTTATTTTATGTTTCCACTGCAATGTTTTATGAATGTTAAATGTATATTATATGTTTTATATGTAATGATGCACCCGCTGTAAGCGTCCCGGGAACAGGGACTTACATGACATACGCTTGATTATCAAGAAGAAGGCAAGACCGGTGGTTCAAGGATACACTCAAGAGGAAGGAATCGATTATACTGATGTCTTTGCACCTGTTGCAAGACTTGAGGCAGTTAGGATCTTCCTTGCTTATGCTGCATCCAAGAATTTCACTATCTACCAACTGCATGTCAAGTGTGCTTTTCTATATGGGGATATAGATAGGGAAGTCTACGTGTGCCAGCCTCCAGGATTTGAAGACCCACAACACCCCAACTATGTGTGCAAACTGGATAAAGCTCTATATGGGCTATACGAAGCGCCTAGCCTGTGGTATGAGACTTTGTCTCAGTTTCTTCTAAGGAATGGTTACACTAGAGGTACCATTGATAATACTCTCTTCATAAAGAAGTTTGGAAATGACATTTTGCTTGTTCAAGTCTATGTTGATGACATCATATTTGGTTTTTCAAACGACCAAATGTGTAAAGACTTTGAAAGCATCATGAAGAAGAGGTTTGAGATGAGTTCCGTGGGAAATATGTACTTTTTCCTTGGAATTCAGGTGAAATGATTAAAGAAAGGGTTTTTTATCAATCAATCCAAGTATGTCAAAGAAATCTTGTAAGATTTGAAATGAAATATTGTAAGCCAGCCAAGACACCCATACCCAGAAACCATAATCTTTTTCTTGACTTTAAGGGGGAGGACTCAGTATAGGGCGATTATTGGTTCTCTGATGTATCTCACAACAAGTAGACCTGAAATCATGTTTACAACTTGCATTCATGCAAGATATCAGGCTGCTCCAAAGGTGTCTCACCTAGCTGTTGCAAAGAGAATCCTCAGATACCTCAAAGGAGCACCTAAATTAGGTCTTTGGTATCCAAGGAATAATAATTTTAATCTCTATGGTTACTCTAACAGTGACTATGGTGGCTGCAACATTGACAAGAAATCCACATCAGGTGGATGTCAATTTCTTGGTGGAAGGATCATCTCATGGCAATGCAAGAAATAATCATGTGTCTCTACATTAAACTCTAAAGCTAAATAAATTGCTGCTGCAAGTTGTTGTGCTCAGCTATTGTAGATTCAGAACCAGATGTTAGACTATGGATTCAAATTTATGAGCACTCATATCCACATTCACAACAACAGTGCTATTTCCATCACTGAAAATCCTATGAAGCACTCCAAGGCAAAGCATATTGATATGAGGTATCATTTCATTAGAGATATTCATGAGAAGAATTTAATTAAGCTATTCAAAGTTGATTCAAATGAACAATATGCTGACTTGTTCACCAGAGCTTTTGATGAACAGAGATTTAAGTATCTCATTACAACCATTAGGATGATAAACATTGATTAGTTTACCTCTTATGAAAACCTTTTAATATGTAATGTCATATGTCAATACAATCTATCCCCTATTACAAAAGGTCTCTCTCTGAAATTTCTCACAAAGTATAAATTCTTCCGAAGAGGAATTAATTCTTGGAATATATTTTACATATGTTCTGAAGCAAAATTCCTCCAAGGATAATTTTTTTCTCGGAAAAGTTTTTCTCGGAAGAAGCGATTGATTACATATCAGATCTACTTCCGAAGCTTATAAAACTCTCATTCAGAAAGCAATCTTTACTCTCGAAAGCAAAACTTTACCTTTGGAAGTAAGAATTGCCTTCGAAAGAAAATTACCATCAGAAATGTTTTTTTATTCGGAAGAGAGATTTTTTATGTAACGGAAATCTTTTGGGCCCCACACTATAAAAAGTAAAGATTTTGTTAATGATGTCAGATTATTTAACTGAACTAAACATTACCGCCCTTGTCACATCATCCACTAAAACATCACATCACCTTATCATAACCCCATTACTGCCATTTCACCCTCTTTTAAATAATCCCGACTATTCAATTCATCTTCTTACCATATTTTACTACCCTAAAAGCTTTCTTCATTCTCAATTTACCCAAGTCCAAACTCATCGTCTTTCACCTTTCTCAAATGGCACTTAACCCTCAGCACAATAAAGTCACACTTCTTGATTCTTCAAGAGATGTCAACTTCTCTGATATCATTTCTTTTCTTACCCAATCACCTTATTACACTGCCCTGACTATTAACCCTATAGTTTATTCCAATCATACGGCTGAATTTTGGGAAAATGGTCCGATTGAAACCCTAAATGGGGTTCGTGTAATCAGATCTAGCGTTTGTGGCCAGGAGTTGGTCATTATTGAACAACTCATTAGGGAGCATCTCGAGCTTCATGATGAGGGTGCCCCCACAAAGTTCCCTAAAGCAGATTTGGACAACACCTACATCCAAATAGGATATGGTGGAGATATTAGCAGGTCCACAATCTACAAGTTCAACCTTTCATACAACTGGAAGTTCCTGCTGCATGTCGTTCTTCATTGTCTGTCCAATAAATCGGGGGGGATCAAATTCCATACGAACTAGGGTGCCTAGTTCATAGAATGGTGAGAAGCCTCAGATTCAACTATTCAATATTTATACAAACCAATCTCAAGGAAATCTCCCGAGGGAAACATTCTTTATGTATCCCAGACTTCTCTAGCATATCATCAACTGTGAGTTGGACTAGAGTCAGCTGTATTTATAGCTGCTTTGATTCTCCCTCAAATGAGGCCAACCATCTTCAAGACTTTGTAGAAGGTGTCCACCAATATCATTGGAAGATACACTCCTTTGCTTCCAGGTATGACTGAGCAAATAGGTCTTGGTCACATCCCTGTTAACCCCACAAGTGATGAACCCACACTAGCAAATGCCCCCACTCTGCAAACTCTACCTTCTCACTCCATCACCATCACATATCAAAGATGTCCCAAACAAACCCTTGTTCAATTTACTCTGATTGAAGAAGCTCTTCCTATTCAATCCAAAAAGACTAGAGTGGAACATTAGGTTCCCACTCAGTCTAAGGTCGCACCATCCTTCACTGTTGACCTCAATATGGGTCTTGAGTCTTCTCAGTCTCAAACCAATAAGCCCATCACCCAAGTCAAAAGCCTCAAGATGAGTATCGATACTCCTCTGAGCAGCCACAAAGGGACAACCCCACCATAGGCTCAATGCCTGTTGACATTGATCAAGGTCCCAGGTCATTAGGTTAACCACTCTATCCTTTACTGACCTTCTTTTCAAAACTGATGAAGATATTATGTCTCTTCATGGTAATGAAGTTGATCTACAACACTCTCTCATAGATGAACAGAAGCTAGAGAGGCCTCTTATCTCTTGCCCCTATCGGCAAGCCTTTACTGAAGTGAGTCCTACTGATGTGTAGGGGACGCATGCAGATTCAGCATCCACTACAAAAGATGCCTCAATGCACCTTCTGGACATGGTAACATTTCTGAGACTGAATATGTGGCAACAATGCCTTTTGATGAATTTGAAAGAGACACCATTAAGCAAGGGAAACCAGGGTGCCAAGAAACCACATCTGGTGGTGAGGATTAACATACTAGGTATGTTACCTAATCTTCTCATGATTCTTCAAAAGAAGATAAGGGAAGACTGCAACTCACTATACAAGACCTGCTTTCTAAAGTCTCAAACCTTGAATCCAAGGTTAGGACTTTAGAGGATAGGTCCGCCTCTCAGCAACTTGAGACTTACAATCTCAAGGCTCAGTTATCTAAGAAACAGATTGAGAGTTTTGTTAGGCATGTACCCATTCAGGTCTCCTTGACCTCTTCCTCTAGCTCATCTACCTCTCAAGACGATGCTACCAAAAAGGGGGAGAGTGTGCAGAGACAAACACATGAGGAACCACTGAGCCAAACTTCAAATTCCAGATATTCGGCTCCCATTGCAACTATGTTTTTTTAGCCATCCCAAATTGTACTGCAAATAGACCCAAGGATGCTCAAAGATTTATATAGACTCTTCTCCAAGTTACTATTGAGATCCTCTCTAGATCAGCCTAGCCCTGATGCAGCTATGATGTACTTTGGAGCTGAAAAGCTTTAGAGATTAAGTGCACTTTCTACTATTGTGGCAGAAGTTGGTCAACCTAAGGTCCAAATGGAACTTTAGATTCAGCTCGAAGGGGAAATGAGGACTAATGGCCAAGCAACCGAAATAGTTGGGACAAAAAGTGCACTCCCTCTAAATTCTGAATTCCGAAGCTGATGTCAGAACCTCAGAAGAACAAGCTGAGTCTTCCGAAGCTGAAATGGAAGCTGTGGAAGGACTACTCTCATTGTCTGAGGATCTAATCATCACAGATGCAATTCTAGAGCTGGCTTCTGAGGTGAATAGTGAGGATGTTCTCAATCAACTTCTAGCTCAGACACCTTCACTACCTCTCTCACAATCTTAATCCTCCCTCCAAGAACCACAAAAGTCAAGCACTTCAAAAGATGATAAAGGAAAGAAGAAAATGATAGCGAAAGAGCTTCAGGAGGTGGAGAGGATTGAAAAGATTATAAGAAAAGGTAGACTTCCAACTGGGAAGATGTTAGTTGCCAGTTTCAAAGCAGTTGCAGCCAACCAGGAGGCAATCAACAAGAAGAAGAGGGTAGAGACCATTGACCAGTTCATCAAGCTTGGAGCTGCTAATGAAGACATACTCCTTCTACCATTAGAGGAGTTGGTAGAGTTGGAAAAGGCAACCAGGCTACAGAATGAACAACAGAAGGAAGCATCACGGTTGGCCTTAGAGGAAGAAAGAGAGAGAAAAAAGGGAAGCCGACATGCAGCTCCGGAGGGAAAGGATAGCTTTCCTAACCTCTAGAGGTTTCTCTTCTGAAAACTATCTCCATATGATGATGATACAATCCTATGGCTCTTCAACAAAGAGCAGGATCAACTGGAGAAAGAAAGAAAGAGAACTGCAAAAAGAGAAGTTGAAGGAGAAGATAAAGAAGGAAGAAGAAGCTAGGGACACTGAGACCAAGAAGATAGGTGAGAAAGCCTACATGAAAGACTATCTCCGGGCTCATGGCTTCTCTAGTAGGCAGGTGGGACCTATGTCTGTAAAGACACTTCAACGAATTGTTAGAGAAATCAAGGCTAACATTGGTATGGGAAAAAGGAAAGAGATGTATAGAAGGGTATAGGGGATGATCATCAAGCCAACCACTAAACCCCAACCTGAAACAATTACCTCTCCATTCACCATCAAAACTGAACCCTACACACCTGAACCTACACCACTATCCATACCCACTTCCTCACCTTAACCACCTAAACTACCTACGTCCAACCCAAAACACTCTCAAGAACAACTACACCACAACCTACCTAACAAGCTTCCAAACCATCCCCTCAGCCTTCCAAACATCTCTCCCAAGAGGGATTCAAGGCAATCAAGACAAAGCTCTCAAATAGCACAACCCTGAATCACATCTATTGTGAAGAAGACTCTATCAAATTGACTTATGTTGATGGATCTTCATGTTCCGTCACAAGAGAACAATTTCTTAATCTGCCTAGAGGAACACTAGACCATGCTGCTAGACTTCTTGGTCTCAACTTTGACTCCTTAAACAATGAAGAGAAGAAGCTGAGAATAAAGCTGGTGACTCTACTGGATACAAAGAAAGGAGACAAGATTCCTAGTCAGTCTCTTGTGCCTAGAAAGAAAATCATCCAGTGGAGGTTCGATGAAGCCTCTCACAACTGTGTTGTGGATAGAGAGAATGGAGAAAGTAACAGGTTAAATGCCTCCTTTCTACTACACTCTAGCTGATTTGACATTGTTGAGTTAGCAAACAAACCATTCTCCAACCCCTCCAACTGCAAAACTGCTGCTCACATCAGATGTCATCTTCGAAGCCTTCATCTTGCTGAGCTTACCACAAAAGCAAAGATTGAAGAGGATTTGAAGCTGAGAGAGAAGGAAGACAAGGAAAGGTCAACCACCAAAACCATAGCTTTTCTACAAATGGTGGAAGGCCCTAAATTAGAACCAATATTAGATCAGAGTATGACTACAGCTCTCATCAACTAACTCTTTTCAGAGGACCCAACAAAGGGTGCATATCATTCAAGGTGACAGACTGGATTTCGTGTCAACCATTGATTTGTACAAGCATCTTAGCACCACTTTTGGGTAGAACAAAGAAACAGATAAATATCTGCTTTCCCTGGTGCTGAAAGCTTTGAGGAGCAGGAACAAGTGAGGTTTTGGTAGCATCAGCCTAGGGGGAGTTTGCTGGATTAAGAAGAAGGCTATTGCAACCAAAACCATATCATTTAGAATATATTGGTGCATCTAATAAAAGACTTACAAAGCCAAGTATGGAACTTCCAAAGGAAATACAGTTCTTCTGAAGAACAAAGTGAAAGTTTAACTTCCGAGGGCAAACTCTACTTCAGAAGACAAAGCATTCACTTCCGAAGATCACGTCTTAGAAGAAAAGATAAGAAGTTAACTTCCAAAGTATGAAGAACAGAAGAAGTCCATCAAACCTCAGAAGAAGTAGCCTCTTCCGAAGTATAAGTGGATTTGGAAAAACTTGTTCTTATGAAGCCATTTAATCTTTGGAAGACACTACTATGAACCAGTAGACATAAGTATGGTCTCTAACACTCCGCTACAGACCTCTGAGATAGTGCATGACATTTTTTCAAAATCCATGTAGTTGACCATACTTTATTCTACTATTCACCTTTATTAGATAGTGTAGTTGCCAACTTTAGTTGGTGACAAAAGGTAAGTCATGGACATGTCATGACTACCATATTTTAGATAAGACTTTATCTAAGATATCTTATACTATAGCTTTGTAGTATTTGCTTTACTTAGAGGATTCCAGCTGGTATCAAAGTATATCGGCTATAGGTAGTATTATATATAGTTTCTCATTGTAACTCATGCAATATGCTTGTAAGAGTCTTGTAATACTTTGAGTTGGGAAGCAATATATGCAAGTACCTTGAAATTATCTTTGTGTTCTTTGATACTTATTATATTACTATCAACTCTTAAAATAGACTCTGCTTCATCTGCTTAATCCTCCACAAGACCTAGCAGAATCTTCTCAACTTCAACCACCATCAAACCCTTGAAGAACATAGGTTGTATAATCCTTAGGGGGAGTGTTGTTGGACCCTGAAAGGTTCATACATGCCAATTCAAGTGGTGGGTTGATGGTTGTTCTGCTAGAAATCTCACAAGTCCAAGTAGTAATGCGGATGAAGAATCTAAAAAAAAGACAAGTGTCAGCTAACCACATTTGTACATGCGGAAGACATAGAACAAATATGGACAAGTATTTGTTCTTTTGCATTATGAAATCCGGATAGCCGTAAACAAATGCCGACAAGTACTTGTGTTTCCGCATTAATTAATGCAGATGCCCGGTAACAAATGCGCATAAGGGTTTGTTCATCTGCATTTGTCAATGCTAATGACTAAACACAAATGCTAAAGACAAAGAAGAAATGTCGATCAAGATCAACACATCCGTATTAGTCAATACGGATGAAAAAAAATGCTGATGAAGACTTAGACTAGTTCTCTAAGGTATAGGTCAGGGGTAGTTTAGTCATTTTGTAAAAGGCATCTTGTCAGCCTATAAATAGAATAGAAAACCTCGTATGTGAGGTGACTGTTGATAGACATCATAGACAATCATAATATTTTTTTTAGTCTTATGTTCTCAAGGGGTATTGTTACTGTTTAATGCTCAAACCCTACTATTCATTGTAACCGATCACCTTCATTAATACAAGTGCATTTATGTATATTTCTTGCATTCAATGTTTCTTGATTGTTTGATTCCACCGTACAATCATTGACTCATTCATCATATTCGTTCCTTGTGATAATATTAATCTCACACCCAGTCGCATAAGCTAGTTACGCAGAAAGAAGATAGTTTCGCAAGGTAGACTAGTTTCGCTGAGCTAACAGTAGTTATGCTAGAAATTTCAGCAATAGTTTCGCTAGTCAAATGCTTGAGATTGCTTAGTTTCACTGATAGTTTTGCATGAAATTTGCTTTAACTTTCGTTCAATCATATATTCGACAACAATTTCGCTTGTAATATGCACACAAGCACTATTTAACTTTCATTCAAGATCACTACTTTCGCTGAGATACTGAAAACAACTACAAAGTGTAAAACACTTGTTGATTTGCCGGATGATACTACAGTTTCGCTGGATGATGATTCAGTTTCGCTGATTGAATCCGATAGGTTTTTTTCAACACGAAATCAATCTGAAATCGCCTAAATCTCAATGGATTTGTGTTGGACCAAAAGAACCAATGAGCCGGATCAGAAAAACCTTAAGTCCCACAGACGTCCCAATAACTGCTGAAGTCCACAACAGCTGAAGACAAAGTCTGAAGACACAAGTGCTGAAGACAAAGTCTGAAGACAAGTGCTGAAGACACAAGTGCTGAAGACAAAGTCTGAAGACAAGTGCTGAAGACAAAGTCTGAAGACACAAGTGCTGAAGACAAAGTCTGAAGACAAGTGCTGAAGACCAAGTATCAGTCGTTGTCACAACAGCTGAAGAGGTCTTCTTCAGTAGTTGTGACGGTTTTCTTTCAGTAGTTTTATGTTTTCCTTTCTGTAGTTTTGTAAAACGACTAAAGACCTTGTTCTTCAGTCGTTGTAGTTTCAGTAGTTTCGTATCAGTAGTTTTATGTTTTATACTTAGCACTCTGATATGTTCTCAGTAGTTGTGAACATTTCAGTAGTTTGTTAAGTTTTAGTTATTTTTGTAACAAATCTGCCAGATGTCACTATCCCGTGATATCAGCAGTGATTGCACTCTATATAAGGAGTGTCAACCTTATTGTAATTGTGAATGATTGAGCAGAAACATTTGATATTATTGAAACATTCCTTTTCACATAAATATATTCTCTCTTTACAACCGTATTTGTTCATAATGCATACGGATATCAAATTCTTGCTATAATTTGTCTAATTCTTGTTCTTATTCCGCTGCGTTACACTCTAATCCATCAAACTTGAGATCACTGATCCTGTCAAATGGTATCAGAGCCTGGTCATCATTGATCGATCTAATAATTGATCATTGAAACTGCTATCCAAGATCCAAGTTTGATTGAATTAGCATTGTTGCAAGAAACGGTTATAGAGATTGAATTTTCTATGTTTTTGGTCGTTCATCCTGAGATTTATTCTTGGTTTTCATTGAGTCTGTCGTGGTCTATGTAAAATCTTTTAAAAGCTTGAATTAAATTGTATTTGGACCTAAAATGACTACTCCTTCTAATGATCCTCACAATACTGGTTCCTCAACCAAGCCTCCGATGCTGGTTAGGAATGAGTACAACATATGGCAACGACGAATGCTCCATCACTTTTCTGTTAACAGCTCAGGTTGTTGGACATCAGTGGTACATGGTCCACACAAGCCTATGGTGAATAACCCGGAAACCAATCAAATGGTTCCGAAGAGGAGGGAGCAATACTCAGATGAGGATAAGAAATTGTTTGAGATTGATGCAAAAGCCCATGGAATTCTGGCCATGGCACTGCCCAATGAAATCTATTCTGGGCTAATGCATTATGAAACTGCCCATGACCTCTGGAATGCCTTGAAAGAACAATTTGGAGGAACAGATGAGGTCTTGGTAAATAATAGAGAAATCCTTGCCCAACAATATGAGACATTCTCTCATAGGAAGGGTGAGACATTGACTCAACAGTTTGAGCGGTTCTCTTGTTTGATCTCTAAATTAAAAATGGTCAAACATGAGTACACAAACAGCCAGATGAATAATAGATTTCTCAGATCACTGCCTGAGAGATGGGACACATATACTATTGTCCTACGCTCCAGTGCAAATTTGGACAAACTATCTCTCACCCAACTCCATAGGAAACTGCTCACATTTGAGAGAGAGATAGAACAGAAACGAAAACTGTCATCATTAGGAAAGCTCACTGATGATTTTGTACATGAGTCATGAGTCAGAGTATGCAGGATCAGTTGGCCAATATGATGAGCATATTGATTTCACCTCAAACAATTCTAATCATGCCTTTGTGAGTGTTGATTGTCATTCTGGTAATAATAGTGACAATCTATGTTTTATCATGGATGATTTGAAGGGCATTGCTGATGATGATTTAGAAGAGATGGATATTTTGAGCCAAATGGCCTTGATCAATATCAGATCTCAGAAATTCTACAAGAGAACTGGCAGGAAATTTCCTGGACTCTCTGACAAAACCAAAGTCGGTTTTGACAAGAGCAAGTTGAAGTGTCACAAATGCCACAGGCTTGGACACTTTGCAAGAGAGTGTAGATCAACTGGATCTAACACTCTGCACCCTTTTGACTTTTCCAAATAACAATTCACAATTCAAAGGGCAACACTCTGCTGGTTCTAGTCATTCATCACACCCTCAATCTCTTGCATATTTTGTTCCTCGGGGTCAAATGCCATATCCTTATCCCTGCTATTATATGCCACAGTCAAATCAAGTTCAAGCTCCTATAGTACCACAATCTCATGCACCACCAGAACCTCAACCATCTCCATCTCAATCACAACCTCATCACAGCTTCTTCACACCTGGAGTCATTGACTGGAGTAGCTTACCTGATAACTGTCTGGTCACACTGAGCAATACTATGCTGGTGCTAGTCACATGGTGGTGAACACCCTTTTGGAAATCTTGCTCTCATGGCCCTGGAGTCTACTGAGGGTTCCTGTTCAAATGCATTATCTTCACAGGTAACTCAGGTATCTTCTAAGGCTAAAGCCAAGTTATGTTATGAATCATGCATAGCTGCTTTTGTCTCTATTAGAGAGGCAAATGTAGCATTAATAAATCAAAAACTTGAGCTTGAGAAAACCATTTTCAAAAGAAAAGCTGAGCATGAGTCTGCTCTTAACAGTAAAAGTGATGAGATTTATAAGCTTAAATGCCAATTAAACGATGAAAAGGCCAAGCTAGAGGTTATTCTGGAAGACCACAGGAGTCTCAAAGAAAAACTTGCAGTGACCCAAGTTGAGTGTGAACGCTGGGTCTCATCATGCAAGGGATTTGAAATGCTTCTTAGCAAGCAAACTGCTTCAAATATGAAGTTTGGCATTGGTTACAACCATACTGCTCCACCAACAGACTTTACTTCTAACTCCATAGTTAAGTCTGAAAGTGAAAACAATCTCCAAACCACATTATCGTGTGAGTCATTCTCCAATGATAATCTAAGATCAGAGAATGAAACCAGTGTTAAGATCTCAACAAATAAATTGACTGATGGTCTAACTACTGAGACTCATATGAAGCTGAGTACTTCAGATGTTGTTCCTCAATGTACCTCAAGTACTGAAAGAGACCCAACATCTGAAAAGCATTTCAAATTAGTTGAAATACAAGGACTAACAACTGCTGAGGAATCCATCAAACAGTCTATTAGGACGGATGGAAAACAGTTGAATTACCAGTCTTCAGCTGTTACAAATCCTTTAGTACCTAAACTGATAAGAGGAAAGTACTGAAGATGACACCTTTAGTAGTTTCCACTTCAGCAGTAAAGATGTCCAAGATGAAGAATAACCATGTGAAATTTGTGGTAAATTTAATCATCTATCTGATGAATGTTGGTACAAAAAGGGTTTAAAGCTCCAAAGGGATGAGCTCATTAAACTAGAAATAATAAAATGAAAACTGAGTTTGAGACCAAGTTTGTACCACAATCATCTCAACCTGATAAACCCAAGGCCTTACCCAAATCCACTAAGAAGGATGCGGTTTATCAGAAGATAGCTGATATTGTTCCTCATAAAACATAAGACTAAGTCTGTGAATTCTAAGAAGGAGGAAATGTGGGTCACAGGAACTCATCAAAAACAAGCTCTGGAGTGTCAAATGAACTGAAAGCTCGAGCTTCAAATCAGACACAGCTTGTTATGATGGTTCAGCATCTGTTTGGGAGAGTTAACCAAACCCATGTGATCAAACCACTGGAGAGGAATTCCAGGCCCAAATCCATTTTAGCACCATCTCCATCTTCATCAGTGTTAATCACAAGAAACCAGCTATGGTTAAATCTGTTGATAAAGTCAGTCCCAAAACCAAAAAGTTTGGGTCTCCAAAGCTAACTAGTTTCTTATGATTGTGTAGGGTTCTTCAGCATGCCAAAGAAGCATCTGGTATGTGGACAGTGGAGGATCCATGCACATGACTGGGAGCAGCTCTCTTCTTCATGATTACTCTCAGGGAAAGAAGGGATTTGTCTCATTTGGAAATGATGCTAAAGGTTACATCATTGGAAAGGGATTTGTGTCTAATGGAGATATTAGATTTGATGATGTCAACCATGTGGAGAATCTCAAATACAATCTGTTGAGTGTCAGTCAGATGTGTGAAAAAGGACATGTTGCTCTTTTCACAAGGCAGAACTGTAGGATTTTGTCTTCCAAGGTTCCGAGCCTGATTGACAAAGTACTGGATGATAATACTCTCCAAAGGCTAACAGGATAGGAATAGTATATGCCTTGGATCTGTCAAAGAAAATTGAGTTAAGAGGCCATCCATGCTTGTTCTCCAAGGCCTCTCTCCAAGAATCTAAACTGTGGCATAGAAGGCTGGGTCATGTTAATCTCAAAAACATGAATCAGCTGATCCACAAGAGTTTAGTGAGAGGTCTTCCTATAAAGGAGTTCAATGTGATGAAATTTTTACTGCATGCTTAAAAGGGAAACAACATAAAGTCTCATTCCCAACCATAGAAGAATCCAAGTCTAATGCTTGCCTACAACTACTGCACATGGATCTTTTTGGTCCTGTGAAGGTAATGAGTATGGCAAAGAAGAAATACTGTCTGGTAATTGTGGATGATTACTCTAGATATGTATGGACCTTCTTCTTGCATTCAAAGGATGAGGCTGCTCAGTCTATTATGAACTTTGTGTTACACGTTGAGAAGCAGTATTCCCTACCAGTTAAGTGTGTGAGGAGTGACAATGGTATTGAATTCAGAAACCACACTCTTGATGAGTTTTACTTATCAAAGGGAATCAAGAGGCAGTATAGCATCCCAAGGACTCCAGAGCAAAATGGAGTAGTGGAGAGAAAGAACAGGACCCTCATTGAAGCTGCAAGGTCCATGTTGGCTGATTCTGGTCTGCCACTGACATTTGGGCTGAAGCTGTCAATACATCCTGCTATGTACAGAATAGAGCCTTAGTAAATCAGAGGTTGATGAAAACTCCTTATGAAGTTTTACATCATTTAGCCCCTTTGATTTCATTCTTTAGAGCATTTGGGTGTCCCTGTTACATTCTCAACACAAAGGATCAACTCCAAAAGTTTGATTCTAAGGTGGATGCAGGGTATTTTGTTGGGTATTCATCCACTTGCAAGGCTTATAGAGTATTCAACTGTCGGACAAAGATAGTTGAAGAAAACCTTGCATGTGAAGTTAAATGAATCCCTAAGGATACAATTCCACAAAACCCTGTGGAGTTGTTTGATCTGGACATTCTGCAATATGTTCCTTATCAACCACCTGCTATTGCAGATCATATGAATCCATCATCTTTTGTAGCTAGTCATCCATCTGGTGTTACTGATGATGATGATGATATCAGTAATCACCTTTTCAAGTTTAGTGATCAACTGCCTGATTCAGCTAGACCTGATGTTCTTGTAGCTTTAGTAGCACAATCCACAACAAATGCTGATGAGATTTCTACAACTTCAACTTCATTTGAATTACCATCTACTGATTGGTTTCAAGGAAGTGCTTCACCATCACCATCTGTTGCTGTTGAGCTTGCTACAAACACTTGCACAGATCTTATTGTACCAAGATCTGAAGAATCACCCTATGTCTCAAATCATGGTGATATCAATGCTGGCGTTTCAACAAGAAGTCAATTGTCTAATTTCTGCTTCTATGCTCTCTCATTAGTCAGCAAGAGCCAAAGAACTATCACATTGCTTTAAGGGACAATGGATGGGTGGAAGCCATGCAGCTTGAGCTTCTTCAGTTCAAGAAACAGCAAGTTGGGAATGGTTCCTCTACCTCCAGGTAAGTGTGCAATAGGCACTAAATGGGTGTTTAGGAACAAAACTGATGAAAATGGGCTTATTGTTAAGAACAAGGCCAGACTGGTTGTACAGGGGTTTTCACAAGAGGAAGGCATTGATTATAATGAAACCTTTGCCCCTGTAGCCAGACTGGAAGCAATTTGATTATTTTTAGCTTATGCTGCTTATCACAACCTTAAAGTTTTTCAAATGGATGTCAAAAGTGCATTTTTGTATGGGAAAATTAAAGAAGAGGTTTATGTATGTCAACCACCAGTTTTGAGGACAATAAACATCCTAATTGGGTGTATAAGCTTGATAAGGCTCTCTATGGGTTGAAACAAGCTCCTAGAGCCTGGTATGAGACATTATCAAACTTTCTTCTAGAAAATAATTTCACTAGAGGCTCCATAGATAAGACTTTATTCATTAAGAAAGCTGGGCAGCATAATCTACTTGTTCAAATTTATGTAGATGATATTTTTGCATCCTCTGATCCATAGTTGTGTGATGCCTTTACAAAGTTGATGAAACAGAAGTTTGAAATGAGTGCCATGGGAGAATTACAGTTCTTTCTGGGTTTGCAAATCAAACAAAAGGCTAATGGAATTTTCATTCATCAATCCAAATACACAAAAGATCTTTGGAAAAGTTTGATTTACAAAAGTGTAAGCCCTGTTCTACTCCCATGTGCAACACCACACAACTGGATACAGATCAGAAAGGTAAGTGGTTGATGAAACACTTTACAGATGTATGATTGGGTCCTTGATGTACTTAACAGCTTCTAGACCAGATATTATGTTTGCTACATGTGTTTGTGCTAGATTTCAGGCTGCACCTAAGGAGTCTCATTTGATTGCAGTCAAGAGGAACTTTAGATATTTGCAAGGCACTCCATCTCTAGGTTATGGTATTCTACTAGACATCGGGAAATTGGTTGCTTTTCTGACAGTGACTATGCAGGGTGTGACAAGAAAGTCCACTTTTGGAGGATGCCAATTCTTAGGCAACTGCTTGATTTCTTGGCAGAGTAAGAAGCAGACCTCAGTTGCTACATCAACTGCTGAAGCAGAGTACATTGCTGCTACAAGTTGTACATCTTAGGTACTCTGGCTTCAAAACCAATTATTGAATTATGGCATAAGAGAGACTAAGACCCCATTGTTAATGGACAGCTCTTCAGCTCTTTGTATTGTCAAGAATCCTGTCCAGCACTCTAGGACTAGACATATTGAGATCAGACACCATTTTATTAGAGATTGTTTTGAAAAAGGTCTGATTGATCCAAAATTTGTTCCTAGTGCTGATGAGCTTGCAGACATTTTCACTAAGCCCTTGGATAGCACAACTTTCCAAAACCTAGTGTTAAGGCTTGGTATGCTGCAGCTAGAATAAGTGAAATACTACTGGTGATCTCAGCTCACAAGTACTGATGATCATTAGTTTATTATTGTCAATATATAAGTACTGACGTTATTTTCTCTCCGAAAGTTTTCTTTAAACTACTAGAGCTTACTTCTCAGTACTCAGGTACTTTTATTTGTTAAAACAATGATGTAGCTACAACAGCTGATGTAGCTATAACTACTGTTGTCAGAAGTACAAATACGTACTGATGTCCTATGAAACATCTGAAAACAGATGAAATCGTCTGATGAGTACGTGTTGAGGACAGTATGAAACAGCTGAAAAGCAATGAATTGACGACAACTACTGATGAGCCTTTTTGTCTTCAGTAGTTTCCCAACTGCTGTTTCTTTCTAAACAACTGAAGCAAAACCATGTCTTTAGTAGTTTCACAACTACTGATGACTAACACCAAGTCTTCAGTTGTTTCCAACAATTGATGGTAAAACCAAAGTCTTCAGTAGTTTCCCAACTACTGATTACTAATACCAAGTCCTCAGTTGTTTCATCACCTGAAGTCAAAACTGTCGTCAGTAGTTTTATAACTACTGATGACTAAATCTTCAGTAGTTTTATAACTACTGATGACTAAATCAGAGACTTCAGCTGTTTCAACGTCTGACGGTTAAAACCAAGTCTTCAGTTGTTTTATAAACAACTACTGATCACACCAATACGGTCAGTCATTCCAAACCTCTGAAAGTTAATACCACGTCATCAGTAGTTTCAACAACTGATGACTAACACCCAAAACCTTCAGTCGTTTTCTAACCCTACCCTTTAATACCTTATCCCACCTTAGAGTTTTTACTTTCTTCTCTTCTCAAACCTAACGTTCAAAAAAAAACTCTGTAACCTCTCTTCATCAATGGCGACCATGCAACTAAAACCTCGACACAACTGTGTTGCACATCTCACAAAATCGCCATACTGGACCAAGTTTCACAAACACCATTGATTTAATGGTTCAGTCACCTTACAAAACGGCTTTTCTGTTAAATCCACCATATATGCCGAATCTCTTAACCAATTCTGGACAAACGTCACTGTTATCTCTGAGGAGAATGACACAGAGTCTCTTCAATCGTTTTTTCATCATCAAAAAGTGGTCATTACTCCAGACATTCTTCGCCAAACCCTCAAACTGTATGATGCCACTTTCCCAACTGGTTATCCAAAGGGCACAATCGATCGATCATTTGCCTAGCATGGATACCAGGGTAACCTGAGTGCATTACCATATTGAAGAAGAAATATTTCTAGGATGCCGAACGTCTCATCTTTCACCTAGTAAATGTCTGCCTTGCCCCCAAGACTTCATCATGGGATCAAATGTCCACAAGGTGGCAACAGGTAATGTACTCCATCCTTGAGCAACAACCTTTAAATTTTTCTGAAATACTATTTTTAGAGCTCAAGGATATGGCCCAAAAACAACTTGCTAACCGTTGGATATTATATCCTCGGTTCATAATGGCCATATTGAAAACCAGCTTCAAGCTGAGGGACTTGTTGGCCTGGGAGTCCCTGCTACGGCTGTATTGCCTGAAGTATACTCCCGGCACAACTCTGACCAATCACTAAAAATGGCTGCCAAGCTGCCCAAACCCACGCAGCTAGAACCCACAACCACCACCTCCAAATCCAAATTCCCCACCAAAACCCACTAAAAAGAAGACAAAAAAGGCTACTCAGGGAAATGAGTCCCCTGAGGATGCCCCTGCAACACAAACGCAGGCTATATCCATGGTTATAACCCCTAGTGGATACAAGGACTTCACCAGCCACAACCGCTCAGGATTCCTCTCAAAAGGAGCCTGCAGCAACCAAAGAAGGGGTACCCACTAATCTGGGATCTTCCTCATTTGAGGAGATTGCCATTGAGGGCACCATTCTCCCCAGGTGCATACTGCGTTTACCCCATCTCCCACTGCAACCGCCCCATAAAGTCCTACTCTCATTATTGCAAACATGCTGACTCAGCTACATGCCTCTCCTCCTCCCAACAAAAACACCAACAAAGGGGAAAACACAACAATTGAGGAAGAGGATCAACATGCTCCTGACAGCCCACAGCACGAGGGTTTAACTGTTCTATCTCCAGTGTGGATATGGAGACCGAACATCTGGTGAGGCTGCCACCTCTTCTGAATCCGCACATGATCAGACTGAGGCTGGTAACATAGCTAAGACCTCACCAGAGGCAACAGCTGATGAAGGACATTGTCCTGAGGCTGGAAGTCCCCAGTTCCAAGAAAAAGGGGCACATGCTACAACTGGTCTACACCCAGTGCATGTACATCCTGCTACAAGCAGGAGGTCAGGTGATTCAGCATCTGCTGATGATGACCTGGGCTTCTTTTATGATGTTCTGGCCCAGAACACAATTCTTGAGGAAGAAGTCAGTAGTAAACTACAAAGACTACTTGACCAATTCTCTCAAACAGCAAGTCCATCTGCCACCAACATAAACCCACAGATGGCACCTTCACCTGAAGGTCTCCCACACACTCAGCCACTCAAAACTTCCGAGCCACCAGCTCTATTTCTGGCACTGCTTCTCAGGGACAGAACCCCTCTGAGCAAACAGCTGCTATCTTTCAGAAATCCCTACCTCTCATCACCCCAATGATCACAGACATTGTGATCAAACCATGGATGAGAGGCTTCCTCAATCATACAACCCCTGGTGGAGGAGATTGTGAGCACAAGGCTTTCTGCTACTCAAACCCTTGCAACCAATGCAACCAAAAAGGGGGAGAGTCAGTCAGTGAAAGCAAAGAGGAAGAGCATAGAGGGGGAAGAAAGAAAAGGAGACTGAGAAGGAAGAGGAGTTTGTGAAGGGAGCTGACATTGATCAAGTGGGTGAAAGTCACAAAGACTTTCATGTCACATATAAGAAGAGGAAGGTTGAAGGAAAAGAAAAAGAACTCGAACTCGATGAGATGATCAAAATGGCGGATGCTACACACAGTAAATCAATGGACTCCATTATTGATCAACTGTATAGACAGGGGTTCGATACTACACAGCTTGACTCAGAGATTAGGAGACTTGAAGTTGAAGAAATTAACTCAAGATGGGCAAGTTATGATGCATTAGAAAGAGGAAAGACTAGAGATCATGATCAGATTCATTGCAAAGTACCTTGGGAGATCATTGATCGAGATTAAGTCATGGACCAGGGATAGTATCTTGGCAATAACCACCAAGATCTGTTCGTCTGAAGCATACACTAAGGGATTGGTGATTGAAGCACTAAATGAGGCAGGTGCTGGGAACAGAAAGGAACTAGCAAAACACTCAAAAGCCTCACTCACTACAAGAATGCTAGAACAACCTGCAAAACCTCCCACTTCAAAATCACCACTACCACAACCCCTAAACCAACTCTTTTACCCTCAAAACCAACAGTCGATGATGCACCCAAGAAGAAGAAGAGAAGGGTGTGTTGAGGCTAGAGAAGAAGAAGAAGAAGAGGATGATGATGAGGAAGAAGATAGGCTACCTCTTTGGCAGTCCTAACTTTGCCTAAAGCCAAACCATGCCCATCACTCCCACCTCACAGATGGAAGCTGTGAGAGTAAAGATAGAAGAAGAACATCAGCAAAAGCTTCATGATGATGAGATGCTGAAAAGCATAGACAAAACTTATGCTGCTTCTTCAACAATAATCAGTATGAAGAAGGAAGCTCTGAGATTGTACACCGTTGCTAACACATTTCAATATCAAAAGGAAAAGGTGAGAATATGGCCTGATCCTAGGTGGCTCACAGAATTGTGAAGAAAGACATTCCTTCGAGATACAAGGGCCAAGTAAAAAGGATCGTAGATGAAGAGATCATAGTGGTCCTTGTAGTATCACCCTGGGAAATTGTAGAAGATTTCAAGAAGGCTATGAAACTAAACAGCCACCCCAAAAGATGTTAGAGAACAGAGTAATTAAAAAGGGGTTAGTCTACAAGAGGCTTGAGAACTTCAAACAAAATGAGCTCAGTTGTTACTTGAAGGGACTCGCCCAGATGAGTTTGCATACAGACAGATCACAACAGTTGAGCTCAAAAATGGCAAACAGGCTAAGTACATTTCAGAGCTGTATGGGCGTGAAGGATTGTTTGATGGTGGAGCTGAAATCTTACCATGGAAGAACAAATTATGTTTCCCAAAGACATACACCAGAGAATCCTACAGGCTTATACATGGGAAGTAGATTTCATGGATAGGACCACACCCTGTGTCAGTTCCCCAAAGTCAGGGCTCCTATCCATACTATGCCAACCAAATTTCAGAAATCTATTCCTAGGCCAGTGCTTAATTGGGTCATCTTCTTAGCTAATCAAGAAGGAAAAAGACCAATCTTATTGCCACCAATAAGTGGGACCATAATCAAGTTAAGGTTTTGGATGCATTGGTTCAGGGGGAGTTTGTTGGACCAAAAGAACCAATGAGCCGGATCAGAAAAACCTTAAGTCCCACAGACGTCACAACAACTGCTGAAGTCCACAACAGCTGAAGACAAAGTCTGAAGACACAAGTGCTGAAGACAAAGTCTGAAGACAAGTGCTGAAGACAAAGTCTGAAGACACAAGTGCTAAAGACAAAAGTCTGAAGACAAGTGCTGAAGACAAAGTCTGAAGACACAAGTGCTGAAGACAAAGTCTGAAGACAAGTGTTGAAGACCAAGTATCAGTCGTTGTCACAACAGCTGAAGAGGTCTTCTTCAGTAGTTGTGACGGTTTTCTTTCAGTAGTTTTATGTTTTCCTTTCTGTAGTTTTGTAAAACGACTGAAGAGCTTGTTCTTCAGTCGTTGTAGTTTCAGTAGTTTTGTATCAGTAGTTTTATGTTTTATACTTAGCACTCTGATATGTTCTCAGTAGTTGTGAACATTTCAGTAGTTTGTTAAGTTTTAGTTATTTTTGTAACAAATCTGCCAGATGTCACAAATCTGCCAGATGTCACTATCTCGTGATATCAGCAGTGATTGCACTCTATATAAGGAGTGTCAACCTTATTGTAATGTGAATGATTTAGCAAAAACATTTGATATTATTGAAACATTGCTTTTCACAGAAATATATTCTCTCTTTACAACCGTATTTGTTCATAATGCATACGAATATCAAATTCTTGCTATAATTTGTCTAATTCTTGTTCTTATTCCGCTGCGTTACACTCTAATCCATCAAACTTGAGATCACTGATCCTGTCAATTTGAGATGATGATTAACATAGCTTTCCCAACCAATAACAAGAAAAATTTAATCAAATTACATATCAAATACACTCAATTTGATCTGGAATTGATGAGATATTATTATTGAACAAAAACAACCAAAAACCTCAAACAATGAAGAGCACTAAGGCCCTGATACCATTTTTTTGGTCTATTGGACCGAGTTTCAGTACAATTGATATGTTCAATCGTTCAATATGAGAAACAATATACAAACAACGAATATGAAGATGAATAATAACTAAGGTTGATACATCATGTTCTTAGTTTATGTTCTTAAATGTAAAAGTCTTTCATGTCTTACACATATGTAATATAACTATTTAATGAAATATGATATGCATTTTGATGTTTATTTGTCTTTTGAGTATTTCATATTATTATTTATTTGTTATAATTCATATGTATGAACATCTTATATAGGTTTGAGGTTGTTATGCATAGTTCTAAGTCGATAATGATTGAGAAATGTGTTCAACTTAGTCGGGTGGTTATTTATGCTAATGGACCATACGCATGAATGAATCATACTTATGGACTAGTAGCATGACTAAACCAGGAGACTAGATCAGTCGTTTGACTGAGTCATAAGGTTGATTCAATCGCACGACTGAACCTTGAGTCGTGCATATGAATCAACCACATGAGTCAGTCGCACGACCGAACCGTGCTAATGGTTCAGTCGCATTGGTTCAGTCATACGAATGAAACTAAGAACCTATAAATACCACATAATTCGTGGAAAAACTAGAGACTTCAAATATTTACAAACCCTAGCCATCAGAGCGCCCTAAGCAGCCTAACCAACTTCATAGTTGGTTCCTGATCATTTCTACTCAATTCTTAACATTTGTTTCATTGTTCGATCGATCATGTCGTCGTTCTCACTAATTGGATCGCCTATCAAATAGGATTCCGCACTATTTGATCTGGTCTCACGCAGAATCCGTTAGTACTCCATACGAAAACAGTCCTAACAAGTGGTTTCAGAGCTTTGGCTCGTGATTTTGCATGGGTTCAAATGGTTTTGGTGTTAAAACCAATGTTTTCAATTAAAAGAGTCACCATTATGCTTCAAAAAGTGTTTCTAACAATTGCATGTGTAAAATTTTTGATTTTTCAGCAAACGACAGATCAGGGTTTCTGGAAATTTTGTATTTTGTGTCATAGTGTTCAAATATTCGATTATTCAAACACAACAGCCTTCAGTCGCATGATTGGACTATTCGTATGACTGAACTCAGTCGTATCTCTTACTCGCATGATTAAGCAACTCTAGTCGGTTGATTACAACCGTCCTGCTCATTCGCACGACTGACTCTAATCGCTCGATTGAATTCATTCGTATCATTCATTCGTATCATTCATTCGCATGATTGACCTATTCGCACTAGTGAATCTGTCATGTTCTTGGTTTACCAAATTTAAAGCAATGGAAGACCAGTTTGCTGCATTCACTACTGGAAAAGACTCACGTATCTAGAACCATCTACTTCTAGAGAATGAGATTGGAAACCACAACAAATCGCCAAAGCTATTAACTTTGGATGAATAACCATAGTGGAAACAACGGTTTGAAATCTACTTGAATTGAGTTGACCCAAACCTTCGGACATTCATTGAGACTGGTTACGTGGTAAGTTAGTGCTAATGGAATTAAATTAACTTTAGGAGGAATAAGTGAATCCCAGAAGACTCTGCATAATGCTAAAAAGAAAGTATATGCGTTGTTGACCCAGTCTACACCTAAGGACATATTTCATCAGTTCTCTGAGAACAAGCAGTCTAAGAAATTATGGGAGGCCTTGAAAAGAGATATGAAGGAAATGCAACTCCAAAAGCACTAAAGGCAAAATCTCTTAAGAAGGAATTTGAAAATTTCTCTTCGATTGGGAATGAGAGCTTGGATGGTATCATTGATCGATTCTATCATCTAATGAGTGAGTTGCACACTCATGGCGTGACCACATCCATGGAAGACAAAGTCTCTAGTTTTGCTCATGGTCTGCTAGTGTGAAGTCGGCTGGATCGGTAAACATCCAAGCGTGTTCTTGAGGGAAGGATAAACAACATCAAAAACAAGAGACAATCAATACCACGACCTATAATTAAATGGTTTCATTGATAAAACCTAACGATTACAAGCTCGTTACAATATAAGAATCAAGACTCTTGGCAAGGAAAGATCGAGCATGATCTCCCCTCTCATTCGTCTGCCCTAGGCCCTCGGGCAGACTCCTCTCAAAACCCTTCATCTCTCTACACATTGAAACTGGTATGTATAGGCCTCGACCCATATTAGATGCGACTGGGCCCATTCGTGCGATTGGACCATGCGTATGGTTCAATCGTACAACTAGACCATGTGTATGGTTCAATCGTACGACTGGACCATTCTTATGGTTCAGTCTTATGAATGTCCCAATCACATCTCTCAGTCGCACGACTGATCCATTAGCATTGCTCAGTCGTACGACTGAGTCTCATTCGCATATGCTCTTGCGAATGACCCAGTTTCATGTGTTTACAACATATTAGGTGTATTACATTAAGCCTAGACTATTCGACAAGCGACGGACACACTATACATGACAATATATGCTCCAACATATTGGACTGACCTGCATCTCAAATATTACTACGTGGAATCTTCCTGATTGATCATAAGTAATTTTGAGTAAAGGCGAACATCATTTGATATCCTCTGACCTGAGATACATATTGGGTCTTGATATTTACCGAATATTATACTTTGACTTAGTTCTTCGCTGTTCTAAAACATGGCAGTACATAAGTCTGAGTTCATGTATGATATAAGGTAATTGTGAGAGGCGTATGTAGTCAAGATGAGATTTGTCCCTCTTATTCGTTGAGAGTAAGATGTCTAAGGCCTGATAAAGTTAAATCAATGGAGAATGATCACTCTGTGTCCCTGGGATTTAACATGACATCTGTGACAAAAGGATAGATGATTGATTCACCTAAAACATTTTGAGTAAGGTACTTGAAGGGGATGATGTTATTGAATGGCACTTTGTCATAGAAAGGGTAGTAAACCGTTGTTAGGCGATATTTACTGCTTGCATCAATCTTCTATGAATCTTGGGCAAGTGGGAGATTGTTGGATCTTGTATGCCCAAGACACATACAAGATTGATATGGTTAGTACATTATGATCCAAGTCGGGTCATACCCAATAACAAGCTAAACAAACACCAATAAATATTTATTTGTTTATGAGATCATACAAATAAATATTGACACCAATTTAGAAAATGGGTTTTCTAAAACTTTGCTTTTGTAATAGACAACATTATAAGGATAATTTGTTCATGAGAAATTATTGTTTTCATTATTTAAGTTAGTTAAATAATAACAAATAAAAGTGTGTTAATGTTATAAAACTAAAACAGGTTTTAATTTTATAAACTTATGGTTTAAAGAATGCATTTTTTTA
The DNA here is from genome assembly GCA_025506515.1 of Flaveria trinervia. Lineage (NCBI taxonomy): Eukaryota > Viridiplantae > Streptophyta > Magnoliopsida > Asterales > Asteraceae > Flaveria > Flaveria trinervia. The sequence continues at coordinate 56,435,979 of CM046448.1, read as the reverse complement.
TAAAATTACAAAATGAGGGGAACCCATTTTGAATCCAAGTTTTGGCCACCCATGTGGGATTTTGAGGGGTCTTTTAGTCTTGGGTTCTGCAAGACTTTCCCTTCCCATGCACTCTTCCATCTATAACACTCTCTCTCACACATACAAGCAAGAGAACTCTCTCAAAAACCCTGAAATTTTTGGATCTAAGTGGAAGAAAACAGGCTGAAAATTTCGGTTTTGAAGAGGCACTAGAAGAGGGTTCTTGGTGTTTCACTACCTAACAAGTTAGGTGTTAGAAGAGCTTGTGGGTATACAAACTTGAGGCTTTCTCTCATGGGGGCTAGACATTCAACAGCATCATCATCTTCATCTCATCCATACTTCATCATCTTGTTCTTCAAAGGTAGTTTCAAGAACACCCTATGGTTGCATTTTCGTTTTTGATAGCATTTCATTTCACATGTATATATGATCCTTGTTCTTGGGTTTTGTTTTTGGTTTAAAATGGTCCAAATTTCAGATTGTTAACCACACTTTAAACCCTAATATCCGTTGTGTTTTTATAGTTTAAATGGTTAAACTAACTTTGATTAACATGTTACAAAACCCAACAAGAAGAAGTTTCTTGCTTTCTATCTAAAGCAAATAGTGATGAGTCTTTTGTTTTGCATAAAGAATATGCCATTTAATCTTTAAGAACATGAATAATTAATTAAGAATGATTTGGTAACTGGAATGCCAAAGAAAGAGTTTACAAGTGATGGTCATTGTGTTGCATGCTTAAAAAGGAAGCAACACAAGGTGTCTCACAAGCCAAAGGAAAAGATCTCCATGACTATTCCCCTACACTTATTACACATGGATCTCTTTGGCCCTACTAGTGTAATCAGTATAGGAAGGACCTCATACTATTTGGTGATGCAGATGACTTCTCAAGATTCACTTGGGTTAATTTTCCTTAGAACTAAGGATGAGACTCCTAGATCTTGAAGAACTTTATCTGAAAATTGAGAACTAATGTGATTGCATGGTCAAGACCTTAAGATATGATGAAGGAACTGAATTTAAAAACCAAATCCTTGACATACTTTGTGATTAAAAGTGAATTTCAGAACCAAATCTTTTGAAACCTCCGCCTCAAGAAACCATCATTGGCCATCGTTGCCATCGGAAACTACCAATCTCCCAACACCATGTGAATTAGTAATTGCTCAACCATGTATATTACCCCTCGACCTAATGGATAGGTAGACGTGTGGATACATGGGTCAGAAACTGACTGGGTTAGTGAGATTGAGATTCTCATTAAGGATCGAATATAATGACTAAGTTAATGATTTATTGACGGAATCATACAATCAAGAAAGATTCAATGCAGAAGAAATACTCATAAATGTTTTTGTATATATTAATAAAGGTGATTGATTACAAAGACTATTAGGGTTTAGCAAGATAAGTAATAATCCACCTAGAGAATACAAATATTCTGATTGTCTAAATTCTATCACCTCATGTACAAGGTTATCTATTCTATTTATAGGCAGACAAGATGTCTTTTACAAAATGACTAAACTACCCCTGACCTATTACATCAGAATCTAGTCTAAGTCTTGATCTGCATCTTTGCTTGTTCATCCGCATTTGCAAATGCGGATGAGTTGACTTGATTAGCATTTCTTCACTTGATCATCTGCATTAATATTTTGGTCATCCGCATTGGTTAATGCAGATGAACAAATACTTCTGCGCATTTGTCTGGTCATCCGCATTGGCAAATACGGATGACCAATGTCTTGTCGGCATTACTAATTGGTCTTCCACATTTGTTAATGCGAAAGAACAAATACTTGTCCGTATTTGTTTTATGTCTTCCGCATTGACAAATGCGGAAGACCATACTTGGTTTTTCTTGTGCAAGATCTTCATCGGCATTTTTTCTTGGACTTGTGGGAATGCAGCAAAGCAACCAACAACTCACCCATTGAATTGGCATGCATAATCCTTTCAGGGTCAAACAATACTCCCCCTAAGGATTATGAAGCCTATTTTCTTCAATGTTTAGGTGGTGATTAAGGTTGTGATGATTATGTTGGGTCTTGTGATGGTGAAGAAGGTGCTACATGAGCTGGATTCAGAATTGCCTTGATCATGTTGACAAAGTCTTGAGCATCTGACATTTTATCCCTGTTTAGTACATGAATCTTCATTCTGCTCATATTGTGAATGGCTTCAAGAGGTAGTTTCTTAAGTGAGATTGGTTCCAAAATAGACACCGTAGATAACCAATCCCTGTGAATCAAAAGAGAGCCCTCTACATCAACTTCTAGTTTGATAATGTTGCCCAACTGTAGAGGTGTCTTCTTTCTTCTTTTTCTCCCTCTTTGCACTGATCTGATCATAAGACATTTTAATATTTTGATACACTTTAGAAAAAAATGTAGATCTTCTTGACCCAATTTGTTTGATATCTCTCTAAAGTGCATTGTGTAGATGTAGGGAATATATGATTGATCTAGTAGTCTCACTTCATAGCCACTGAACAATCTGATTTTAGCTCCTTCTTTACCTCCCCACTTCCTCTCAATGACCAATTCAATAAACATTGATATTGGTGTTGAGGAATGTATACCAGCCACCATTTTTCTTTTTAATTATTCAGTAAGTTTCCCTCTGAGTTCTGCAAACACTACTTCTTCAGCTAGTTTTGTCTGTTTCATCTCCAGAGGGTTCTTGAAAGTTTTTTTTTTCTTATGTTGCCTACAAACACTATTTTTCCTTTTATAGTAGATACACCTCTGATCATCTCAACAGTGGTCAACCCTTCTTGAAGTTTTAGTTGGGAGGATTCAGCAAACCGCTCTGGATATTTGTGCAGAACAGGTGCTAGATAGTCTTGATCTTTATGTGTAAGTTGCATGTCTTGTGTAGAGACTCTTGATCGTGGCTTTTGATTGAGTACTTCTTCTTCTAACCTCTTCAGCTTTTCATTCTTTTCATTGATTAGTCTGAGTGTGGCAGCTCTCAGTGAATTGGTTTTCATGTTTCCTAATTTTGTTTTAGTGATTCCTTGACAGGTGAGGTAATCCTTCATTTCCCTATCAGTCATTGCATAGGATCAGGATGTAGAGGTTCATGAGTTTGAGATTGCTTCTTCATGATTGACAGCTTTGGCTTTTGAGCTTTGGGTGCTATTGACTTCTCATACTCTGGTTCAACCGTGGGATCCTGCAATTTATTGACCTTTTCTTCTTCTGCTTTCACGCCTTCATAGGTCATATTGAATTTCATCTGTATCATACCCGTGATTAATATAATAGGCAAGTGTACCTAACGGATAGTAGTATAGCTTTTGGTAAGAACCAAATATCGATCCATGAACACCAGAGCTCTTGATACAAAGCCTTTGTCATTATCTAGCCGATAAAAACTGATTTGTGAATAATATGATTAACTAATTTAGCTAATAATTAAACTAATGAAGAAAGTAGACGACGATGAAGATAATCAATTAGAGGAAGATATCACTTAGACTTCGAATTCGCTTAGCAAAACAATGACAACATACATAAACCTATGATGAGATCATCTTCAACGCATGAAACATGGATATAAACTAGACTCTTGTCAAGGTTATCTAATTATATAACTCATTGGAAGCTAAAACAATAAACACATAATAGCCAGCTAAAGTTATGCCACTAAGACCCAATGATATTATTATGTCAATGTTGAAGATGGTTAGGACTCCCATTAAGGATACCATAGCAACAAATCTTTAGAAAGTTAGCATGATAAACACATGATAACTACCTCAATTTGTGTAATGTAACAATAGCTATGTAAATCCTTCAATTTATGAATGTCTTAACACAAATACACAAATCATAAATATGTGCATTATCTATGGTGACTCATACACAATGTTAGAAGATATGCATAACATATACAATGTAGTCAAGTGCCATAAACCACATACTAATGTATACATTTCATGAATACATGGTCTAAACCATAAAGTTTTCCTACAATATGTGATAGAATACCCACAAGATTCATCATTTCATCAATATCAGCAAGTATACACAATCATTGAAAAATATTCATAGCCTTGTAATAAACATTAACCTAGTCATCACCAAAAGTTACATGTAAAATTTCATAGAAAGCTAAGATTCATCTAATCTAAGTGATAAAGAGTGTTTATCCCATCAAGCTTACAAAAACCACAACCAAGCTCATAAAAATGGAAGAGAACAGGATACATCTAGGGATTTTCAAACCAAAGATGAGTAGAGGTGGGTTGTGTGGAGTTTGCAGGATCGGATATGGTCACTCAACACTAGTATTTTCTCTCAAACTCAGATAGCCACAGTCGAATGATAATATATAATCTTCTAAAATTTGATGATAATATACTAAGTAAGCGAACACAAGAAATAGTTTTCAAGATACTTGTATATATCACTTCTTAACTCTAAGTTTAAAAGACTCTTTATAAGCATCCTTACTAAGTTCACATTGAGAACTATATACTACTATCTACAACTGGTTATACTAAGATTATCAGCTAGAACTTACTATTAGAAGTAAGGTTTCTAATATAAAATACTACCCTAGATTAGGTAGTCACAACCAATCCATGACTTACCTTTTTGTCACCAACTAAAGTTGGTAACTATACTAACTCTTAAATGATGAACAATGAAATAAAGTGTGGTGAACTACATGGGCATGGTAAAACACCATTTAGTATATCAGAGGTTGCAGCGGTTTGTTAGATGGACCATACTTATACCCACTAGTCATCACCTGAAGGTTAACTGTCTTCGAAAGAACAGGTTCTTTTGAAGCCACTTATACTTCAAAATAGTCTACTTCATCTAAGACTTCTAGTGATCTTCAAGACTTTATACTTTGGAAGTCTTCGTCTTGAAACTTCCAAGTGTTTGGCCTTGGAAGACGAATTCTTTGTCTTTAGAAGACAAAATTCCCTTTCAGAAGTTCTTATAATCTTTAACCTTTGGAAGTATATCTTTTCATTTGGAAGTCTTTCTTTAGTTGCGTCAAAATTATTCTAAGTGTTATTTTGCTTGCACCAGCCTTACTTGATCCAACAAACTCCCCTTAGGTTGATGCTACCAAAACCTCACTAATTCCTGCTTCTCAAAACTTTTAGCACCAAAGAGAGAAGATATTTGTCTATTTCTTTATTCTTTCATGAGGTAGTGCTGAGAAGTTTGTACAAGACATTAGTGGATAGTAAATCTAGTCTATTACTCTGGATGACATGTACCCTTTGTTATGTCCCTTTGTAGAGAGTTAGTTTATAGGAGTTGTATTCATACTCCTAATCTAACTATGGGTTCCAAGGCTGGACCTTCAACCATTTGCAGGAAAGGTTTCCACTTGGTGGCTGACCCTTCCTTTTCTTTCCTTTATCTCAGCTTTAACTCCTCTTCAATATTTGCCATTGCAATGAGCTCTGAAACATGAAAGCTTCTTAGATGGTTTCTTATGTTAGCTGCTACTTGAGAGTTGGAGGGATTGGAGAATGGTTTCTCTGCTTACTCAGCAATCAATATAAAACCTGCTTGAGTGTAGTAGAGACGATACATTGAGTTGGTTGACCATACCATTCTCCATTTCCATAACAAAGTTGTGAGAAGAATCTTCAAACCTTCATTAGACAATCTTCTTCCTAGGAACAAAGGGTTGAGATGGCAGTTTGTCCCCCTTCGTAGTGTCCAACAGAGTCACCAGTCTTCTTCTCCAACTTCTTTTCTTCTTCCTTAAGGGAGTTTAAGTTAGTTGCCAAGAGCTGAAGAGCTTGGTCTAAATTTCCCCTAGGAAGATCAAGGAATACCTCTATTATGTGGGAACATGAAAAGCCATCAATGAAGGATAGTTTGATAGACTCCTCTTCACAAGAGATTTCGCTTAGTGTAGTTAGTTAATGAGTTTCTTTTTGATCTCCTTGAATTCTTTCAAGGTTAGATGCTTTAATGATTGAGAGGATGACTTGGGTGGTTGATACGTAGATGATTGTTGGGTTCTGGGAAGTGTTTTGGCTTTTAAGATAGGTAGAAGTGGTTGTTATTGTGATGCAATGGGTGAGGATGAGGGTATGGGTGATGGTGTAGGTTCAAGGGTGTATAGTTTAGTGGTTGGTTCTGTTTTGATGGGGGAAAGGAAAAGGTGTTAGTTCTAGTTTAGGTTGAGGTTGGGGTTGAGGTTGGTGGCCATCCTATGTATACTTTCATATACTTCCTTCCTTCTTCCTGAGTGAATGTCAGCCTTGATGTCACTAACATGTCGCTGCAAGGTTTTTTGACATGGAACCAACCTGTCTACCAGAGAAGCCATGGGCTTTGAGTTATGCCTTCATATAGGCTTTGTCTCCCACTTTCTTGGAAGCTATGAGTTGGGATTTCTCCTCTTTCTTCTTATTTTCTTCTAACTTCTCCAGGTTGCCCTCTTTCTTTCCTTATCCATCTGATCTTGTTCTTTGTTGAAAATCCACAAGATTGTATGTAATCTTGAGGAGTCAATTCTTCAAGAGTATAGCCCCTAGAGCATAAGAAATTTATCCTCTCACTCCTTAGCTATTGCTCATCCTCTTCTTTAATTCTACTCTTCTCCTCCTCTAAGGCCAAACTTACTACTTCCTCTTGTTCTTTCTGCAACAGGGTTGCCTTTTCCAACTCCACTAGCTCCTCAAGTGGTAGGAGGAGCACTTCTTCACTTGCCACTCCTAAGTTGACAAGTCTATCAATAAGCTCCACTCTCTTCTTGTTTTTATATCCTCTTGGGTTGCTATAGTTGCTTTGCTACTTGCAGCAAGTAGCTTCCCAATGGTGAGTCTACCTTTCTTTTTGAGCTTTTCCATCCCTTCCTCTACTAAGAGCTCTACCACAGTCATCTTTTTGTTGCCTTTGATGTCATTGGAAGCTTGAGCTTTAGAAGATTCTGGTTTAAAGGGTTCAGGTTGGTGAGTGGGGAGTTGAGCTTATGGTGATAAAGGTATTTAAGATAGAAGAGTTTTAAGAAAGTCTTCACTGTTTCTCATAATCTAGTTCAAGAATTGTCTTTATGATAATAAGATCATTAGACAAAGAAGCTAACCCAATGATTCCTTCCGCAACTTGGATCTCTACTTCGGAAGATTGGATCATTGCTTCAAAACATAGTGGGATCACACTACCTATCCAACTGATTCAGTTGCTGGGCCATTAGTCCCTATATCCCCTTCAAAATCAATCTTAGGTCCACGATCTTAGGTTGACCAACTCCTTCCTCGGTGGTAGGTGGTGCATTCAACCTTTGAAGCTTTTCAGTTCCAAAGTATGCCACTGCAACATCTGGATAGGGTTGTTCAAGTGAGGAGCTTATTAGGAACTTAGTTAGAACCTATTTAGATCAATTAGCATCCTTGGATCCACTTGAAAGGTGATTGGAGGAGGCTTAGGGAAAATAGTTGCTTGTTGAATAGGGAAACAAGAAGATATGCTTGAGAGGGCTAAGCTTTGTTCCTCATGTGTTTCACTCTGTATAATCTCCCCATTTTTGGCAACATCATCTTGAGAGGTAGATGAGCTAGAGGAAGAAGTCAGAGATACTTGAATTGGTACATGCCTAGCAGATCTCTCAATTTGTGTCTCATCTAGTTGAGCCTTATGATATTCAATCTCAACTTGCTAAGTGGCAAACCTATCCTCTAAAGTCTTAACCGTTGATTCAATTCTTTAGAAGAATCACGAGGAGATGAGACAACATACCTAGTATGTTCATTCTCACCATTAGATGTGGTTTCTTGGCACACTAGTTTCCTTTGCAAAGTGATGTGTCTTTCAAAGTCATCGAGAGGCAAAGTTTACATTGATTTAGTCTTAGAGATGTTACCACTACCCTGAGAACCTAATAAGACACTCTCAGTAGTGGCAACTGAATCTATATAAGTCCCATCCACATCAATGGGAGTCACTTCAATTTGGTTTTGCTAATAGGGGATAAATGTCAAAGGTTTCCTAGGGCTCAATTGATCTTTAGATTGGTATTTTAGATCAACATCATGGCCTTGAAGGAACATGAAATCTTCATCAGAACTGGTTAGTAGGTCAATGAAGGAGAGTTATACCTAATGACCCGGGACCTTGATCAATATCTAGAGGCATTGAGCCTATGATTTGTTTGTCTCTTTTTGCTTGTTCAAGTGAGTATAGTGACTCACCCTAAGGGTTGAAGGTTTGGGTTTGGGGCTTATAGGGTTGAGATTGAGGAGACTCGGCTCCAATATTGAGGTCAAATATGGAGAATGGTTGGACCTTAGGCTGAGTGGGAGCCCATTTTTCCATTCTACCTGTTGGGTTTTGTAACAAGTTTATCAAAGCAAGTTTAACCATTTAAACTTGAAAAACACAGCGGATATTAGTTTTTAAAGTATGTTAAACAATATGAAATTTTTAACCATTTTAACCCAAGACAAAACTCAAGAAGAAGGATCATTAATATATGTTAAATGACATGCTATCAAATCAAAAGAACAACCATAGGGTGTTCTTGAAACTACCTTTCAAGAACAAGATGTTGAAGTATGGATGTGATGAAGATGATGATGCTCTTGAATGTCATGCCCCTAAGAGAGAAAGCCTCAAGTTTGTCTACCCACAAGCTCTTCCAAACACCTAGCTTGTTAGGGAGCACAAAACCAAAACTCTCTACCTATGCTCCTTCAAAATCCAAATATTTTCAGCTTGTTGTGCCTTGAATCCGAAATTTTCAGCTTTGTTTAGGGAGAGTTCTTTGCTTGTGTGCGTGAGAGAGTGTGTCTGTGTTGATTGAAGAGTGCAAGAGAGGTGAAAGTATTGTAGTATCCAAGACTAAAAGACTCCTCAAAGCCCACAAGGGGCGGCCGAGTCTTGGTTTCCAAAATGGGTTCCCCCCATTTTGAAATTTTTATAAATTTGCACTCTTTAAACCATTAGTTTATGAAATTAAAACAAATAATTTCTCATGAACAAATTATTTATATAATGTTTTCTATTACAAAAGCAAAGTTTTAGAAAAACCCATTTTCTAAATTGGTGTCAATATTTATTTGTATGATCTCATCATCAAATAAATATTTATTGGTGTTTGTTTAGCTTGTCATTGGGTATGACCCGACCTGGATCATAACGTACTAACCACATCAATCTTGTATGTGTCTTGGGAATACAAGATCCAACAATCTTACACTTGCACAAGATTCATAAAAGATTGATGCAAGCAGTAAATACCGCCTAACAACGGTTTACTACCCTTAATACGTATGACAAAGTGCCATTCGATAACATCATCCCCTTCAAGTACTCGAAATGTTTTAGTTGAATCAATCATCTATCCTATTGTCACAGATGTCATGTTAATTCCCAGAGACACAGAGTGATCATTCTCCATTGATTTAACTTTATCAAGCCTTAGACATCTTACTCTCAACGAACAAGAGGAACAAATCCCATCTTGACTACATACGTCTCTCACAATTACCTTATATCATACCTGTACTCAGACTTATGTACTGCCATGTTTCAGAATAGCGAAGAACTAAGCCAAAGTATAACATTTGTTAAATATCAAGACCCAATATGTATCTCAGGTCAGAGGATACCAAAAGATATTCGCTTTTACTCAAAATTAATTATGATCAATCAGGAAGATTCCATGAAGTAATATTTGAGATGTAGGTCAGTCCAATATTTGTATCCTACAAATATCTATGAACTTTGGTAGCAACCATTTGCTCTATATTCATCCATATGAATATCTACCAATCCAAGTTTATAATGGTCTTACCTTCATATTTGTTCCCACAAGTATGAACGACTACGGACATTCTGAGTAAATGATTTGCTCGTGGATTTTAAACATGCAAAATAGGAATATTACTGAAACACTATAACCAAATAATTTATTCAAGTGATAAACGGTTATAATATCTAAATACAAAATTAAAGATCATATCCAGTCACTAGAATACTGAAGTCCCATGGCACAAGTATGACTTTCATGCTTTGCCTTTCCAAGAAGCTTCGTGAGTGGATCCACAATGTTTTGATCCATGTGAACTTTGCGAATACATATCTTTCCTATTTCAACTTCATCCTTTATTTAGTTGAATCTCCATGCAATATGCCTAGTCTTTTGATGTGCACGGGGTTCCTTGATTTGGGCAATTGCACCCTCATTATCACAAAGAATTTCTAGGGGGTCTTGAATGGAAGGGACCACCATAAGATCGGCAACGAACTTCTTTAACCATGCAGCATCCTGAGCTGCTAATGAAGGGGCAATGTATTCTGACTCTGTAGTTGATAATGCCACCACATCTTGCTTAGAGCTCTTCCAAGAGATTGCTCCTCCATTCAAGATGAAAATGTACCCCGATTGTGATCTTGAATCATCCCGACTAGTTTGGAAACTCTCATCCCTGTAACCCTTCCTACGAGTTCTTCCTTACCAGATCCATAGATTAGGAACATATCTTTGGTCCTCCTTAGGTACTTAAGTATGTTCTTAACAACCATCCAGCGACTATTTCCAGGATTTTGTTGGTATCGGCTCGTCATGCTCAAAGCGCATGACACGTCCGGCCTAGTGCATATCATTGTATACATGATGGATCCTATAGCAAACACATACGGGATTCCCTTCATTTTGTCTTGCTTATCCTTTGAGCTTGGACATTGAGTCGTACCAATATTGTTCCTCCTTGAATAGGTACGGTACCTTTCTTAGAGTTTTCCATCTTGAACCTTTTCAATATCTTGTCAATGTATGCACTTTGATTTAAACCTATCAACCGCCTTGATCTATCCCTATAGATCTTTATTCTCAAAATATAGGCAGCTTCCCCAAGATCGTTAATGGAGAAACAGCTTCCAAGCCTATCTTTTACACCCTCCAAGGTTGAATGTCATTTCTAAATAGTAAAATATCATCGACATACAATACTATGAAAGTGATGATGCTCCCACTAGCTTTCTTATATACACATGCTTCATCAATGTTTCTGATGAACCCAAATTTGATTAACTCTTCATCAAAACGGTGATTCCAACTTCTTGACGCTTGCTTCAATCCATAGATTGATTTCTTTAACTTGCATACTTTGTTAGGATGTTTTGAGTTGACAAAACGTTCAGGCTGAACCATATAGACATCTTCCTCAAGATATCCATTTAGAAAAGCGGTTTTGACATCCATTTTCCAAATCTCATAATCATAATGAGCAGCTATGGCAAATAATATGGTAATAGACTTTAGAATTGCAACTAGTGAGAAAGTCTCATCATAATCAACACCTTGAGTAAGAGTGAAACCTTTTGCTACAAGGCTAGCTTTATAAGTATCCAAGTTTCCATGCATATCGGTTTTCTTCTTGAAAACACACTTACATCCAATTACCTTGGAGTTAAGAGGTGGTTCAACCAAGTCCCATACTTGGTTGTCATACATGGATTGCATCTCAACGTTCATGGCTTCAAGCCATTTGTCACAATCCAAATTGGACATTGTATCACGATAGGTGGTTGGTTCATCGGAATCTATCACATATCATTCATCTACGAAAAATCCATATCTTTCAGGTGGATTACTAATTCTACCAGATCTGTGAACATTTTGTGTATATTGATCAACCACTTGATCATTATCAACATCCTCATGTTAAGTGCTAGTGTCAACCAAACATGTATCGGTTTGTGGTTCTTGATCCTCCTCAAGATCCACAGTTCCAATGCTAGTTCCTTCCACAAGGAACTTAGTTTCTAAGAACTCAACCTTCTTGGCAACAAACTTCTTTTATTTCGATGGGTCATAGAAATAATATCCCATAGAATCTCTAGGATATCCAATGAAGATAAACTTAGTTGAATGAATTTCTAACTTGTTTGAGGTGGGGGTCTTAACATAAGCCTCACAACCCCATACCGTTAAATATGATAGTGATGGAACACTTTCATGCCATATTTCAAAACGTGTCGTTTCCACTTTCTTGGTTGGGGCCATATTTCAAAACGTGTCGTTTCCACTTTCTTGGTTGGGGCCATATTCAAGATACGGGCCGTAGAGAGCAAAGCGAAACCCCAAAATGAAAGAGGCAATGAGCTTCTAGCCATCATAGATCGAACCATATCCAATAGAGTTCGATTTCTCCGCTCAAACACACCATTGTGTTGTGGTTTTCCAGGTGAAGATAGTTGTGAGACAATGCCACAACTTCTAAGATGACCTCTGAAAGCATCACTTAGGTATTCACCTCCTCTATCAGTGCGGAGAATTTTTATTTTTTGGTTGAGTTGGTTTTCTACTTCATTTTGGAAGATTTTGAACATTTCAAAAGCTTCATCTTTGTTTCTTAACAAGTACACATAACCATATCAACTATAGTCATCGGTAAAGGTAATGAAGTATTTTTCATGGTACCTAGTCGTTGGCTTAAAAGGAACACATACATCCGAATGTATGATGCCTAATAAATCTTTTGCCCTTTCGGATTTGACACTAAAAGGTGCCTTAGTCATTTTACCTTGTAAACAAGATTCACGTACATCAAATGAATCATATTCACTTGCTTTTAAAAGACCATAATTTTGAAGTGTTTGTATGTGCTTCTTGTTTATTTGACCAAGACGGCAATGCCAAAGATAGGTATCACTCAAATCCAATTTTAGTTTCTTAGTGGTGGTTTGGTACAATGAGCCATCATATAATGTGTTTTCACGAACTAATTCGTAAATAGCATTAATAGGAATAGCTTTAGAATAAAATAGGCCATTTCAAGAAACATGAATTTCATTTTCAATAAATGTTAAAACTTAACCATATTGTCTTAATTGGGCAATAGAAATAATGTTCCTAGTCAAACTAGGAACATACAAAAATATTGTTTAAAATTGCTTCCAAACCATTTGGAAGCTTCAAGATGTAGTCCCCTCAGCCTTCAACTTGAACTTTTGCCCCATTCCCCATGTAGAGGCTAACATCCCCTTTCTTGAAGTCCTTACTTCTTTTGAACCCCTACACTAAGTTGCAAATATGAGTTCCACATCTGGTATCCAATACCCATGTGTTAGAGGATATAAAATTTAGATCAATATGAATCATGAAAATTGTACCTGGGGTTTTCCCGGCATCCCTCTTAGCTTGCAACTCTTTGAGATGGACCGGCCAATTTCTTGCCCAATGTCCAATCTCCCCACACTTAAAGCATGGGTCATTCGAAGCAACCTTTTGCTTCTTCTCCACTGGTTTTGGTGGTGGCGCTCTTACCACTCCCTTTCCCTTTCCCCTAACATGCCCCTTACCCTTGGCAACATTTTCCTTGGGTGCCGGGTGAGGACTCTTCTTGTTCCCACCTTCATTGATGGTGGGAACGGGTAACAGCTTTTTACCCATGGCCACCTCGACAGTTTTGAGCATAGAGTAGAGCACACTTATGTTCTTGTCCCACCCATTCATGTTATAATTCATGACAAAGTTGTCAAACCTTTTTGACAAAGAGTTAAGGATGAAATCCGTAGCCAACTCTTTCAAGACGGGACAATTCAGCCTTTTGAGGCTATTGATGTGGCTTTTCATCTTAAGTACATAAAATGAAACAGATTGGGTGTCATCCATACAACACGCATGGAGTGCTCGAATCGTTTCGATGTGCTCTACCCTTGCTTGTTGTTGGAACGTTTCCTTCAACTGGGTTATCATGTCATCTGGTCCATGATGTTCATACTCCTTTTGGAGATCCAGAGTCATACTTGCCAACATGAGGCAAGACACTTGGACTGAGTCCTCGGTGTATTTGACCCAATTATTGTAGGCCTCCTCATTAGGTTGATCGGGAATCAGATCGTCTAAAATATATGATCGTTTCTCTTGCTTGAGAACAATTCTCAAGTTTCAAAAGCAATCAATAAATTTATTATGGTTTAGATGCTCCTTTTGGAGAATGTTCCTTAGTGATAGTGAGTGAGCGGATGGGATATCATTATTTTCATTGTTGTTGGTGGCCATCAATAAAATTTAACAAAGTTCAATTTTATTATTTTCGATATTGTTTGTATTTATATAATTAAAGCCCCCTTTTAAGTGTCTTACACAATTTTAAAATTCTAGAATCCAACGTTACATTTAAATAATGGTTAGAGACCTTTATCCTATTATTTAAATTAACAAGGTAGTCAACATTTTGACAATTGCAACCCTTTGCAACTTCTAGAGGTATGGGACCGACTTTAAAACATCATATGTATAGTTGGCATGTTTATCCCATAAACACTTTTGTAAACCATATTGTAGGTGATCCATTTAACATGGTTTGTAAATCAATTTACCCTACTTGCATACACATGTGAGTTTTCCAACATAAGTGGTTAGGTGACTTTTATCCCACAAATATGGTATCCCCACCTCAAATCACAAGTTCCCTCAAAATGGTTAGGTGACCTTTATGCCATTAAGAGTTTCCAAGTGAATTAAGTGTTGTGGAAAAGGATGGTGTTAAACTTGTTTATAAAAGAAATTTTAAGTTTTCATAATCTTAGTTTAGAAAACTCTGTGTACCTTATATTTGTATGCTTTCAAATAAAAGGTACTCTATGGTTCACTTTTAATAAAACTCCTTTTATTAAAATCATAAATCCTTTTAATAACCTTTTATTAACCACTTAATGATAAAGAACAATCATTTTTCAGCTTGTTAAGTTTGTTAATGAGTTTGTTATGCATATCCAAATATCAACCAACAATCATACAACAAACAACAAAACAAGCATAATCATACAAACATAAGTGCATAACCATTGCCACTAAGTTGACCACACTTGTTTGTCATCACAAGTGTTGTCATAAGGTCTTTCCTAAGGGTTAAAATGACACATCAAAATGTGTCCATGAACTCCCAGTTGAATCCACATCTAAATGCTTCAAGTGTCCATGTCTTTTGTTTCCTTCTTTGGGTCTTCATCTTGTGCATCTTGTTTTACAAAACCATATCCTAATACAAAATTTTATAATAAAAGAAATGCACCTAATCTATTTTTTACATAACCAAATGAATAAATAAATTACAACCCAAAATACAAACACAAATATTACAACCCTTTCAAGAATCAAAACCAACATGACAAAACCATAATCAACCATATCCAAAACACATAAGGTCAAGGCTATGTTATGCACCAAAATATGTATCATATACAACATTCAAGAACAACAATGAACCCCTTTTTATAACCTTAAAGTTCTGGCCAACATGAACCAAAACTCTAGGGTTTTGTCCAAATAACACAATCAACCATTTGATGTTAATCTTTCAAGATTTATACTAAAGCATGTAAGAATAAACCTTAAAACAAAGGGGATTCAGTCATCCATAACAAAACAGCCCCTAATGGGTTGAAAAAGTCCATGAAAACTAACTTTTCAAGAACTCTTGAAGCATGTATTCCACATAACCAGCTCTAGATGCCATTGTTGGGTTTTGTAACAAGTTTATCAAAGCAAGTTTAACATTTAAACTTGAAAAACACAGCGGATATTAGTTGTTAAAGTATGTTAAACAATATGAAATTTTTAACCATTTTAACCCAAGATAAAACTCAAGAAGAAGGATCATTAATATATGTTAAATGACATGCTATCAAATCAAAAGAACAACCATAGGGTGTTCTTGAAACTATCTTTCAAGAACAAGATGCTGAAGTATGGATGAGATGAAGATGATGATGCTCTTGAATGTCCAGCCCCCAAGAAAGAAAGCCTTAAGTTTGTACACCCACAAGCTCTTCCAAAAACCTAGCTTTTTAGGGAGCACAACACCAAAACTCTCTACCTATGCTCCTTCAAAATCCGAGAATTTTCAGCTTGTTGTGCCTTGAATCCAAATTTTTCAGCTTTGTTTAGAGAGTTCTTTGCTTGTGTGTGTGAGAGAGAGAGTGTGTGTGTTGATTGAAGAGTGCAAGAGAGGTGAAATTCTTGTAGTATCCAAGACTAAAAGACTCCTCAAAGCCCAAAAGGGGCGGCCGAATCTTAGTTTTAAAATGGGTTCCCCCCATTTTGAATTTTTTATAAAATTGCACTCTTTAAACCATTAGTATATAAAATTAAAACCTATTTTAATTTTATAACATTAACACACTTTTATTTGTTATTATTAAATGAACTTAAATAATGAAACAAATAATTCTCATGAACAAATTACCCATATAATGTTGTTCTATTACAAAAGCAACGTTTTAGAAAACTCATTTTTTAAATTGATGTCAATGTTTATTTGTATGATCTCATCAACAAATAAATACTTATTGGTGTTTGTTTAGCTTGTTATTGGGTATGACCCGACTTGGATCATAACATACTAACCACATCAATCTTGTATGTGTCTTGGGCATACAAGATCCAACATTATCATTTTTGGATTTAACAGGGGGAACTTGTTCAATCAGAGTAGATTAAACAAGGGTTTGTTTGGAACATCTATTATAAGTAAGCTTGATGGGATGGGGAGGAAGAATTTGAATTGAAGTGGTTGTGCCTGGTGTGAGTTAAATACTTATGGGGCTTACAGGATGTCATAAGGAGCCATTGGCTTAATTATAACTAGAAGAAATGCAGTATGTCTTCTCGTGAAGTTAGTTGACACCCTTTCCAAAACTTTGAAGATGTCAGGCCTCATGTGAGGGATAAGAAGAGTATCTTCACTGAGAATGTTGAAGCCCTAGAAAGATTAGCATTTTAGTCTTTAGTTTAGTTTTTATCATAGTATAAGGACTTATTTTTAAATATATGTTCCTTTTGTTTCTTGTATTAGTATAAATAGGATTATATGTATTTTTGTGCAGGTAGATGTCCAGTAGACTTTCTCTCTCAATTGTACGTTGTAATCCTTTGCTAATATCAATAGAAACTCCTATGAATTTTTCTGATAATTGCTTACGTTGATTACATTATTCATATAATTGTCAATTGCTTGATTACAAATACACAAATCGGTCTTTTTGAAACTATCAAATGGTATCAAAGCCTTTGGTTCAATGATTTGGAGGTTAAAATTGACTTTTGAGCACCTTTGAATCACTTGAATCTGTGTTTTGATAGCAATTGTTCAATTAATTGATGATTTAGTTGTGTTTCATCACTAGAAACATGATTTGAATCACAATTGAGTGAATTTACATCTTCAAATCTGAATTTTTTTCAGATTTGAGTTCGAACTATTCTTCAAAAGTCAAACACAAATTCTGCGAAATTATGAGTAATTGATTGTTAATTGAAGGAAATGAGGTTAAAGGATTGATTATCGGTGTAGATGCATATGTTCCTAGTTTATGAGCTTAAATGTAAAAGTCTTTCATGTCTTACACATATGTAATGAATTGGTTCAATGAAATATAATATGTGATTGATGTTTATTCATGTTTATTTATTTCATATTACCATTATGTTAAAGTATAAAGTATATGTATGACCATATTATATAGGTTTGAGGTTGTTGTACATGATTCTTAGTCAATAATGATTAAGTAAGGTGTTTAACATAGCCGGATGAGTATTCATGCTAATGGCCCATACCTATGGACCATACGCATGAATACATCATACTTATGGACCAATCGCACAACTGAACCAGGAGACTGGATCAGTCGTATGATTGAGACATAAGATTGACTCAGTCGCACGAGTGAACCTTCAGTCGTGTGTATGGATCAATTGCATGATTCAGTCGCACGACTGAACCATGCTAATGGTTCAATTGTACGAATGGAAACCCCTAACCTATAAATACCACTTAATTCTTGGAAAAACATAAGAATTCGAGAATTGAAGAACACTTGATATTATCACGAACCCTTGCCATCCAGAATGTCCAAGAAAGCCAATCCAAGTTCATAGTTCGTTCTTGATTGATTCCTAGCTGTTCTTAACGTTCAGTTTATTTTATATTGATTGGGTTAACGTTCTCACTGATTGGATCGCCAATCAAATAGGATTCCGCACTTTTTGATTCGGTATAAACGCAGAATCTGTTAGTATTCTGTACGTAAACGATCCTGACAATCGGTGCATTAGACTCTTCATTGAATATTTCCAGATCGATAAATTAAGTTTTGAAAAGTTTCTTAAGATCAGGTTGTTATGAGGAGGATGAATTAGGCGTTTGATGTGTTGAAATCATCTAAAAATCACCCAAAGTGTTTAGGCGCATGAACACTATTCAAACGCTTTAACACTGCTTACGCATTGCAGAGTGGTCGTTTTGACACTGTTTGTGAGCGTTTTAGCATTGAATGGATGTTTTTCAGAAACTAAGTCCCAGGCGCTTTGTAACTATTTAGGCGTTTTGGAACTGATTAGGCACTTCATCACTATCGGCACTTTGGAACTGTTCAGGTGTTTTGTACAGAACAAGAGCAACATGTGCCCGCAATTCAAATATTTGGCACATGTGATCCTTAAGTGCATAGAGTCAAGGAGAGGAGGAATTGATGAGATGTCCGACCAAATCCAGAATGCATACGTAGCACATATGTTAAACCCCCTGCTCAAGTGCTCTCACATGATCTTCTCCTACTTGACGGAGAGGAAGAAGATGATGTTTTGACAGATACGGGAATAATGCTATGCAAATGGGTGGTGGTATGGATGATGAAGATTCTCAAGAAACTAATGGGGTCATGTCACTTAATGTACAAGACGTTGATGCTTATTGGCTCCAGTGGAATATCTCTCAAGCTTATGAACAGCAGATTAATCCACAATAGAGCTCAAAGCTTGCTGAAGAAGTACTAAAGATCCAAGAAGAAGGTGATGACCGTGAAGTTAAAACTAAGCTCCGAGTGCATCTGCAGTGTGATAATTTCAGCCCGATCAAGTATTCTTTAAGGAACTGATTGAAGATTGTGTGGTGTACACATCTGGTTCAAGCTGAAAGCACTACAGATCAAGACAAAAGTAATGATTAGATGAATAAGTATTTAAAACCATTTGTACTTGAATTATGTATTACATTAATGTAATTAATAATTATTATGTTTAAATGTCTTGATTAGTGATTAATGTATGATGAGTTGAATGTATAAAGCAAACAGATAAAGCCCTACTTCAGCAAGTTAAGACTTAACTTACAATGATTCTTGACTTGCAAAAGATAGTTAGGAGATCTATGAGTTACACTCCAGAAGAGGGAGAGATCTTGCATGACTTAACGGACGAACACCTTGCTAAAATATTCAGGCTGAATCCTGATAAGCTGGTCAAAGACGCTCCTGAAGTAGATGTTGTAAGTGATGATGAGCTGAACGATGTTGATGAAATTGAGATCGAGGATGTCACTTCTGAGCATTATCCAGAGTACACTGAGCATGAACGTAATGTTATACCCAACTTGGGTGATACTTTTGGTAGTGCTACATTTGAGAAGTTGGATGAAGTGGAGAAAGAAAAAGAGAAAAAAGAAAGCTCAGCCCAAGATTCAGACGCTAATGTCGACTTGAAGAAAGCTGAATGGGCAGCTTGTTTTCTAGAAATGAAATCCCAATGAGCGCCGCCAAAGCAGAATGCTTACACAAAGCTCTACAAAGTCAAACATCATCAGAAGGTGTCTGGCAAGATCATAGCATGGGCGTATTTTGAAGACTTAGGAGTTTACGCAGTAAAGAGAGAGAAGGGGATCGAGTACTTCAGATATCCTCATGATTTGAAGACTCTTCCTGGTTTTAAGCTCAACCGTCTGGCATGTTTAGATCTTCTGTTTGCAAATCCGAGGAATATGTCAGGATGGTTAGAGGCTGCGTTGAAGAAGGAATACCACACCAGGTGGGTAAATTTTAGACCTCAACAACCGAAAAGGTACATCCATTGGTCTGAAGTGGACCCCATATCTAGGAAGCCTAAAGTTGTGCTGAAGTGGAGTCCCCCATGCACGATGTCAAAGATTCCCTTACAGAAAATGCCTCAGGACTTCACTCCACACTTCAAATGGTGGTATTACGACCGGTGGACAGGGGAAGCAGTCATAGTTCTAAACAAAGATGGAAAGATCGATACTATCGGGGTATTCGACCCAATGTGGCTTACAAACGTTTTAGCTGAAGATGTCTACACATTATACAAGTGGCCACTATTCTATGACATGTAGGATATTGTACAAGCTCTCTAGTTCCAACACGTGATTAGACTCTGCTTTGCATTTGAAATACATGTAGGAGTTACAAAATAGGAGAAGTACAAGAATTTCGAAGAACATGTGAAGAATGTTAGACGATAGAGAAAACTAGGACCAAGGGGGAGTTTGTAGATGCATATGTTCCTAGTTTATGAGCTTAAATGTAAAAGTCTTTCATGTCTTAAACATACGTAATAAATTGGTTCAAGGAAATATAATATGTGATTGATGTTTATTCATGTTTATTTATTTCATATTATCATTGTGTTATAGTATAACCTATGTGTATGACCATATTATATAGGTTTGAGGTTACTCATTAATGATTAAGTAATGTGTTCAACATAGTCGGATGAGTATTCATGCTAATAGCCCAAACTTATGAACCATACGCATGAATACATCATACTTATGGACCAGTCGCATGACTGAACTAGGAACTAGATCAGTCGTATGATTGAGACATAAGATTGACTCAGTCGCACGACTGAACCTTCAGTCATGCGTATGGATGAATCGCATGATTCAGTCGCACGATTGAACCATTCTAATGGTTTAGTCGTACGAATGGAAACCATTAACCTATAATTACCACTTAATTCGTGGAAAAACATAAGAATTCGAGAATTAAAGAACACTTGATATTGTCAAGAACCCTAGCCGTCCAGAACATCTAAGAAAGCCAGTCCAAGTTCATAGTTCGTTCTTGATTAATTCCTACCCGTTCATAACATTTAGTTTTTTCTTATATAGATCGGGTTAACATTCTCATTGATTGGATCGCCAATCAAATAAGATTCTGCACTATTTGATTCAGTATAAACGCAAAATCTGTTAGTATTCCGTACGTACACGGTCCTGACAATCAGTGCATTAGACTCTTGATTGAATATTTTTAGATCGATAAATTAAGTTTTGAAAAGTTTGTTAAGATTAGGTATTTACGAAGAGGATGAATTAGGCGTTTGATGTGTTGAAATCATCTAAAAATCACCCAAAGTGTTTAGGTGCATGAACACTATTCAGATGCTTTAACACTGCTTAGGCATTTTAGAGTGGTCGTTTTGACACTGTTTGTGAGCATTTCAGCACTGTATGGACGTTTTTCTGAAACTAAGTTGCAGGCGCTTTGTAACATTCAAGCGTTTTGGAACTGTTTAGGCGCTTCATCATTGTTGGCACTTGGGAACTATTCAGGTGTTTTGATACTATTCAGGCGTTTTTAGTTTGGGCACTTCATAAATTCACTAAGGCAACCCCTTAGGCGTTTCTAAGTCAAGTTGGGTGTTTCACTATATTCAGGCGCATCAGATTCAGACTTTTCTTTCAACACTTAGAAAATGTTTCAAAATCTAAAATCTAAAAATATTTTCATTCCTTTATTTCATTTTAAATCTGAAACAACAAAAATAGTGTATTTTCTTAAATTCAAAACTTAAACATGGTTAAGTCTAAAGGTTCAGAGAATAGAGTACCAAAGCTGGAGAACATAGCTAACTTCAAGAATTTGTCACTCAGGCTGAAACATCATTTGAACTCAATTGATACTGATTTGTGGAAATCAATTGAGAAAGGACCTCACATCCCTATAACTTCTAATGGTCCTGATAGAGGCTTTGTATATACAAAAGATACTTAAGAGCCATATCCGGAAGATGGTTTACATGGAGATGATTTGAAGATGGTAAAAAATGATGTTAAAGCTATTCACTCATGTGTAAATGGTTACCTTTGGAGGTACTTGCAAGGCTTGAGAACTGTCAAATTGGCTACACCACGTATAAAGCATTGAAAGTTACATGTGAAGGAGGAGATACAATATCATAAAAGATAGAAGTTGAAGAGGCAACTTGAACTTTATAAGCATGTATTAGGAGAAACCTTAATCAGATGATGAATAGATATGTGCAACTCACAACCGAAATGTCAACTTTAGGGATTAAAAATGATTTTAAAGACCTAAATGACAGACTTCTTAATTCACTTCCATCATCTTGGAAACAAACTGTGACTTTCTTAAAGCACATTGAAAGGTTTCCTATGGACCTTGATCTTCACATTGCTAACATTGAGTTAGTGAAATCAATGAGAGCTGTATCAACATCTCAATACAAGTATGTTGCTTCTCTAGCAAAAACCTGTAGAGAATGCTTTTCTGGCCAAAGATCAATCTGGCCAAAGATATGTGCAAAAACCTTTTAATAACCTTTTATTAACCATTTAATGATAAAGAACATCAATTTTAAGCTTGTTAAGTTTGTTAATGAGTTTGTTATGCATATCCAAATATCAACAAACAACCATACACCAAACAACCAACAAGCATAATCATACAACATAGTGCATAACCATAGCCACTAAGTTGACTAGACTTGTTTGCCATCGAAAGTGTAGTCATAAGGTCTTTCCTAAGGGTTAAAAATGACACATCATATATGTCCATGAACTTCCACTTAAATCCACATCCAAATGCTTCAAGTGTCCGTGTCTTTTGTGTCCTTCTTTGGGTCTTTATCTTGTGCATCTTCTTTTACAAAATCATATCCTGATACAATTTTTTCTAATAAAAGAAATGCACCTAATCTATTTATTACATAACCAATGAATAAATAAATTACAACCTAAAATATAAACACAAATATTACAACCCTTTCAAGAATCAAAACCAACATGACAAACCACAAACAACCAAATCCAAAACACATAAGGTCAAGGCTATGTTATGCACCAAAATATATACAAGATTCAAGAACAATAATGAACCCCTTTTTATAACCTTGAAGTTCTGGCCAACATGAACCAAAACTTTAGGGTTTTGTCCAAACAACACAATTAACCATTTGATGTTAATCTTTCAAGTTTTATACTAAAGCATGTAAGATTAACCTTGAAACATAATGGATTCAATCATCCACAACAAAACAGCCCCTAATGGGTTAAAAAAGTCCATGAAAACTAACTTTTCAAGAACTCTTGAAGCACATATTCCACATAACCGGCTCTAGATGCCATTGTTGGGTTTTGTAACAAGTTTATCGAAGCAAGTTTAACCATTTAAACTTGAAAAACGCAGCGGATATTAGTGGCTAAAGTATGTTAAACAATATGAAATTTTTAATCATATTAACCAAAGACAAAACCCAAGAACAGGGATGATTAATATATGTGAAATGAAATACTATCATGAACGAAAATGCAACCATAGGGTGTTTTTTGAAACTACCTTTCAAGCACAAGATGTTGTAGATGGATGAGATGAAGATGATGATGCTCTTGAGTGTCCAGCC
Source organism: Flaveria trinervia (assembly GCA_025506515.1). Classification (NCBI taxonomy): domain Eukaryota; kingdom Viridiplantae; phylum Streptophyta; class Magnoliopsida; order Asterales; family Asteraceae; genus Flaveria; species Flaveria trinervia. The sequence goes on along the minus strand of CM046448.1, from coordinate 56,412,513 downwards.
CCCAATAGAGAAAGCCTCAAATTTGTATACCAACAAGCCTTAGCAGACACCTAATCTTGTTAGGTAGAAGAACACCAAAAACACAAGACCTTCTTCTTGCAAATCTGAAATTGCTCAACCAAAACCTAGATTTTCAGCTTTGCAAAACGAATTTTTCAGCCTTGTTTAGAGAGGATGTTAGGGGACCATGTAAGGATGGAATACTAACTGATTCTGCGCGTATACCGGATCAAATAATGCGGAATCCTATTTGATTGGTGATCCAATCAGGGAGAACACAGTTTAGATCAATCTAACAATTAAAAAACGTTAAGAATGATTAGAACACGATCAACTATGATCTATGAACTTGGAACAGGTTTTCTTGAGTCTCTAGATGGCTAGGGTACGATTATGTGCGTAGGTATTCAAATTGCTATGTTTTTCCACGAATTAGGTGGTATTTATAGGTTAGGGTCTTCTAATCGTATGACTGAACCATTAGCATAGTTCAGTCATGCGACTAAATCATGCGATTGATCTATTCGCATGACTGAAGGTTCAGTCGTGCGACTGAGTCAATCTTATGTCTCAATCATGCGACTGATCCAATTTCCTGGTTTAGTCGTGCAACTGGTCCATTAGCATGAAGTATTCATGCGTATGGTCCATTATCATGGTCCATTCGCATGAGGACTTCATATGATTAAGTTTGAACACATTTCTCAACCATTATTGACTAAGAATTGTGTACAACAACCACAAACCTATATAGTTAGTTCACTATAAATTATCACACAATAAACAATGAAATGTTAAACATTATAAGCATCAACCACATATTGTATTTCATTAATACCCATTCATTACATATATGTAAGACATGATAGACATTTACATTAAGCTCCTAAAATAGGTACATATGTATCAACAAACTCCCCCTTGGACCTAGTTTACATCATTGTCTAACATTCTTCATTAGCTCTTCAAATTTCTTGTACTTTTCCTCTCTTGTAACTCCGACACGTATCTTAAATGCAAAACAGAGTCGTATCACGTTCTGTAACTAGAGGGATTGTACTATATCCTGCGAGTCATAGAATAATGGCCACTTGTATAAGGTATAGACATCGTCTGTAAACAAGTTGGTCAGCCACATAGGGTCGAACACCTGATAATTTCCATTTTGCTCTCTCTTTGTAAGACTATGACCGCTTCACCTATTCTCCAATCATAATTCCACCACTTGAAGTTTGGAGTGAAGTCCTGTGGCATTTCCCTTGGAGGGATTTTGGACATTGTATGTGGAGGACTCCACTTCAGCACTACCTTAGGCTTTCCAGAAATGGGGTCAACTTCAGACCTTTGGATGTACCTCTTCGGTTGTTGAGGTTTGAAGTTTACCCACCTTGTGTGGTATTCTTTCCTTAGTGTAGCCTCAAACTAGCCTGACATTTTCCTTGGATCAGCATATAACAACTTTAGGCATGCATCCTGGTTGAGTTTAAAACCAGGGAGAGTCTTCATATCGTGTGGGAATCTAAAGTACTCTATGCCCTTCTCTCTCTTAACTACATACACATTCAGTTCCTCAAAATACACCCATGCAATGATCTTGCTCGACACCTTTAGGTGTTTCTTGATTTTGTATAGCTTGGTCTAGGATTTTGGCTTTTATGCAGTGCGTAGGGTTCGGATATCAGCAAAACAAGACGCCCATTCAGCCTTCTTGATATCAACATTAGCATCTGAGGCTTAGGCTTGGCTCTCATTCATCTCTGTCTCTTTCTCCATCTCATCCAGCTTGTCAAATGTAGCACTATCGAGAGTATCACCCAAGTTAGGGACCACATTGCCCTCTCGATCAGTGTACTCAGGATAGTGCCTAGCGGTGACATCCTCAATCTCTATTTCATCCACGTCATTGAGCTCATCATCACTTGTCACATCAAAAGTAGGCGTATCTTTGATAATCTTATCTGGGTTTAGCCTAAACATCTCTGCAAGTTGCTCGTCAGTCAGGTCATGTATGATTTCTCCTTCTTTGGAGCATTGCTCACTGACCTTCTAACTATCCCTTGCAAATCAAGAATCATTGTGAGTTGAGACTTGATTTGCTATAGGGGAGCAACATCATATTCATCTTGCTGAGATGTTTTACATCAATTATTAGTAATTAATCAAGACATTCAAACATTTGATAAAGATATATAAACATTAATACAGAATTTTAATACAAGATTCAAGTACAAAAATTTTTCAAATGCATAAGCATCTAATCATTACTTTTGTCTTGAATTATAGGCGGGCAGAAGATAATGCTCCTTGGTCTTGGGTTCTCTTGGTTCTCCTTTCTTGACCCTGAGCAAATGCTGATGCAGCTGCATCCCCTTCTTCATCATCATCTTCGTCCTTCTTTCCCTTTGTCCCTTCATCATCACTGTCTTCTTCATCATCAGTCTCATCATCATCACCATCATCATCATCTTCCTCATCATCATCATCACCCTCTCTAATCTTCAGAGGCTCATCTTTAGATCATTGTGCTCCTAGAGTTGGGTAATTCCTGTGCTTGCTGGGCAATCTGCTGTGCTTGAGAAGCATTTAGCTCCACAAGCTAACTTAGTTGAGCAGCTTTTTCTTCATCAGCCGCTAACAGCTTCAGCACCATGCGGTTTAGAGCAGCCAGCTGTTCCTCTACCCCGATAGAGGGTAGAGTGGGTCCTATGGTGAAGGTGGTGTGGGATGGTGGTCTTGCTTGGTGGCTGGTGGTGGTAGTGGTGGATGTGGTGAATATGGGTGGTGGGATATGAGTGTATGGTGAAGGGTTGGCTGTAGTAGTGGTGGATGGGAGTGTGGAAGTGGTGGTAGGGGGTGTGGTAGTGGTGGTGGTAGCTGTGGTGGTGGCTGTGGCAGTAGTGGTGGCTATGGCAGTGGGAGTGGATATGGTCAATGTAAATCTTGGCCTTTACCTTTTTTCCATAAGGATGAGCCATTCTCTTCTTCCTAGAGCCCCTAGAAACCGTGGCTCTCCCTTGGCTGATGGGCGGGCCTGGGGTATACAAAGGATTTGTATAAGCAGTAGTGGCATCCCGGGACTCCTTTTGGCGTCCACCAACCGCCCTGAGCCCTCTATCAGTGGCAAAGACCTGGCTCCCCACCGTTCACACCAGAGGCTCTTCGTCAAACTCATCCTCCTCCTCCATCTAAAAATCAGGGTGAATGGGAGCAGACTCGGGTCAACCTTGACCATCACCTCCTTGACTAGCATCGTGGTCATCACCGTCAGAATCATCAGAGGGTAGAGCAATCTGCTCAACATCAGAATCACTATCATCGTGGCGCCACTTCCTTCTCGCTGGTGCCACATAGTCATCTTGGGCCAGATTCCCAAACAACCTCCTTACCGGGGGCTTCACCTGCTTCACTCTCTTTAGGCAGTGAGGGCAGCTTCTGGTCAATGATCACCTAGAGGAACTGTGGGTACATACAGAAGCCCTCCTTACCCTTGGCTTCTAGGTTCTCGACAAAATAGGAGAAGATCATGCAAGAGAAACTGAACGGATTGTTCAGTACGAGTGCAACGAATGCATTTTGGATTTGGTCTAAGAGGTTGTCAAATCCTCCACACCTAGAGGTTATGCACTTGAGTATCAAATGTGCCAAATACTTAAACTGGGGGCACATGTTGCTCTAGTTCAATACTCCGGCATTTAAGTTGTCGGCGTACTTGATCCTCATAAAGCATCCCCGGACTGTCAAGGGATGTAGCTTAGTTGGGTGGTCCCCATCCTCACCTAAACCTAAGACTCATCTCAAGTCCTCCTCCTGATCACTATCTCTTAACCCAAGATTGAGCTCTGTATACAACGAGGCTCCGTTGATCTGTCAACCCTGGCACTCTTCTATAATGCCTGTTGGATAGACATGTAAGGTGTGCACTGAGTAGAGATAGCCTTGAAGATCTGTGATCTACGCAGAAAAGCTATAATCCCTAAGAACTTAGCAGCATTTTGGGAAGTAGGATCAAGGTGGGCACAAATGTTGTGCTTGGTGTTTATAGTCCACCTTTCTACCATGTTTTTGTAACATAAGACACATAAACATTAGAATAATCCATAACAGAAACACTTGAAACTTAAACTATTTTGAAATCAGTCTGAGTTCAGTCGGTTGATTGAGTATGCGACTGAGTTCAATCGGGTGACAGAGCATGCGACTGAGTTCAATTGGGTGATTGTGCATGCGGCTGAGTTCAATCGGGCGATTGTGCTCGTACGCATAGTTCATTCGGTCGATTGAGTCATTCGCCAAGTTCATATAGCCAATTGAGTCACTCGCCCAGTTCAATCGTGCGATTGGAGTTCATTCGGAGTGACCAGTCGCATAGCTCTCTGTTTGACACTTTAACCCCGCATCCAGGTCAAAACTTGAAGTTAAACATTGTGTTTAGATTCTTTAGACTCGCAAAAACCCTAATTGTCACAGTATGTCTTTCATTTTAACCATTTACACGTTTATGTGGTCTATTTGATGATTGTTACTTATTTCTTGATTTTAAACAATCTGGGCATGTTAGGGTTTGATTTCACCATGCATTTTATGCAAATTCAATCACAAATTACCTGCAGATGATGAAAGTATAAGTCAGTAACACAGGAGCTATAAGAAATTGACTAATCAAGATTTGGCAGAGTGTGTTTGCTTTCGGGCGATTTGGGAGCGATTGGGGGTGATGAAATTATCCGATCGACTTTAGCCCTATTTATACTGATTTTGTCTTTAGTCAGGCGATTAGACCTATTCGTACGCTTCATTCCAGCGACTAGGTCTCAATCGTGCGACTGGCTCGGTCGGTATCATTCATTCGTGCGACTGGGGTTCAGTCGTATGACTGACTTAGTCGGTCACCTCCATTCTAGCGATTGGCTCTTACTTATGATCCAATCGTGCAAACAGTTCAATCTCATGCTCCATTCATGTGATGGGTCCATACTTATGGTCCAATCATGCGAATGGTTCTGACTTGTTAATTTGACCTAGTGCACTTTCAAACACTTATTGTTTTAACAATAGATAGAACATTATCAGCGATGATCATCTCAGACATGACCCTTTTAATATGAGAACACTGTTGATCACCTCAGACATGATCCTTTTACTTAAAACCAATTTGTCACCTCAGACGTGACTCATTTTATTTTTGAATGTTTTGGTCACCTCAGACGTGACCCTTTTGAGTGAGTGATTCACAGATTACGACGAGTTGTTGAGTCCGACTCTTAACTTACAATTTACTAAAATTAAACATAACAACTTTGAAATTAAGAACAATAACAAGACATATTTTTGTATGTTTGATTAGAGATGAAATTCAACCTATTAGAATAATACTAATTGATTTTACTTCATGGACAGCACAACTTCAATTCTAGTTAATCATTTCTGGTATGATTCATTTTGGAATCATACAGGTATATTAGAATCACTTGGGACACTTTAATAAATAGTTTTGATGCTTGATCTTTGTATAACTGATAGTCAATAGCAATTTTATAAAATCATACTGGAGCTACAAGATGCACATAATGATTTTGACTTTCAAGAACTACAGCTCATGATGATTGTGAGTATACTTGTCCTCTAAATCCATACAAAGATTTTTGACACACATTGGTGATGATTTAAGGTTTAATTATTTCAACAAGCATTTGTGGATCCCACGCTTATATGGTAATCAACATTCCTCAGGAAATTTTTGAGCGGTCTACAGGTATATTACAAGAAGTTACTATTTTAAGAGCTTTCAAAGATATGCTAAGCCTCAGGTCAGTGCCACCGCACAGCAGATAGGCGCAAACAACAATGCATTCTAGAATATTTAGGTTATGCTTATCCTCAGGTCAGTGCCACCGCATAGTAGAGAGGCACACAACCTATCTTCTTGTTTGAGCAATTATTTTCTTTTTGAACATATCACACCAACAACATAGGTTCTTAGCTTGATTGCTTTTTGCATTTTTTCATGTGCTTTGGTCATATTTTATGGTCATCCGCACACATTTGTGGCGTTTATTTTTCTCATCACCCCTTATTGGAACTTCGTTGATTGTGTTAACCAGGGATAAGATGGGAACCCACAACTTGTTGACCAACTTAGTTTGTGCTTGATATCACCAATGAGGTCTACTTATCGATTGTGTTGAACTACCGACACTTCATCTAATGAGCTAACAACCTCTAGGTATACTTTCTCTATGTTACCATAGTAGCGTACTAGTTTAACTATCATCTTTCCTTTTATTTTGCTTTGACTTTTCAGACTTAAACTTTAAATTTGGCATCTTAATCAGTTAAACTTTTTGGGGTCCCAAGTAATCTGTTCCTTGTGTAGTATCATTTTCCAAATATGTTGATTCAGTATCACAGATTTGATTTCTTTCCTTTTAGCTAAGCTGTCCTCCTCCCTCGTTTTTTAACTAATTAATAACACAACTAGTATAATACTAATCTAACCTATTCTCCCCCTAAAATTCTAAAACCGAAAATGTTTTTGCATTTTGAATTTTAATAGGTGAAAAATAAAATAAAATAAAATAGAATAAAATAAAATAAAATAATAACTCTACTCGTCAGACTATGTATGTCACCTTCTGGAATCACTTCACATTTCTTTTTTACACCGTTCACCTCTAACAGATATAAAAATCTTGGTTTATCAAAAGCTTTTGTGTAGAGGTCAGCGCGTTGAAAGTCCGTATTAATTTAACTACATCGATTAAATTATTTTCAAAACAACCACGTATAAAATGATATTTAATTCCGATGTGTTTAGTTTTTGGATGTTGGACAGGATTTTTAGTTATGGCTTTAGCAGAAGAATTATCAACAAATATAGGAGTGTTAGAGAATTTCAAACCGTAGTTGCACATTTGCTATTGAATCCAGATGATTTGTGAATAGAAACTTGCAGTAGCAACGTATTCAGCTTCACAAGTTGACAGAGCAACCGATGTCTACTTTTTACACTGCCAAATGACTAATCTTCTCTTAAAGAATTGACATCCTGCAGATGTTGACTTGTAGTTCATTTTGCAACCGCCATAACCCGAATCGCTATACGCTGTAAGCTCAAAGTCATCGTCATGCAGATATTACAACCCAAGTGTTGGAGTACGCGTTAGATAACGAAATATCCTTTTGACTCCTATGAGACGGTTGACTTTCAGTTTCGCCTGATATCTGGAGCAGAGACACGTCACGTATATGATATCAGGTCAGGAGGCAATGAGGTACATGAGGGATCCGATCATTCCTCGATACATGGTGGCATCCACTAGATCACCATTTTTGTCGGGTGCCACATCGTGGTTTGTAGCCAGTGGAGTCCCAGCTACCGAAGCATTCTCCATATCAAACCGACTAAGAATATCACCTACATACTTGGTCTGATGTAGAAATATCCCCTTTGGTGTCTGATCCACCTATTACCCGAGAAAGAACTTCATCTCTCCCATGGCAGTCATCTCAAATTCAACTTTGATTACTTCTTCAAATTCTTTACATAATGCTTCGTTTTTGGAACCGAAGATTATGTCATCAACGTAGATCTAAACTAGCAGTAATTCACCATCTTTTCTTTGATGAACAGTGTACAGTCAATCACTCCTCTGAGAAAGTTGTGTTTCACAAGATGAGTCGAGAGCTTTTCATACCATGCTCTTGGGGCTTGGTGGAGCCTGTAGAGAGCCTTATCCAGCTTGTACACTTAGTCTCGATGATACGGATCCTCAAATCCTTTGGGTTGACTGATGTACACTGTCTCCCGGATTTCACCATGAAAGAATGCACTCATTACATCTAATTGATAAACTTTAATCTTCATGTAAGATGTATAGGCTGGGAAGATACCAATTGCTTCCATTCTTGCCACATGTGCAAACACTACATTGTAATCAATACCCTCGACTAGTCGATATCCTTGAACTACAAGTCGAGCCTTGTTTCTTATTATGACCCCTTGGTCATATTTCTTGCACTTCAATGTAAACTCAACATGAGGGTATGCAAATACAACACAACAACACAAAGAGGAGAGTTGATAAAGAACACTCAACTTAATCAAACAGTGAAACTGGTTAAGCTTAAGTAAAGATACTAAGAACACAAGTAAATATAAGACAGAACAAGATAGCAAGATACATAAGGAGATGGTTTTCAAGATTGTAGTATATTTCTTTCTCAAGTTCTATTACAAGTGTTACAAAGCATGAAAGAAAGTTACAAGTACTTAAGATACATATACTACATCCTACAGCCGGCCATACTTTGAAAGCCAGCTAGATACAATTGACTAGACACAAAACAAAAACAATTGTAAAGTCAAAAGGCAGATTGCCTTTTGACTAGTGACTATGACATGCCATAGCTCACATCCTTATCTATTACAAGAAGGATAAAGTACATGAAGTAGAAAGTTACAGACTCAAGACCTCAATGTACAGTTACTAAAAGTATGGACCTTTTCACCAACTTATGAAAGTTGGTGACTTTATAGAGTTGCAGCAGAAAGGTATCCAACTTTATGTAAAGTACATCAGATAAAGCATGTATACTAAAAGTCTTCGGAAGAAATCTGTCTTCAAGTGTTGGCTTCAGAAGACTTTGTCTCTTAAGCTTCAGAAGACTTCATCTTTGGCTTCGGAAGATATTGGTCTTGGCTTCGGAAGATATTGGTCTTGGCTTCGGAAGATTTCACACTTAGAATATTTCCTGTTGCTTGTATGAAACTTACAAAGAATTCTTCTTTAGTATTCATGTGCATGTATGCAGGAAAGACTTTTGGTGTTTGGGTTGCTTCAGCCTCTTCATATAATCTCTACACATGCCAATAGAAACTATAAGCCTAGTGTCATTTAAACAATTGGCTTTGATAAGTCAAAGACAAGATGTTTTAACTACAACAACTATGGCCATTTTTCTAGAGAATGTAAACCTCCAAGACACAAGGTGGAAATGGCCAAAGCGGTTCTAATAGTCAAAGATATCAACAACAGACTCAGAAGACATTCCAAAATCCATACCATCATCTACCAATGCCAGAATTAAAAGATGAACAAAACCACTGAAGAACCAAAGATAGCATTAGTTGTAAGCATAAAGGATGGTTATGATTGGAGTGCTTATGCTAAACAATTTACAGCTAATCTTACCTCAGGTTTAGCACTAATTTATAAGATGAACGAAGACTAGTCTAAAAACAATGATCTAAAACAATGAATCAGAAAATTAGGCAGACTATGACTGGAGTGACAATCTGATCCAAAGGAGGGCTCAATAGAAGCTGGACTCATGGCAAAGTCAGAACAACCAAAGGTTGTAAACTCAACATCTGACCCTAAGTCATCAAGTTCATATCCTGAAATCCCAATAGAAGTAAGAGAAAAAATGTGCACTAAGCATGTTTTGAACAACTTGAACATTATAAAACTTACTCATTCAAATAGTGACAAGTTGAAGCAAGAAGAATCTATGCACAGTAAACAAAAGATGATCATAAAGTTACTGATGCAAAAATCATATCTCTTCAAGCAAGTTGGAAACAAGACTCTAAAAGAAATTGAATTGTTAAGAACCAACTTGGAGAAATGACAAAAACCCTTGAGTAAGAGAAATTGGCACATGCTGCAACTCAATTGACTTAGCCAAAGTAAAAAGTTCAAAGACTATAGTTGAGCAACTGGTGAATGGAAGGAAAGATAAAGATAAAACAGGATTAGGTTTTACGCATGAACCTATGCCTGAATCTATATCAAATACTTAACAAGAAAATTTCAATATCCATGATCATTCACCAGAAAATTAAGCTAAGCTAAAACAATTTCAAAAAAAAAGAAAAAGAATGTTCAAGCAAATGTTGAGAGTGAAAATGAAAAAATAAACATTGCAATATTCGAGGAAAAAGATTCAGAAAAGATAAAGAATAGTCATCCAATTAAAGTCAAATCTATGAACCTCGACAAAAGAATAAAAATTCATTGTACCAAAAGGTGAATGTTCATAGAGAAGAATGAACTTGAACAAGACGATAACAAAACTAATGACATCAAAAACAAGTAAAAGGGAAATCCAAAGAAGAGAAATCAGATACTTCATATTCTGATGATTCAAGCTCTTCTGAAACAAACCAAATTGAATTAATTCTGAAATAATTTGAAAAAGAAACTTCTCAAGATTCAATCAAAACTCAAAGCACTAAAAAGTCATTAAGAACAAGAAATCAAAGAAGAAGAAAATCATCTTCTAAAAATAAACAATCTGAACCAATCAATCAATTAAGTCAAATTAAACTAGTGAAGTTTGTGTAAGCATGAAATTTTGACATGAACACAATCTCTGAAACAATATCAAAACCTACGATCAAATCTAACTCTGATCTGAAAACATGTTCAGTCCTAAGTCTTGTGCTGTACATAAGATTTGTATCTAAGGAGTTAAAGATTTGTGAGTGTAAGGCCCCGTTCCGGACGCTTACAGCTGGTCCTTCATCGCACATAAAACATATATTTTATCTTCTTACATAAAAGCGTAGCAGTAGAAACATTATAACAACATTTTTATTTCATCAAAATGCTTTTGCAAAATAATACATCCGTTCGTTTCACATTATCATTTTACATTTCATTACAAAAGCATTGAAAACAATGGATGCCATTCCAAAAGAACTGAGTAGTCGACCGTGCCATCCTCAGCAACATACCTGCCAACAGGAAACACATCAAAGTCAGTGTTGCTGAGTGAGTTCTAGTTTTAAAGAAAACATACTTTACTGTCTTTATAAAACCATTCGTTACTTACGTACGCGATCACACAACATCATACATACATACAGATAATATATTATTATCTTCCATTATGTTCGTTACATTCTCATCTGCTTCATTCGTTCATTCATCATTTCTTCCGTTCGTCCATTTCATACATATCGTACTTTTCACACATATCGCACATTCGCATCATCGTACCCAAAGTACATATCGCACAAATCGCGCACATGAGGTAGCCAGAATCACACACTACATAGCACACGGTAAATACCACATCGCACGTATCGGAGCAGTTACAAACTGAACTCCCACTGTGTCTACAGTCCCTTATGTTATCCATCGTACATATCGCACAAATTGCACCAATGGAGTGGTCACTAAGACCGACTCCCCCTGTGTGTGTGAGAACTCTTAGGGTTTAGCCAGATCGCACGCCATCTCATGGTTAGCGAAAATCGTAGCTACATACACACAAAAATAACTACATCGCATGTATCGGAGCAGTTACCAAAACTGAACTCCTTACTGTGTGTATGAACCCACATGAGGTAGCCAAAATCGCACGCTACAAAGCACACAGTAAATACCACATCGCACGTATCGGAGCAGTTACCAAAACTGAACTCCCTATTGTGTCTATGTCCTTTATGAATTAGCCAGATCGCACGCTATAAATCACACCAGTTGAGCTAACAACTCTCAATGAGTTTTGAACCTCCTTCCTTACTCTTGCAAGCCATCCTTGCTCACGTTCCTTCGTTCATGCTTACATTCATTCATTACGTTCCTCTTTTCATTATCTCCATTTTACGTTATATAATACTTTCATTACATTCATTAACGTTCAACGCAAAACCACAGGAAGACAATCATACATAATAAAAAGGAACAGAACAACATACAACATCAATCACAAAAAGCAACATCACGCCACCCATAACTACATCATGCACAAACATACAACGTCACAATCACACGACCTCAGCATCACACGAATAACGCACATCACAACATAAAACCATACGGCAGAACACATCCTCATGCATCACATCATCATCACCATCAGCCCATCATCATACATCATCTTAAATCATCCATACTCATCACTTCATCAACAACCCCAAAGGTCTGAGCCTACGTCCGCACTCTCCCGAAAGTCAGACAATACCATGGTCATTCGGGCATATGGACCCTATTCGGTCGCATGGTCTTCATGCGTATGAAATCACTCAGGCATATGACCTCCAGTCGCATAGCCTCCAATTGCATACTTCCTATGCAAATGAACCTCAGTCGCATGACATCCGGGCGTATGGACCTCAGACGTCGGACCTTCATGCGAATGGCCCTCAGTCGCACTCCTTTCATGCGTATGAACCTTAATCTCATGACATCCGGTGTATGGACTCCAGTCACATGATCTTCAGTCGCATGACCTTCATCCGCATTTCCTTCAGTCGCATGACACTCATCCGCATTTCCTTCGGTCGCATAGCCTTCATGTGTATGGCTCTCAGTCGCACGAATGAACCTCAGTCGCACCTCTTTCGTGCATATGGACCTTAGTCGCATTCCATTCAGTTGCATGGACCTCCAGTCGCATAGCCCTAGCTGGGCGCAGAATGCAGTTCATCCCGAACTACAACCGCCAATTCGACCTCCAAACTCTTCCAAACCTCATTTAAGCTCAAATCAACCATTATAAACCTTAGGGAATCATACTACGATGTCATTTAAGCACAACCACGCGTGAAATCAAGCCCCAAACGAGTCATACACATACACATACAAAAACGGGTTTACACCCAAATACCCGAAAAACGATTTTCAGATGTGTTTCAGCCCTAAAATCATTCAAAAACGTGTAAAATAAGGGTCCTAGAACTCACATAAACGATCTCATCGAGTAGAGCTTCGATTTGACCCGCTACACGTTGATTTCCCCTCTCGGTCAACCCGAACCAAGATTTTCTCCTTTTCTCTCTTCTCCTTCGCTGAGTTTTGGCAAGAATGGGGAGGGTGTGGGCTGCCCTCCCCTTTTATACTTCCACTCATCCAAGTTTGTTCTCGTTTGGCAAGTTTGGTCCCTCGACTTTGGACTTTATTTCTTATCTTCCTTTGTCGGCTTCAAAGAAAATTTCCGGGTGTTACAGTGAGAAAGTTCAAAAGCAAAATCCTAAGAATCAAAAGGCCAAACTCACACATCAAGACCAATAGCTTAACCAAACTACTCCTAACTCTAAAAAAGGATCTAATGTGGCTTCAACATCTAGAGGTAAGCAAATTTGTTCAAAAAGCCACAAAAGTACTACGATATATGTGATATGTACAATCATAACACATCTAAGTGTTATTTTTACAAGTACTGTCACATCTGTGTTATGAAAATCACATAATAGCTTATTGTTATTTTAACATATATTATGCTTTGTATGATTAAGAAATCATAATACTGAGGATTGTTTCTTTAGGAAGAACTCGCCTAGGAATGATTTTATCAAATATATCAAAACTTTCAAAGAAACCAAAACTATGGTTTTAAAGAATTATTATAACAACCTTCTCCGGCTTGAGATCCTTCAGAAGAATCAATTCTGATTATGATAATCAGTATTATGTCAAATCATAGCAGTACAATCAGGGAAATCTTGTTCTACGCTCAGTGAGAATGAAAAATGAAACAGTTAACAAGAAATTTTTTTCTAATGTTTCAAATGATGGTTCAAAATTACTTGATGATGATCTTGAGAATAGATCTAATGCTTTGAGGTCAAAACAAAGAAATGATAATCAAACAGTTTTCGAAAGAGGATTTGAGAACCCAAAGTTTAAAAAGACACCTAATGTGAAAAAACCCCATTTCAAGCAATTTACCATCATTGATATATATGACAAGCCCAAGACCATCTAGACTTGGATTAATAACTCATCTTAGTTTTCTTTGAATGCAGGTACGCCCGCGGAGACTAATAAACACATGGTGCGTTGACAGTGGGTGTAGCCGGCATATGACAGGCAATCAAGCCTTGCTTCAAGACTTTAAGACAAAAGATGGTACTCATGTAGGCTTTGGTGGAGATGTAGGTGGAAAGATAATCGGTGAAGAAACGATATCTAATGCGATTATAAGTTTTGAAAAGTCAACTTCTGTGAACAGTTGAACTTTATCCTTTTAAGTGTTTCACAAATATGCAATAAATCATATTCTGCTTTATTTGCTGACTGTTATTGTTATATTTAAAGCCAGGATTTCTATTTTAGTAAGGAGTGGGTGGTTGTTAAAGTTGTTTAAGATAGAGATGTCTACAAACTAGATATGTCTCACGTTGATCATTCAATAGAAGCAACTTGTCTCATTGCTCACGCATCAAATGATGAAAGCCAGCTTTGGCATACACGTCACCGTCATTCCAACTTCAAAAACATGAACAAAGTTGTAGCATGAAATCATGTAGTTGGAATTCCATCAAAGAATTTGTTACATCAGACCTCTTCAAAGCTTTTGAAAGGGAAATAACATAGAGCGTCTTATAAAACCAAGCAAATAAACTCAAATTAAAAGCCTCTAAAATGTTACACATGGATTTATTTGGTCTTGTAAATGTGCAGAGCATTCGAAAGAAATTGTATTGTTTAGTTATCATTGATGACTATACACGACTTTCTTGGGTTTTCTTTTTGCGTGCAAAATCTGAAACGGCTGAATTATTAAAAGATTTTATCACTAAAGTAGAAAGTAAACTTTATCGAAAGGTAAAAATAATTAGAAGTGATAATGGAATAGAATTCAAAAATGCTAATGTTGACTAGTTCTGTGCAAGAAAAAGGATAGCTCATCAGTTTAGTGCTCCTCGAACTCCACAATAAAATTGAATATTGATTGAAGCAGCACGTGCAATGTTAGGAGATGCCATGATTCCTATCACTTTCTGGGATGAAGCCATATCAATAGTGTGCTTCACTCAGAATCGTACTCTATTGGTGAAAGACAAACAAAAAACTCCTTATGAGTTAATATTTGGCAGGAAACCAAACATAGATTTTCTTAAATCTTTTGGTTGTCCTGTCTTGATTTTAAATTCAAATGACTAGCTTCGCAAATTTGATTCAAAATCTGATGATGGATTCTTTTTGGATATTTGTCCGCTTCTAAAGTGTATAGAGTTTATAACTCTAAGACGAATGTTATTATTAAAACGTTCAATGTTAATTTCTTGAAATTCCTTCCCATCAGTTGTAAATGGTCCAACGTGGTTATTCGATTTAGACTCATTGTCAAACTTATTTAATTCTAATCTATTTGAATCTTCTTGTGTCAACAGGAAACAAGTAGGAGATCTTGGATCCTTTAGTGATGATTCTAGCTCTGATGATATGGATGATACAAGCCCGAACTATCCATTTTTCTTATTTGTAAGAGATCCTCTATTTAATTTAGAGATTCATGATCAACCTTACTGAGCAACAAGTTCTTGAAAATTCTGTTGTTTCTCAACCTATTCCTAATGATGGACCAGAAATTCACCAACCTGAGTCTAGAACTTCATATGTATCTGGAGATATAGATGTCAATGACAAGCTTTATTATTATATCAACCCTCCAACTCAAGTTCCGAATTTCACTCCACATTATTCAACCCTATTGCACCAACTCTCCGACTTGAATCAAACCAATTTGGATGTGAATATTTCACAAGATGAGATTCCAATTTTTTTTTTCACAAGAAACATCCCATTTCTCATATTATTGGTCCTTTGAATGAGATAACAACAAGAAGTCACTCTGAATAAGCAAAACTTTGCTGTACTCATGTTTTCTATCTCAAACAATCCCTAAAAACATTACTGAAGCATTGAATGACAGTAGTTGGATCGAAGCTATGCAAGAAGAATTGCTACAATTCCGCAAACAGGAAGTGTGGACACTGGTGGAGTTTCCTGAAGGGGAGAATGCCATTGGCACAAAATGGTTGTTCAGAAAAAAGTAAGATGATAGAGGAATAATTATTTAAAACAAAGCAAGATTAGTAGCACCAGGTTACACCCAGAAGGAAGGAATAGATTATGATGAATTGTTTGCTCCAGTTGCAAGACTTAAAGCAACTCGTGTCTTCCTGGCATATGCTTCTTATATGAATTCAAGGTGTAGCAAATGGATGTTTGAGGTGCATTTTTGTATGGACCAATCACCGATGATGTGTATGTCAAGCAACCTCAAGGTTTTGAAGATGTTGAATTCCCTCATCATGTGTACAAGCTAAGTAAAGCTCTTATGGTCTATATCAAGCTCCAAGAATCTGGTATGAGACATTGTCCCAGCACTTGATCCAACATGGATATACAATAGGGAATATTGATCCAACTTTATTCATAAAGAAGGATACAACTGATCTCCAATGTGTGCAAGTGTATGTGGATGATATCATATTTGGTTCAACCTCTCAACAACTGTGCTCAAAATTTGAAGAGATTATGAAATCACGTTTCCAAATGAGTTTTATGGGTGAAATCAATTTCTTTCTTGGATTGCAAGTAAAACAATCTACAGATGGCATTTTTATAAATCAAGAGAATTTGTTGATAAGCTATTGAAGAAATTGAAACTGCAAGATTGTCAATCTATTAGAACTCCGACTGACGTTAACACCAAGATTGATCCTGATCTGAAAGGAAAATATATTGACCAAACATCATTCAGATCTATGATTGGATCTTTGATGTATTTGAACTGCATCTAGACCTGACATAATGTACGTTGTTTGTGTCTGTGCCAGGTATCAATCAGACCCAAAGGAATCTCACCTTATCGCTGTCAAACGCATATTCAAATGTCTCAAAGGAAAAACCAACTCTAGGGTTATGGTATCCTTATGAAGGAAACTTCAAGTTACATGGATATACTAATAGTGATTATGGGGGATGTAGTCAAGATAGAAAATCTACCATGGGTGGTTGTCAGTTTTTGGGTCCTCGATTAGTCTTGTGGCAGTGTAAGAAATAAACAAACGTCTTAGTCTCAACTGCAGAAGCTGAGTACATAACTGCATGAGCAGGATGTTCTCAAATCCTTTGTTTGTATCAGCAGGACATACCCATAGATCGATGAAATGGAAGTCGTTTTAGATATCAGCGAATGTAAGATGAAATGCATGGTGAGGTTTGCGTCCCGATCAATCAAGGGATCGGCACTAGAATGGTGGAAGACTATTATTCAGCCTCGGGGAAGAAACGCTGCTAACCGAATGAGTTGGACCGAATTCAGAGAGTTGATAATCAAAAAATACTATCCAATCAACCAACTAGAAAAACTGGGGTTTGAATTCCTGAGCTTGGAATGAAAGGTCCTAACTACACTGAGTACATCAACACATCTTAGCCCTGTCTGACTAGTGCCACACTTGGTGACACCGCAATCGAAGGGCGTAGCACGTTTCATTTGGGGACTACATCCTAGAGTCACGGGTATGGTTCGATCCTCTAGGCCCTCAACCTTACAAGTTGTGGTTGACTTCACCAGTAGTTTGACCGATAATCTAGTCAGGGCTGGATGGACTGAACAAACCAGGATAGAAGAAACAAGGAAGTTGATGGGTTAGAAGAGAAAATGGTTTGATGTGAAGAATGAAATTGGTAGCAGTAGTGGGTCAAGTAAGAATGTGTTGAAGGTATGAGGCGTGATGACCAAAGTGGAATGGCTCGGAAGCTATACTTGGGTACAAGCCCATTATGCGATAGGTGCTAACTACATCATCAAGGGTAGTGCAACCCAATGCTCTACTTCTGATGCAACAACCAGGTCACTTAATTAAGGATCGTATGTATACGCAAGGTAAACAATGCTATGAGTATGGAGATCCAGGGCACATGAGGAATAAGTGTCCTAAGTTGGAGAGAGATAAGGATGGCAGACCCAACAAGCCCAAGGGAAGAGCATTTGTGATGGATCCAGCCGGTGCTCGTAAGGAACCTAATGTGGTCAATGGTACGTTCCTTATAAACAACCATCCTGCTACCGTTCTATTTGATACTGGAGCAACTGCTAGTTTTGTCTCTAGTACTTCTAGGCCTTTGATTGACTTAAGTGCATGTATCCTGACTGATACGTATACCATAGAATTAGCTAACGGTAACATCTTAGAAACTAATGAAGTCATCAAAGATTTCTTAATAAATCTATAAGGTAGTACATTTAGGATAAATCTGATGCCTATTAAGCTAGGAGGATTCGATGTGATTGTTGGTATGGATTGGCTGGCTAGGCATAGAGTGGAAATCGTGTGTGATGAACACCTATTTAAGATACCTTTTAGTGATGGGAAGATGCTAGTTGTTCATGGTGAAAGAAGTAACACGCTATATCTTATGATATCCCATCTAAAGGCTACCAAGAGTCTCATGAAGGGATGCCCAGCTTTCATAGTATGCGTAATAAAAGATAAAGAGCAAAAGAAGATTGAGGATATACCAGTGGCTTCTAAATATCTGGAAGTATTTCCCGATAACCTATCGGGACTCCCTCTGACTAGTCAGGTTGAGTTCCAAATAGATCTATTGCCTGGTGCTGCACCAGTAGCCAAGGCACCTTACAAACTTGCCCCTCCCGAGATAAAAGAACTAATGATACAAACCTAAGAGCAACTCAACAAGGTACTTATACAACCGAGTGTTTCTCCATGGGGTGCTCCCGTATTATTTGTGAAAAAGTCGGATAGGGCCCTACGTATGTGTATCGATTACCGGGAACTAAACAAGCTGGCAATAAAGGATCGTTACCCTCTTCCGAGAATCGACGACCTATTCGATCAACTGCAAGGAGCAAGTTATCATTCCAAAATAGATTTAAGATCAGGGTACCATCAACTGAAGATATAAAAGGAAGACATACCCAAAATAGCATTTAGAACTAGATATAGACATTATGAGTACGTGGTCATGCCCTTTGGACTAACTAACACACCAGCGGCATTTATGGATCTCATGAACTGAGTGTGTCACCCATACCTGGACAAATTTGTGATTGTGTTTATCAACCACATCCTAATCTACTCCCGTAGTAAGGAAAAGCACGAGAAGCACCTTAGGCTAATTCTCGAATCGCTCAAGAATGAGAAACTATATGCCAAGTTCTCCAAATGTGAATTTTGGATACGATAGATCCAATTTCTAGGGCATTTTGTAAATAAAGATGGGATTCAAGTGGATCCTTCAAAGATAGAGGCTATTAAGAACTATAAATGTCCTGAAACTCCTACCAAGATAAGGTAGTTCCTTGGATTAGCTGGATACTATATATGGTTTATCAAGGACTTCTCGCGTATTGTGCAACAGTTAACTGCTTTGACTAAGAAGAATACAGCTTTTGTGTAGGAACAAGATCAGAATAAAGCATTCGAACACTTAAAGAGAAACTATGTAGTGCACCTATCCTCGCCCTTCCAGAAGGATTTGAGGATTTTGTAGTCTATTGTGACGCTTCGCGTCAGGGACTAGGATGCATGCTAATGTAGCACAACAAGGTAATTGCTTATGCATCAAGACTGCTAAACGATCATGAAAAGAACTACATAACACATGATCTTGAATTGGGTGTAGTGGTGTTTGCACTCAAAATGTGGAGGCATTATCTCTATGGCACGAAGTGCATTATCTACACTGACCATAGAAGTTTGCAACACATTCTTGATTAGAAAATGCTAAACATGCGCAAGAGAAGATGGTTGAGCTATTGAATGATTACGAATGTGAATCTGCTACCATCCCGACAAGGCTAATGTAGTGGCAGATGCCTTGAGCAGGAAAGAAAAGGAAAGACCCCTTCGTGTTCGTGCTTATGGATGAGCGTGTATACCGACCTTATTACAAGACTAAAAGAAGCTCAAGGCGAAGCGCTAAAGCAAGATAAAGTAGCAGAGGAAATGTTAACAAGAATGGAGAAGTGTTTAGAGTTGAGCAATGATGGTATATATAAATATGAAGGGAGAACATGTGTACCAAAGTACGGGGGATTAGGGAGGTGATCCTAGACGAAGCCCACAAATCTAGGTACTTGATTCACCCTGGAAGTGACAAAATGTACCAATTATTAAAGGCACTCTTTTGATGGTCTAGAATCAAGAAATCAATCGCCATTTATATTGGGAAGTTTCTGACGTGCGCCATGGTAAAGGCTGAAAATCAAAAATCTTCAGGAACATTATAACAACCCGAAATTTTAGAATGGAAATGGGATAACGTTACGATGGATTTTGTTACAAAAACTACCCAGAACTTTTAGAGGTCATGATGATATCTAGGTAATAGTGGATCGATTAACTAAATCAGCTCACTTCTTGCCGATTCGAGAAGACTACAACCTGACAAAGCTGGCCTAACTGTACATTGATAAAATGGTGACCAGGCATGGGGTACCACTATCAGTCATCTCTGACCGTGATAGCCGCTTCACTTCTCGTTTCTTGAAATCACTCCAGCAGGCTCTAAGAACCCGTCTAGATTAAAGCACTTCATACCACCCACAAACTGACGGTCTAAGTGAAAGAACCATCCAAACCATGGAAGATATGCCAAGGGCTTGTGATATTGACTTTGGTGGGAACTTGGACAACCATCTTCCTCTAGTAGAGTTCTCTTACAATAATAATTACCACACAAGTATAAAAGCAACTCCGTATAAGGCTCTATATGGTAGGAAATGTGTAACACCCGGTTATTTTTAATGTTAAAGAAAGAATAAAGTGAAGAAAAAGGAAGAAAAGATATTTTACCCATGTTGAGGGGTAAAAAGTGTCAAAAGCACAAAAAGGTTTGAAAGTGGGTGTATAGTGGGCATGGTTGCCCACTCTCTTCTTACACACTCAAATTTTTGGTTTTTAGAAAGAGAGAAAGAAAAGGAGCAGAAAGCTCTCAGGTTGAAGAAGAACAAGCTGAAAAATTCAAATTCAAGGTAAGAATTCATGGTTGTATGGTGTTCTTAACTGGTTATGTCCTCGGGTTTATGCTCATGTGTGTTGTGTGTGTTCGGTTGTATGTTTTTGGTGGGTTTCTAGGTGGTTGAACTCAATTGCAAACGAATTTGAAAGAAGCCATACTCAAGATCTGCAAAGGTGAGCTCTAGAACCCCTCTTTTTACTTGTTTTAACTAATTTTGGGGCTGGAAATGCATGAATGTATGTTTTTATAAACTGGGTTTTATGCCCGTATGTGTGTATGTTGCGGGTATGGTGCGATGTTGGATTATGTTCATGCTTGATGATGTTATGGTTGAGTTTCTAAGGCTTAGAATGCATGATTTAAGCTTAGAACAGGATAGATGAGGTTTGAGGATTGAATCTGCTGATAAGTGTGCCTAGGCTGCTCATACGCCCAAACAGTAGTTCATACGCCTAAGTTTAGAAAAACTACTAAGTGTGAACAAATGCGGATGAGGATATGCGGATGAGAAAGTCAATGCGGATGAGAAAGTCAATGCGGATGAGAAAGCTAATGCGGATGACAAAGTCAATGTGGATGAGAAAGTCAATACGGATGAGAAAGTCAATGCGGATGAGAAAGTCAATGCGGATGAGAAAACAAATACGGATGAGTAAGTCATGCGAATGAACATATGCAGATGAGTAAGTTCATGCGATTGAGGAAATGTGAATGAACAAAGTTAATGCGGATGAACAAATGCGGATGAGTATGTTCATGCGACTGAGGAAATGCGGATGAACAAAGTTAATACGGATGAACAAATGCGGATGAGTAAGTTCATGCGACTGAGGAAATGCAAATGAACAAAGTTAATGCGGTTGAACAAATGCGGATGAGTAAGTGTAATTCCAGGATAATCACACTTAAGTCAAATTATGAAGATTATAGATCAAAATATGATAATCACAATTAAAAACCCTTTGATCTTCAATTAGATTGCAAAATATGTTTAGAAGTAATCCCTCAATCTATTGGTCACTCAACCATTCCAACACACATGACAATTAACCTATTTATAGTCTAGACGAATATTTACTAATTGCACTGAACCCCCTAGACTTAGGCTAATTAATACAAAATTACATATTAAGCATAAAATTGACTAAAAACAAGATAAAATATATTTTGTTCACACAAAATATATTTATTACAATATAACTCCTAGTCATCTAAATACTCAACGTCTTGTCTCGGTTCTTCGTCTCTAACATGTCAGGTTTGACTTTTGTTGACTTTGACCATGACGTTGACTTTTGTTGACTTTAACTGTGTTGATAATATAGACTAACTTGTACAGCTCCAATAGTAAGTAAAAGTGGGACAATGGACTTACCTCGAGAGCGTGCTAGATGAGTATATACTATTAAAGGTGCTCATCACAAGCTACTTAGAGCATATAAGTACAAAAGTATGTGGGGTGTTGGTTTATTAAATCTTAAGTGTCTAAACAATCATATTTTTTCAATGTAAAGATGAGGGTATTATGCACCTCACTATACAAGACCTACTTTCTAAAGTCTCCAACCTTGAATCCAGGGTTAAGATTTTAGATGATAGGTCTGCCACTCAGCAACTTAAGATTGAAAATCTCAGGACTCAACTAGCTGAGAAACAAACTAAGAAATTGTTAGGCTTGTATCAATTCAAGTTTCTCTGACTTCCTCCTCTAGCTCATCAAGCTCTCAAGATGTTGCTACAGAAAACAGGGAGAATGTTTAAAGAGAAACACATGTGGAGCAACCAAGCTTAACCCTTTCTACACTATCTTTAAGATATCCTGCTCTGAAATCAACTACTTTTCCTGAGCCTCCAATTATCCTTCAAGTGGACCTAAGGATGCTCATCGATTTGAATAGATTTCTAACCAAAATTTTGATGAGCTCCTCACTCGAACAGCCAAGTCCAGATGTTGCTTTGGCATAGTTTGTAGCTGAAGAGCTTCAGAGGTGGAATGCACCATCTATCACTATGCAGGATCGTTGAAGGGTGAGAGTTACAACACAACAACACAAAGAGGGGATTAACCAAACTTTAATCAAACAGTAAACTGGATGAACCAAGATAAGACACTAAGAACACAAGTAATGTAAGAGATAGAACATAAAGAACACAAGTGTATGGTTTTCAAGAATGCAGTATATTGCTTTCTCTATGTTCTATTACAAGTGTTACAAAGCATATTCGAAAGATACAAGAACATGAGATACTTATACAACATCCTACAACGGCTATACTTTGAAAGCCAGCTGGATACAATTGACTAGACACACACAAAATCAATTGTAGAGTCAAAAGGCAGATTGCCTTTTGACTAGTGACTATGGCATGCCATAGCTCACATCCTTATCTATTACAAAAAGGATAAAGTACATAAAGTAGAAAGTTACAGACTCAAGACCTCAATATACAGTTACCAAAAGCATGGACCTTTTCACCAAACCATGTTAGTTGGTGACTTGCAGAGTTGCAACTGAAAGGTGTCTAGCTTTATGGAATAGTACATCAGATAAAGCATATCTTAAAAGTCTTCGGAAGAAATCTGTCATCATGAACTTGAAGCTTCGGAAGACTTTGTCCCTGAGGCTTCGAAAGACTTCATCTTTGGCTTCGAAAGATGTTGGTCTTGGCTTGGAAGATTTCACACTTAGAGTATTTCTGTTGCACATGTGAAACTTCTGAAGCATTCCACTTCAATGCACTTGTGCAGCATGCAAGATAGACTAAAGATGTTTAGGTTGCATCAGCCTCTTCATTAATCTCTACAAACTCCCCCTAGGTTGATGCTACCAAAACACTTAGAAAACTTCAGATATTAACAGTCCTCATTAGGATGATCACCATTCCTTTCTTCATAAGATGATCAGGATCCTTCAGGCTGTCAAAGTGTCTTCTCATGTCAAAGAGGTCATGTAGAGGCAACTGAAACATATCTTGCCATGTATAAATGTCTTTAATGCCTTGACTCTTATAACATGCCACCTTTCTAGATTTGTGGTGTATGTCCAAGACAAGATGGGTCTTCCTGATGCAAGAGGAGCTACTAAAGTTGGAGTTGGTTGAGCATCCTCTGGCTGCACATCCTGAGGTTGTTCTGATTCATCCTGAGGTTCAGAAGAGGATGCGGGCTTCTTCTTCTTCTTAGACTTTGGTTTAGAAGCCATCCTCTTCTTTCTCTTTCCAAATTTTAACTGAGAAGACTGGCTTGCAGCACCAGATTGATCTTCATTGTATCTCTCAGTTGGGACTTCCTCTCTCTCAGGCTCAGAAGGAGAGGGAGGTTGACCCTGCTGTGGATCAGAAGATGAAGCTTGCTGAGCATTAGCAGGAGGTCAGGGTTGTGTTGTGTCTGTTTGTTCAACCTTAACCTTCACTTCAGGTGGGGCCTGACTTGGAGTGGAGTGTAAGTCAGTGAGCACTCCACTCTTAATCTTCTGCTTGATTACCCTGATATGCTCATCCATAGTGGATAGAGACATGGGTCCAAGTCTCCTTCCAGAGAATTCATACAGCTTCAAGAAGCTCATCATCCTCTGCCTATCAGTAGATTTCTTCATGCTCTTTTGGATGATGGCTCTTGACTTTGCAGCTTCTTCCCTCATCTTCTTCTTTGTTGTCTTTCTTTCATTGACTAACTCAAGCTCAAGTTGTTTTAAATACTCAAACTCAACATAGTCATAAGGTAAGGGAAGGAGTGCATCTACCTGATAGAGACCTGTGGCACTCAGGTAGTTAATCATCTTGATTCTGTCTTCTTCCTTATCTACCTGAGGTTCTTGTTGAACCACATCCTTTTGTTAGGGCTTTCTTGAACTGGTGAGAGGGTAGGCATACCTCTGTATAGTCTTTTTCTTTTTCTTTCTTCTTTGATCTGTAATAGAAGTTCTGCATCTTCTGCCTCCTTCTCTCTTGACCTTTCCAGATCAACCAGCTCATTCAATTCATCCAAGGGGAGAAAAATGATATTATCTATGTCATAGTTCCTAGTTTGCAAATAGTTGATCCTGACTGCCCTTAACTCATCATTCTAAGTATCTGGTCTAGGGGCAACCCTGATTGCAGACTCCATGAGTCTTGGAGACTCAATAAGGAACCTTCCCCCCTTAGCCTCCTTTTCCTCTCTCTCTCCTCCTCCTCAATCTCCTCAGATGTCATTTTTCTTTTCCCTTTGTCACTCACAAACCTTTATGACTCAGGGTGGAGAGAGCTTTGGCCTTCATTGCTCGTTGCAGCATCTGAGCTCAGGCCAGAGAGAGGTTGAGAAGCACCTTCACCAGCAGGTGTCTCAGAAGGAATATTGGATCTCTGCAGCAGTTGGAGATGATAAGACAGGACTCTCAGGTTCTGTCACTAGGCCTTCAGTCAAGGTTTCCCCTATGAAGCTAATCTTAGGTCTGTCTCACATCCAGTTGACCGATGACATTGCCTGATTGCCTTAGTCTCCTTCTTAGGTTGAACTCTGAAATGATCCTGTCTTGGATTCTTTTATCCATTCTGTCAGCTTGTCTTGATTGGCTTGGGTTGACAAGTGGCATGTTGACTAGATCCAGACCTTCATAGTAGCCCAAGTTCTGAAAATTAAAGACTTCCTATTGTCCTTAAACTCTTATGATGATGAGGGCCTTCCAGTTGTTGTCATACCTCCATCCAATGATGTGATTGAAGGATGATGAAGGTCACATAGCCCTTGGTATCCCATCCTCAAACAAACTCTGTATAAAGGAGTCTGTGTAGTCCACATCAATGTGAACTAGAAGAGGTTGCTGAGAATGCACAGTTGCAAGTGAGGATGGTGAGTCCTCAATGTCCATTCTCTCAGAGGAACTCCCAAGTTCTGTGGCTGTAAAGACTTTCTCCCCCTTTTGGTAGCATCACCCACTTGCATAGGTGAGCTGGAGGATAGATCAATCACATCCACAGGTTCTTGTGTTCCTGTTAAGCTCTCTTTAAGGGTCTCCCACTAGTTTTTCCTTAAGATATGAAATTCAAGTTGTTGATCATTGATCCTATTGTTTAAGGTAGTCACCTAAGATTCAAGGTGACTGACCTTTGAGACTAAATAGGTGCACGTTTTGGATAGTTGTTTCACTTTTAGTCTCAGATCCCCCTCATCTTCATCACAAGATCACTGGGGGTGGAGAAGATTGGACTAGAGTCCTTTCTCTCATGACCAGTTCTAAGTTCTTGGGGACTGGATTTCCTCTACTTACTGGCAGTCTGAGTTGAGGTGTCAGTAGGCTGAGTTGCCATGGTTGAGGTCTTAATGATGTAATCACTTGCAGAAGTGAGAGCCTCTTCCATATGAACATCCTGAACAGGTTCAGGAGTGTCCACCTCAGTTGTAGGTGACTGATATGGGATAGATGTAGGAGACTCATGAGTATTCATCTCTCTTTGAGTAGGGGAAAAGAAGAGAGACTCATTATACTCACTGAAACCTAGATCTTCAACAGTATAGAAGTCAAGGTTGGGAATTGGTTGGTTGAGGTCTATAGGCTGGGGATGTTACTGTCCCTGAAGGTTGATCACTTGAGTGTTGAGACTCAGTGATGGCTTAAAGCAGTAGGGCTAATGAGCTCATCAGGCTGAGCATGAGGAACCTCAGCACTGATTCTTCAAAAGATGGGAGTGGTCTGCTCCTCAGGTGAAGTGGGAGCTCTAGTATCCACTTCTTCCGTATGGGTGAGTATATGGGGGCCTCCCCAGACTGAATAGTCTAAGCAGGGGTTCGTTTGGATTCTTTGGTAGGTGATGGAGATTTGAGGCTGTGTAGGTGGTTGGAAAGTAGCAGGTTGGGTTCAACACTAGCTTGTACTGCTAGGTTGTCACCTTGAGCAATGAGCTCTAACATTTTTGGGACTAGGGCTGTTTCTACCCCAGAGAATCCAACAATGGACTTTCTCATTGTTTTAAAGATGCCGGGCTTCATCTGTCCCAATTTAAGAATGTTACCTATTCCCTTAACTGTGAGCCAGTTCACAGTTAAGAATGTATTGGACATATCTAGGAAACATGTAATACTCTAGGAGTCTAAATTAGCAAGCAAATTTGTATAAAAAACTGAGAGAGTACCTGAATTTGACCCCTTGAACCATTCCATGGACTATGAAGGAGAGATCTTCAGGAAGCTGGTCCCATCCACCATGCTTGTTTGATAAGCTGTGAATGACCACATGGAGCAGGAATCTCCATTTGGATGAGACCTTCCCTTTCCTGAAGGTCTTTACAGAGAAATCTCCCTCATACCCCATCTACGCCAAAGGAATGATTTACAGCTTCCTTTGGGAAGACACCTCACCTTCTTCATCATCCAGCTGAAGATGTCGGTTGATGATGGCCGGAGTGATGAAGATTGTTCTCCCCTGCACTGTGGCAGACAGTGCCTTCTCCCCGTCCATAATGACCTCTGGCAGGTCTTCCAGAATTCAAGCAACTGATCCTCATAGATTGGAGGATCAATGGTTAGGGAGGTGAAGTAGTTGGACAGAGACAAGAAACGGCAAACCTCTGAGAAATGAGGATCTTTCTCAGAGCATAACAGAGCAACTTGATTGTGTTGTTTGTGTAGCTGCATGGTAAAGTTGGGATCATTTCTGTGAGCAAGGTTAGCCATTGTGAGGTAGCTTAGAGATGAAGAAGAAAGAAAGAAAGAAATTTCAAAGAGAAATTTGGGTTTTTAGGTTTGGAGGAAGAGCAGATGATAGAAGAGGGGGAAACCGTTGGGTTTATATGAGAGAGAGATTTCAGATAAAGTTTAATGAAAGAGGATAAACTTTGAAATCGGATGTCGGTCCCACCTCTGAAAAAGTAGTTTACTTTTTGCTCAAAAAGTAGTTTCTTGGAAGTCAAAAATCTTCCGAAGGTTGATTATTTTCGGAAGTTTTAATGAAAAAGCTTCGAAGCTAAAATGACTTCGAAGAATTTCCTGAGAGTATTTGATGATTTTTCTTTGGAAGAAAAAATTAAGACTTGAGTGCTTTGTATAGAGATCAACAAAGCTTCCGAGAGTTAATTTTTGCTTCGGAAGGAAAATGTCCTTGAAAATAAGTAAGTGTCTAAGATAACTATTTAAGCTTTGGAAGATAAAATTGAAATCTCTTCCGAAGGTAAATTTCTTAGACAGTTAAATATTTTGAAGGTATGATTTTCTTCTGAAGTTAAAATGCATAACTTCCGTAGTATAAAATCATCAATTAATCTAAGGAAAGTCTTCAGAGAAAGAGTTTTTTAATCCAAGGAAAACATGAGCTTATGAAGATGATGGACTAGACAACTTAGAACACACATTTTTTAAGAAATAATAAGAATTAGTTTTAAGAAAAATTACTCAAGGTTGATCATCCCAATAGCTGATATTAGATATTTAAATCTCTGTTCATCAAAAGCTTTTGTAAACAAATCAGCATATTGTTCATCTGTGTGAACCTTGACTAGTTTAAGTAGTCCCTTTTCATAATTATCTCTTATTAATGATACCTGATATTGATGTGCGTTGTCCTTGAGTGCTGCATAGGATTCTCTGTAATTGAGATAGCACTGTTGTTGTCTATGTGGATTGGAGTCTCCTTGAAATTTAACCCATAGTCTAGCATTTGATTCTGAATCCAAAGCACTTGAGCACAGCAGCTAGCGGCAGTAATGTATTCAGCTTCAGCAGTTGATGCAGAGACAAGGATTGTTTCTTGCATTGCCATGAGACAACCCCTCCACCAAGAAATTGACATCCCCCAGATGTAGACTTTGCAGTCATATTGCAACCACCATAATCACTATCTGTATAAGCATACAGATTGAAGTCAGAATTCTTGGGACCATAGACCAAGTGTTGATGCACCTTTGAGGTATCTTAGAATCCTTTTGACAGTGATAAGGTGAGACATCTTAGGGTTGGCTTGATATCTTGCACAAATGCATGTAGCAACATGATATCAGGCCTGCTAGCAGTAAGATACATAAGAGACCCAATCATAGCCCTGTATAAGTGTCATCTACACCCTCCCCCTCAATATCAGGACCAAGGGAGTGGTTTCTGGCTATGGGTGTCTTAGCAATCTTACAATCAGTCATATTGAACCTTTTGAGTATGTCTTGAACATACTTTGACTGACTTATGAAGATGCCATCTTCAACTTGCTTCACTTGAATTCCCAGAAAGAAATTGAGTTCCCCCATGGCACTCATTTCAAATTTGTCTTTCATCAGCTTCTCAAAGTCTTTGCAGAGCTTTGGATTAGTTGAACCAAAGATGATATCATCCACTATACTTGAACTAGCAATATGTCTTTTCGTTGTCCTTTGATGAAAAGATTTCCATCTATAGTACCTCTCCTATATCCATATTTACAGAGATTACAGACAGTGTCTCATACCACTTCCTGGGTGCCTGATGCAGCCCATAGAGAGCTTTGTCAAGCTTGCAGACATAATCAGGATGATCAGGATCTACAAAACCAGGTGGTTGTTTGACATAAACCTCTTCATCTATCACACCATATAAAAAGGCACATTTCACATCAAGTTGAAAGACCTTGAAGTTATTGGATGTAGCAAATGCCAGGAATATCCTAACAGCTTCTAATCTTGCCACTGGAGCAAAGACATCAGTGTAGTCAATCCTTCTTCTTGTGTGTATCTTTGAACAACCAGTCTAGCTTTGTTCTTGATGATGATGCCTCTATCATCTTTCTTGTTCCTACACCCATTTGGTTCCTATGGTAGTCTTCCCAAAAGGAAGAGGACAAAGGTTCCAAACTTTCTGTCTTTTAAATTGAAGCAGCTCTTGTTGCATAGCTTCAATCCAACTTCCATCCTTTAGAGCTTCCTCAACTTTCTTTGGCTCTATCTGGGATAGAAAACAAGAGTGAAGACAAACATTTGCTTCATGGGTTTGTCCTCTTGTCTTTACCCCGGAGACAACATCTCCAATGATGTTTGTGGTAGGATGAGACTTGTGGATCCTAAGCTGAGGAATCACAGCAAGTTGTTGAGAAAGATCTAAATTAGAAAAATTTAGATCTGGCATAGATGTTCTCCCACCACATCAGCACACTTTTCAAGTGAAACTTGATCCAAACAGTGTGTGACATCATTGATGTTTGCATCTATGATGTGGTTAGTGGCATCAAGAAATTCTTGGTCACTGTCACCATCACCATTGTTGCCTTCCACAGTTGAGGTGTTCTTATCTGGTTGTAGAGCCTTTGAGCTAGAATTTGAAGGCATACTAGATTTATCAGCTAAATTTGTCATTGTTATGCTGATAGAAACCTCATTTGCAAAAGTAGTTCCAACTGGAGCTGAAGATGTATGACTTGAAGGTCTTCCTAGCTCAAATATTGGTCAGAATCACCTGTATTTAAATTTTCTGCAGATCCTGAAACATTCTCACAAGATTTGTTAAAACAGTTGGTAACCAAATCAAGATCAAATAGCCAATCGGACGAGAACCAGTACACGTGGTGTGTGTTCATTGAAGGTCACATTGGCTGACTCCTCAACTATTCTAGTTCTAAGATTGTACACTCTATAAGCCTTAG
Organism: Flaveria trinervia; assembly: GCA_025506515.1. NCBI lineage: Eukaryota > Viridiplantae > Streptophyta > Magnoliopsida > Asterales > Asteraceae > Flaveria > Flaveria trinervia. The sequence continues at coordinate 56,382,203 of CM046448.1, read as the reverse complement.
CTTGGAGAATATCAATAAAGTGTCCAACATCTAATTTCTCAGCAAACTTGGCAATTTGATCTTTGGTATTCAAGATGGTGCAAGGACATCCAAATGACCTAAGAAAACCAATGAAAGGTTTTCTTTTGTGCCAAAGTTCATAAGGAGTCTTGCCACGAGTCTTAACTACTAAAACTCTGTTCGGCACATAGCAGGCAGTGTTGACTGCCTCTGCCCAGAAGGTGATGGGCAGTTTAGAGTCAGACAACATGGTTCTTGCAGCTTCAATCAGTGTCTGTTTCTCCTCTCAGCAACACCATTTTGTGAGGAGTCCTGGGAGCACTAAATTGTCTTGAACTACCCTTTTCATCACAAAATGTATCAAGGTTTGATTCTGAATTCTGTTCCTTGATCACATCTTATGATTTTGACCTTGTGATCAGACTGATTCTCAATATTTAAGATGAAGTTCTTCAGAATCTCAGGAGTCTCATCCTTAGTTCTAAGGAAAAAGACCCAAGTGAATCTTGTAAAATCATCTGTGATCACTAGACAGTATAAGTCCTTCCTAAACTCATTACACTGGTGGGGCCAAGAGATCCATATGTAACAAGTGTAGGGGTGTAGTGATGGAGTTCATTTCCTTAGGCTTATGAGATACCTTATGTTGCTTCCTTTCAGGCATGCAACACAGTGATCATCACTTGTAAACTCTTTTTTTGGCATTCCAATTACCAGATCATGCTTAATCAATTTATTCATGTTCTTAAAGTTTACATGGCACATTCTTTTATGCCATAGGAAAGACTCATCACTATTTTCTTTAGACAGAAAGCATGAAACTTCTCCAGAGGGAGAGGTTTCTTGCAAGTCCATCTTGTACATGTTTCCTTTCCTGGGGGCTCTAAGCAGGATATGCTCATGAGGAATGACCACACCAGGCTTAAGAACAATGCTCTCATGCTCAGTAAAGAGCATGTTATGACTCCGATCACAAAATTAAGATACACTCAGAAGATTGTATCCAAGATCCCTGACAAAGTTTACCTTTTCTATACTGAGCTTACCATTTATGACCTTGCCCCTTCCAAAAATGTAACCACCTTCATCTCCTCCAAAAGCAACAGGTCCTCCATCAATCCTTTCAAAGTTCTAGAGTAGTGACCTATTACCAGTCATATACCTGGAGTAGCCACTGTTTATGATCCAAACATTTCTGTCTGTCTTCAGCTGTCCCTGCACAAAAGAGAATGATTAGTTACATATGGAAACCCAAGCCTTGCTTGTCTTGGGCTTATTTACAGAAGGTAATTCAACAGTAATAGATCCTATGGTTGTACTAAGAGGATCTTGAGCTGTTGTTGATGGAGAAATCTCAGTCAGTTGGTCTTTCTTAGACGTCCAGACCACCTTTGGAGTCTTGGACTTGACCTTCAAAACTTTAGAAACTTTTGGAGTTTCAGAAGTTTTGATGACTGAACCTTCGGAAGATTCTGCAAACACTACAGCAGACTTCAGTGCTTCGGAAGAACTCCTTTCTTCTGAGACCAAATGTTCTTCCGAAGAGAATTTTCCACTTCCCTTCTTGTTAGATTTGAAACTTCTGAAGGAAACTGGTTTTCCTTCTGAAGCCTGAATCTTCTTATAACTCTTTGAAGCCTTTGTTTTGGCCATATGGACAGTACCTTTTGTATTGAAGGGACAATCCTTTGCAATGTGAGTGGTGTTGTCACACATAACACAATTCATCTTCTTCTTCACAGGAGCCTTGTCTTGAGAGTAAGACTGTCTTTGGTCACTTCCTTTCTCCACCTTCATCCTTGCAGATGTTGAGACAGTCCTCTTGGGCTGAGAACTGTGCTTGGAGTTTGATTGACCATGCTGTGCAGCAGTGGTACACAGCAGATCAGTCTTCTTCTTGCTGTTGAGATGAGTTGAGTAAGAACCAGAACTCTTAGCAGAGTTTTGGTTGATGCCTTCAGTCCCTACCACTTTAACCCTAGAGAAATAAAAACTTGTTTTTGCTTAGAGTCAAAAGTAGCCTTGATCTCTTGAGCCTTCCTTGCCTTTCTTTTGCTCTTTCTGATCAAGTTCTTTCTCATGGACTTGGTCATGACAGTCTTCACTTTCTCCTCAGAAGGATAGTGGCCCTTCTTGGAATCCTCCTCTTCACTTTTGTAGAGGGATTCTTCACTATCTCTTCTTCATCCTCCTTACTCATAGGATCTATGAGAGGGAGCTCATCTTCACAAGTTCCACACTAGGAGATCTTACTGACAAGATTGTGTGTGGAGGAGCTATCTCATTGGATCCCAGTCCCTGCCTATTTTGATAGCACACTTTGTTATGCAGGGATGAGGATATATGTTCTTGAAGGTCTCTTCTTCAAGAACACTCTTTTCTGCCCGGGTTTTGCTGATCACAAGCTCAGCCTGGCACTCAGTTAACTTGGTTATGAGATCTTTAATTTGAGTCCTAAAATCTGTGTGTTCATGTTTTAGAACTGAAATTGTTTTCTCTAAGTCCTCTATTTTCAGCTTATAATCATTTTCCGACTTTCTAAAATCAGATTTTAAAATGTTTAAGGACTCAATATCAGATCTCAGTTCCAAGTTATAGGACCTGTACCTGTTAACTTTAGCAATGCATTTAGGAGTACAGAGATGTTCCAATACCTTGGCTTCATCATGATTTGCCATCAGTGCTTGGTTTGCAGAAGCATCTTCCACCTGAAAGCTCCAGTCAAAGCCTTTTTCTTCAATAGCAACAACAGCTTGCTGCTTTGACTTCTCATTATGGAGAACTTTGTCAGTGTAGTTTGGTCTGGATTGTGTTTGGCCACCATTGGTTCTAGGTGCCTTACACTCTCTGGCAAAGTGGCCCATCAAGTTACAGTTGAAACACTTGACTTTATCTTTGTCCAGTCCAAACTTTCCACTGGTGTATTGCTTGGGAACTTCCTTCCAGTCCTCTTGTAGAACTTCTTGGCTCTGTGAGTGAGAAGAGCCATTTGTTGGACTATTTCCATGTACTCCAGATCATCTGGATGGATACAGTCCAGGTCTTCAAGAGTGAAAAAAGAGTTGCCACAGCTTTCATCAGAAGACACAAATGCTTGAGAAGAGCTTGTCTCTTGGAATGGGCTTCCTTGAGTGTAGTTCTCCCTTAGTGTCTCTGGGAAGGTGATGAAAGGACCCTTGGGTGAGTTATCAGGGTAGCATATAAGATGATGTTTGGGTTCTATGCTATCCCTTTCAACCACATGTAGGGTTGAACCCATTTGATTGTTGGAGTTGCCAGATGAACCTTGCATGTTCATATCCATCTGGTAGCCACTGAGAATCCATATAACTCTGTCAGAGTGAGAGTTTTGAGATTTTCAGTTCTCTGATCACCACACAGTAGTGTGTCCATTGCCTAGGAAGTGAGGACATGAACTTCCTTACAATGTCTCTATTTTCAAGAGAAACTCCTCCATCACTAGGGTATCCACAATCTCAACATACCTGAAGTATTGCTGAGTCATGGTCTCACCTGTTTTGAAGGTGAAGTTTTCAAACTGCTGCTTCAGGAGATCCTTCTTGTTCTCTTTGGCTTCAGAAGAACCCTCATACATCAGTTTCAGTGCATCCCACAGCTGCTTAGCTGTTTTGCACTTCTTGAAACCTCTATACACAGAGTTTGGTAGGGTAGTTTGAAGAGCTATCATGGCTTTCCTGTCTATCTCTACTCTCTTCCTATCTTCATCAGAGTAGTTAGCCACATCCTTGGGGATCATACCAGCACCAATAGCAGAGGGTGTGCTGGTATGAAAGGTCCATTCTCAATAGACTCCCATATTCTTGAATCAAGAGACCTGATGAAACCTTCCATTCTTAAACACCAGGTGTCAAACTCATCAAGAGTGATCAGTGGGGACTTGTTCATGGTTCCAGTTTCCATATCAGTTTTAGAAATGGCTGCCATTTGAAAAGTTTGGTATTTGTGTGTGTGAGGGATCTTAAGATGGTGAGATCTTATATCAAGAGCCTGAAAGCTCTGATACCAAATGCAGGATCGTTGAAGGGTGAGAGTTACAACACAACAACACAAAGAGGAGATTAACCAAACTTTAATCAAACAGTAAACTAGATTAACCAAGATAAGACACTAAGAACACAAGTAATGTAAGAGACAGAACATAAAGAACACAAGTGTATGGTTTTCAAGAATGCAGTATATTGCTTTCTCTATGTTCTATTACAAGTGTTACAAAGCATATTCGAAAGATACAAGAACATGAGATACTTATACAACATCCTACAGCCGACTATACTTTGAAAGCCAGCTGGATACAATTGACTAGACACACACAAAATCAATTGTAGAGTCAAAAGGTAGATTGCCTTTTGACTAGTGACTATGACATGCCATAGCTCATATCCTTATCTATTACAAAAAGGATAAAGTACATAAAGTAGAAAGTTACAGACTCAAGACCTCAATGTACAGTTACCAAAAGCATGGACCTTTTCACCAAACCATGTTAGTTGGTGACTTGCAGAGTTGCAGCGGAAAGGTGTCCAGCTTTATGGAACAGTACATCAGATAAAGCATATCTTAAAACTCTTCGGAAGAAATTTGTCTTCATGAACTTGAAGCTTCGGAAGACTTTGTCTCTGAGGCTTCGGAAGACTTCATCTTTGGCTTCGGAAGATGTTGGTCTTGGCTTGGAAGATTTCACACTTAGAGTATTTCCGTTGCACATGTGAAACTTCCAAAGCATTCCACTTCAATGCACTTGTGCAGCATGCAGGATAGACTAAAGATGTTTAGGTTGCATCAGCCTCTTCATTAATCTCTACACACTGTCAAGGAAGTTAGTCAACCTAAGGTCTACATTAAACCTGAGATTGAATTCGAAGGGGATATGAAGACTGATGGCCCAACAACTGAAAGTTTTGAGAAGTAGAAACAAGTGAGGTTTGGTAGCATCAGCCTAGGGGAAGTTTGTGGATCAAGTAAGGCTGGTGCAACCAAAACAAACACTTAAAACATTTTTGGTGCAACTGATGAAGAGCTTCCGAAGGAAAAAGCTGAACTTCCGAAGGTGAAGACTGAAAGAGCATCCAAAGAGGAACTCCAACTTTCAAAGACAAAGTCTTCCTTCTTCCAAAGTTCAACACTTAGAAGATTTCAAGACAAGGACTTCCGAATTATAAAGTCTTGAAGATCATCACAAGCCTTGGAAGAAGTAGACTTTTTCGAAGTATAAGTGGCATCGGAAGAACTTGTTCTTCCGAAGCCAATTAACCTTCGAAAGAATCTACTATGAACCAGTGGACATAAGTATGGTCCTTCTTACATAACCGCTACAACCTTTGAGATACTGCAAAGCGCTTTCCCATGCCTATGTAGTTGAACATACTTTATTCCATCGTTCATTCCTTATCGGTTAGTATAGTTATCAACTTTAGTTGGTGACAAAAGGTAAGTCATGGACATGACATGTCATGACTATCAAATCTTAGATAGTATTTTATCTAAGATAACTTACCTTTAGCAATATAGTATTTGCTTTAGACGTAAGTTTCTGGTTGGTATCAAAATATAACCGACTATAGATAGCACTATATATATTTTCTCATTGTAACTTTATTAACATGCTTGTAAGAGTCTTGTAATACTTTGAGTTGAGAAGTAATATATATACAAGTATCTTGAAAAACTAATTTGTGTTTGTTTACTTAGTATATTATTATCAACTCTTAACGTTTTGCATCATCAAACTAAGTGCGAATTAATGAGTTTGAGAGATAACATTTGTGTTGAGTGACAAAACCCGATCCTACAGAGTAGTCTTCGACAACTTTCTCTATCATGACACCGTTACCAGCCGGGGACTGTACCTTTGGCTTGTATGGTCCATGAGTGATAGATCTCCACATTTTTCCATCTTAATACTTGATAAACCTTCGATATGTTTACACCAAGATCTGAAGTTATTAGGGGTGATGATAGAAGCTTTAGTCGTCGTTCTCATTTCAGATTCAAAAGATTTTTGGTTGAGGGCCATTTTTGAATGTAGTGAGTAAGTGAGGAAACAAGGTGATTTGGGATGGTTAGATCTCACAATAAATAGTCTAAGAAGCTATGATACTAATTACAGGGGCAGTTATGGTTAATCAACACAAGATTATCTCTTAAACTCACTTAGACACACTCGAATGATGATACAAAATCTTCAAATGAGTTGATAATAATATATTAAGTTAAAGAACTCAATAGATGGTTTCAAGATACTAGTATATATTACTTCTCAACTCAAAGTTTACAAGACTCTTACGAGCATATTAACTAAGTTACAATGAGAAAGTATATATACTACTATCTATAGCCGATTTGTAAGACCCCGTTCTCGGGACACTTACAGCTGGTCAATCATTGCACATAAAACATACATTTACATTTATCTTAAATAAACACTGCAGCGGAAACATTCAAAAATGATATTTCATTTCATTATAGAGGCTATTTCAAAATAATACATCGTTATCACACTACAAATACTTGTTGCATTACATCACAAAAGCATTATAAAAATGGATGCCATCCAAAAGAGTTGAGTAGCCACCTCGTGCCATCCTCAGCAACCATTACCTGCCAATTGGAAACACATAAAAGTCAACGTTGCTGAGTGAGTTCTAGTTTTATAATAAAACATACTTTTTTTTCATTAAAACCGTTCTTTACTTTCATGCGATCATACATCATACGTACAAATAGATAATATCATTATTATCTTCATCATTCATTCTTTAACTTTCGTTCATTCACCGTACATCATTATCATTCATAGTCATTCATACTTCTTACTTTCATTCATATGTTCATTTCTTTCGATGACATGTACATTACCCCGAACATTGTGCACGAAGCTGGTAACTGGGCCTGAGGTCTTTCATAGACCTCGAACATTGTGCACGAAGCTAACTCCAGCACCTAGGGCAAGTACATTCACCACTTATCTTTTCTCTTTCATTCCGGATCAATGTCATAAGCTATACCCCGAACATTATGCATGAAGCTGGTAACTGGGCCTCATGTCTTTCATAGACCATGAATGTTGTGCACAAAGCTGACTCCAGTACCTAGGGCAAACGGTAAGGATCCCATACTTATGGTTAATCACAAAGATTGGACCCCATTGTGCATCCTTCTAGGGTAGCTAACCCGCATATTGTTGAGCTAACACCCTTCATTGGGTGTGAACCTCCATACATTTTCTTGCAAGCCTTTCTTACCTTCATTCATTCATTAATGCATGCATTATTCATCATGTTCCTCTTTTCATTATCCTTCACTTTACATTACATAATACTTCCATTTCATTCATTAACATTCAATGCAAAGCCAAGGAAAATAATCATACATAATAAGCAACATAAACAATTAACATTACCATACAGGGCATCATACATACATAACATACATCATACATACCCTCATGCATAAGCACTAAACATTCATCATAACATGCCTATCATAACATCTATGACCTCAAAAGTCAACTTATATGAACCCCCGGGAACATCTCAAGTCAAAGCCTACATTCACCTTTTCCCTAGAAAGTCAAGTGTTCATCCGCATTTGCTATAGTTCATCTGCATTTACTATAGTTCATCCGCATTTACTACAGTTCATCCGTATTTGTCTTACTTCATCCGCATTTGTCTTACTTCACCCGCATTTGTTCCTATTCATCCGCATTTCATATACTTAGCCAATGTTCATCTGCATTTCTCACTACTCATCCGCATTGGCTTACTTAGGGGTTAATGCTCATCTGCATTAATTGTCATCCGCATTGACTTTCCATACTCATCCGCATTGGCTTACTTAGGGGTTAATGCTCATCCGCATTAACTGTCATCCGCACTGACTTTCCATACTCATCTGCATTGACTTTCCAAAACGTATGAAGACTCTAAAACTTAACATATGAGCCTTAAAAATCAGATTTCAATTCCAAATCACCGTCCATCATGTTCTAAGCTTAAATCATACATTCTAAGTCTTAGAAATATCATCATACATCATCAAGCATAAACATAACCATACATCACATCACAAGTTCAACATACACAAAACTAAACATACGGTCTGAAACCCAGTTTAATGAAAACATACATTTCCAGCCCCAAAATTGTTAAAACAGATAAAAGAAGGGTCCTAGAACTCACCTTTGCAGCTCTTGAGTATGGCTTCTTCCATACTCGTTTGCAATTGAGTTCAACTGCCTAGAAACCCATTAAAAACATACCCGAACACAAGCAAACACACATAAGCACAAACCCGAGGACATAACCGGTTAAGAACACCATAACAACATGAATTCTTACCTTGAATTCACACTTTTTTTCTTGTTTCTCTTCAAAACCGAGAGTTCTCTGCTTCCTACTACTCTCTCTCTCTAAAAATCCGAGAATTTTGTGATGTGTGTGACATATGAGTGGCCATACCACCTTTATCACTATCTTTTAAACCTTTTTGTCCTTTTGACACTTTTAACCCCTAGACTTGGGTTTTAATTCCTTTTCCATCTTTTTCTTCACTTTATTCATTCATTCTTTGTCTTTAAAATAACCGGGCGTTATACGATTATACTTAGATTACCAGCTGGAACTTACTCCTAGACAAATACAAATTGCTAGACGTAAGGTATATAAGGTAAAATACTATCCTAGACTAGGTAGTCATGACAGGTCCATGACTTACCTTTCGTCAACAACTAAACATGATAACTATACTAACTGATAAAAAGTGAATAGTGAAATAAAGTATGGTCAACTACACAACATAGGAAAATGCCATGTAGTATATCAGAGGTTGCAGCGGTTGTCAGACCGACCATATTTGTGTCTCGTAGTTTATAGTTGGATCTTCTGGAGGTAAAATGGCTTCGGAAGAATAAGTTCTTCCAAAGCCAATTATACTTTAGAAGAATCAACTTCTTCCGAGACATCTGCTAGTCTTCAAGACTTTGTTCTCCGTAAGTCTTTGTCTTGAACGTTCTAAGTGTTATCTTCGAAAGAGAATTTACTTGGTCTCGAAAGACATAGTTTCTCTTCAGAAGTTCTTCTTGTTTGAGCTTTAGAAGTTCTTCAACTTCACTTTGGAAGTGCATATAACTTTAAAAGACTTTCTTTAGTTGCACCAAAATTCTTCTAAGTGTTGTTTTGGTTGCACCAGCTTTATTTGACCCAACAAACTCCCCCTCTTATTAATATTTTCACAAAGAAACCTCCTAATTTCTTCTATTTACGATAAAGCCTTTTAATATAATCTTTAATTACTTTTTATACAATTTAGTTTCATGAACCACACACTTGAACATTTACAATTTCATATTCTTGATTAATAATTTAAAATTCTTGTAACTAAATAATAAAACATTAATCATTTAAATAAATGTTTAACACAATGATTTCACATAACCACATATTAAACCACATAATATTATTTAAATTAATATTATCCATTTGTCAGGTAAGGAACGTTTGAAGCTAGACTTATGTGTGATTACGTGACGTGTATGCATGACTCACCTAATATAATGGAGTTTCCGTAACGAATCTAACCTGAAAATACCGGAGGTCAAAGTTGTGGTTATTAGGGTTAGGGTTAGATCATTGAACTCCTAACTTCCTATTTATAAACCTAACATATCACATGTATTGTGACTAAAATATCTTGACGCATTTTATTACATCAAAGAAATTTACAAGCCAAAAATATGAAGAAAACAATATACACATTAAGCTATTTTCAACTACAATGCATGTTTTCTTTAGTCACATTAGGTAGTTTGTTCATCTGCACAAGACAACACTTAGACACAAAAGGTTTGATGTGGATGAATGTCTTCTCATTCGCATTGGCTTTACTTTTCACATATTTCTTCATCCGCATCACAAGATACTTATCCACATTGAATGGTACTGGTACTATCCACATCACCATTTTACTCATTTGATACCGTTATTTGAGCATACGCTGTTCCCAACACTTTCATCTAATAATACTTTCATTGAGACTTTTTTGTAACTCAATATTAACACAAAAGTCTTCGTTTGGCTGAAACATGTAACTTACTAGAAAATTCTAACAATGGCGACACTTTTTCTTCTTGGTCGATACACGTCAAGCTCGTGATTTTTTACAAGGAACTTATTCAATATAACATCATATAAAGCATTAATCGATGATGGCATGTGGACTTTGAAATGAAATCTCCCTTCCTTGGTGTAGTTCTTTAAGCCTGTAACTATGAAGTTGAAGATCATGAAGTTGTGCACTTCTGATGTCCTCTAACATATGCGAAAAGCGTCGTTTTCCCACATTCCACGTGCGAAACTTTCTAAAATCAAGAGAAACCTTACAAGCTTCACTTTCTCTCTCTCATATTCTCTTTTCTCTTTTATTTGGGCAACGATTAATGAAATGGCCATAGAGTGGTCAAAACCATAAATATATTAGGGATATTTATGAAATTAACACCTTAATCCCCATACTTGATCTTATTTTATAATTTTTCTCCAAAACATTTTAATTGCCTTTTAATCAAGAAAACCACAGTGGCACAATATCTTATTTTTCTGGTGAAACTCTGTCTTGTGATGAGCTAGTCATGTCACCTTTCTAATGTCATCATCGATTAAATGAGGGTTCCCTAACAATAAGTTGGTATTTATATCCTATGTTTCTTATTTTTTGTTCATATGCCTTTAATATCTCTTTTGTCTTATCTACTAAATTTATGTACGTGTAGGTCCTTGAATGTGGATCTCTCTATGATATGATATCAAAATCAACCACTACAAATACAGAATCATTATTGTAGTGTGTAAACACTTTGTCTCTAGATAACACAAGAATGATAAACAGTAAAGAACCAGACACATGATACACTTTAAAAATTCTATTTGTATTTACTGATAATATTGTTATGAAGGAAAGTTAAGCTATTTATGGTGAACACAAAGTGCTCAATCAAAGTTTCATGTTTGATTAAAAATTACATTCGATTTGCAAATACACTTTTGATTGAACAACCCAATCGAAACTGTATTTTCGACTGCAAATTAGAACAAGTAAAATATATAACCAAAATTCAAACAATAGCTAAATATAAAGGATCTCAACTCTACAATCTTCCCTAAGGTTTTGATTGTTCTGTTCTATCTCTTTTGCGGGCTTTGACAAAGATCGCTTGTTTATTATCACTATCCGTTGAAAGGCTTTAGCATCGACTTTGTGATCAGTCGTGCACTTGAAAAGAAATTTTAGATCCTCCGATTAACCTTTAATAGCGCCTTAGGTTTAAAAACTTGAATGTCCTCCTGTCCTAGACATACAATAACAAATTTGGCATATTGTGAATCATAATACCACATCACATTAACTCCTGTGAATCCAAAGATCACAATAAGAAATTATCAGTGTTAAAATAAATCAAGTTAATGATTACAGAATGAACATTAACCTTGTTTAATTGTTTTATAAATAAATATCAAACATAATAAATGTTGATTATAACGAACACAATGATACGGGCTAAAATAAATAAACAAAACAAGATTTGATTCAAAAGTATTTTATTAAAACTGATTAATAATTACAGATATATAAATAATGAATGCCATAAACAATAATTGCTTTGGATGTGTTGATTTTGATGATGTATTGATGTGACGACTGCTAGGATTTGTGTTTGATTGATTGTGTGAATCAATGTGATGTTTTGTGTTTGCTGTCTGGTTGCTCGTATTGCCTTCTTTTGATGTGAAACCTAAGACTCATATTTATAGATAATTATGATTTTGTTTAGGAAACACCGGATCTCTTGAGATTTAAAATTGTATTATTTTAAATACAAGTGTTTGGACTCCGCAACTGGATTGTCTTCCGCAGGAATCTTGTTCTTCCGAAGGTAGTTTGTACTTCCGAAGGTATCTTGTTATTTCGAAGGAATTTGCTCTTCCGTAGGTGTCTTCACTTGAACTCTACTATAATCCTCTTGAACTTCAGAGCTGGTTTGTTCATCAGTAGAAGATCTTCGGATAAATATCTTGTAAGAAAAATATCTACGAAAGAACAAAAATGTTCATCCATAGATGTTTCTTATATTTAGTCAATTTCACAAATTGATCGAGTATAATGTTTTACCTGCAATCATACATATAAATCAACACATATATGGGTTAACCTATATACATAATATACACATCAAAATAATGAATTACAATCATTAATTGCAAGTATTGATTAAAGTTTTAAGTTTATACAAAATAATCTAGATCTATTGTTCCTAGGTTTAACAACTCTCTTAAGAAAAGACACATCTTTGACGGTCACTAGAGGCATATAGACAAGCTGAACATGCTTCCTTATGATTGGGTCTGTTCTGTTCTGTTCCTTGACACCCTCCTTTTTTGCTTCATCAACTTTGATATTTTGAAATTGATCTCACATTAAGTCATGTACATTTTATCCAAGATTTATCTCATACTAAAGTAATCACAAACTAAAACCATAACATATGAACAGTGTTATAAAGTTTCAACTCTTAGCAATAATTCAAGTTTCCAATGAATGTATGCCAAATTCAGGCTTTTTGGTTGAAACTGAAAACCAAACAGATGGAGACCTTTAAATCCAACATTACTTCAGCCAAAAGCAAAAACAAAAAAATGAAAGAGTAAGTTTGATTTATAATTATTAATCAAAAACTCAACCAAACCACATTGAGAAACAAAAAAAACCATCTCAGGGTAAATCCTTATGGTCTAGCAGAGTCAGGGAAAATGAACAAGTTCCACCCAATTCGGAGACATGTTCATATGCTTCTGGACAGAATCCTGAAATTTGAAACATCTAGCCCGATTTGCTTTCTTTCATTCAACAAATTATACGGACAGACAACAAAATCTAAAGATATATGAATCACCGATCATAGCAAAAGGAACTATCATGGGTGTAACACAATAAAGATCGATCAATCAATCCAGCAAATCCAGAGGGAAACAACAGCAATAAATTGAAATTACATGTTAAATTCATCATAGATTAGGAAGGCAGGCACAAACTGATATCTGTAGTTTACAAACCAGAAATAGATTATTACGTTACAGAAGATTGACATAAATTCAAACTTGCGCATATGTAGGTTTTGGTTTTGATCCAAGTAGAATACAGAGAAACAATTTTGGGTGATAATTAGATCGATCTATAGGAGTTGGAAAGATTAAGCACAAGCGCAAGGATTGTCAACAAGGACGAGCTGCTCATCGTCCCCGCTGCGAAAGAACAAGTATCCAAGGGAGAGTCCGACGACGATGGCCAGAAAGACACCGGCGTTAAAGGACATGATCGCAAGCATGAGGAAGTAGCCAAGGGCAGAGTTGATTCCGAAAAGCAGGGATCCGGCAAATCTTCCGAGGGTCCAGCGGCGACCTTTGGTGGTGAGGAGGGGAGTGGTGTCAACGGCTCCATTTGTGTTGTTTGAGAGGGCGGAGGAAGAGAGGAGCTTGAAGCGGAGGCGGCGATCTTCCATGTACTGGTAGAAGACGGAGAATACGAGGCAAACGACAAGGGTGAGGCAGTAGCCCAACCATGAGTCCGTCTTCCATGAATCGAAGAGCAGAGTGACGTTCCGGCCCCAGTAGAAAGTCATGTGCATCATGATTGCTTCGTCGCCGCTGCCGAAATACAGAGATCGGGAAAAGGTGGATTTGGATGTTAATGTTGCGTGTGTGGGATAATAAATAAAATATAAAATAAGGAAGGAATAAAAATGGGACCGCACTATAGTACGAGTTACGGAGGATGCATATAATTGGTGTCGCTGTGTACTGCACGCGTACTACCATATTTTTGGCTCTGTACTGCTCGCCTCTCACATACCATAGCATTGAATTATTCAAAACCCAAATAACTACAAATATTACTTTTATTATAAGACATTGTTACATATTTCTTTCTTTTTAAAACATAAACTAGAATTTAAATCCGCTCTTTGCGACGCAACTGCAAACTTTATGACGCATAACAAAAATGACGTTAACGTAGTTAAGTGTATAAAAAAACTTATGAAGTTGCTACGTTTCAGTTTTGAAGATGAAAACATAAATAAACAATACTATGTCGCGGTGTAAAAGAAAAAGACATAAAACATTAAATAAAAAATAAATGCATGTTGCAAAGTTTGAACCCCATTACCCTGGTCAAAGAGTGAATAAGGTGGTGATAAATGTCATAACGATTTAGTTTGATAGAAAAAAAGGAGTTATATTTAGAAACTAATATTAGAACATAATAGATCTGAAGAGGTTTTAGAAATGTTGGTCAAGTGTTTTGGATGTGTTTGGGAAGGGTAAATTGAGCTCAAAGACGAGTTGAGTTGTTATAATTCTTGATCGATTTTAGTTCGTTTTCTTGTTTTCTTGATTAGTTTTCGAATCATGTGTACCAGTCCTGTCATTTAGTAGATTATTCTCCACGAAATCTACTAGATACAAGCACTGTTAGCGGGAAGAGAGGTTGATTAGGAAGGGTTTTGCATGTGATTTAGGGTTGCATGCGACTAGGGTTTTTGCTTTCTGTTTTGATTTCTTGGCCTCATATAACACTCTTGAACCTGATTGCTTAGTCAGTCTGTTATTGGTCGCGACTATCTATGATAGTTTAGCTGGATCTTTGCAGGATCGGTGTTTGTCACTTAAACACAGAGTTTTCACTCAAACTCACCTACAACAACACTCAGATATATGAAGAATCAATAAGAGTTGATCACAATATAGAAAGTAACTAAGAACACAGAAAGATAATTTTCAAGATACTTTTATATATTGATTCTCAACTCAAAATACAAAGACTCTTACAAGCAGATGATCTGTGTGTTTGAATGGGTTACAAGGAGAACCTATATATAATACTACCTACAGCGGATATAGTTTGATACCAGCTGGGATCCTATAGCTAAAGTCTATACTACAAGACTAAAATTAAGGTATCTCGGATAAAGTCTTATCTGAGATTTGGTAGTCAGGACATGTCCCTGACTTACCTTTCGTCACCAACTAAAGTTGGTAACATGTACTATCATGAAAAGGTGAACAGTGGAATAAAGTATGGTCAACAACATGGTTCTTTAGGAAGAAGCCATGTTGTATCAGAAGTCTGCAGCGGAGTGTCAGAAACCATACTTGTGTCCACTGGTTCATAGCAGTGTCTTCCGAAGGTTAAATGGCTTCGGAAGAGTTAGTACTTTCGAAGCCACTTATACTTCGAAAGAGGCTGCTTCTTCCAAGGCTTGGAGACTTCTTCTTTTCATCATATTTCGGAAGTAGTCTTTACTTTATTTTTCTAAGTCTTGAACTTCGGAAGTATGCACTTGTCTTCGGAAGTAGAGTTCTGTCTTCGGAAGTTGATCTTTCATTTTGTCTTCAGAAGAACTCTACAACCTTCAGAAGTTCCATGCTAAGCTTCGGAAGCCTTTTGCATATAGCACCAAAATAACTTTAAGTGACAAAGTTTTGGTTGCATTAGCCTTCTTCTTGATCCAACAAACTCCCCCTAGGCTGATGCTACCAAAACTTCACTTGTCTCGACTTCTCAAAACTTTCAGCACCAAGGAGAGTAAATATTTGTCTGTCTCCTTGTTCTTCCCTGATGTGGTGCTGAGAAGTTTGTACAGATTCTTGGTAGACAGGAAATCCAGTCTGTCACCTTGGATAACATGTACCTTTTGTTGTTGCCCTCTGAAAAGAGTTAGTTGATGGGAACTATAATCATATTCCCATCGAACTATAGGTTCCAATTCAGGACCTTCCACCATCTATAGAAAGGCAGTACCTTTGGTGGGAGATCTTTCCTTGTCTTCCTTTCTTCTCAACTTCACTATTCTTCAATCTTTGCCTTTGCAATTAACTTAGCTAGATGAAGACTGCTGAGATGATTTCTGATGAGTGCAGCAGTTTCAGAGTTGGAGGGGTTGGAGAATGGCTTCTCTGCTAGCTCAGCAATGTCGAACCTGTTGGACCAAAAGAACCATGAGCCAAGATCAGAAAACCTCTAAGTCCCACATGGTATCACAACAACTGCTGAAAGACTCATCAGCAGTTTGACAAGTGCTGAAGACTTCAACAGCTGAAGATCAAGTGCTGAAGATTCCAACAGCTGAAGAACTAAAGTGCTGAAGTACAACAGCTGAAGAACACAAGTACTGAAGCTGAATAGCTGAAGAACACAAGTGCTGAAGCTGAAAGACCAAAGTACTGAAGTACAACAGCTGAAGAGTTTACAAGTGCTGAAGATCAACAACTGATGTACAAAGTCTGAAGACAAAGACTGAAGACATCAGCTGATGATATCTACTGAAGTCATCAGCTGATGAAACATCTGAAGGTCAAAGTCTGAAGATCAAGTACTGAAGCGTCAGTAGTTTGTCACAACTGCTGAAGAGTACTTCTTCAGTAGTTGTGATATCAGTAGTTTTATATTTCTAGTTTCAGTAGTTTTATGTTTCAGTAGTCTTGTAAAACGACTGAAGAGCTTGTTCTTCAGTCGTTGTAGTTTCAGTAGTTTTATATTTTGTACTTAACACTCTGATATGTTCTCAGTAGTTGTGAACATCTCAGTAGTTTGTTAAGAGTTAGTTATTTTTGTATTAGATCTGCCAGTTGTCACTTTCCGTGATAACAGCAGTGATTGTTGCACTCTATATAAGGAGTGACAACCTATTGTAATATGTGTGTAGAATGAATGGAATGAATGAATGATTTGATTAGAAATATTCTACATCTATAAACATTCCTTGAAATCAGAAATATATATTCTCTCCCTATAACCGTATGTGCTCTTAATGCATACAAGTATCGATTGCTTGCTACAATTTGTCTAATTCTTGTTCGTATTCCGCTGCTTTGAACTCTAATACATCAAACTTGTGATCGTTGATCCTGTCAAATGGTATCAGAGGCAGGTTCATCATTGATCGATCTAATAATTGATCATTGAAACTGCTATTCAAGATCTAAGTTTGATTTAATTAGCTTTTGTTTTTGCAAGAAACGGTTATAGAGATTGAATTTTCTGTATTTCTGGTCATTCATCCTGAGATCTTCTCTTGGTTTTCATTGAGTTTGTTGTGGTCTGTTTAAAACTTTTAAAAGCTTGAATTAAATTGTTTTTGAACTGAAAATGACCACTCCCTCCAATGATCCTCACAATACTGGTTCCTCAACCAAGCCACCAATGCTAGTTAGAAATGAGTATAACATATGGCAAAGACGTATGCTCCATCACCTGTCTGTTAACAGCGCAGGTTGTTGGACATCAGTGGTACATGGTCCACATGTCTGGTCATGATCAACTGTTTTCAGGTGCTGGTCAACATGGTGGTGACAGTCCTTTTGGGAATCTGGCTCTTATGGCTTTGGAGTCTGCTGATACTTCATTTTCTAATGCCTCTACACCTCAGGTATCACAGGTATCCTCTGAGGCAAAAGCCAAATTATGTTCTGAACCATGCATAGCAGCATTTGCTTCCATTAGAGAAGCAAATGTAGCTCTAATTAATAAGAACATTGAGCTAGAACAAATAATTTCCAAAAACAAAGCTGAGTTTGAGTCTGTGCTTAAAGATAAAAATGATGAGATTTATAAACTGAATTGCCAAATAATTGATGATAAGGCTAGAGAAGAAGTACTTCTAGAGAAGTACAAAGATCTCAAAGAAACCCTTGCAGTTACCCAGGTCGAGTGTGATAGATGGGTACAATCATGCAAAGGTTTTGAAATGCTTCTTAGTAAGCAATCTGCTTCAAATGTGAAGTTTGGAATTGGTTACAATCACACTGCTCCACCTACAGATTTTACCCCAAGAGCAGAGGTAGAATCTGATGGTGAGAGTGATAACCAATCCATCACATCATGTGATCTACCTTCTGATACAGCACAATCAGAAGTAGCAGTCAGCATCAAGCCCTCTTTGAACTTATCGGCTGATGTTGATGGTTCAAATGCTAACATTCACATGATTAATGAGTTGATCAACTCAGGAGTTAATTCTGAAGGTCCTGAAAGGACTAGAGAGCAGGATCTAACACCTGAAGTTCAAACTTCAACTGCTGTCAGTACTGAAGAGAAGAAAACTGACAGTAGAAAGAGTTTGAAGACTACTAAAGAGGCAGTCAAGAAAGCAAACAATGCTTCCAAAGCATTGAAGAACAAGTCTTCAGTTGCTTCACCCTCTTTAGTTGATGATCAACCTAAGATGAAGAAGAAACCATGTGAAGTATGTGGTTTGTTCAATCATCTTACAGATGATTGTTGGTACAAAAGAGGTTCCAAACTCAAACAAAAAGAAGAAATTAAAGAGAAAATGGTAAAAATGAAAACTGAGTTTGAGACCACATTTGTATCAGCAACATCAAATCCTGTAACCCTTAAGTCCTCAAAGAAATCCAAAAAGGAAGGGGTTAAACAGGTGACAGCTGAGAATGCTCAGAAGAAGAAGGGGCAACATAGGGACTTATCAAACTCCACTGGCAATATGTCTGATAAGCTGAAAGTCTTATCACAAAATCAAACACAGCTGGTTATGATGGTTCAACATCTGTTGGGTAGAGTTAACCAACTAGATGCTCCTATGTTGAAACCACAGAAAAGGAGATCCAAGCCAAAGGACTCCTCTTCTACACCATCTTCTTCCTCTCAGGCTGTTGTTTCAAATAAACCTGTTAGTTTACCATCTATTGATGAGACCAGGCCCAAAACCATAAAGGTTTGGGTCTCTAAAACTAACTGATTGTTCATAATTGCAGGGTTCTTCAACATGCCAAAGTAGCATCTGGTATGTAGACAGTGGGGGATCTATGCACATGACTGGGAATAGCTCTCTTCTTCATGACTACTCTCAAGGAAAGAAGGGATTTGTTTCTTTTGGCAATGATGCTAGGGGTTACATCATTGGTAAGGGCTTTGTCTCCAATGGAGAAATCAAATTTGATGATGTTAATCATGTGGAAAATCTCAAGTACAATCTCTTGAGTGTCAGTCAAATGTGTGATAAAGGCCATGTTGCTCTTTTCACCAGTCAAAACTGTAGGATTCTGTCATCCAAAGTTTTGCACTTGATTGACAAGGTGTTGGATGATCACACTCTCCTGAAAGCCAACAGGACAGGAAGAGTGTATGCCTTAGATCTTTCTAAGAAGATAGATCTCAAAGGCAATCCTTGCCTATTTTCCAAAGCCTCTTCTCAAGAATCTAAACTGTGGCACAGAAGGCTTGGTCATGTTAATCTCAAAAACATGAATCAGCTTACCCACAAAAGTTTAGTCAGAGGCTTACCAATAAAGGAGTTCCACTGTGATGAAACCTGCACTGCGTGTTAAAAGGAAAACAACACAAAGTCTCATTCCCTCCTATTGAAGTGCCTAAGTCCACTGCCTGCTTGCAATTACTGCATATGGATCTATTTGGTCCTGTGAGAGTAATGAGCATGGCAAAGAAGAAATACTGTCTGGTAATTGTGGATGATTACTCCAGATTTGTATGGACTTTCTTTCTACATTCAAAGGATGAGGCTGCTCAGAAGATTATCCACTTTGTGTTGTACATTGAGAAGCAGTATTCCCTTCCAGTTAAGTGTAGGAGTGACAATGGAACTGAATTCAGAAATCATACACTTGATGACTTCTATCTTTCAAAGGGAATCAAAAGGCAGTTTAGCATTCCAAGGACTCCAGAACAAAATGGAGTAGTGGAGAGAAAGAACAGGACCCTCATTGAAGCTGCAAGGTCCATGCTGGCTGACTTTGGTTTGCCACTGACCTTTTGGGTTGAAGCTGTCAACACAGCTTGCTATGTGCAAAATAGAGTTTTAGTAAATCAGAGATTGATGAAGACTCCATATGAAGCTCTCCATCATTTGGCTCCTCTGATTTCATTTTTCAAAGCATTTGGGTGTCCCTGTTTTATTCTCAACACAAAGGATCAACTCCATAAATTTGATCCTAAGGTGGATGCAGGGTATTTTGTTGGTTATTCATCTACTTGTAAGGCATACAGAGTCTTCAACTGCAGAATAAAGATGGTTGAAGAAACTCTACATGTTAAGTTCAATGAATCTCCAAAGGACAAGATTCCACAAAGCCCTGTGGAGTTATTTGATTTGGACATACTGCAATATGTTCCTCATCAAACTCCTGCTGTTGCTCCTGTCAACAGTTCACCACCCGGTGGTACTGCTGATGATGATGATGATTGTAGTACTCACCTCTTCAGGTTTAGTGATCAGCTGCCTGATTCAGCTAGACCTGATGTTCCTGTAGCTCCAGTAGCACCATCCACAACAAATGCTGATGAGATCTCTTCGAATTCAACTTCCTTTGAATTACCATCCACTGATTGGTTTCAAGGAAATGATTCACCATCACCATCTGTTACTGCTGAGCCTGCTACAAACACTTGCACAGATCTCATTGTGTATCAAGATCTGAAGAATCACCCTATGTCTCAAATCATTAGTGATATCACTGCTGGAGTATCAACAAGAAGTCAATTGTCAAATTTCTGCTTCTATGCTCTCTTCATCAGTCAGCAAGAGCCAAAGAATTATCACATTGCTTTAAAGGACAATGGATGGGTTGATGCCATGCAGCTTGAGCTTCTTCAGTTCAAGAAACAGCAAGTGTGGGAACTGGTTCCTCTACCTCCAGGTAAGTGTGCAATAGGCACTAAATGGGTGTTTAGGAACAAAACTGATGAAAATGGGCTTATTGTTAAGAACAAGGCCAGACTGGTTGTTCAGGGGTTTGCATAAGAAGAAGGTATTGATTATGATGAAACCTTTGCCCCTGTAGCCAGACTGGAAGCAATTCGATTGTTTTTAGCTTATGCTGCTTATCAAAACCTTAAATTTTTTCAAATGGATGTCAAAAGTGCATTTTTGTATGGAAAAATTAAAGAAGAGGTTTATGTATGTCAACCTCCAGGCTTTGAGGACAATAAACATCCTAATTGGGTGTATAAGCTTGATAAGGCTCTTTATGGGTTAAAACAAGCTCCTAGAGCCTGGTATGAGACATTATCAAACTTTCTTCTGGAAAACAATTTCACTAGAGGCTCCATAGATAAGACTTTATTCATTAAGAAAGCTGGGCAGCATAATCTACTTGTTCAAATTTATGTAGATGACATCATTTTTGCATCCTCTGATCCAAAGTTGTGTGATGCCTTTACAAAGTTGATGCAACAGAAGTTTGAAATGAGTGCCATGGGAGAGTTACAATTCTTTCTGGGGTTGCAAATCAAACAAAAGGCTGATGGAATTTTCATTCATCAGTCCAAGTATACAAAAGATCTTTTGCAAAAGTTTGATTTACAAAACTGTAAGCCTTGTTCTACTCCCATGTGCAGCACCACACAACTGGATACAGATCAGAAAGGTAAAGTGGTTGATGAAACACTTTACAGATGTATGATTGGGTCTTGATGTATTTAACAGCTTCTAGACCAGATATTATGTTTGCTACATGTGTTTGTGCTAGATTTCAGGCTGCACCTAAAGAGTCTCATCTGATTGCAGTCAAGAGGATCTTTAGATATCTGCAAGGCACTCCATCTCTAGGTTTATGGTATTCTACTGGACATTCTGGTAAATTAGTTGCTTTTCTGACAGTGACTATGCAGGGTGTAAGTTGACCAGGAAATCAACGTCTGGTGGATGTCAATTCCTAGGCAAGTGCTTGATTTCTTGGCAGAGCAAGAAACAGACCTTAGTTGCTACATCAACTGCTGAAGCAGAGTACATTGCGGCTGCAAGTTGTACATCTCAGGTACTCTGGCTTCAAAACCAACTTTTGGATTATGGAATTACAGAGACTAAGACTCGATTGTTAATGGATAGTGCTTCAGCTCTTTGCATTGTCAAAAATCCAGTCCCGCACTCTAGGACCAAACATATAGAGATCAGACATCATTTTATAAGGGATTGTTTTGAAAAAGGTCTGATTGATCCTAAGTTTGTGCCTAGTGCTGATGAGCTTGCAGACATTTTTACTAAGCCTTTGGATAGTTCAACTTTCCAAAACCTGGTGTTAAGGCTTGGTATGCTGCAGCTAGAATAAGTGACAACTACTGATGATCTTAGTAATAAGTACTGATGATCATTAGTACCTATGTCACATATAAGTACTGATGAGCTTTTTTACCCTCAGTAGTTTTATAACTACTGAAGGCTAAATGTCTCACAAGTACTGAAGTACTTCATCTGTTCTAAACTACTGATGTAGTTACAACTACTGATGCAGTTACAACTACTGCAATCAGTAAAAACAGATAAGTACTGATGTCCTATGAAACAACTGAAATCAGCCAAAAAGACTGATGAATGTGGTGAGGACAGTATGAAACAGCTGAAAAGCTAAGAATTGACGAAAACAGCTGAAGAGAACTTTCTCTTCAGTCGTTTGTACAATGCTGTTTCATTCTAAACAACTGAAGCAAAACCATGTCTTCAGTAGTTTTATAACTACTGATGACTAATACCAAGTCTTCAGTTGTTTCCAACAGCTGATGACAAAACCACTGTCTTCAGTAGTTTCCTAACTACTGATGACAAACACCAAGTCCTCAGTTGTTTCAATCATCTGAAGTCAAAACCACGGTCTTCAGTAGTTTTCTAAACTACTGATGCCTAACACCACGACTTCAGCTGTTTCAACGTCTGAAAGGATAATACCATGTCAACGGTCGTTTAAAACTACTGATGACTAACACCACATCCTTCAGTCGTTTCTTACCCATACCCTATAAATATCCCTAACCTAAGCTCTCAATGCTTCATCTTCTTCAAACCTAACGTTCCTCTCCAAAACTTCCCTCTTCTCCATGGCGTCCATGCAAATTAAACCGCGACACAACTGTGTTGCCTACCTCACTAAATCACCCATCTGGACTAAGTTCGATACTGCTATCGATCTTATGGTTCAGTCCCAATACAACACGCATTTCTTCTGAATCCCATACTACATGCCGAATCCCTGCACCAATTTTGGATGAACGTTACTGTTACCACTGGGGAGAACAACACACCATCCCTCCAGTCGGTCGTAAACAACAAAGAAGTAGTCATCACTCCTGCAATAATCCGCAAAATTCTTCATCTGAATGATGCTAGTTCTCCTGCTGGATATCCAAAGGGCACCACAGATCTATCCTTTGCCCAACATGGTTATCAAGGCGATCTCAGTGCCTCCACTATCTTGAAGAAACACTTTAATGACGCTGAGCGCCTAATCTTTCACATGGTGAATGTATGTTTGGCCCCTAAGACGTTGTCTTGGGATCAAATGTCGACGAAATGGCAGCAGGTAATGTATTCTATCCTTGAGCAACAACCGCTAAACTTTTCAGAAATAATATTTTCAGAGCTCAAAGATATGGCTCAAAAACTAAATGCCAACCGTTGGATACTTTATCCACGGTCATAATGGCCATTATTACAGACCAGCTTAATGCTGAGGGACTTGTTGGCTTGGGAGTCCCTGCTACGGCTGTTCTGCCGGAAGTATACTCCCGGCACAACTCTGACCAGACACTAAAAATGGCTGCCAAGCTGCGAAAACCCACGCAGCTGGAACCCACAGCCACCACCTCCAAATCAAAAGTCCCCACCAAACCACCAAAAAGAAACCCAAAACGGCTACTCAGGGAATTGAGTCCCCTGAGGATGCCCCTGCAACACAAACGTAGGATATATCCACTAGTCCAAACCCCCTAGTGGATACAATGACTCTTCCAGCCATAGCCGCTCAGGCTTCCTCTCAACAGGAGCCTGAAGCAACCACACAAGGGGTACCTACATATCTGGGATCTTCCTCACTTGAGGGGATTGCCATTGAAGAGCACCAACCTTCCCAGGTGCATACTGCTTCTATCCCTTCACCCCAAACAACCGCCCCTCACAGCCCAACTTTAATAGTTGCACAAGTGCTGACTCAACTGCACTCCTCACCCCCTCCCCAGAAACCACTGACTACTGGGAATACCTCTACAATTGAGGGGGAGGAACACAGTGCACTTGAGAACCCACAGCACAGGGGTTTACCACTTCTATCTCCTGGTGTAGACAAGGAGCTTAGAATATCTAGTGAGGCTGCCACCTCCTCTGACTCAGCACATGATCAGAATGAGGCTGGTAACATTGCCAAGACCTCACTAGAGGCAACAACTGATGATGGACACTGTCCTGAGGCTGGAAGTCCCCAGTACCAAGCACAAGGGGCACATGCATCAACTGGTCTACACCCAGTGCATGTAAATCCTGCTCTAAGCAGGAGGTCAGATGATTCAGCTTCGGCTGATGATGACCTGGGCTTTTTCTACGATGTTCTTGCCCAGAACACAATCCTTGAAGAGAAGGTCAGTAGGCTGCAAAACCTACTTGATCAACTCTCACAAGGAGAAAGACCATCTGCCTCTACCCACCCACAGATGGCACCTTCACTTGAAGGTTTCCCAAACACTGAGCCACTCCAAACTCAACCACCTGCCTCTGCTTCAGGCCCTACTTCTCAGGAACAGAACCCTCCTGAGCAAATAGGTGCTGTACTTCAAAATTCCCTCCCTCTCATCACACCCATAATCACTGATATTGTGACTAAAGCCATTGATGAGAGGCTTTCCTCCACTTTACAGCCCCTGATTGATGCTGCTGTACAAAAGACTCTTTCTGCGGTACAAACCCCTTCCTCCAATGCATCCAAAAAGGGGGAGAGTACTGCAGTGAAAGAAAAGAAGAGGAAAAGATCCGAGGAAAAGAAGGAAGCGAAGCAAGCCCAAAAGGAGGAGAAAGAACAGCAACCACTGCTCACCTACAAGCGAAAGAAAGGTGCTGATGATCACATTGCTGAAGATAAAGCCTTGGAGCTACTGATAAAAGAGGCTGATGCCGAACACAGCAGATCAATGGACAACATCATTGATCAGCTGTTTAGGCAAGGCCATGACACCAATAAACTTGACTCTGAGATTCGACGACTAGAGATTGAAGAAATCCAGAATAGATGGGCAAGTTATGAAGTGTTAGAAAGAGAAAGGCTTGAAATCATGATTAGATTATTGCAAAATATCTTGGAAGATTAATGATCGAAATCAAAGCTTGGTCCAGGGACAGTATCTTGGCAATCACCACCAAGATCTGTTCGTCTGAAGCATATACTAGGGGCTTGTTATTGAAGCGTTGAATGAAGCGGGTGCTGGGAGCAGGACTGAGCTAGCCAAGCAATCAAAAGCCACACTCACCTCAAGGATGCTAGAACAGCCTGTCAACATTCCCGCACCAAAACCACCCAAAACACAACCCACCAAACCAACTCCCTTACCCTCAAAACCCATAGCCGATGATATACCTTGAAGAAGAAGAGAAGGATATTGAGGCTAGAAGATGATGAAGAAGATGATGAAGATAGGCTGCCACTCTCAGCTGTGATTCAGTTGCCTAAGGCCACAAGTCACTCCTCAGCAATTACTCCTGAAGTCCAGAGACAAATGGTTAAAGTGAAGCTAGAAGAAGAAGAGCTTCATAAACAGCATGATGAGGAATTGCTGAAGAGAGTTGACGAAGCTTATGCAGCCACATCTTCTATCATCAATATGAAGAAGCAAGCCCTCAGACTTTACACTCTCAGGCATACCTTTCAATATCAAAAGGAAGAGTGAGGATTTGGCCTGATCCCAGGGTCTCTCACAGAATTCATAAGAAAAATATACCTCAGAGATACATTGGCCAGGTGAAAAAGATCGTAGATGAAGTGATCTCTCTGGTCTTTGTAGTTTCACCCTGGGAAATCCTAGAAGACTTCAAGAAAGCCTATAAAGCTAATCTAACCCCTCAGAAGATGCTGGAAAACAAAATAGTGAAAAAGGGGTTAGTTT
Organism: Flaveria trinervia; assembly: GCA_025506515.1. NCBI lineage: Eukaryota > Viridiplantae > Streptophyta > Magnoliopsida > Asterales > Asteraceae > Flaveria > Flaveria trinervia. The sequence goes on along the minus strand of CM046448.1, from coordinate 56,356,238 downwards.
ACAAGAGACTTGAGGAAGTCAGGAAAAATGAGCTCCAGTTGTTCCTAGAGGGTAATCACCCGGATGAGTTTGCTTACAGAATAATAACAACTGTGGAGCTAAAGAATGGGAAACAGGCCAAATACCTGTCTGAGTATTATGGGCCTGAATCATTGTTTGAAGGAGGTGCTGAAGAGCTAACCATGGAGGAACAAATCACCTTCCTTGAGGCCTACACAAGAGAGTCGTACAAACTCATTATGGGGAAGTGAATCTCATGAATGGGATAACAATCTGTGTCCTGTTCCCCAAAACAGAGTTCCCATTCATACTCTGCCAAACAAATATTTGAGGTTTCTTCCCAGGCCGGAGCTTACATGGGTCATCTTCTCTGCTGATCAAGAAGGAAAAAGACCAACACTTTGCCAACAATAAGTGGGACAATGAATAATTTAGAGGTTTTGGCTGCATTGGTTCAGGGGGAGTTTGTTGGACCAAAAGAACCAATGAGCCAAGATCAGAAAACCTCTAAGTCCACATGGTATCACAACAACTACTGAAAGACTCATCAGCAGTTTGACAAGTGCTGAAGACTTCAACAGCTGAAGATCAAGTGCTGAAGATTCCAACAACTGAAGAACTAAAGTGCTGAAGTACAACAGCTGAAGAACACAAGTATTGAAGCTGAACAGCTGAAGAACACAAGTGCTGAAGCTGAAAGACCAAAGTACTGAAGTACAACAGCTGAAGAGTTTACAAGTGCTGAAGATCAACAATTGATGTACAAAGTCTGAAGACAAAGACTGAAGACATCAGCTGATGATATCTACTGAAATCATCAGCTGATGAAACATCTGAAGGTCAAAGTCTAAAGATCAAGTACTGAAGCATCAGTAGTTTGTCACAACTGCTGAAGAGTACTTCTTCAGTAGTTGTGATATCAGTAGTTTTATATTTCTAGTTTCAGTAGTTTTATGTTTCAGTAGTCTTGTAAAACGACTGAAGAGCTTGTTCTTCAGTCGTTGTAGTTTCAGTAGTTTTATATTTTGTACTTAACACTCTGATATGTTCTCAGTAGTTGTGAACATTTCAGTAGTTTGTTAAGAGTTAGTTATTTTTGTATTAGATCTGCCAGTTGTCACTTTCCGTGATAACAGCAGTGATTGTTGCACTCTATATAAAGAGTGACAACCTATTGTAATATGTGTGTAGAATGAATGGAATGAATGAATGATTTGATTAGAAATATTCTACATCTATAAACATTCCTTGAAATCAGAAATATATATTCTCTCCCTATAACCGTATGTGCTCTTAATGCATACAAGTATCGATTGCTTGCTACAATTTGTCTAATTCTTGTTCGTATTCCGCTGCTTTGAACTCTAATACATCAAACTTGTGATCGCTGATCCTGTCAGAACCTGTTGGAGTGTAGCAAAGAGGTTGCATTGAGTCTATTGGCTTCACTATTCTCTCTTTCCATAACAAAGTTGTGACAAGGTTCATCGAACCTCCACTGGATTATCTGCCTTCTAGGCACAAGAGACTGACTAGGAATCTTGTCCTCTTTCTTTGTATCCAGTAGAGTCACTAGTTTCCTTCTGAGCTTCTTCTCTTCATCATTCAAAGAGTCTGAGTTGAGTCCCAGAAGTCTCGCAGCCTGGTCCAAAGTTCCTCTAGGCAAATCAAGGAATTTATCTCTTGTGAGGAAACTTGAAGAACCATCAACATAGGTGATGTTGACAGAGTCTTCTACACAAGAGACTTCGCTCAGAGTAGTGCAGTTCACGAGCTTCGTCTTGATTGCCTTAAACTCCTCAAGGGAGAGATGTTGAGAAGGCTGAGGGGATAGTCTGGATGGTAATTGGGCAGGTTTAGATTCAGAGGTTCTGGCTAGTGTTTTGGGTTGGATGATGGGAAGTTTGTTGGTTGAGGTGAGAGAGTAGGTGAGGGTAGTGATGTGGGTTCAGGGGTGAAAGGTTCAGGTTTAATGGTGAATGGCAAGGGGTGAAGGTTCAGATTGTAGTTGGGTGGTAGCAGTGAAGGTCATCCCTTTTATCCTTCTATACTTCTCTTTCCTTTTCCCCATCCGGATGTCAGCCTTAATTTCACTAACAATCCGTTGGAGTGTCCTTTCAGACATAGGACCCACCTACCTCCAAGAGAATCCATGAGCCCGAAGATAGTCCTTCATCCAGGCTTTCTCAGTGAGCTTCTTGGAGGCAGTGACCCTGGCTTCTTCTTCCTTCTTCTTCTTCTCTCTGGCCTTTTCTTTTGCAGCCTTTTTCCTTTCTTTCTCCATTTGATCCTGCTCTTTGTTGTAGAGCCAGAGGATCATATCATCATTGTGTGGAGAAAGTTCTTGAATCTCAAAGCCTCTAGAGAGTAGGAAGTTCACCATGTTTCTCCTTAGTTGCAATTCAGCCTCCTTCTGTTTCTTTTCCTCTTCTTTCTCCAAGGCCAACCTGGCTTCTTCCTCAAGTTTCAGCCTGGTTGCCTTCTCCAGATCCACCAACTCCACTAATGGTAGCAGGAGTGTTTCTTCATTGGCAGCTCCCATTTCAATAAGCTGGTCAATTATCTGCTCTTTTATTTTATTGATGACAACCTCCTGATTGGAAGCAGCTGCTTTTGTACTGGCAGCTAGCAACTTCTCAGTCTGAAGTCTTCCTTTCTTCTTGAGTTTCTCAATCTTCTCCTCTTCCTGAAGCTCTTCCGCAGTCATCTTCCTTTTTCCTTTGTCTTTTGAAGATCCTGACTGTGGTGGTTCTTGGAGAGAGGTTTCTGATTGTGAGAGAGGCAGAGATGGTGTCTGGGATGGAGGTAGAATTGGAAAGTCCTCATTGCTCACCTCAGATGCCATTTCCAGGATTGCATCTGTGATGATCAGTTCCTCGGACATTTTGAACAGTCCTTCTGCAGCTTCCATTTCAGCTTTGGAAGATTCAGCTTGTTCTTCCGAGGCTTTAACTTCAACTTCAGAAGTTGGAGGTGATGCAGATTCTGTCCTAACTATTTTAGTCACTAGGTTCCATATGGACCTTAGGTTGACCAACTTCTTCCATAGTGGTAGAAAGTGCAGTCAGCCTCTGAAGCTCTTTAGCTCCAAAGTAGATCATTGCAGCATCATGGCTTGGCTGCTAAAAGGAGGATCTTAACAAAAAATTGGTGAAGAGTCTGTAGAGATCACTGAGCATCCTTGGGTCAATCTGAAGAATGACGTGAGATGGCTCAGCTGCTCAGATGATGGGAGAAGAAGATATTGAAGTTGAAGGTTGGCTCTGTGGAACCTGATGTATTTGTCTTTGAAAATTCTCCCCTTTTTGGTAGCATCATCTTGAGAGCTAGATGATCTAGAAGAAGAAGTCAGTGAGACCTGAATAGGTACATGCCTAACAGACCTCTCTGTCTGTTTCTAACTAGTTGAGCCTTGAGATTGTCAATCTCAACTTGCTGAGTGGCAGACCTTGCTTCTAAAGTCCTAACCAAGGATTCAAGGTTTGAGACTTTAGATAGAAGGTCTTTAACAAGGAGTTGCATGTTTCCCTCATCTTCTTTTAAAGAATCATGAGAAGAGGGTGGGTGTTCCTAAAGATGTTAATTTCATATTCATTAAAAGCAATGAGGTCTATGAGGGGGTTGATTTGGTTCTTCCGAAGGAGTCTGTTCGTGTAATCAAGGACAGATTTGCTAACACCATTTATGGGTATTTCTTAGATCATCGAAAGGCTTTCCGATGGTTGAACACTATGTGAAGACACACTGGAGGCAGTATGGGCTGCAGAAACTTATGATGAACTCGAATGGCTATTTCTTCTTTAAATTTGCTGATCAAAAAGGATTGAAGGAGGTCTTAGATAAGGGTTCGTGGATTGTCAGGTCTTAGCCGTTATTCCTTAAAATTTGGACACCGACAACTATTTTAAAGAATGCGGAGGTTACAATGGTTCCGTTTTGGGTTAAAATTCATGATGTTCCAATTGCGGCTTACACTGATGATGGTCTTAGTTTAATTGTATCATCTCTTGGTCAACCTAAGGATGTTGATGCATACACAACAAAGATATGTACTGAAGCATGGGGAAGGAGTAGTTATGCTCATACGTTGATTGAAATCTTAGCTGATCGTGAGATAAAAGAGACTATCACAATGGATATTCCAAATCGGTTTCTTCTTTTTGTTCCTCACTTCCACGAATCCACCACCATCCACATGTGTTCATTGCAAGGTGTTTGGTCATATTTCTGATGCTTGTCCAAAGCAAATTAAAGCAATCACAAAGCTGAAGCAGGTAGATAACAAGGAAGTGGATGGTGGTGGATTCGTGGAAGTGAGGAACAAAAAGAAGAAACCGATTCCCAAGCAGAATTTTGTCTATCGTTCCAAGTTAAACTCATCTCAATCCCAACTGAAATCTAATGTGAAGCCAGAAGATATACCTTCAACAAGTAATCTTTTGGTGCCTTAGATAATGATGATTCTACACGGAATACAACATCATGTCCAGAAATGGAAGAAGATGAAGTTTTTGATGACTCGATTGAAGCAACAAGTTTTGTTACGGTGGGGTTAAACAAACAAGATACTAAAAAAGGGGCAAGCACTCCTTCTGGGTTGGTTATCAATGGTTAGTCTTGCATGTTGGAACATACGAGGATGGAACCGTCCTCTAAAACAGAAAGAGGTTCGACAGGTGGTACACGATAATAAACTAAGTTTCTGCGCCATCCTAGAGTCGCATGTAGATATTTCTCGGTTGATTTCTGTTTGCAAGAGAGTTTTAAACAATGGGACTGGTCATCTAATGGGCATGTATGTACTAAGGGAACGAGAATCATTCTTGGGTGGGACCCAACTGTATTGGATGGGATGGTCATTGACCAGTCGGATCAAGTGGTGAATTTGCAAGTTTCATTGAAAGTGGGTAAAAAGATTTTCTTATGTTCTATCATTTATGCTAATAATTATTATATTTCTAGACATCATTTGTGGAACAGCTTGTGATACCATAAATAGCTTGTTAAAGATAATCCATGGGTTCTTATGTGGGATTTTAATGCGACCCTTAATCTGGATGACTACCTTATGGGACCGTGAAGGGTTGATATTAGTATGAGGGAGTTTAGGGAATGTGTGGAGAAGATTGAAGTTGCTGATGTGAATGCTTCTGGTTGTCACTTTATGTGGAACCAGAAGCTGAAGACTGGTGTGGGCATTTTTAAAAAGCTTGATCGGGTTATGTGCAACGAACCGTTCTTAGATAAATTTAGTATGGTAAGTGCTGTATTCCAGCCTTATCGCTTATCTGATCATTGCCCTTGTGTTCTGAAGATTCCTTCTATGAACCGTAACAAGACAAGGCCTTTCAAGTTGGCGAAATTACTGCTATATAAACCAGAATGTGCTAGGATTGTGGAAGATGCTTGGACCAAAAATGTGGTAGGTGTTCCCTAATTTCAAGTTACTAAGACATTGAAAGGTCTCAAAACACCTCTTAGGTCTCTTTTGTTCAAACAAGGTAACTTGCAAACCAAGGTGTCTAAATATGGAGCAGAATTGGATGAGGTACAGCTCCAAATTGATAAGGACCCGTATGATTCTTCTTTATGAAGCCGTGAAGAGGTTCTTCTAAAATCTTTTCATGAAGCAACCTTAGATGAAGAAAGATTTCTTAAGCAAAAATATAAAGTGCAATGGCTTGCTGAAGGTGACTCAAATACCTGCTATTTCCATTATATTCTTAAAACTAAGAACAATCGGAGTAGAGTGGACACTATACGGGATGTTAATGGAGTCATGTATGAAGGTGGAGATATGGAGAAAGTTTTTGTAAAATTTTATGAGGACTTTTTGGGCCGTGATGGTGATACTACATTGTCACCGCCTCATGATTTATTTGTTCATAAAGTTAGCTCATCTCAGGCGGTTCATATGACTAGAAGTGTGTCTTCAGAGGAGGTTAAACAAACTATGTTTTCTATTGGTGAAAATAAGTCACCAGGTCCTGATGGCTTTAGCTCTACTTTATTCAAAAATGTAAGGCCCCGTTCCTGGGTACCTCACAATTGGTCATTCACAGCAGTTAAAACACTACACATTATAATTATATAAACTTTAAGCAGCGGAAATGATTTATCAAAAACCATTCATTTCATTTAAAACACTGTTGTTAAGCAATACATCATCAGTATCTGTTTACAAAAGAATTGTTTCAATGCATTACAATACAACAACAACATAGAATACAAATGGATGTCAGTCTTTCCCTGCCGAGTAGCTTCGCCCTCATGCCATCCTCAGCAATAATTACCTGCCAACTGAAAATGTATAAAAATCAGCGTTGCTGAGTGAGTTCTAGTTTTAAAAGTAATAAAATACTTTCTATATGTTGTATAAGAAAATACCCTTTTTTGTAAAATACAACTCTGTATGTATATGCGAGCACACATTAACTATATGAACAAATACTGTTCGTTCTCATTATTGTATGCCTTGTCTGTTCTGTAAACTTTTATCTTTATGTTTCACTTTCTGTATGGACCAATGAGCAATACCCTAACTATATGCGCGATGGAAAACGGGTGATGAGCCATCTATATCCCTCGAAAGGGTCAACTATATCCCCCGAAAGGGTCAACTGTATCCCTCAAAAGGGTCAACTGTATCCCTCGAAAGGGTTCTGTGTACTATGTACAATGCCAACCCAATCACCAGGACACGCTACAAAGGTCCTGCCAATCTCAATTGATTGACCCGGTGTGCATAACAGGCTAGCTAACCCGCAGCATAGTTGAGATAACGACAACATGGTCGTGCACCTCCTGTAAGCTTGCAAGACTTGTTAACATTTTCATTAATGTTCCTCTTCTTTTCTTTATTGCTCTTTCATTTTATTATTACGATATACTTTACGTTACGATAATTACATACCACGTAAAGTCATATACTATAAGTAATAATAATAATAGCAATAACAATAATAAGGAACAACCATAAGTAATCATATCATGCATGAAACATCATCATTAATAAGCCCTTAGTCAACCTCGGTCAAAACCCTAAAGCACAGACTCCTAGAAAATTCTGTAAAAATTTCTAAGTGCTTAGGCGCATGGGAACTCTTTGGATGCATGAGCCCTGCTCGGGAGTTTCATCACTATGTAGGCGTATCAGCCAACACTTAAGCATTTTTCACTTAGGCGCATGAACTATTCAGGCGCATGGGCACTATTTGTGCGTATGAACACTTAGACGCATGGATAATTCGGACGCATGGACACTTAGGCGCATGAGCCACTTGGGCGCATGGGCACTATTGGGGCGCATGGCCCTATACTTAGTCGTCTGGCTAACATTTCTAGACGCATGGACCATTGTTCAGGCACATGGGCTGTACTTAAACATTTCTAAGGCAATCTTAGGCACATGGATTACACTTAATTCCTTCTAAGGCATTCTCAGGCGTATGAGCCTCACCCAGACGCATGAGCTTTCTGTAAAACATGATCCTAGGATGTTTTCAACCCCAATCCTCAAACTCATTTGTTCTAAGCTTAATATGGCTATTCTAAACATGAACAACCTATAAGCATTCAAGAATCACATCCAATCATGCACATTACATACGGGTAAACATACATAAGCTTTGAAAATCGTTTGAACACATTTTCAGCCCCAAAGATAGTTTAAAACAAGTAAAAATCAGGGTCTAAAACTCACCTGGTGCAACTTGGGTGCTCTTCTTTTCTAACCCACTTGCAATGAGTTCAAACACCTAAAAACAACACCAACACACACACCCGAGCACATGCACAAACATAAGCACATAAACACATAATCGGGATAAAAACCCATCATAAACACATAAAAACCACGAATTCTTACCTTGAATTCGTTCACTTCTTCTTCTTCTTCTACAAGCCAAGAGTTTTCCCCTGCTCCCTCTCTCTAAAACCGAAGAAATGTTGATGTGAAGTGAGGGTGGGCGGCCATGCCCACCTTTACACCAACTTTTTCAAAGTTTTGTCCTTTTGGACACTTTTAGTCCCTCCACTTGGACTTAATTGCCTTTCTTTATTTTTATTCCTCATATCTTGTCTTTTAAAAATAACGGGTGTTACAAGTCCACCCCTTTATATAGGTTTCATCCCGAAACTTGTTATTCCTCGAATAGATGAGGATAATGCTGCCTCATCTCCTCCTCAGTTCCTATGTAGACTCGGATCCCTTCATGTGCTTCCACTGTACACGCACAAGGAGAACCATTTTATTTTGCAGCCTCTTTTCTTTAGGATCGATGATTGCCACTGGTTGCTCCACATAATTGAGTCTTTCATCTACTTCAATGTCCTCCAACGGAACAATCATGTCTTCATCAGCTAAGCACTTTCTCAGATGAGATACATGGAATGTCGGGTGAATCCCACTTAACTCATCCGGTAATTCCAACCTATAGGCCACCTCTCCTCTCGAGCAATGATTCGGAAAGGGCCTATATATCTTGGGCTCAACTTGCCCCGCTTCCTGAATCTAATGATACCCTTCCAAGGTGAGACCTTCAACATAACCCGGTCACCCACCTGGAACTCGATCAGTCTGCGTCTTCTATCGGCATACGACTTCTGCCTATCACTAGCGGCCTTCACGAAGGCTTTAATCTTTTCAAGCTTCTCAGTCGTAGCCTCGATTACCTCGATGATCTCCAAATTCCTTTTGACTGATGTCACCCCAACATACGGGTGTTCTGCATCTCCTACCGTATAGCATCTCGTATGGTGGCATGCCAATACTGGCATGATAGCTATTGTTGTACGAGAATTTAGCTAACGGTAAGTGGTCATCCCAACTTCCCCCAAAATCAATCACACATGCCCGAAGCATGTCTTCCAGTGTCTGAATGGTCCTTTCTGATTGACCATCAGTTTGGGGATGATAAGCTTTGCTAATATGTAACCTCATCCCCAAAGCATCGTGGAATTTCTTCCAGAATTTAGATGTAAACCGGGTGTCACGATCAGACACAATGGACACCGGCACACCATGACGAGTTACAATCTCCTTGATGAATAGGTCAGCCAACCACTCAGATGAATATGTCTCGCGGATTGGTAGGAAGTGAGCACTCTTCGTCAAACGGTCAACGATCACCTATATGGCATCGTACCCCTTCGGAGTATGTGGTAGCTTTGTAATGAAATCCATGGTGATGTGCTCCCACTTCCATTCCGGTATATCCAAAGGTTGGATCTTCCCATACGGCTTCTGATGTTCCGCCTTCACTTGTAAACAAGTAAGGCACTTACTCACATACTCCACCATGTCACGCTTCATACCAGGCCACCAATAATCTTTCTTCATATCTTGACACATCTTCGTGGCAACAGGATGAATGGAGTATCGAGTCTTGTGAGCTTCATCCAGAATCCTCACACGTAGATCCCCGAAACGAGGAATCCACACCCGTCCAAATCGAGTTTTAACACCGAGTGTGTTTTCACCCAATTCCCCAACCAGACCTCTCATCCTTTCAGAGTTTAGATGATCTTCTTTTAATGCCTCTTGACTTGCTTCATTACATCAGAGGTCATGATCAGTTGCTACGCTTTCACCCAAATTGGCTCAGGCCTCTCTTCCAGCTAAGAGCATCAGCCACCATGTTGGCCTTGCCCGGATGGTAATGGATCTCGCAATCATAATTCTTTATGAGCTCCAACCATCTTCTCTACCTCATGTTCAGATCTTTTTGCTCAAAGAAGTACTTCAAGCTCTTGTGGTCAGTGAAAATGGTACACTTCATCCCGTACAGATAGTGCCTCCAAATCTTTAGTGCAAAGACCACGGCTGCTAGCTCCAAGTCATGAGTAGGGTAGTTGACCTCATGAACTTTCAACTGTCGGGATGCATAGGCTATAACCTTCCCCCTTTGCATTAATACACACTCTAACCTTGAGCAAGAAGCATTTGAATATACCATCAAATCCTCACTTCCTTCGGGTAATGACAAGACAGGAGCTTGAGTCAACCTCACCTTTAACTCTCGAACGCCTGTTCTTAGGCTTGACCCCATATAAACTTACATCCTTCTGGGTCAACTTGGTCAGTGGAGAAGCGATATTGGAAAAGTCCTGAATGAACCTTCGATAATACCCTGCCAACCCCAAGAAACTACGAATCTCGGATGGCATCCTTGGAGACTTCCATTGCATCACAGCCTCCACCTTAGCAGGGTCTACCATAATCCCCTCAGGATTTATCACGTGACCTAAGAATTGAACTTCGCGTAACCAGAACGCACACTTGGAGAATTTGCCATACAACTTCTCCCTTCTTAAGGTCTCTAACACCTCCTGAATGTGATCGGCGTGCTCTCCTTACTCTTTGAATAAATCAGAATATCATCAATAAACACAATCACTGATTTATCTAACATTGGCCGACACACTCGATTCATCAAGTCCATAAAAGCAGCTGGTGCGTTGGTCAGACCAAATGACATAACAAGAAATTCATAGTGACCGTACCCATGCGAAAAATGTCTTAGGGATATCTTGCTCCTTCACCTTCAGCTGATGGTAACCAGATCGAAGATCTATCCTTGAAAACCAACTGGCACCTTGGAGCTGGTCAAACAGATCATATTCTTGGTAGGGGGTATCGGTTCTTCATTGTCAACTTGTTAGCTCACGATAATCGATGCACATGCTCATAATACCGTCTTTCTTCTTCACAAACAGAACGAAGCACCCCAAGGAGAGATACTCGGCGTAATGAACCCCTTATCAAGCAGCTCTTGCAACTGCTCCATCAGTTCTTTCATTTCTGTGGGAGCTAATCGATATGGTGCTTGGCAACGGGTGAGCACCGGGTATCAGATCAATTTGGAACTCAATCTCGCGATCCGATGGCACGCCGGGTAAGTCTTCCGGGAATACATCCGGAAAGTCACACACAACTGGTACATCGGATAGTTGTGGTGTTGGCACGTCCACATCCTTTACATAGGCCAAGTAGGCACTACATCGACACCTCATGCACTTTCCTGCCACCGCCATCGAAATCACTTTCGGGATCGTCGTGACACGATCACCATAAACGTCACCTTATTCCTGTCAGGCGCTGTCAATCGGATCATCTTCTTGTGACACATGATGTTTGCTTCATAGGGTGCTAACCAGTCCATCCCTAGTACTACATCAAATACACCTAGGGGTATCACGTGTAATCTAGCAGCAAACCTATGGCCTTCTAGTTTTATGGCACAATCCTCTATCACATCAGTAATTCTAATGGACTTACCAATAGCAGTTTCTACATCGAATGGTGCACTGACCTTGCTACTACTAACAGGCAACTTAGCACAGACAGTAGAGGAAATAAAGCTCATGCTAGCACCGGAATCAAACAATACAGAGGCACAAGTTTGGTTTACTAGAAACATACCTGACACAACATCGGGATCAGCTCTGGCTTCCTCCCAGGTCATAGTGTAAGCTCTAGCACTCGCCCTCTGCCCTCCTTCCTCCTGGTTCTTCTTCTCTGCTCCAGAGCTCTCCGCCTTAGCTTCTTACAGTCTCTAGCGATGTGGCCAGCCTGGCCACACCTAAAGCATTCGTTCGTCCCCATCCTGCACTCACCAGTATGCTCCCTTCCACATTTGTCACACCTCCTCAGCCCTGATCTAGATGTGACCACATGTTGGTCACCCACCTTTGCCACCTTCTTGTTTGGAGCAGTTCTACCACGCCCAAACGGTTTCCCATTCCAGTTCCGGCTACCACCATCCTTCTTATCCACCTTCATATGCCTACGGATATCCGCCGGCAGCCCCTAAATGTATCTTTTAATCTTTCTTGATAGTGGTGTCACTTGATCGGGCACCAGCCGCGCCATTTCATTGAATTTGGTGTGTACTGCTGGTGTGTCATCGATCCCGCCTCAACTGCAGGAAGTCTCTTTCTACCTTGTCCATCTCTCTGTGTGGACAGAATTCCTCAATCACTAACTTCTTCAGTTGGGCCATCTATCCTCCCAATGGCCCTGCTACCCTCGGCTTGGACAATGTTGTCCCACCAGCACAAAGCCGAGTCCCCAAAAGAGTGGGTAGCAAATTTCACCTTCTGATCTTCACGACACTCACTGATATTGAGGACAACCTCCATTTCCCTCACCCATCGGTGAGCAGCTACAGCAGTGTCGTTTCCATTGAAAGTAAGGGGCTTGCATCTCATAAACGCCCCATAGTTACAGCCTCGGGTCACCTCTGGTGTAGGCTCTTCTTCTTCCTCCTCCTTATCATCAAAGAGAACCGTTTTTGGCTCTGGTTGTTCCTGTCCTCCCGAGGACCTATTCATCTCCTTTCTTTCCCCATTCCCTACGGCCTTGATCACTTCGGTCACCACAGATGGTAGAATCGTCTGCATGAGCTGGTGAAGCTCTTCCACCACAGCCTCCTTTACTGAGGCTCTCAGATTGGCGCTCTCATCACCACCCTCCGGATGAGGGGTCTCTGGTTCTTCATGAACCATTTTCTCGGCTCTCGGTCTCCCTCTCTTGGGTCGCGGAGTAGCACATGACCTCCACCATGAGAAGCTTTTGAAGATCTACCGCCAGCCATCCTCTAAAATCACACTATAAGATTCCAACACTAACGCGGTCATTCAAGGTAATACTCAGTTTATGTCAAGTATAGTAAGTCCTGAATTACAGTGGCCAGTTGTCATTAGCCACTTACTTTACTCTTCATACCCCAAGCATCTCCTATCCTGACTTAATCAGTATCTAAATCTACTAAGAGCACATAATCAAATATCATGCGCACATAATACGGTTAACATTAGGAAAAGACATACATGATGGCACGTAGCTACTCGGGCTGACATCCCTCAATTTGTCCCATTTTTAGTTTAAGTTTAGGTTTTAAAAGTTTATTTAACCAAATTCTCTTAAACTTTGGCTCTCATACCAACTTGTAAGGCCCCGTTCCCGGGCACCTCACAGTTGGTCATTCACAGCAGTTAAAACACTACACATTATAATTGTATAAACTTAAGGAGCGGAAATAATTTATCAAAAACCATTCATTTCATTTAAAACACTGTTGTTAAGTGCAGGATCGGGTTTGTCACAGAAACACTTGGATTTCTCTCAAAATCACTTATATAAACACTCAATTCAGATGAAGTTAAGTCTTTCACAAGAGTTGATAATAATATAATAAGTAGTGAACACACAAAAATAAATTTTCAAGGCACTTGTATATATTATTTTCTCAACTCAAGATATTACAAGACTCTTACAAGCATGATATATAAGTTACAATGAGAGACTATATATACTAGATCCTACAGCCGGATATAATTTGATACCAGCTGAAAACCTAAGACTAAAGCATATACTACAATGCTAAAGTTAAGGTATCTTAGATAAAGTATTATCTAAGATATGATAGTCATGACATGTCCATGACTTACCTTTTGTCACCAACTAAAGATGGAAACTGTACTAACATAAATGGTAAATAGTGGATTAAAGTATGGTCAACTACATGGCTTTTGAGAAAACCCATACAGTATCTCAGAGATTTGCAGCGGAGTGTCAGGAAGGCCATACTTATGTCCACTGGATAATAGCAGTGTTTTCCGAAGGTAAGTTGGTTTTAGAAGAACAAGTTCTTCTGAACCCACTTATACTTCGGAAGAGGCTTCTATACTTCCAAGCTTGAGAACTTCTGTACTTCCGAATTTGACTTCAGATCTTTCTTTCTAAGTCTTTAACTTCGGAAGTAGGTTCTTTGTCTTCGGAAGTTGGAACTTTTCCTTCGGAAGTAAGCTTTACACTTTGTCTTCGGAAGAGCTCCTTTTCCTTCGGAAGTTCCACAATTGGCTTCGGAAGTCCTTTACTTGTAGTACCAAAATCTTCTAAGTGACTTGGTTTTGTTTGCACCAGCCTTTTAGATCCAACAAACTCCCCCTAGCTGATGCTACCAAAACCTCACTTATTCCTGCTTCTCAAAGCTTTCACACTAGGACAAAAGGTATTTGTCTGTCTCTTTGTTCTTCCCGGAAGTGGTGCTGAGAAGTTTGTACAAGTCATTGGAGGATAGGAGATCCAGTCTATCACTCTGAATGACATGTACCCTTTGTTGTGCCCCTTAAAAAGAGTTAGTTGACGGGAGTTATAGTCATACTCCTATCTGACTATGGATTCTAGTTCAGGCCTTCAACACCATTTGTAAAAAGGCTTTGCCTTGGGTTGCTGATCCCTTCCTTTCCTCCTCCTCTCTCAGTTTCAACTCTTTCAACCTTGCTTCTAGCAGTTAGCTCGGCCATATGAAGGCTACCTAGATGATTTCTGATATGGGCAGCTACATCAGAGTTTGAAGGGTTGGAGAATGTCTTCTCTGCTAACTCAGCAATATCAAATCTGCATAAGTGTAGCAGAGATGAGGCACTCAGCCTGTTGAGCTCTCCATTCTCTCTTTCACACAACAAAGTTGTGAGAAGAGTCTTTGAACCTCCACCAGATGATCTTCTTTCTAGGTGCAAGAGGTTGTCTTGGCACCCTGTCGCTTTTCTCATATCCAATAGAGTCACCAGCCTTCTCATTAACTTCTTTTCTTCCTCATTCAAAGTGTCTGAATTGAGGCCAAGTAGAATGGCAGCTTGGTCCAATGTTCCTCTGGGCAGATCAAGAATTGATCTCTAGTAAGGGAACTTGAGGATCCGTCAATATAGTCAATTAACAGAATCCTCCACACAGGAGATATCGCTCAGAGTTGTGCATTTTATGAGCTTTGTCTTGACTGCTTTGAATTCTTCTAAGGAGAGATGTTTAGAAGGCTGAGGGGATGGTTTAATGGGTTGATGGGTAGGTTGAGGTGTTGGGTTCTGGCTAGAGTTTGGGTTGGTGGATGGGAAGTTTAGGTGGTTGAGGTGAAGGATTTGGTAGGAGTGATGGTGTAGATTCAGGGTGTATGGTTCAGTGGTTGGTTCGGTTTTGATGGGGAGTGAGAAGGGTATGGTTTCAGGTTGTGGTTGGGTTTGGAGTTCGGGTTGAGTGGTTGCTTTGAAGGTCATCCCCTGTCCCCTTTTTACATCTCCTTCCTCTTCCCCGCGCGAATCAGCTTTAATGTCACTGACATGTCGCTGGAGAGTCTTTTCTGACATAGGACCCACCTGCCTGCTAGAGAAGCCATGAGCTCTGAGATAGCTCTTCATCCAGGCCTTCTCACTCATTTTCTTGGCAGCGGTCAGTCCTGTTTCCTCTTCCTTCTTCTTCTTTTGCAATAGCTTTCCCTTTCAGCTCTTTTCTCTCTTTCTCCATTTGATCTTCCTCTTTGTTGAAGAGCCAGAAGATCGTATCATTGTTATGTGGAGATAATTCTTCTTGAGAGAAACCTCTGGAGGTTAGGAAAGTTATCCTTTCCCTCTTGAGCTGTAGATCAGCTTCTTTTTCCTTCCTCACCCTTTCTTCTTCCAAGGCCAGCCTTGTAGCTTCTCTTTTTGCTGTTTTAGAAGCAAGGTTGCCTTTTCCAGCTCTATTACTCTCTAATGGTAGCAGGAGTACATCCTAGTTGCAGCTTTAGACTAACAAGTCTATCGATTATCTCTACCCTTTTCGGGTTGTTGACCGCCTCCTGGTTGGTTGCAGCTTCTTTGGTACTTGCAGCTAACAGTTTTCCAGTTATCAGCCCACCTTTTCTTTTGAGTTTCTTCAACCTTTCTTCCTCCTGAAGCTCTTCCGAAGTCATCTTCCTCTTTCCTTGGATGTCTTCGAAGTACTAGACTTTGGGGGTTCTTGGATAGAATATTTAGGTTGAGTAGTAGAGATGGGAGCTGGAGTTAATGATGTTGGAGCTAAAGGTTGAGTGAGAAAATCCTCTCTATTAACCTCAGATGCGAGTTCCAGGATTGCATCTGTGACTATTAGATCATCGGATGAGAATAGTCCTTCCGCAGCAGCAATCTCAGCTTCGGAAGTTTGAACTTGTTCTTCTAAGGCTTTGAATTGTGCTTTGGAAGTCTGTGAAAATGCACTATCTGTCCCGACGGTTTCAGTTGTTGGGCATCATTCCTTGTTTCCCCTTCGAAGTTAATCTTAGGTTCCACTTGGACCTTAGGTTGACCAACTTCCTCAATAGTGGTAGAAGGTGCATTTAACCTCCGAAGCTCTTGAGCTCCAAGTAAATCACAGACATATCAGGGCTTGGCTGTTCTATAAGAGATTCCAATAGGAACTTGTTAAAGAACCTATTGAGATCTTGGAGCATCCTTTGATCCACTTGAATAACGACTGGAGGAGGCTCAGGGAAGATTGAAGCTTGTTGCACAGGATATTTTGATCTCAAGGAAGTGAGAGCTTGACTTTGGGTTTCATCTTGTCTTTGACTTTGTCTCTGAACACTCTCCCCCTTTTGGTAGCATCATCCTGAGAGCTTGATGAGCTAGAGGAAGAGGTCAAGGAGACCTGAATTGGTACATGTCTAACAGACCTCTCAATCTGTTTCTCAGCTAGTTTGGTCTTGAGAGTTTCAATCTTAAGTTACTGAGTGGCAGACCTATCCTCTAAAGTCTTAACCTTGGATTCAAGATTTGAGACTTTAGAAAGTAGGTCTTGAATGGTAAGTTGCATTCTTCCCTCATCTTCTTTTGAAGAAATTACGGGGAGATGAGGTAACATACCTTGTATGTTCATCCTCACCACCAGATATGGCTTCTAGGCACCCTGGTTTCCCTGCTCAAAGATGTCTCTTTCAAAGTCATCAAAGGGCATGGTTGCTGTAGATTCAGTCTCATTGATATTACCATTGTCCTAAGGATCCATTGAGAATCCTTTAGTAGTGGCAGCTGAATCTACATGAGTCCCCTTCACATCAGTGGGACTCACCTCAGTAAAGCTTTGCTGATGGGGGCTAGAGATAAGAGGTCTCTCTAGGCTCTATTGATCCTTGAGAGGTGTTATGGATCAACTTCATTGCCCTTAAGAGACATAATCTCTTCATCAGTTCCAATTAAAATGACAGTAAAGGATATGGAAGTGAAACCTAATGACCCGGGACTTTGATCAATATCTAAAGGCATTGAGCCTGTGATAGGGTTGTCCCTTTTTGGCTGCTTAGGGGAGTATGGAGACTCACCCTGAGGGCTTTCAGCTTGGGTTATGGGCTCATGGGTCTGAGACTGAGGAGACTCAAGAACCATATTGAGGTCAATTGTGAAGGATGGTTGGACCTCAGGCTGAGTGGGAGCCCTTTATTCCACTCTAGCCTTTTGGGTAGAACATGAGAGCTTGTTCAATCAGAGAAGATTGAACAAGGGTTCATTTGCGACGTCTCTGATAAGTAAAGGTAATGGTTGGAGAAGGTAGATTTGGCAAAGTGGGGGTAGTTGCTGGTGTCGGTTCATCACCTGTGGGGTTAACAGGGATGTCACCAGGAGCCGTTGGCACGATCATACCTGGAAGAAGTGTAGTATCACTTCCGGTGAAGTTGGTGGACACTCTCTTCAAAGTCTTGAAGATGGTCGGCCTCATTTGAGCGCAGTCAGAGCAGCTGCATAGACAAGCTTGCTCTGGTCCAGCTCACAGTTGATTATGTGCTGGAGAAACCTAGGATACATGAAGAATGTGTCCTTTTAAAGATTTCCCATGAGGTTAGTCAGCACAAATCTTGAATAGTTGAAGCGGAGGTTTTTCACCAACCCATGAACTAGGCACCCAAGTTCATATGGGATTTGATCCCATCCCCCAAATTTATTTGACAAGCAGTGAAGGACCACGTGTAGCAGGAACTTCCATTTGTACGAGAAGTTAAATTTGTAGACAGTTGACCTGCTAACGTCTCCACCATATCCTATTTGGAGATAAAAATTGTCCAAATCTGCTTTGGGGAAATCCGTTGGAGCGCCCTCATCATGAAGCTCTAGATGCTCCATGATGATCTGTTCAGAAATGACCAATCCTCCTGGCCGCAGATGCTCGATCGAATGACACGAACCCCATTTAGGGTTTCAATCTGACCATTTGCCCAAAATTCAGATATATGGTTTGAGTAAATTGTGGGGTTTACAGTCAGAGCGGTGTAGTAAGAAGATTGGGTTAGAAAGAAGATGATATCTGAGAAGTCAGCATCTCTTGAAGAATCAAGAAGTGCGACTTGGTTGTGCTGAGGGTTGAAGGCCATTCGGAAAGATGAATGGGGATGATTTGAGCTGGGTAAAGTTGAGTAGGAGAAATTCTAGGGCAGTAAAATTTGCAAGTAAGAGAGTGAAATTGAATAAGATTATTTAAAAGATTGTGGAAAGGTGGTAATGGGGGTAAGGATAAGGTGATGTGATGATTTAGTGGATGAAATGACAGTGGCGGTAAGGTTAAAATCAGTTAAATAATCCGACATCATTAACAAAATCTTTGCTTTTTACAGTGTGGGGCCCAAGAAATTTACGTTACACAAGTGAAATCTCTCTTCCGAGTGTAAAACATTTCCGAAGGTAACTTGTCTTCCAAGGCAATTCTTACTTTTGAAGCCAAACTTTGCTTCTAAAGGTTAGAGTTGCTTCGAATGGAGAATTTAAGTTTCAGAAGTAGATCTGTATACAATCAATCGCATTCTTCCGAGGCCAAAAATTTTCGAGAAGAAAGTTATCCTTTGAGAAATTTTGCTTCGGAAGATATGAGAATGTCTTCCGAAGGTTAATTTCTCTTCTAAGGAATTTACACTTAGAAAATTTCAGAGAGAATTTCTTGTAATAGGGCTTAAGTTTATTGACACAAGACTTACATATTAAAAAGGTTTTCAAAAGAGATCAAATTAATCAATGTTTATCATCCCAATAGCTGTTATGAGATACTTGAACCTCTGTTCATCAAAAGCTTTGGTAAACAGATCAGCATACTGTTCATTTGAATCAACTTTGATAACTTGATTAGATTTTTCTCATGAATATCTCAAATGAAATGATACCTGATGTCAATGTGCTTAGTCTTGGAGTGCTTCACCGGATTTTCACTAATGGAGATAGCACTATTGTTGTCAATATGGATAGGAGTACTCATAAAGTTGAATCCATAGTCTATCATCTGATTTTGAATCCATAGTAGCTAGCTGCAACAATGTATTTAGCTTCAGCAGTTGATGTAGAGACACATGATTGTTTCTTGCATTGCCATGAGATGATCCTTCCACCAAGAGATTGACATCCTCCTGATGTTGATTTCTTGTCAATATTGCAGCCTCCATAGTTACTGTCAGAGTATCCATAAAGATTGAAATCCTTATTTCTAGGATACCAGAGACCTTGTTTAGGTGCTCCTTTGAGGTATCTGAGGATTCTCTTAACAGCAGCTAGGTGAGACACCTTAGGAGCAGTTTGATATCTTGCACAAATGCAAGTAGCAAACATGATATCAGGTCTATGGCTGTGAGATATATCAGAGAACCAATAATTGCCCTATACTGATGTTGATCAGTATCCTCCCCCTCAAGGTCAGGAAAAGATTATGGTCTTTGGGTATGGGTGTCTTGGCAGGCTTGCAATCCATCATCTCAAATCTTTCTAAGATGTCAGAGACATATTTAGATTGATTAATGAAGAACCCTTCCTTCAGTTGCTTTACCTGAATTCCAAGGAAAAAGTCCATTTTTCCCATGGAGCTCATCTCAAACTTCTTCTTCATAATGCTCTCAAAGTCCTTGCACATTTGGTCATTTGAGGAACCAAATATAATGCCATCAACATAGACTTGTACGAGCAAAATGTCCTTTCCAGACTTTCTGATGAAGAGAGTCTTATCAATGGTACCTCTAGTATAGCCATTATTCTGAAGAAACTGAGACAGAGTCTCATACCACAGCCTAGGTGCTTGGTGCAGCCCATATAGAGCTTTATCCAATTTGCACACATAGTTGGGGTGTTGTGGATCTTCAAATCCTGGAGGTTGGCATACATAGACTTCCCTATCTATATCCCCATATAGAAAAGCACACTAGACATCAAGTTGGTATACTATGAAGTCCTTGGATGCAGCATAAGCGAGGAAGATCCTAACTGCCTCAAGTCTTGCAACTGGTGCAAAGACATCAGTATAATCGATTCCTTCCACTTGAGTGTATCCTTGAACCATAAGTCTTGCCTTATTCTTGATGATCAAGCCTCTATTATCTCTCTTGTTTCTGAAAACCCATTTGGTACCGATAGGTACTTGACTAGATGGTAGCGGACATAGGTTCCATACCTTCTGTTTCTTGAATTGAAGCAGCTCCTCTTGCATCGATTCAATCCAGCTACTATCTTTCAAGGCATCTTCTACCTTCTTGGGTTCCATCTGAGATAGAAAGCATGAGTACCTACAGACATTCCCTTGATAAGTCTGTCCTCTTGTTCTCCCACCCTCAAAGACATTCCCTATGATGTTCTCAGTTGGATGAGTGTTGTGAATCCTAAGACGAGGAATCACTTCTAGTTGCAGAGATAGATCCAGGTTAGACATATTCTGCTCAAGAGCTAGAACACTCTGTCCAGCTGTTGTTTCAAAGTCATTCAAAGAGGACTGATTGAATGAATGAGAACATCATCAATAGTTGGCTGTGTAGTAGTATTAACAGTTGCCTGTTCCTTCAACATACTATCTCTTTCTGCTTGGTGTTGTCACGGATCACCTGATGAGTTTTGAGGCTTAGTAGGTGACTCACTTGTTGAAGCTTCACTATTCCTTGATATAGTTAGACTATCGGATCTGTGAATAGTGGAAGCTTGTTGTATTGTATCACTTGGAGAATTTGGTCTAGGCTTGGGAAGCTCAAACAGTTGATCATTAGCAGCAGCATCAACATCATTTTGAGCACCTATTCCAACTGAAACATTCTCACAAGAGGGTTTATAATAGTTTGAAAACAATTCTAAATCAAAGATGTGATCAGGTCCATTCCCCTTAACACAAGGAGTGTGCTCATTAACAAATATATTGGATGACTCCTCAAATTGTTGATTCTTAATGTTGTATACTCTATAACTTTGGAGCTAGAAGAGTATCCAACAAAGATAGCATCATCCGACTTTTCAGCAAATTTTGCTAAATTGTCCTTTGTGTTAAGTATGGTACATCTGCTGCCAAAGGACCTTAGAAAGCCAATGACCGGTGGCCTCTTGTTCCATAGCTCATAAGGGGTTTTTCCATGGGGCTTAACTACAAGAACTCTGTTCTGCACATAGCATGTAGTGCTGACTGCCTGTGCCCAGAATGTTAGAGGTAGCTTTGAATCAGCTAACATAGTTCGAATAGCCTCAATAAGTGTCATATACCTCCTCTCAGCAACACCGTTTTGTTGAGGAGTTCTGGGAGCACTATATTGTCTGGCAATCCCTTTTGAGTTACAGAATGAGTCAAGAACGAAGTTCTTAAACTCAGTCCCTTGATCACTTCTAATAGTTTTAACCTTGTGATCAATTTGATTTTCTATTTTAAGAATAAAAGATTTTATTGTTTCAGCAATTTCATCTTTAGTTCTTAAAAAGAATACCCATGTGAATCTTGTAAAATCATTAACTATCACAAGGCAATATGATTTCCTTCCAATGCTCATTATACTTATGGGACCGAAAAGATCCATGTGCAATAAGTGCAATGGAGTAGTGATAGAGTTAACATATTTGGATTTATGAGATGTCCTATGTTGTTTCCCTTTCAGGCATGCAACACAGTTGTCTTTGCAGAAAAACTCCTTTTAGGCAAACCATGTACCAAGTTATTTTTAGCCAATTTATTCATTGTCTTAAAATTTACATGACACATACGTTTATGCCACAGTGTTGACTCATCACTATCAGCTTTGGAAAGAAAGCATGATACTTAACCCATTGGGGAAGCATTGCTCATATAAAGCTTGTACATATCCCCTTTCCTGGGAGATCTAAGAAGCACCAATTCCAAAGGAATTGTCATCCCTGGTTTGAGGATAATGCACTCATGTTCTGTGAAAAGCATTTGGTTTTGATCATAGAATTGAGAAACACTTAACAGATTGTGTTCAAGCTGTTTGACAAAGTTAACTTTGTCAACTGTTAACATACCGTTGGATATACTCCCTCTGCCAGAAATATATCCTCCGGCCTCACCTCCAAACTGGACAGGACCTCCATCATAATGTTGAAATTTTTGAAGGAGAGATCTGTTCCCTGTCATGTGCCTGGAGCATCCACTGTCTACAATTGAAACATTGTTGTTCTTGTCAAATGGATGTCCCTGCACATAAGATGAAATGATTAGATTTGATTGGAAACCCAAGCTTTATTGGTCTTGGGTTCTTCCAAAGATAATGACATAATTTAACCAAAATTTATGCATGGGGGTTCAATGGATGTTGTCGAAGAAGAGGTTTGGGCTACATCATCTTCCTTGATCTTCCATTCCATCCCTTGGTTGATTATGGAGGATGAGCTTGTTGAAGCATTTGTAACTTGGCATTCTTCCGAAGCTTCTTTCTTTTCGGAAGAAGCCTTCACCACCTTTTCTTCCGAAGCAGTATTCTTCTGGGATGGTTTCAGGGGGACTCTTTTGTTCTTCTGAGTCTTGACAGCTTTAGCTTCCGAAGCCTTTTTCCTTTCGGAAGAAGGATTTTCTTCCGAAAGCAACCTTGCTTCGGAAACAAGCTTTCCTTTTTTCATCACTTGAACCATTTGATATGGTCCAAATGAGAAACCTTTCCTGACTCCTTCCTTTTTAACATTATTTGCATAATGTGTGCTAGCAGGATTGTAGTAACAATCTTTGGCCATGTGGTTTTGCAGACCACACATTATGCATGCAATGTTAATCTTTTGGGAATTTGAAGATTGTTGTTTCTTGTTCTTTTTATCTTCATCAGCAACTTTTCCCTTTAACTTCTGATCCTTTGGTAGGACAGGAGTGTTGGTACTACACCCCTATCCTGAATCAGAGTTTCCAACCGCCTAGAATCCGGCTGAGATGAATATACCCTTTTTGCTTTGGGTCTATCTTTAGCTTGGACTTAGCCACTTTCTTGGTAGTTTTTCTGGCTGCCTTAGCTCTGCTTCTTCTGGCTTTGGTGGTCAGGGTTTGATCATCATTAGTAGAGGAGGGCATAATTACCTGGTTCTTCCCTGTGATGGTCTCCATAGTTGTATCATTCTTTGACTCATGAGAAGGTGGGTCAGCAGATGGAACCTCTTGCTCTTCAGTACCACACCTTGGTTGTTATAGACTCATAAGAGTGTGGTAGAGCAATTTTATTGGTTCCCAACCCTCCTTTGTTTTGGTAACAAAGTTTTGAGTGAGAGGATGATGCAAGAATGGCTTGGAAGTTTTGCTCCGAAATAGCATACTTCCTGGCTTGAGCCTCAGTTGTGACAAGTTGGGCTTGAGCCTCAGTCAATTTGGTTATTAAATCCTTTATCTGAGTCTTATAATTTGTGTGTTCATGTTTTAATAGGGACATAGTTTTCTCTAACTCCTCGATTTTTCTTTGGTAGTCAGATTCAGCCCTTTTAAAGTCAGATATCAAAACATTTAAAGACTCAATATCAGATTTAATCTCCATATTGTAGTCCTGATACAATTTGACCTTAGCAATACAGGCAGGAGTACAGAGATGTTCGTATACCTTATTTTCATCTGTTCTGGCCATGAGTGCTTGAGCAGGAGTCACATCCTGTACCATGAAGCTCCAGTCAACTTCTTGAGCCATTGCAGCTGTTTCAGTTGACTTTCCAGTGGCTTTGGTGTAGAGGGATGTGTGGAGGCCTGTGGGGTTCCCGGGTTTGACAAGACCAAGGCCAAATGTTACAACTCTAACCAACTTGGTCACTTTGCAAGGGAACGCAAGGCTCCCAAGACCAATCCGGGAACCCCACAGGCCTCCACACATCCCTCAACCTCAAAGCCCATTGGAAAGTCAAATGAAACAGCTGCAATGGCTCAAGAAGTGACTGGAGCTTCATGGTACAGTATGTGACTCCTGCTCAAGCTCTCATGGCCAGAACAGATGATAACTAGGTATATGAACATCTCTGTACTCCTGCCTGTATAGCTAAGGTTAAATTATATCAGGATTACAATATGGAAACTAGATCTGATATTAATTCTTTAAATATCTTAAAATTGATTTTAAAAGGGTTGAATCTGACTATCAAAATAAAATTGAGGAGTTAGAGAAAAATGTGTCCCTATTAAAACATGAGCATACCAACTACAAGACTCGAATAAAGGATCTGATATCCAAATTGTCTGAGGCTCAAGCCTAGCTTATCACTGCTGAGGCTCAAGCCAAGAAGCATGCTATTTCTGAGCAGATCTTACAAGCTATTCTTGCATCATCCTCCCACTCCAAACTCTATTATCAGAACAAAGGAGGGTAGGAACCAATGAAATTGATCCACCACATTCTTATGAGTTAATAAGACAACCTAGATGTGGTACTGAAGAGCAAACTGACCTTTTTCATTTGAGTTGAAGGATGAAGCAACAATAGTGGCCACCACAGGGAAGAAACATGTAAATGTACCCACCTCTCCCAGTGAAGATCAAACCCTAACCACCAAAGCCAGAAGAAGCAGAGCAAAAGCTGCTAGAAGAACTACCAAGAAAGTGGCTGGGTCTAAGCTGAAGATGACCCAAAACAGAATGGTGTCTTTATCTCAGCTGGATCCAGGTGATAGGTACTTCTGATTCAGGAAAGAATTGTAATACCAGCACTCCTGTCCTACCAAAGGATCAGAAGTTGAAAGACAAGGAAAGGTTGCTGACAAGAGAGAAGACTAAGAAACAGCAACCTACAAGCTCCCAAAAGACTAACATTACATGCATCATGTGTGGTCTGCAAAACTACATGGATAAAGATTATTATTACAATCCTGCTAGCACACATTATGCAAATAATGTTAAAAGAAGGAGTCAGGAGTGTGAAGGTTTCTTGTTTGGACCTTATCAGATGGATGAAAAAGGGAAAGCTAGTTTCTAAAGCCAGGATGTCTTCGGAAGAAACTCCTTCTTCCAAAGGGAAAATGGCTTCGGAAACAAAAGCTATTAAAGTTCGAAAGAACAAGAAAGCTCCCTTGAAACCATCCCAGAAGAAGACTGCTTCGGAAGAAAAGGTAGTAAAGGTTTCTTCCGAAAAGAAAGAAGCTTCGGAAGAATGCCAAGCTGCAAAAGCTTCAACAAGCTCATCCTCTATAATCAACCAAAGGATGGATTGGAATATCAAGGAAGATGTTGCTGCCCAAACCTCTTCTTTAAAGAAATCCATTGAACCCCCATGCTTAACTTTTGGTTCAATTATGTCACTATCATTGGAAGAACCCAAGACCAACAAGGCTTGGGTTTCCAATCAAAACTAACAATCTCATCTTATATGCAGGTACATCCATATGACAAGAACAACAATGTCTGGATTGTAGACGGTGGATGCTCCAGGCACATGACAGGGAACAGATCTCTCCTTCAACAGTTTCAACACTATGATGGAGGTCCTATCCAATTTGGAGGTGAGGCCGGAGGATATATTTCTGGCAGAGGAAGTATATCCAATGGTAAGTTGAAAGTTGACAAAGTTAACTTTGTCAAACAGCTTGACCACAATCTGTTAAGTGTTTCTCAGTTCTGTGATCAAAAGCACCAGATGCTTTTCATAGAGCATGAGTGCATTATCCTCAAACCAGGGATGACAATTCCTCCGGAATTGGTGCTTCTTAGATCTCTCCGGAAAGGAGATATGTACAAGCTAGATATGAACAATGCTTCCCCATTGGGTGAAGTATCATGCTTTCTTTCCAAAGATGATGGTGATGAGTCAACACTTTGGCATAATCGTATGTCTCATGTAAATTTTAAGACAATGAATAAATTGACTAAAAATAACTTGGTACATGGTTTGCGTAAAAAGGAATTTTTCTGCAAAGACAACTGTGTTGCATGCCTGAAAGGGAAGCAACACAGGACCTCTCATAAATCCAAAAGTGTTAACTCCATCACTACTTCATTACACTTATTGTACATGGATCTTTTTGGTCCCACAAGTATAATTAGCATCAGAAGGAAATCATACTGCCTTGTGATAGTTGATGATTTTACAAGATTTACATGGGTATTCTTTTTAAAAACTAAGATGAAACTGCTGAAACATTAAAATCTTTTATTCTTAAAACAGAAAATCAAATTGATCACAAGGTTAAGATGATTCAAAGTGATCAAGGGACTGAGTTTAAGAACTTTTTTCTTGACTCATTCTGCAACTCAAAAGGGATTTCCAGACAATATAATGCTCCCAGAACTCCTCAACAAAATGGTGTTACTGAGAGGAGGAATAGAACACTTAGTGAGGCGCTCGAACTATGTTAGCCAATTCCAAACTACCTCTAACATTGTGGGTAGAGGCTATCAGCACTGCATGCTATGTGCAGAATAGAGTTCTTGTAGTTAAGTCACATGGAAAAACCCCTTATGAGCTATGTA
Source organism: Flaveria trinervia (assembly GCA_025506515.1). NCBI lineage: Eukaryota > Viridiplantae > Streptophyta > Magnoliopsida > Asterales > Asteraceae > Flaveria > Flaveria trinervia. The sequence goes on along the minus strand of CM046448.1, from coordinate 56,329,795 downwards.
ACAAGAGGCCATCGTTCATTGGCTTTTTGAGGTCCTTTGGCAGCAGGTGTACCATACTTAACACAAAGGAAAATTTGACAAAATTTGCTGAAAAGTCGGATGATACTATCTTTGTTGGATACTCTTCTAGCTCTAAAGCTTACAGAGTATACAACATTAAGAATCAACAATTTGAGGAGTCATCCAATATAGTTGTTAATAGCACACTCCTTGTGTTAGGGGGAATGGTCCTGATCATATCTTTGATTTAGAATTGTTTCCAACTATTCTAAACCTTCTTGTGAGAATGTTTCAGTTGGAACAAGTGCTCAAAATGATGCTGCTGCTGACGCTGATCAACTTTTTGAGCTCCCCAGACCTCTTCTAAGTTCTCCAGAGCTGCAACAAATCAAGCTTCCACTATTCACAGATCAGACAGTATATCCATATCAAGGAATAGTGAAGCTTCAACCAGTGAATCAACTGCTGATCCTCACTCATCAGGTGATCTAACACAACACCTAGCTGATGGATGTAGCATCTTGAAGGAACAGGCAACTGTTGATGCTACTCTACAGCCAAGCATTGATGATATTTCTCTTTCATTCAATCAGTCCTCATTGAATGAACTTGAAACAACAGCTGGACAAAGTACTCCAGTTCCTGAGCAAATATGTCGAATCTAGACTTATCTTTGCAACTGGAAGTGATTCCTCGTTTACGATTCATATACTCATTCAGCTGAATTCATCATTGGGGATGTCTCTGAAAGGTGTGAGAACAAGAGGGCAGACTCATCATGGGAATGTCTGTCTGTACTCATGCTTTTTATCCCAGATGGAACCCAAGAAGGTGGAAGATGCCTTGAAGGATAGTAGCTGGGTTGAATCGATGCAAGAGGAGCTGCTTCAATTCAAAAGACAAAAGGTTTAGAACCTATGTCCGCTACCATCTGGTCAAGTACCAATAGGCATTAAATGGGTTTTCAGGAACAAAAGAGATGACAGAGCCTTGATCATCATAAATAAGCAAGACTGGTAGTTCAAGGATACACTCAAGAGGAAGGAATTGATTATATTGATGTCTTTGCACCTGTTGCTAGACTTGAGGTAGTTAGGATCTTCCTTGCTTATGCGGCTTCACAGAACTTTACTGTCTACCAGCTTGATGTCAAGTGTGCCTTTCTATATGGGGATATAGATTGGGAAGTGTATGTGTGCCAACCGCCAGGATTTGAAGACCCACAGCATCCTCACTATGTGTGCAAATTGGATAAAGCTCTATATGGGCTGCACCAAGCACCAAGGCTGTGGTATGAGACTTTGTATTAGTTTCTCCTTAAGAATGGCTACACTAGAGGAACCATTGATAAGACTTTATTCATAAGAAGTCTGGTAAGGACATTTTTCTTGTTCAAGTCTATGTTGATGACATCATATTTGGTTCTTCAAATGACCAAATATGTAAGGACTTTGAAAACATTTTGAAGAAGAAGTTTGAGATGAGTTCTGTAGGAAAAATGGACTTTTTCTTTGGAATTCAGGTGAAGCAATTGAAGGAAGGCTTCTTCATCAATTAATCCAAGTATGTCAATGACATCTTATAGAGATTTGAGATGAAAGATTGCAAGCCAGCCAAGACACCCATACCCAGAAACCATAATCTTTGTCCTGACCTTGAGGGGGAGGATACTGATCAAAATCAGTATAGGGCGATTATTGGTTCTCTGATGTATTTTACAGCTAGTAGACCTGATATCGTGTTTGCTACCTGCATATGTGCAAGATATCAGGCTGCTCCAAAGGTGTCTCACCTAGCTGCTGCAAAGAGAATCCACAGATACCTCAAAGGAGCACCTAATTAGGTCTCTGGTATCCAGAAATAGTGATTTTAATCTCTATGGATACTCTGACAGTGACTATGGTGGTTGTAACATTGACAAGAAATCAACATCAAGAGGATGTCAATTTCTTGGTGGAAGGATCATCTCATGGCAATGCAAGAAACAATCTTGTGTCGCTACATCAACAGCTGAAGCTGAATACATTGCTGCTGCTAGCTACTGTGCTCAGTTGTTGTGGATTCAGAACCAGATGTTAGACTATGGATTCAACTTATGAGTACTCCTATCCATATTGACAACAACAGTGCTATCTCCATTACTGAAAATCCGGTGAAGCACTCCAAGACAAAACATATTGACATCAGGTACCATTTCATTAGAGATATTCATGAGAAAAATCTCATTAAGCTAGTCAAAGTTGATTCAAATGAACAATATGTTGATATGTTCACCAAAGCTTTTGATGAACAAAGTTTTAAGTATCTTATAACAGCTATTGGGATGATAAACATTGATTAACTTACCTCTTTTGAAAACCTTTTAATATGTAATGTCTTATATCAATACAATTTAAGCCCTGTTACAAAAGATTTCTTTGAAATTTTCTAAGTATAAATTTCTTCCGAGGAGAAATTAACCCTCGGAAGTTATCTTCATATCTTCTGAAGCAAAATTTCTCCAAGGATATTTTTCTTCTCGAAAGAGTTTTTAGTCTCGGAAGAAGCGATTGATTTCATATCAGATCTACTTCGAAGCTTACAAAATTTCTCCCTTCGAAAGCAATCTCTACTCTCGGAAGTAACTTTTACCTATGGAAGTAGGAATTGCCTTCGGAGGACAAATTACCTTCGGAAGGAAAATTACCTTCGGAAATGTTTTATACTCGGAAGAGAGATTTTACTGTGTAACGTAAATCTCTTGGGCCCCACACTGTAAAAAGCAAAGATTTTGTTAATGATGTCGGATTATTTAACTGAGTTTAACCTTACCGCCCCTGTCACTTCATCCACTAAACCATCATTTCACCTTATCCTAACACTTTACCGCCATTCCACCCTTTTTTAAATAATCTCGACTGTTCACTCTCATCTTCTTACCATAAATTTTACAGCCCTAAAAGTTTCCCTGCTTCTAAATTCACCCAAACTCAAACTGTTCCCCTACCTTCACTTTTACAATGGCCCTGAATCCTCAACATAACCAAGTCGCACTTCTTGATACTTCAAGAGATGTGGACTTCTCTAAAATCATCTCCTTCCTCACCCAATCATCCTACTACACAGCCTTGACTGTTAATCCCATAGTTTACCTCAACCACATAACTAAATTTTGGGAAAACAGTCAGGTAGAAACCCTAAATGGGGTTCGTGTAATACGATCCCACATTTGTGGCCAAGAGTTGGTCATCTCTAAACAACTCATCATGGAGCATCTGGAGCTTCATGATGAAGGTGCCCCTACTGAGTTCCCCAAAGTAGATTTAGATAGCACATACATCCTCATGTGATATGGTGGAGATGTGAGCAGGTCGACTGTCTACAAATACAACTTCTCCTACACTGGAAGTTTTTCCTGCACATTGTCCTTCACTGCTTGTCAAACAAATCTAGGGGATGGGATCAAATCCCATATGAACTAGGGTGCCTAGTTCATGGATTGGTGCGAGGCCTGCGCTTCAGCTACTCAAGATTTGTGTTGCTCAATCTCATTGGAAATCTCCAGAGGGAAACATTCTTTATGTATCCTAGATTTCTTCAGCACATCATTAACTATGAGTTAGACTAGAGTCGGCTTGTCTGTGCAGCCACTTTGTCTGTCCCTTACATAAGGCCAACCATCTTCAAGACATTGAAAAGGGAATCCACAAACTTCACTGGAAGGTACACTTTTCTACCTCCTAGTATGACTAAGCACATCGCTCCTTGTGACATCCCTGTTCACCCCACACGTGATGAACCCACAACAGCAACTACAACCACAATGCCAATACTACCTTCTCCTCCCATTACCATTAACTACACAAGAAGACCCAAACGAACCCTTGTTCAGTCTACTCTGATTGAACAAGCTCCTACTGTTCAACCTAAAAAGGCTAGAGTGGAACATTGGGCTCCCACTTAGTCTGAGATCTCACCTTCCTTCACCATTGACCTGAATATGGGTCTTGATTCTCCTCAATCTCAAACCCATGAGCCAATTACCCAATCTGAAAGCCCTCGGAGTGAGTCTTTACACTCCTCTAAGCAGCCAACAAGGGACAGCCCCACCAGAGGCTCAATGCCTGTAGACATTGACCAAGGTCCTGGCTCAGTAGTTTAACATCCTTATCTTTCACTGACCTTCTCTTTAAAACTAATAAAGAGATAACATTTCTCCATGGCAATGATGTTGATCTACAACACCCTCTCCAAGATCAACAGAGCTTAGAGAGACCTCTTATCTCTAGCCCCCATCAGAAAACCATAACTGAGGTGAGTCCCACTGATATGGAGAGGACTCATGCAGATTCAGGTGCCACTACAGAAGGTGCCTCAATGGACCCTATGGACAGTGGTAATATCTCTGAGACTGAATCTGCGGCAACCATGCCTTTTGATGACTCTACAAGAGACATCACTAAGCAAGGGAAACCATGGTGCCAAGAAACCACATCTGGTGGTGAGGCTAAACATACTAGGTATGTTACCTCATCTTCCCATGATTCTTCAAAAGAAGAAGAGGGAAGCATGAAACTCTTCATTACAACCTACTATCTAAAGTCTCAAACCTTGAATCCAAGGTTAGGACTTTAAAAGAAAGGTCCGCCACTCAGCAACTTGAGATTGACAATCTCAAGGCTCAACTAGCTGAGAAACAGATTGAGAGATTTGTTAGGCATGTACCTGTTCAGGTCTCCTTGACCTCTTCCTTCAGCTCGTCTACCTCTCAAGATGATGCTACCAAAAAGGGGGAGAGTGTTCAGAGACAAACATATGAGGACCCACAGAGCCAATCTTTAACTTCTAAATACTCGGCTCCTATCACAACTTCTTCTGAGCCACCTCAAGTCACTCTAACAATTGATTCAAGGATGCTCAGAGATCTCTACAGCTTCTTTTCTTAGTTCTTGTTGAGATTTGCTAGTGATTAGCCACGTCTTGATGCTACCATGATTTACTTTGGAGCTGAAGAGTTTCAGAGGCTTACTGTACCTTCTACCATTATGGAAGAAGTTGGTCAACCTTAGGTCCACATGGAACCTGAGATTCAATTCGAAGGGAAAATGAGGACTGATGGCCCAGCAACTGAAACAGCTGGGACAGAATCTGCATTCCCTCTTACTAAAGCCGAAGTTAAAGCCTCGGAAGAACAAGCTGAATTTTCCGAAGCTGAAATGGAAGCTGCGGAAGAACTGTTCAAAATGTCCAAGGAACTGATCATCACAGATGCAATCCTTGAAATGGCATCTAAGGTGAACAGTGAGAACTTTCTGGATCAACCTCCTGTCCAGAAACCATCTCTAGCTCTCACACAATCAGTATCCACTGTCCAAGAACCACCAAAGTCAAGTTCCTCAAAAGATACCAAAGGAAAACGGAAGATGACTGCGGAAGAGCTTCAGGAGAGGAAAAGATTGAAAAGCTGAAAAGAAAAGGGACACTTCCAATTGGGAAGTTGTTGGCTGCTAGTACAAAAGTAGCTGCAACCAACAAGGAGGCTATCAACAACAAAAGGAGAGAAGAGATCATTGACAGCTCACTCAGCTCAGAGCTTCCAATAAAGAAACACTCCTGTTACCATTAGAGGAGTTGGTGAAACTGGAAAAGGCAACCAAGCTACAGTAGGAAGTAGCAAGGTTGGCCTCAGAGGAAGAAAAGGAAAAGGAACAAAGGGAAGCTGACACGCAACTAAGGAGGGAAGGATAGATTTCCTAACCTCTAGAGGCTTCTCAATTCAAGAGCTTTCTCCACATAATCACGAAACAATCCTTTGGCTCGTCAACAAAAAGCAGGATCAAATGGAGAAAGAAAGAAAAAGAGCTGCAAGAGACAAGTTGAAAGAGAAGAAGAAGAAAGAGGAAGAAGCAAGGACATCTGCAACCAGGAAGATAGGTGACAAAGTCTGGATGAAAGACTATCTCTGGGCTCACGGCTTCTCTGGAAGGCAGGCGGGTCCCATGTCTGAAAGGACACTCCAACGAATTGTCAGTGAGATCAAAGCTGACATTTGTTCAGGGAAAGAAGAGAGATGTATAGAAGGGTACAGGGGATAACCTTCATACCAATCACTCAACCCCAACCCAAACCAATTCCCTCTCCCTTCACCATTAAAACTGAACCTTACACTCCTGAATCCACACCTTTACCTTCATCTACTTCTTCACATCAACCACCAAACTGCCCATCCTCAACCCAAAACTCTAACCCGAACCACCTCACCACATCCTACCCCACAACCTTCTCAACCTTCCCCTCAGCCTTCCAAACATCTCTCTCTAGAAGAGTTTAAAATCATCAAGAACAGGCTCATCAATTGCACAACCCTGAGCGATATCTCCTGTGAGGAAGACTCCATCAAGCTAACCTATGTGGATGGATCTTCACGTTCCCTCACAAGAGATCAATTTCTTGATCTATCCAGAGGAATACTGGACCAGGCTGTAATACTTCTAGGAATCAACTCAGAATCATTAAATGATGAAGAGAAGAAACTAAGAAAAAAGCTAGTGACTCTACTGGATACAAAGAAAGAGGGCAAGATTCCTAGTCAGTCTCTTATGCCTAGAAAGAATATACTCTGGTGGAGGTTCGATGAAGCTACTCATAACTTGTTGTGGAAAGAGAGAATGGTGAAGTTAACAGGCTGAATGCCACCTCTCTGCTACACTCCAGCAGGTTTGACATTGCTGAGTTAACAGAGAAACCATTCTCTAACCCCTCCAACTCTGAAACTGCTGCTCACATCAAGAATCATCTCAGCGGTCTTCATCTGGCTGAGTTAATAGCAAAAGCCAAGATTGAGGAAGAGTTGAGATTGAGAAGAAAGAAGACATGGATAGATCTCCCACCAAGGGCACAGCCTTTCTACAGATGGTGGAAGGTCCTGAATTGGAACCTATAGTTTGATGGAAATATGATTATAGCTCCCATCAACTAACTCTTTTCAGAGGGCCACAACAAAGGGTACATATCATTCAGGGAGACAGACTGGAGATCCTGTCAACCAAAGATTTGTACAAACTTCTCAGCACCACATCAGGGAAGAACAAAGAGACTGATAAGTATTTACTATCCCTGGTGCTAAAAGTTTTGAGGAGCAGAAACAAGTGAGGTTTTGGTAGCATCAGCCTAGGGAGAGTTGTTGGATCAAGAAGAAGGCTGGTGCAACCAAAACCAAATCACTTAGACAAATTTTGATGCTGCTTACAAAGGCTTTCGAAGCCAAGTGTGGAACTTCCGAAGCAAGTAGAGTTCTTCCGGAGACAGAGTGAAAGTTCCACTTCCAGGTGGTATAGCTTTGTAGTATTTGCTTTAGTTAGAGGATTCCAGGTGGTATCAAAGTATATCCAGCTGTAGGTAGTATTATATATAGTCTCTTATTGTAACTCATAAAAACATGCTTATAAGAGTCTTGTAATATTTGAGTTGAGAAGCAATATATGCAAGTACCTTGAAAATTACTTCTTGTGTTCTGTTATTACTTATTATATTGTATCAACTCTTAAAGATTCTACTTTCATCGAGAGTGTTAGTTAAGTGAGTTTGAGAGAAAACCAAGTGTTTAGTGACATAAACTGATCCTGCAACACGTAAAGCCACGGGAAAGATAAACATACAATGCAAGGAACATCAACACACACAGTCAACATCATCATATAGGTCATCATACATACATAACATACATCATACATACCATCATGCATAAGCATCCATCATACATCATAACATCATCAAATCATGTCATACATCATCATCATCGTCATCTTAAATCATTCATGCCCATCACAACATCTTTGACCTCAAAAAGTCAACTTACGTAGCCCCCGGGAACATCCCAAGTCAAAGCCTATATTTCACTTTTTCTCCAAAAATTCAGAAAATATTCTAAGTTTTCATCCACATTTCCCTTTTTGTTCATTTGCATTTCTTTTTACTCATCCGCATTTGTTTTTGTTCATCCGTATTTCTTTTTACTCATCCGCATTTGTTTATCCGCATTGACATTGTTCATCCGCATTTCCTCAGTCGCATGAACTTACTCATCTGCATTTGTTCATCCGCATTAACTTTGTTCATCCGTATTTCCTCAGTCGCATGAACTTACTCATCCGCATTTGTTCATCCACATTAACTTTGTTCATCCGCATTTCCTCAGTCGCATGAACTTACTCTTCCGCATTTGTTCATCCGCATTAACTTTGTTCATCCGCATTTCCTCAGTCTCATGAACTTACTCATCCGCATTTGTTCGTTCGCATGACTTACTCATCCACATTTGTTTTCTCATCCGCATTGACTTTCTCATCCGCATTGACTTTCTCATCTGCATTGACTTTCTCATCCGCATTCACTTTCTCATCCGCATTTCCTCATCCGTATTTCCTCATCCGCATTTGTTCACACTTAACTAGTTTTTCTAAACTTAGGCGTATGAACTACTATTTGGGCCTATGAGCAGCCTAGGGCACACTTATCAGCAGATTCAGTCTCCAAACCTCATCTATCATGTTCTAAGCTTAAATCATGCATTCTAAGCCTTAGAAACTTAACCATAACATCATCTAGCATGAACATAGTCCAACATCACACCTGTAAGGCCCCGTTCCCAAGACGCTTACAGCTGGGTTCTCATCGCACATAAAACATATAATTACATTTGTATTTAATAAATCGCAGCGGAAAACTAAACAAACTTTCATTTCCATGTAAATGCTTTTGCAAATTAATACAACATTCATTACAAAATAGCTTGTTCGCATTAATGCAAAAACATTAATCAAAAGAATGCCATCCCCAAAAGAGCTGAGTAGTCGCCCGTGCCATCCTCAGCAAACATTACCTGCCAACTGGAAGCACATCAAAGTCAGCGTTGCTGAGTGAGTTCTAGTTTTATAAATAAACATACTTTACTTTCATATAAACCGTTCGTTACCTTTTACATGATCACACATCGTACGTACACATAGATAATATCATTATATCTTCTTCATTCATTCATTCGTTCATTATGACTTTACTTGCGCATCTGACATCATCCTTACCAACCATGTGCTACACCCCGGTTAGTCGTAGCTACCGGCCGAAGTCAACAATGAACAGCTAAACGTATGCCACGGTACTAGGAGTAACCATCAGTCTTAGCTACTGGGCTGAAGTCAACAAATGAACAGCTAAACGTATGCCACAGTACTAGGGTGAGCGGTAGAGGTTCTACATTCAGGGTCAATCACAAAGAAGGACCCGTTATCCGATGCGTGCAAGACGTTTCATTCGTTCATTAATACATGCATTCATTCATCATGTTCCTCTTTTTTATCTTTCACTTTACGTTACATAATACATCATTTATTCATCATAATAGTAAAGCCATAGGAAAGATATTATACATCACACTAAGGAACATTAACATGCATCAACATCACATCATACAGGGCAACATCATACATACACAACATGCAACATCATCACCCTCATCATGCCCAACATGCTTTCTAAGACCTCGATCGTCATCTTAAAAACTCTTATGGGAATCTTTACATCAAAACTTACATCTGCACCTTCCCCCGAAAGTCAAAGTCAATCTACACTTCCTCGGTTCAACAGCCCTATTCGGGCGTATGGACACCCTTCAGTCGCATTGCCTCCATGCGATTGAACATCATGCGAATGAACTAATACGGATGAACACCTATGCGAATGAACATCCAGTCGTGCGAATGGACAATGCGGATGAACACCTATGCGACTGGACCTTCAGTCGTGCGAATGGACCTTTAGTCGCATGACCCCCATGCGACTGGCCCTTCAATCGTGCGAATGAACCCCAATCGTGCGAATGGACCCCAAACGCACCCTAATCGGCTGTATGGCCTCCATTCGGCCTCCAGTCGGTCGCCTAGCCCTAACTGATGCAGAATGCGTTTCATCCCGACTGCAGCCGAGGGTTTTCGGCCTCCAACTCATCTAAACCCATTTTAAGCCTAAATCGACCATCCTAAACCTTAGGGATGCATACCATAACATTATTCAAGCACCCAGCAAGAAATCAGCCCCAAACGGTCCTCCTCGCATACATACACGCATACATACGGGTTTTCACCAAAAAACGCGAAAAAGGTTTTCAGATGTGTTCCAGCCCCAAAATCATTCAAAATGTTAGGATCAGTGATCTATGTTTGATTGATTGACGATATTGCAGCGGAATCAACAATGAATTAGTCGATTCACAAGAACAAAATGATATTCAATGAAGAACAAAGACGGTTATAGAGAGAGAGAATATCTGCAAATATATTTCATTCAATATTCGCTTTCGTGGTAACAGAATGTCACAATTATGATTAGGTCGACACCTCTTATATAAGAGATGTGACGTCTGCTGATGTCACTTGATAGTGACATCTAACAGATTTATTACAACTAAAACACAACTACTGAAGATGTCAAAACAGCTGACATCTTCTTACAAAAAGTTCTAAGTGTTATCAGTTGTTATAACTACTGAAATATAAAACTACTGAAACTACAACGACTGAAGAACAAGCTCTTCAGTCGTTTTACAAAACTACTGAAACTAGAATATAAAACTACTGATATCACAACTACTGAAGAGTAGTACTCTTCAGGTCAGTGACAAACTACTGAGCTTCAGTACTTGATCTTCAGACTTTGACCTTCAGATGTTTCATCAGCTGATGACTTCAGTAGATATCATCAGCTGATGTCTTCAGTCTTTGTCTTCAGACTTTGTACATCAGTTGTTGATCTTCAGCACTTGTAAACTCTTCAGCTGTTGTACTTCAGTACTTTGGTCTTTCAGCTTCAGCACTTGTATTCTTCAGCTGTTCAGCTTCAGTACTTGTGTTCTTCAGCTGTTCAGCTTCAGTACTTGTGTTCTTCAGCTGTTGTACTTCAGCACTTTAGTTCTTCAGCTGTTGAAGTCTTCAGCACTTGATCTTCACTGTTGAAGTCTTCAGCACTTGTCAAACTGCTGATGAAGCTTTCAGCAGTTGTTATGATACCATGTGGGACTTAGAGGTTTTCTTATCTTGGCTCATTGGTTCTTTTGGTCCAACAAACTCCCCCTGAACCAATGCAGCCAAAACCTCTAATTATTTATTATCCCACTTATTGTTGGCAAAGATTGGTCTTTTTCCTTCTTGATCAGTAGAGAAGATGACCCATGTAAGCTCCGGCCTGGGAAGAAATCTCAGATATTGTTTGTTGGCGGATGGAATGGGAACTCTTTTTGGGGAACTGGACACAGAGTTGTTTCCCATTCATGAGATTTACTTCCCCATAATGAGTCTGTATGACTCTCGAACATAGGCTTCCAGGAGAACAACTTGTTCCTCCTTGGAGAGTTCTTCTACTCCACCTTCGAAGAAGAACTCTGGACCATAGTACTCTGATAAGTACTTCATGGTCCTGCCATTTTTCAGCTCCACTGTAGTTACCTCCCTATATACAAATTCATCAGGATGGTTGCCTTCAAGGAGTAACTGGAGCTCATTCTTCTTGATGTCTTCAAGCTTTTTATATACAACCCCTTCTTAATCATCTTGTTTTCTAGTAAAGCTTGAGGTCATCTTTGCTTGGTGAGCTTTCTTGAATTCATCAATGATTTCCCAAGGTGAGACTACAATGGCCAATGATGGTAGAATCTATTGTTTTTCTGACCTGGCCATTGTATCTGTGTGGAATAGTTCTTTTATGGATTCTAGAACTCACCCTGGGGTCTGGCCATACTCTCACTCTCTCCTTCTGATACTGAAAAGTGTGCCTGAGAGTGTACAGCCTTTGAGCATGCCTATTCATGGCTTGAATAGATGATGACTGAGGAAATTCCTTGTCAACCATCTTCAACAGTTGCTCATCGTGCTGTTTCTGCTGTTCTTCATCTTCTATCTTGACTCTGACCATTTCCCTTTGAGAGTCAGGTGTGATCATGGGTTGACTTCGGGGTTTTGGTAGCTTTAGAACAGCAGAGAGTGGCAGACTATCATCTTCATCCTCCTCTTCTTCTTCTTCTCCATCCTCAGCACCCTTCTCCTCCTTCTAGGTGCATCACTGGATGATGGTTGGGTTGGTAAAGGAATTGGTTTTGAAGAATGAGGATGTTTGGATTTTGGCTTAGAGATTGGTTGGGAGATTTGAGGGGTAGGCTGTGTTTGAGTGGGTGGAAGGGAAGGTTAATCCAGCATCTTTGTAGTAAGTTTCGCCTTTGTGAGTTTAGCCATCTCCACCTTTTACCAGCCCCAGCCTCATCAGGGCTTCCACAATAATCCCCTTGTGAATTGCTCAGACAGACAGATTCTGGTGGCTATAGCCAGAATACTGTCCCTGGTCCATGCGCGAATCTCCATTAAAGATCTTCCTAAATTTTTGCAATGAAGCGGATCATGATCTCCAATCTCTCTTTTTCAAGAGCATCATACCCAGCCCATCGGGTTTGTATCTCTTGCACTTCCAACCTTCTGATCTCACTATCCAGTGTGGCTGTATCAAACCCTTGCCTGAAGAGTTGTTCAATTATTTTATCCATGGATCGGCTGTGTGTAGTATCAGCTTCTTTTACCAGCTCCTCCAAGGATTTGTCTTCAGCAGTATGATCATCACACTTTTCTTTCGCTTGTAAGTGAGCAGTGGTTTGTTTCTTTCTCCTCCTCTTGGGCTTGCTCTCTTCCTTCTCTTCCTCTGTTCTTTTCCTCTTCTTTTCTTTCACTGCAGTACTCTCCCCCTTTTGGATGCATTGGTGGAAGGGGTTTGTACCACAGAAAGTGTCTTTTGCACAGCAGCATCAATCAAGGGTTGTAAAGTTGAGGAAAGCCTCTCATCAATGGCTTTAGTCACAATATCAGTGATTATGGGTGTGATGAGAGGGAGGGAATTTTGAAGTACAGCACCTATTTGCTCAGGAGGGTTCTGTTCCTGAGAAATAGGTCCTGAAGCAGAGGCAGGTGGCTGAGTTTGGAGTGGCTCAGTGTTTGGGGAACCTTCAATGAAGGTGCCATCTGTGGATTGGTGGAGGCAGATGGTCTTTCTCCTTGTGAGAGTTGGTCAAGTAGGTTTTGCAGCCTACTGACTTTCTCTTCAAGGATTGTGTTCTGGGCAAGAACATCATAGAAAAAGCCCAGTCATCATCAGCCGAAGCTGAATCATCTGACCTCCTGCTTAGAGCAGGATTTACATGCACTGGGTGTAGACCAGTTGTTGCATGTGCCCCTTGTGCTTGGTACTGGGGACTTCCAGCCTCAGGACATGTCCATCATCAGCTGTTGCCTCTAGTGAGGTCTTAGCAATGTTACCAGCCTCATTCTGGTCATGTGTTGATTCAGAGAGGTGGCAGCCTCACTAGATATTCTAAGCTCCTTATCTACACCAGGAGATAGAAGTGGTAACCCCTGTGCTGTGGGTTCTCAAGTGCACTGTGTTCCTCCCCCTCAATTGTAGAGGTGTTCCTAGTAGTAAGTGGTTTCTGGGGAGGGGGTGAGGAGTGCAGTTGAGTCAGCACTTGTGCAACTATTAAAGTTGGGCTGTGAGGGGCGGTTGTATGGGGTGAAGGGATAGAAGCAGTGTGCACCTGGGGAGGTTGGTGCTCTTCAATGGCAATCCCCTCAAGTGAGGAAGATCCCAGATATGTAGGTACCCCTTGTGTGGTTGCTGTAGGCTCCTGTTGAGAGGAATCCTGAGCGGCTATGGCTGGAAGAGTCCTTATATCCACTAGGGGGTTTGGACCAGTGGATATCTCCTGCGTTTGTGGTGCAGGGGCATCCTCAGGGGACTCAATTCCCTGAGTAGCCGTTTTGGGTTTCTTTTTGGTGGGTTTGGTGGGGACTTTTGATTTGGAGATGGTGGCTGTGGGTTCCAGCTGCGTGGGTTTGCACAGCTTGGCAGCCAATTTGAGTGTCTGGTCAGAGTTGTGTCGGGAGTATACTTCCGGCAGAACAGCCGTAGCAGGGACTCCAAGCCAACAAGTCCCTCAGCATTAAGCTGGTTTATAATGATGGCCATTATGAACCGTGGATATAGTATCCAACGGTTGGCAGTTAGTTTTTGAGCCATATCCTTGAGCTCCGAAAATATTATTTCTGAAAAGTTTAACGGTTGTTGCTCAAGAATAGAGTACATTACCTGCTGCCACTTTGACGACATTTGATCCCAGACGACGTCTTAGGAGCCAAACATACATTCACCATGTGAAAAATTAGGCGTTCGGCGTCATGGAAGTGTTCTTCATGATAGTGGAGGCACTGAGATTGCCTTGATATCCATGTTGGGCAAAGGATAGATCTGTGGTGCCCTTCGGATATCCAGCAGGAGAAATAGCATCATCCAGATGAAGAATTTGGCGGATAACTGCAGGAGTGATGACTACTTCTTTGTTGTTGACGACTGACTGGAGAGATGGTGTGTTGTTCTCCCTAGTGGTAATAGTAACGTTTATCCAAAACTGTGGGAGGGATTCGGCATGGAGAATGGGATTCAAAAGAAATGCCGTTTTGTATTGGGACTGAACCATAAGATCGATAGCAGTATCGAACTTAGCCCAGACAGGCGATTTAGTAAGGTAGGCAACACAGTTGTGTCGCGGTTTAATTTGCATGGACGCCATTGAGAAGGGAGAAGTTTTGGAGAGGAACGTTAGGTTTGAAGAAGATGAAGCATTGAAGGATTAGGTCAGGATATTTATAGGGTACGGGTAAGAAAACGACTGAAAGATGTGGTGTGTTAGTCATCAGTAGTTTTAACGACTGTTGACATGGTATTATCCTATCAACGTTGAAACAGTGAAGTCGTGGTGTTAGGCATCAGAAGTTAGAAAACTACTGAAGACCGTGGTTTTGACTTCAGATGAAAACAACTGAGGACTTGGTTCTTGTCATCAGTAGTTTGAAACTACTGAAGACAGTGGTTTTGTCATCAGCTGTGGTAAACAACTGAAGACTTGGTATTCGTCATAGACATGGTTTTGCTTCAGTTGTTTAGAATGAAACAGCAGTTGTTGAACAACTGAAGAGAAGTTCTCTTCCGTAGTTGTCGTCAATTCATAGCCTTTCAGCTGTTTCATGCTGTCCTCAACACTTACTCATCAGACTTTGCATCTGATTTTCAGGTGTTTCATAGGACATCAGTACTTATCTGCTTATACTGATTTCAGTAGTTGTAACTACATCAGTAGTTTTAACTACATCAGTAGTTTGGAACAGATAAAGTACTTCAGTACTTGTGAGGCATTTAGCCATCAGTAGTTTTAAAAACTACTGAAGGGAAAAGGACTCATCAGTACTTATATGTGACATGGTACCAATGATCATCAGTAATTACTACTGAAATCATCAGTAGTTGTCACTTATTCTAGCTGCAGCATACCAAGCCTTAACACAAGGTTTGGAAAGTAGAACTATCCAAAGGCTTAGTAAAAATATCTGCAAGCTCATCAGCACTAGGCACAAACTTAGGATCAATCAGACCTTTTTAAAACAATCCCGAATAAAATGATGTCTGATCTCTATATGTTTGGTCCTAGAGTGCTGGACTGGATTTTTGACAATACAGAGCGCTGAAGCACTATCCATTAACAATGGAGTCTTAGTCTCTGTAATGCCATAATCCAGAAGTTGGTTCTGAAGCCAGAGTACCTGAGAGGTGCAACTTGCAGCAGCAATGTACTCGGCCTCAGCAGTTGATGTAGCAACAGATGTTTGTTTCTTACTCTGCCAAGAAATCAAACAGTTGCCTAGGAATTGACAACCACCAGAAGTTGACTTCTAGTTAACTTGCACCCTGCATAGTCACTATCTGAAAAAGCAACTAATTTGCAAGAGTGTCCAGTGGATACCATAAACCCAGAGATTGTGTACCTTGCAAATATCTAAAGATTCTCTTGACTGCAATCAAATGAGACTCTTTAGGAGCAGCCTGAAATCTAGCACAAACACATGTAGCAAACATAATATCTGGTCTAGAAGCTGTTAGATACATCAAGGACCCAATCATACATCTGTAAAGCGTTTCATCAACAGCTTTACCTTTCTGATCAGCATCCAGTTTGTGGTGTTGCACATGGGAGTAGAACAGGGCTTACAGTTTTGTAAATCAAACTTATTCAAAAGATCTTTTGTATATTTTGACTGATGAATAAAAGTTCCATCAGCCTTTTGTTTGATTTGCAAGCCTAGAAAGAACTGTAATTCTCCCATTGCACTCATTTCAAACCTCTTTTTCATCAAAATTGTAAAATCATCACACAACTGGGGATCAGAGGATGCAAAAATAATATCATCAACATAAATCTGAACAAGTAGCTTATGCTGATCCACCTTCTTAATAAACAAAGTTTTATCAATGGAGCCTCTAGTGAAATTATTCTTAAGAAGAAAAGTAGAGAGTGTCTCATACCAGGCTCTAGGAGCTTGTTTCAACCCATAAAGAGCCTTATCAAGTTTGTACACCCATTCAGGATGTTTATTATCCTCAAAGCCTGGTGGTTGACACACATAAACTTCTTCCTTTATTTTACCATATAAAAATGCACTTTTAACATCCATTTGAAAAACTTAAGATTGTGGAATGCAGCATAGGCTAAGAACAATATGATTGCCTCTAGTCTGGCTACAGGGGCAAAGGTTTCATCATAGTCAATACCTTCTTCTTGTGAAAACCCCTGTACAACCAGTCTAGCCTTGTTCTTAACAATAAGCCCATTTTCATCAGTTTTATTCCTAAACACCCATTTAGTGCCTATTGCACACTTACCTGGGGGAAGAGGAACAAGTTCCCACACTTGCTGTTTCTTGAACTGAAGTAGCTCAAGCTGCATAGCTTCAACCCATCCATGTCTCTCAAAGCAACATGGTAGTTCTTTGGCTCTAGCTGACTGATGAAGAGAGCATAGAAGCAGAAGTTAGACAATTGACTTCTGGTTGAAACACCAGCATTGATATCACCAATAATCTGAGACATGGGGTGATTCTTCAGTTCTTGATAAACAATGAGATCTGTGCAAGTGTTTGTAGAACCTCAGCAGCAGCAGATGTTGATGTGATGTAGACTCTGAAACCAAGAATTGATGGTAACTCAAAAGATGTAGAGGAAACAGAGATCTCATCAGCATTTGTTGTGGATGGAACTGCTGAAGCTACAGGAACATCAAGTTTAGCAGACACAGGCAGTTGGTCACTAAACTGAATAGGTGAGTATTGATATTATCATCATCATCATCAATACCACCAGGTGGAAGACATGCTGCAGAAGATGATTGAGCCACAGGATCTGCAACAGCTGGAGGTTGATAAGGAACATATTGCAGTATGTCCAAATCAAACAACTCCACAGGGTTTTGTGGAATCTTGTCCAAAGGAGATTCATTAAACTTCACATGCAGAGTCTCTTCAACTATCTTTGTTCTGCAGTTGAAGACTCTGTATGCCTTGCAAGTAGATGAATAACCAACAAAATACCCAGCATCCACCTTAGGATCAAATTTATGGAGTTGATCCTTTGTGTTGAGAATAAAACAGGGACATCCAAATGCTTTGAAAAATGAAATCAGAGGAGCCAAATGATGGAGAACTTCATATGGAGTCTTCATCAACCTCTGATTTACTAGAACTCTATTCTGCACATAGCAAGCTGTGTTGACAGCTTCAGCCCAAAAGGTCAGTGGCAAACCAGAGTCAGCCAGCATGGACCTTGCAGCTTCAATGAGGGTCCTGTTCTTTCTCTCCACTACTCCATTTTGTTCTGGAGTCCTTGGGATGCTAAACTGCCTTTTGATTCCCTTTGAGAGATAGAATCATCAAGTGTATGATTCCTGAATTCAGTTCCATTATCACTCCTGATACACTTGACTGGAAGGGAATACTGCTTCTCAATATACAACACAAAGTTAATAACCTTCTGAGCAACCTCATCCTTTGAATGTAGAAAGAAAGTCCATACAAATCTGGAGTAATCATCACAATTACCAGACAGTATTCTTCTTTGCCATGCTCATCACTCTCACAGGACCAAATAGATCCATATGCAGTAATTGCAAGCAGGCAGTGGACTTAGGCTCTTCAATAGGAGGGAATGAGACTTGTGCTTTTTCCTTTTAAACAAGCAGTGCAGGTTTCATCACAGTGGAACTCCTTTATTGGTAAGCCTCTGACTAAACTATTGTGGATAAGCTGATTCATGTTTTTGAAATTAACATGACCCAGCCTTCTGTGCCACAGTTTAGATTCTTGAGAAGAGGCTTTGGAAAATAGGCAAGGATTGCCTTTGAGATCTATTTTCTTGGAAAGATCTAAGGCATACACTCTTCCTGTCCTGTTGGCTCTCAGGAGAGTGTGATCATCCAACACCTTGTCAATCAAGTGCAAAACTTTGGATGACAGAATCCTACAGTTCTGACTGGTGAAAAGAGCAACATGGCCTTTATCACACATTTGACTGACACTCAAGAGATTGTACTTGAGATTTTCCACATGATTAACATCATCAAATTTGATTTCTCCATTGGAGACAAAGCCTTACCAATGATGTAACCCTAGCATCATTGCCAAAAAAACAAATCCCTTCTTTCCTTGAGAGTAGTCATGAAGAAGAGAGCTGTTCCCAGTCATGTGCATAGATCCCCCACTGTCTACATACCAGATGCTACTTTGGCATGTTGGAGAACCCTGCAAAAATAAACAATCAGTTAGTTTTAGAGACCCAAACCTTTTGGTTTTGGGCCTGGTCTCATCAATAGATGGTAAACTAACAGGTTTATTTGAAACAACAGCCTGAGAGGAAGAAGATGGTGAAGAAGAGGAATCCTTTGGCTTGGATCTCCTTTTCTGTGGTTTCAACATAGGAGCATCTAGTTGGTTAACTCTACCCAACAGATGTTGAACCATCATAACCAGCTGTGTCTGATTTTGTGATAAAGCTTTCAGCTCATCAGACACATTGCCAGTGGAGTTTGATAAGTTCCTATGTTGCACCTTCTTCTTCTGAGCACTCTCAGCTGTCACCTGTTTAACCCCTTCCTTTTTGGATTTCTTTGAGGACTTAAGGGTTACAGGATTTGATGTTGCTGATACAAATGTGGTCTCAAACTCAGTTTTCATTTTTACCATTTTCTCTTTAATTCTTCTTTTTGTTTGAGTTTGGAACCTCTTTTGTACCAGCAATCATCTGTAAGATGATTGAACAAACCACATACTTCACATGGTTTCTTCTTCATCTTAGGTTGATCATCAACTAAAGAGGGTGAAGCAACTGAAGACTTGCTCTTCAATGCTTTGGAAGCATTGTTTGCTTTCTTGACTGCCTCTTTAGTAGTCTTCAAACTCTTTCTACTGACAGTTTCTTCTCTTCAGTACTGACAGCAGTTGGAGTTTGAACTTCAGGTGTTAAATCCTGCTCTCTAGTCCTTTCAGGACTTTCAGAATTAACTCCTGAGTTGATCAACTCATTGATCATGTGAGTGTCAGCATTGAACCATCAACATCAGCTGATAGGTTCAGAGAGGGCTTGATGCTGACTTCTACTTCTGATTGTGCTGTATCAGAAAGTAGATCACATGATGAGATGGATTGGTTATCACTCTCACCATCAGATTCTACCTCTGCTCTTGGAGTAAAATCTGTAGGTGGAGCAGTGTGATTGTAACCAATGCCAAACTTCACATTGGAAGCAGATTGCTTACTAAGAAGCATTTCAAAACCTTTGCATGATTGTACCCATCTATCACACTCTACCTGGGTAACTGCAAGGGTTTCTTTGAGATCTTTATACTTCTCTAGAAGTATCTCTTCCCTAGCCTTATCATCAGTTATTTGGCATTTCAGTTTGTAAATCTCATCATTTTTATCATTAAGCACAGACTCAAATTCAGCTTTGTTTTTGGAAATTATTTGTTCTAGCTCAATGTTCTTGTTGATTAAAGCTACATTTGCTTCTCTAATAGATGCAAATGCTGCTATGCATGTGTCAGAACATAATTTGGCTTTTGCCTCAGAGGATACCTGTGATACCTTTGGTGTAGAGGCATTAGAGGATGAAGTATCAGCAGAATCCAAAGCCATAAGAGCTAGATTTCCAAATGGACTGTCACCACCATGTTGACCAGCACCTGAGAACAGTTGTTCATGACCAGACATGTCATCTGGTAAACTGCTCCAGTCAACAACTCCTGGGGTGAAGAAGCTGTGTTGTTGAGGTTGAGTTTGTTGATGAGATTGGAAGGCTGTGGTTCAGGCAATGCTTGTGGTTGTTGTGCAATTGGAGCTTGAACAGAATTTGGTTGAGGCACATAATAGCAGGGATAAGGATATGACATTTGACCCTGGGGAACAAAGTATGCAGGAGATCTAGGATGTGAATAATGACCAGAACCAGCAGGATGTTGCCCTCTGTTTTGTGGACTAGTACTAGGAAAAGTCACAAAGGGTGCAGAAGAGTTAGATCCAGTTGATCTACACTCTCTTGCAAAGTGTCCTAGCCTTTGGCATTTGTGACACCTCAACTTACTCTTGTCAAAACCAACTTTGGTTTTGCCAGAGAGTCCAGGAAATTTCCTGCCAGTTCTCTTGTAGAACTTCTGAGATCTGATATTAATCAGTGCCATTGGCTCAGAATATCCATCTCTTCTAGATCATCATCAGCATTCCTTTCAGATCATCCATGATGAAGCATAAATTGTCACTATTACTGCCAGAATGACTCTCAATACCAACAAATGCATGATCAGAACTATTTGAAGAGAAATATATGCTCATCATAATTGCTTTCAGATGCAGCATATTCTGACTCATGACCAACCAAGGCAGTATTGCCTGGTACAAAGTCATCAGTGAGCTTTCCTGATGAGGACAGTTTCCTCTTCTGCTCTATCTCTCTTTCAAATGTAAGCAGTTTCCCATGAAGTTGGGTGAGAGATAGGCCTTCAGATTTGCACTGGAGCGTAGGACAATAGTGTATGTGTCCCATCTCTCAGGCAGTGATCTGAGGAATCTGTTGTTCATCTGGCTATTGGTGTATTCCTGTTTCACCATTTTCAGCTCAGATATCAAGCAGGAAAAGCGCTCAAACTGTTGAGTCAGTGTCTCACCCTTTCTATGAGAGAATGTCTCATATTGTTGGGCAAGGATCTCTCTATTGTTTGCTAAGACCTCATCTGTGCCACCGAATTGTTCCTTCAGGGCATTCCAGAGATCATGAGCAGTTTCATGATGCATAAGCCCTGAATAGATTTCATTAGGCAGTGCCATGGCCAGAATTCCATGGGCTTTAGCATCAATCTCAAATAGTTTCCGATCTTCATCAGAGTATTGTTCCTTCTTCTTCGGAACCATTTGATTGGTTTCCGGATTGTTCACCATAGGCTTATGTGGTCCATGTACCACAGATGTCCAACAACCTGAACTGTTAACAGACAGGTGATGAAGCATTCTTCGTTGCCATATGTTATACTCGGTCCTAACCAGCATCGGAGGCTTGGTTGAGGAACCGGTATTGTGAGGATCATTAGAAGGAGTCGTCATCTCGGATTCAATCAAATTCAGTTAAGCTAAAACAGATTTAGAACAAAAACGCAACAACCATTGAACCAGAAGATCTCAAAATGAACGAAAGCGGCAGAAATTCAATAATCTATAACCAGTTCTTGCAAATACGCTAATTCAATCAAACACAGATATCAATTAGCAGTTTCAATGATCAATTGTTAGATCGATCAATGATTAACCTTGCTCTGATACCACTTGTTAGGATCAGTGATCTATGTTTGATTGATTGACGAGTATTGCAGCGGAATTCAAAAATGAATTAGTCGATTCACAAGAACAAAACGATATTCAATGAAGAACAAAGACGGTTATAGAGAGAGAATATCTGCAAATATATTTCATTCAATATTCGCTTCGTGGTAACAGAATGTCACAATTATGATTAGGTCGACACCTCTTATATAAGAGATGTGACGTCTGCTGATGTCACTTGATAGTGACATCTAACAGATTTATTACAACTGAAACACAACTACTGAAGATGTCAAAACAGCTGACATCTTCTTACAAAAAGTCTAAGTGTTATCAGTTGTTAAACTACTGAAATAAAAACTACTGAAACTACAACGACTGAAGAACAAGCTCTTCAGTCGTTTTACAAAATACTGAAACTAGAAATAAAAACTACTGATATCAAAACTACTGAAGAAGTACTCTTCAGCAGTTGTGACAACTACTGAAGAAGTACTCTTCAGCAGTTGTGACAAACTACTGAGGCTTCAGTACTTGATCTTCAGACTTTGACCTTCAGATGTTTCATCAGCTGATGACTTCAGTAGATATCATCAGCTGATGTCTTCAGTCTTTGTCTTCAGACTTTGTACATCAGTTGTTGATCTTCAGCACTTGTAAACTCTTCAGCTGTTGTACTTCAGTACTTTGGTCTTTCAGCTTCAGCACTTGTATTCTTCAGCTGTCAGCTTCAGTACTTGTGTTCTTCAGCTGTTCAGCTTCAGTACTTGTGTTCTTCAGCTGTTGTACTTCAGCACTTTAGTTCTTCAGCTGTTGAAGTCTTCAGCACTTGATCTTCAGCTGTTGAAGTCTTCAGCACTTGTCAAACTGCTGATGAAGCTTTCAGCAGTTGTTGTGACCATGTGGGACTTAGAGGTTTTCTGATCTTGGCTCATTGGTTCTTTTGGTCCCACAACAAAAAACATGTAAAAGAGGGGTCCTAGAAATCACCTAAACGAGCACAACGACAAAGAGCTCGTTGGCTTGCTTCACGCGATTTTGGCGACCCGAACTGGCACTTTTCCTCTTTTTTCCTCTTCTTTCTCTTTCTTCTCTTTATAAGCTGAAAAGGTGAGTGTGGGAGGTGGGCTGCCCTCTCCCTACATATATCACCACATTTCCCAACTTTCTTCGTTGGCGGTTTGGTTCCTCGACTTTTGGACTATTTTTCTTTTTCTTTCGCCAACGGCTTCAAAATAATAAATATCCGGGTGTTACAACACCATACCACAACATACACCATTCAAACATACAGGTATAAACCAGTTTATAAAAACATAGATTCATGTATTTCTGCCCCAAATCAGTTAAACAAGTAAAAAAGGGGTTCTAGAAACTCACCTTTGCAACTCTTTAGTATGGCTTTCCAAACTCGTTTGCAATTGAGTTCAACCACCTAGAAACCCACTAAAAACATACAATTGAAACACACAAACACACATGAGCATAACCGAGGACATAACCAGTTAAGAACACCATAAAACCATGAATTCTTACCTTGAATTCGAATTTTTAGCTTGTTCTTCTTCAACCCGAGAGCTTTCTGCTCCTTTCTTTCTCTCTCTCTAAAAGCGAAGATTTGAGTGTGTAAGAAGAGAGTGGGCAGCCATGCCCACTTTACACCCACTTTCAAAGCTTTTTTTCCTTTTGACACTTTTGCCCCTCAACTTGGGTAAAATATCTTTTCTTTTTTTTTCTTCACATTATTCTTCTTTCTTGACTTTAAATTAACGGGTGTTACAAGTCTACCCCCCTTATATAGGTTTCGTCCCTGAAACCTGTTATCCCGAACAATCGTGGGTAATGATGTCTCATCTCTTCTTCAGTCTCTCACGTATACTCAGATCCTTTCATGTGCTTTCAGTGTACACGCATGAGAGGAACTACTTTCTTCCTTAACCTGCTCTATTTTCAATCAATGATCGCCACTAGTTGCTCCACGTAGTTGAGTCATTCATCTACCTCCATATCCTCCAGTGGTACAATCATATCTTCATCTGTGAAACACTTTCTCAGATGAGATACATGGAATATCGGGTGAATTCCACTTAACTCATCTAGTAACTCCAATCTGTAGGCCACCTCTCCTACTCGAGCAATAATCCAGAAAGGCCCTATGTACCTCGGCTGAATATGGTGCACTTCATCTCATCTAGATAGTGCCTCCATATATTTAACTCAAAGACCATGGCTGCTAGCTCCAAGTCGGGAATGGGATAATGACGTCATGAACTTTCAACTGTCGGGATGCATAGGCTATATAACCTTTCCTCTCTGCATCAACACACGTCCCATCCCCAAGTAGGAAGCATCGGAATAAACCACCAAATCTTCGCTTCCACCTTTGTCGGGTCCACCATAATCCCGCCAGGATTTACTACATGACCCAAAAACTGAACCTCGCGCAACCATATTGCACACTTGGAGAATTTATCATACAACCTCTCTCTTCACAACGTCTCCAACACCTCTCGAATGTGTTCGGCATGCTCATCCCCACTCTTGGAATAATTCAAGATATCATCGATAAACAAAATCATTGATTTATCCAACATCGGCCGACACGCTCGATTCATCTCGTCCATGAAAGCAGCTGGCGCGTTGGTCAAACCAAAAGACATGACAAGGAACTCGTAGTGTCCATAACGCGTGCGAAAAGCTATTTTAAGAATATCCTGCTCCTTTACTTTCAACTGATGGTATCCAGATCAAAGGTCTATCCTCGAGAACTAACTGGCACCCTAAAGCTGATCAAAAGATCATCAATTCTCGTAACAGGTACCGATTATTCACCGTCAACTTGTTCAGCTCACGGTAGTCTATACACATTCTCATGCTACCATCTTTCTTCTTCACAAAAAAGACCGGATCACCCCAAGGAGAGATACTCGGTCTAATGAACCCCTTATCAAGCAACTCCTGCAATTGCTCCATCCACTCTTTCATCTCGGTCGGAGCCAATCGATACGGTGCCTTAGCAACGAGTTGGGCACCTGGTATCAAGTCAATCTGGAACTCGATCTCGCAGTCAGGTGGCACTCCTGGTAAGTCTTCGGGATACACGTCTAGAAAGTCAAACACCATCGGTATGTCGGTCAGTTGTGGTGTTGGCGTATCCACATCCTTCACATAGGCCAAGTAGACACTACATCCACGCCTCATGCACTTTCCCACCACCGCCATCGAAATCACCTTCGGAATAGTTGTGACTCGATCACCATAAACCGTCACCGTACTCCCATCGGGCGCTATCAATCGAATCATCTTCTTGCGTCACACAATGTTCGCCCCGTAGTCCACCCACCAATCCATTCCTAGGACTACATAGAACCCGCCTAGGGTCATCACGAATGATCTAGCAGAAAACTTATGACCTTCTAATTTCAATGTCACAGTCATCTATCATCTCGGAAATCCGGTAGACCTACCTATGGCAGCTTCAACGTCAAATGGCATATCTATACTCTTACTGCTAATAGGCAATTTAGCACAGAAAGCAGCAAAAATAAAACTCTTACTAGCACCAGAATCGAATAACACAGAAGCAAGGGTTACTAGATACGTACCTGACATGACATCGGGTCCGTCTTAGCCTCCTCCTGCATCATCGTGAAGGCTCTACGCTTGCCTTCTGTCCTTTCATCCCAACCATATTCTTCTTTGCTCCCGAACCTTCAGCCCTCGGCTTCTTGCAATCCCAGCTCATGTGCCCTTCCTCCCCACAAGAATAACACCTCCTTACCCTGCAGTTCTTTGCTACATGTCCGGTCCTCCCACAATGGAAACATACATTTTTCCCCGATCTACATTCCCCGGGTGTTCTTGTCCACACTTGACGCACCTTCTTGACCCTGCACCGGATGTGACCACACGCCGGTCACCCACCCGTGCACCTTTGTTACTTGGAGCGGCTCCGCCACGTCCAATCGCTTCCCGTTCTGATTCTAATCACTCCCTCCTTCCTTGCTAGCTTCTGTCACCACCACAGTCTTTCATCGTATAATCTCCCCGCCAAGTCAACCGCCGATCTAAACGTGCTCGGCCGGGCAGCGATCATGTGCCTACGGATATCCGCTGGTAAGCCCTGAATATACCTCTTCATTTTTCGTGACAAGGGTGTCACTCGATCCAGCACCAGACGTGCCATCTCATTGAACTTGGTGGTGTACTGCTGATGTGTCATCGTCCCCGCCTCCTACTGCAGAAACTCTCTCAACCTTGTCCATCTCCCTATGAGGACAAAACTCTACAATCACCAATATTTTCAACTCAGACCACTTCATTCTCCCAATAGCCTGACTACCCTCAGCTTGGACAATATTGTCCCACCAGCATAGAGAAGAGTTTACGAAAGAGTGGGCAACAAACTTCACTTTCTGATCCTCTCGGCACTCGCTGATGTTCAGAACAACTTCCATTTCTCTCACCCACCGGTGAGCAACAACAGCAGTGCCGTTACCATCAAAAGTAGGGGGCTTGCATCGTTGAAATGCCCCATAGTTGCAACCTCGGGCTACCTCCGGCGTAGGCTCTTCTTCTGGGTCTTCTTCTTCCTCTTCCTCTTCGTCATTGGAGAAAACCATTTCAATCTCGGGCTGTCTCCTTTCACCCGTAGGTCTACTCCTTCTTTCCTCTCCCCTTCCCGTACAACTATAATCAATTCAATCACTATAGATGGTAAGATTGTCTGCATGACCTGATGAACTTCTTCCACAACAGCCTCTTTCACTGAGGCTCTCAGATTGGCACTCTCATCACCGCCCTCCGGATGAGGGGTCTCGGGTTCTTCATGAACCACCTTTTTGGCTCTAGGCCTTCCTCTCGTGACCCGTGGTTCAGCACCACGTCCACCACCACCTCCACCACACGAAGCTTTAGATGATCAACCACCGGCCATCATCAACACACACTAAAAGATTCAAACACCAACACAGTCATTCAAGGGAACAACTTAGTTTATGTCAAGTATAGTAAGCCCTATTACAGTGGCCAGTTTTGATTAGCCACTTACTTTACTCTTCATACCCCAAGCATTTCCTATCTGACTACATCAGTATCTAAATCTACGAGCAACACATAAACCACATAACATGCGCACGTAATACCGGTTAACATTAAGAAAATACCTGATGGCACACAGCTACTCGGATTGGCATCCCTTCCCTTTCCGTCCCATTTTCAGATTAAGTTTAGGTTTATTTTGAAAATTTACTCATTTCACTTAAACTTTGGCTCCGATACCAACTTGTAAGGCCCCGTTCCTGGCACACTTACTGCTGGCCAATCATCGCTAATAAAACATATAATTACTTTAACTTGAAATAGACGTTGAAGCGGGAACATTAAAAACAACATTTTTATTAAAAATGCTTTTGCAAAATAGTATATTGTTATCAAATTACAAAGTACATGTTATATTTCAACACAAAAGCATTATAAATATGGATGCCATCCAAAAGAGCTAAGTAGCCACCCCGTGCCATTCTCAACAATTTTTACCTACCAACTGAAAAATGCACAAAAAATCAGCGTTGCTGAGTGAGTTCTAGTTATATAATAAAACATACTTTACTTAAATGAAAACCGTTCTTCACTTTCTTTCAAATCATACTATACAGTTGTATATGATCACACATCATACGTACACATGGATAATAACATTATTATCTTCCTTTACTGTTTATCACATACGTTCTTTGACCCTTCCCTTCTTTATCACATTTATTATCACTATCTGGATCAGTGTCATCAGCTATGCCCTAAACAAATGGGGTACTGGGCCGAAGTTCATAATTGACTTCCACACTGCACATAGCCTGGCACCAGCACCGGGGTAAGCGACAAAGATCCCAACTGTATACTACACCCCCAACATATGCATAACTAGGGTACTAGGCCGAAGATCATAAATGACTTCCACACTACACGTAGCCTGGCACCAGCACCGAGGTGAGTAATCACTATATACCACTGTATACTACACCCCCAACATTATGCATAACTCGGGTACTAGGCCAAAGATCACAAATGACTTCCACACTGCATATAGCCTGGCACCAGCACCGAGGTGAGTAATCACTATAAGCCACTGTATACTACACCCCCAACATTATGCATAATCCGGGTACTGGGCCGAATATCATAAATGATTTCTACACTGCACAAAGCATGGCACCAGCACAGAGGTGAGTAATCACTATACAAATGGTTGGTCATAAAGACGGACCCCGGTGTGCATCCTTTTGGGGTAGCTAACCCGCACACCATTGAACTAACACCCTTCATTGGACGTGTTTCCACATCAAGGCTTGCAAGACTTACTTTACTTTCTCTCTCATTAATGCATGCACTTTATCATCATGTTCCTCTTTTCATTATCTTCCATTTTACATTACATAATACTTTTCATTTCATTCACAACTATAACATGTAAAACCACGGAAAAGATAAACATACGATGTAAGGAACATCAACATACACAGTCAACATCATCATACAGGGCATCATACATACATAACATACATCACACATACCATCATGCATAAGCATCCATCATACATCATAACATCATCAAATCATGTCATACATCATCATCATCATCATCTTAAATCATTCATGCCCATCACATCATCTTTGACCTCAAAAAGTCAACTTACATAGCCCCCGAGAACATCCCCAAGTCAAAGCCTATATTTCACTTTTTCTCCTAAAAGTCAGAAAATATTCTAAGTCGTCATCCGCATTTTCCTTTTTGTTCATCCGCATTTCTTTTTACTCATCCGCATTTCTTTTTACTCATCCGCGTTTCTTTTTATTCATCCGCATTTCTTTTTACTCATCCGCATTTGTTAATCCACATTGACTTTTGCAGGATCGTTTAAGGGTTTGAACACAATTACAACACAACAACACAATGAGGAGATTATCTAAACTCTAATCAAACAGTAAACGGGTTAACCAAAAGTGATACAAAGAACACAAGTAAAGCAAGAGACAGAACAGGAGAATATGGTTTTCAAGGATGCAGTATATGCTTTCTCAAGTTCTTTTACAAGTGTTACAAAGTATATTAAAGATACAAGAAACTTGAAATACTTATACTACAACCTACAACCGGCTATACTATGAAAGTCAGCTGGATACAATGACTAGACACTAACAAAATCAATTGTAGAATCAAAAGGCATATCTGCCTTTTGACCTTGTGACTATGACATGCCATAGCTCACATCCTTATACATTACAAAAAAGATAAAGTACATAAAGTGGAAAGTTTCAGACTCAAGACCTCAATGTACAGTTACCAAAAGCATGGACCTTTTCACCAACTCTTGTAAGTTGGTGACTTATCAGAGACGCAGCGGAAAAGGTGCTTTATGGAACAGTACATCAGATAAAGCATGTGTACTAAAAGTCTTCGGAAGAAATCTGTCTTCATAGGGTGAAGCTTCGGAAGACTTTGTCTCTTGAAGCTTCGAAAGACTTCATGTTTGGCTTCGGAAGATATTGGTCTTGGCTTCGGAAGATTTTACACTTAGAATGTTTTCTAATGTGTTGTGTAAAACTTCCGAAGCATTCTTCACTTCAGTACTTAGTGCATGTTGCTGAGACACTTTGGATGTTTTGGGTTGCATCAGACTTAAGGAATCCTTACAACTTTGTTCATCCACATTTCCTCAGTCGCATGAACTTACTCATCCGTATTTGTTCATCTGCATTAACTTTGTTCATACGCATTTCCTCAGTCGCATGAACTTACTGTAACTCCAGGATAATCACACTTGAATCAAATTATGAAGATTATAGATCAAAATATGATAATCACAATTAAAACCCTTTTGATCTTTAATTAGATTGTAAAATATGTTTAGAAGTAATCCCTCAATCTATTGGTCATTCAACCATTCCAACACTAATGACAATTAACCTATTTATAGTCTAAACTAATATTCACTAATTGCACTTAACCCCCTAGACTTAGGCTAATTAAAAGAAATTACATATTAAGCATAAAAATGAATAAAAACAAGATAAAATATATTTTGTTCACACAAAAAATATTTATTACAATATAACTCCTAGTCATCTAAATCTTCAGCGTCTTGTCTCGGTTCTTCGTCTTGAACATGTCGGGTTTGACTTTTGTTGACTTTGACCGTGATGTTGACTTTTGTTGACTTTGTCTTAATTGATAATATAGACTATCTTGTACAGCTCCAACACTTACTTTTTTGTGAAAGCATACTTAAATGTTTATTTATAAGATTGAGTAATGCATGTGTGCATACTATAATTTTATCTAAGAAGTCCTTACCTTTTGGATCATTAGTTAAGATTAATTAGCTGGAAATTTGGGTAGTACTACTGGGCTTGACAAACCCTACCTGTGCGACTAGAGGTCAAACAGATGTAACGTTGTCCTAAACAACAAACACAATACAATGTCTTTGTAAGTCATGGCAAAAGACAAACAAACTCAGTTAGCTTCGATCACAAAAACATTTATGTTTATGCTTTTAATATAAAGTAGCTATCTATTTCAATACATTTTGTTATGCTTTACAAGCTCATGAACCCAACAATTTGTGTTGACACTTTAACGTATCTTTCTTAGGTCGCTAATTCACAAGTGCATTTAGGAGCATGGCATTATCACATATCTCAAACGATTAGACAATATTTACTTATTTCATAGTTTTTAACATGTGGTTTTAAGCGTGTCTTTACGCATTTACTTTACATTAAATTTAATGATTATAACCTACTTTAATGAAGATCATCTGTATGTAGGAAGTGTAAGATTCAACTCAGTCGTCTAAATGGAAGAAAGCTATCATTGATGAGTTGATTACATGAATAAGATTAGCATTTGAGATTTGATTGAATTATCTATAGGTGAAAACCTATTGGATGTAAATGGGATTTGGTTGTTCCTCTTTACTTTGCTTATCCTCGATTGTATCCCTCTATTTAGATAATGACAATTGTACATGTCGAAGATAATGAAAATCGTACTTGCATACGCGAAAAATATGTTCACTTACCGTTTGTTCCACCCGCCCGCAACACACCAAGCAAAAATACTAGTTTGTCAATTGAAAAGAAGTTAACGGAAGAACGGTGTTAAACATGTGACTTTACTTGAGAACAAAATGAACCTAGTTGACTGGAAAAAACAAAACTAGAATTGTACTAAAAGAAATGTTTTTTTTTAAAACCGGACCAAACCGACCGGTCAACCAGTTGAATCGGGAACCAGAGCCTTGGCCAGTTCAGTTTGCATGCTTTTGAATCACCATCCGGTTAACCGTTTGGTTTTAGACTTTCTGGGAACCACCAAACGATAGGGCCTGGTCGAACCGAAGTAATTTGCCAATAACTATGGCTTGAATGGATCTACACATAAAAAAGGATGCTTGGAGTTGGATTTGAACAATGGATGGACACGGTAATGTAGATCTAAAAAGACATAGAGTTGGATCTGCAAATCTAAAAAACAATGCGTGACAAGCCACGTTATCATCAAATGCTCAGATTGTGCAATGAAAGAAGTAAATTAAGAAATTTAAAGAAGGAAATTAAGAGCTTAATGAGTATGAACGATAGATAAGAGAAATTAACTATTATTCTTTTGAGCAGACTAGCAAAGGGTGTAGGATAGAGGTATAGGATTTGGATTTTGAAAAGAAAAGATAGATTTCAAGAGATTGTTCAGTGACTTTTTCAAATATTAAATCACGCTAGTATCAGGTTGTCAAATATTAAATGTAATAGCTTATTTAGTCCATATAGGAAATAGCTCATGCAACTACACAATCACGCCTAAAACATACTCACTATGGCATATGATAGGCACCAAGTATTCTCCGCAACAATGCTAATGTATCGAAATGATTCTTATTAAGCCCGATTGCAGTATCAACATGCAACCATATTGGCAGACTAATTATGAGTCTCACATCAACCAACGAGATATCAAACAAAAGATGAACCTGGCTCAAGTGCATTGATAATCTTTCAGCTACTAAGATGGAGATTAGATCGGCTTTTCACTTCAGTTAGAAGTTTTCTTTTTCATTTTATGATGAGACCCATGAATTTGTAGAAGTAGAGAGTTGCTGATAACAAATATGGAGCTACATGCCATCAGCCCACCTATTAAACAATGTTTTATCAATTTCGATAGTTCCACAAATTTTACATATTTTAAAAAAGGGTGTTAGGAAGATTATAAACAAAATAAAGGAAACTGTGGACCACCTGAAAGCGAAGGTGTCATTGCAAAATCAAAATGAGGAAGCAGCACACCCGCAGCAATGGGGATTGCAACAACATTATATGCCACTGCCCAAGATAAATTCTGATGAACTTTTGACATAGTTGCCTTTGCAAGATTAATTGCATCTACCACCTGCCATGATAGAAATCAGTAATCAAAGTCACAAAACTGTCCTTTATATGGCCAAACAGGGGTGTCGAGGTTGGGGCCAGGCAGGTTGCCAACATGTCATAACCGTATAGGGTCAAAACAGGGAAATTTTGGGATGCCTCATTAGAGGTTTGGGCAGGGCTGACTTAAAACCCTCGTCCAAAATTACTAGTGTGTCACATATGATTACCAAAATATATTTTTAAATAAAATGAACTAAGATGTAAAATGCTTACTTGTGAAAGTTTGTTCCCGAGAAGTATAATAGAAGCTGCATTAGAGGCGGCATTTTCTTGCCCGTCGACTTGCAAAGCAATTCCAACATCAGCTAGAGCCAAAGAGGGTGCATCATTGATTCCATCCCCGACCTTTTGGTTGTTAAGTTGTGTCAAAATTAGTTTTAGAAAGAACATTTCATAGTTCATAACAATTATCGGTTACTGAATAATAATTCACCATTGCAACACGGTGGCCTGATTTTTGTAGAGTTGAGATGGCACCCGACTTTTGTTGGGGAGTTAAAGATGCATTGATAGATGAGTTCCTATGCCCACTGTTTTTGCTACACTTGCAACTGCCTCTTCCCTATCTCCGGATAATAGGATTGTTTCAATCTCCATCTCATGTAGCCTTCAAAACAATATGTTAAAGACAGGCTCACAGACATGCTACAATAGAAATGTAAACGGTAGAGGTGGTAAAAAGGGTGGGTTAATGGGTCGTGAAGTTCGAGTCCAGTCATCCCACAAACTTTTTGAAGTTGATCCTAATTAGTTCGAATGTAAAAAATCAAGAAAGTTAAATTAAATGAAAGTTGACAGTTGATTTTCTAGAGAATTGCAACAAATTTAGGAGTCTTAGTATGATTAAGAGTTGGTATAAAAAGCGTGAGGCGAGGCGAGGCGAAGCGTTTCGGTACCAAAATCCGAGGCGCCACGCCTCAAGCGCAAGGCGAGGGCTTCACGTATGTGAGGCGCTAAAGTCTAAACTAATAATAGTAATAAAAATATAAATAATATCTATGTACAACTTAAAAAAACTATAAATACAACCTAAAGAAGCACAAAATCAGTTGTTAAGCCAATGTACAACAAACCAAGCTTTGTGTACAAGAACTATAACTTCATAAAAAGAAAAGAATACAAATAAACAAATAAGAAAAAGTTTAGGGTAAACTTCAACAAAAATTATAATTTTAAGGGTGAAGAGTGTAAATTTCTAAAAATGAAATAAGAGGTGGGTTAAACCTAAAACTTAAAGCAACATCATTGCCTCCTCTCCTCCTGGCAGCTCTCCTCCATCAATAGATTTCTTCATTAATATTTCCTTCAATGTTATCTCTTGTAATCTGATACCTCTCACTATTGCACCTCTATTTCAGCTTCATGTCTTCATCTCATCTACTTGTTTGATTTTACACAAAAGCACATGCCCTAGCGCCTAAAAAGAACCAAAATGAACTCTTCTCCTACGAATCACCGGAAACTGACCATCATATATGAAGCCCCGCCTCGCCTCGCCTAGCGCTCCAAGCCTGAAGTGTCGCTTCAACCCGCTTCATGTATTCTGGCGCCTCAACTGAAGTAAGGCGATTTGTCCAGCGCCCCTAGCGCCTCACAACGCTTTTTTAAACCAAGGAGTCATTTATTATCATTATTTTAGTATGTTTATCTTTATTAGTTGTTTAAATTCCTAGAAGGTACTAGTATGAATCATAGTAGAATTGAGTTAGAGTTGGGTTAGGAACTTAATTTATTGTAGGTTTACTACAAATAGAGGGTTAATGTGATTGTTGTGTTGTAGTTTTTTTTCATAATAATAGTGAAAAGTGTCGTGGAAGTTTCCACAAAATATTGGTGCCTTTCAGTTTGCTTATCGATTTTGGGCCAACAATTGGTATCAAAACTTAAAGGCTTAATCAAGATAGTGTTGGAGGAAGACCGATTTATTAAAGGTAATTATAAGCAACATGTGATTGAGGGGGTCTGTTCATTCTGAGAAACAGACCGAACAAGTCAGGTTCTCTAGTTGAGCAGCAAGTAGATTAAAATGACAATGAAGATAAACAGCATCACATCAAAAAAGTGGTAAAAAGTAAGTGAGAAAGAACAAGGATTCATTGTAAATCCATATGAAAGAAAGAAATACAAAAGAGAAAGATATACTATATACAATGTTGTAAAAATCGCAAGGCGCTAGTCGGGCGGCAAGGTAGGGACTAGGGATTAATCGGGATTAATCGGATTGGAATTTTCATATATAATTTTTAGTTTTATATATAAATACACACATTTTAGAATGTAATTTTAATATCAAAGTTCAGTTTAATATATAAACATACATATTTCGCCTGATTTTCTAAGTTTTTGCCGGAATTTTGAAAGTCGTCGGAATCCTACCGGAACTCGCCGGAATCACCGATTTTTGGCCGATTAAGACCGCCTAGGTCCGATTTTGACCGATTACCAATTAGGGGCTCCGATTACGTGAAATCGCCAAGGTGAACCTCCGATTGATGATTAGTCGCCGACTAATCGGCGCCTAGCGCCAATTTTTGCAACACTGATTATATATTCAAATCTTTGAATCTATTATTATATGGGAGGGAGGGAGGGAAGGAAGGGGAGCTAGCAAGAGAAGCAAGATCTAATTAAGAATAAAAGGGTATGTTGGAAGTTGATCCTAATTAGTTCGGATGTGAAAAATCAAGAAAGTTAAGGGGTTAAATTGAAATAAAGTTAACAGTTGATTATCTAGAGGATTAAAACAAATTTATGAGTTTTAGTATAATTAAGAATCTTTTATTGTTACTAGAAGGTAGGAGTATAAGTTATAGTAGAATTGAGTAAGAGTCGCTGAGTCGGGTTAGGATTATCATAGGTTTAGTATAAATAGAGGGTTAATGTATTTGTTTTGGTGTGGTATTTGTTCTTAATACTAATGAAAAGAGTCGTGGAAGTTTCCACTATATATTTTGGTGCGTTTTTTGGTTTTGCTTATCAATTCTGGGCCAACAAAAAGTATTTTTTTTTCAATGTTTGTTACAAATAATTAATGTGGGAAATATAATTATAAGAGTCCAGTAACTGAAATATAATATAGCTGTTTTGAATAACTGATGGTTGTATGCCTTAAAAGTACGCTTCAGACGACTTGCGACGCATTCTGACCTGTTAGACAGGACCCAAATCAACCCATTAAAGTTTAAATGGGTAAAATTGCAACCATTAGCAAAAGACTTTGAGTGTAACTAACCAGAAATAGCATTCTACAACCCATTTCTCATAAATAACTAGAAATATAAAATTAACAGATGGTACCTTTTCACAGTAGTCTCCGCATCATGGCGTAAATTATCAGATATTCCAATAGCACCAATAATCCCTTCACCTTCCCGACCAATGAAAACAACTGTCTGTGAATAATTGGATGATGAACGACCTTCTGATGATCTCTGTATCACATCTTTCTCCAACTTCATTACATCAGAAATGCTTTTTTTATGGTGGAAACGGTCATGAACCCATTTCGTCGATCCAACAGCCACCAAGTGTCCATCTACTTCTGCCAATGTCCCAAAACCTGGTTCTGCCAACTGCCTTCTTGTAACTGGAATATTTAGATTCAACGATTCTGCTTTAGATATAATAGCTTTTGCAATAGGATGTGATGCGGTTTTTCAACTGCAGCGGCCAGTTGGAGAATCTCTGTTTCTTCATGACTAAAAGATCCAACAGCAGAAACCACAGGTTTTCCTTCTGTTAGAGTCCCCGTCTAGTAATAGTGAGAAGACAGGTCAGCAAAATGAGAGGCTTGGGTAACAGGTCAAACTAATAACTTTTTGGCACTGAACCAGGGGTCAGGTAGGTTAGCCCGAAAAATCTTTTGGTGCAAAAGTTCAACTTTTATACAAGTGGCATGTCGAATATGATTGAAAATTTACATTATTTCAATAATAATACATGTTCTTGCATAAAATGATTTAGAACAGTTTTGTCTTAAAACCACATTTTGGGCAACTTTTGACCCTTTCTATTTTAGCTGATTATTTTATTATAAAAAAGTGGGAGGAAATTGCTAAGTATCTCAAATACCTTGTCTAGAGTAATAGTGTCTATATTTGCCATGCGTTCCAATACATCACCTCCTCTGATAAGAAGTCCTTGCTTAGCTCCTGTTCCGCATCAATTACAAAATTGCCAAAAAAAGAGAAAACTATAAAAGAGAAACATATAGAGTTTCTTGGTTTAACCAATCACCTTCCATGAATTGTTAAAAACATTACAGTTTATTTATTCATTATTTACCTAGAGAGGTACCAACAAGTATAGCAGTTGGTGTTGCAAGGCCTAGTGCACACGGGCAAGAGACGACCTGAAAATTATTTACTTATAAATAAAGTAAGATAGCGAATTTGCATGAACAGGGAGCATTTACAGAAGCTTATTTTATATCACGTCACTTGGAGAGTATAGAAAAGAAGAAATTTCAAGATCATCCTCGAGTTGGAGGGCATTAAGTTCCCTATGACTCACTCACCAAGACATCTGTGGAAAGCTTTAAGCTCAAAAGTAAAGAACTTCCCTCAGGGCCAGAAATGTCATTGAGCAGTACATCTGGGAAAGCATGTACGCCAACATAGTACCTTAACAAAAAACAGAAAGCAACAAAGCAACTTGATGTAGGTTGTGTACATACAATAGAGGTACCTAAATAAATGAATATTTTTAATACTTTCTAATTGACAATCTCTGTATCATAACCATAGACTAGAATTATTGTAATAAATGATAAATAAGTAGTTCAATACCAGAAGGCGAATGTTGCAGCAGATAAAGTCATAACAGTGTACACGAATGGGCCAGCAATCGCATCTGCAAGCCTCTGTATAGGTGCTTCACGGCCTTGAGCATCCTCTACCTAAACAAGGTTGAAAAATAGGTCAAACAGGTCAACCATCGCTCAGAGTGTATTTTTAAAACATAAATCTCCTAAATTGTTTTATTTAGCATTTGAATATTATTGAAAAAATATAACTTCTGTACTCATTTGACAACTAATTACTTCTAGAAGATATTAAAAACAATGTCAGACAGAATGTTTCCAGTACCCAAACCTATCCGTACTGAATTATTACCCAGTTTTGACCAACTCTGTTGTGACCCCTTACCGAGCCTGCCCATTTTACCATCATTAGCACGCACATCTGTCTTTTCATAATTTTAAGGCTGGGCAAAAGCATCTATGTAAGTAGCCTTCCTGATAATCAAGATGTGAAACAGTGACACATGCCACTCTAATATTTCATCCAATCAATTATGGAAACAGATACTAACCATTTTCACAATCTTGGTTATTGTTGAGTTGGACCCGGTGGAAGAAGCTTCAATTTTCAGTGGACCATCCTGAAAGACAATCATGAAACACGGTCATGATCATTACTCATGACATTAGGAAGTCCATCCTTAAACATATAAAAATGACAAGTTTGATATAATAAAAATTCGTATTGGGAGGAACATAACACCTGCATGTTTAAATTCCAAACACCGATCTTATATACTATGTGGAGAAGAACAAACTACAGTTATCTTGTATTAATGTTAAACTTGATATTTTTCTGCATTTATAAGGTTAATAAATTTTGACAGTTTACCCAGTTTACTGTTCCAGCTGAGACTAAAAGGTCCCTTTCCTTGAAAACAGGAAGGGACTCGCCTGTGAGCATGGACTCATCCACAACACTTCTCCCCGCAACAACTTTTCCCTGCACACAAAGTTTAATTAACTGTTAAAAACACAATCATATTCAAGTTGAGAAGATCAATACATCATAGCAAGTAGATGTTCCAAATATTATGTACCTATAGTATTGTTAGATGTGAATAGAAATGTTTCAGTTAATAAACTACATCTACAGGATGGTTTCTCCTGGTAAAACCAGCACCAAATCTCCAACTCGAATGTCATCAGTAGGGACTTCAACACTGATTGAATCAGAACTTAATATGCTGTCATCTGTTATATTGCTTTCAGACGGAGAAATCACTAGCCGTTGACTGTGTGGATATCAGTGACTGGAGACGCATAAAAAATGTTATCACTTTCAGATTTTTCAGAAGACTTTCCACAAGAGTAGGCCTATGGTAATTAACTAACTATCAACTTCAAAGATATAAATCCATAACATCAAATCCAAACAAATTTATTAAATTGATGTAATTGACTTCAAACGTGTTTGTTAAATTTGAAATTTGTTTGATAAGATGCAGGTAGACATGGAAGCATGTCGCGCATATCGAGTACCTAGTAATAGTACTGCAGACAGAAAGGATAACGTAAAACATTGGAAAACAAATAGATATTATTTGATTTTATATTTTTATACTGATAATGGATATCATACCTTATATTCTAAAAGATAAACTTACTAATAATTCATTCATGTCACTAGATGCCCTAAGTCTCGCCCTTTCTTCAAGTGATCGCCCCAAGAGAAAAACCAAGAAGCATGACCTGCATGCTAAAAGAGAGAACCACTTCAGTAAAATTGTCATTGAGCAACTAATGCAACTGAAAGAGTACATAGTAGTCATGCTAAGAAGAAAACTAGGTGTAGTAAAGGGGGCAGGTCGGGTAATGTGTGCAAATAAATTATGGTTAGACGGGTTGTTTTTGTTAAACAATAATTTATAGCTTATATATGTCAAGGATTGTAATTAGACTAGATTAGTATTTACTATATTTAGCTTCTTATATATTATAAAGATCTCTCTTGTACACCTTTGAAATATATATAATAATACAATTGACAATCTCTTATACCAAGTTTAATTTGGTATCAGAGCCTGTCGGCAGCCTTCAACCCTAATTCTGCTGCTTCTTCCTCCTCTTCTTTTCGGCAGCCTTCAACCTTTATTTCTTAGTCTCGGTCCACAATGGCCATCACTGCTTTCACCTCAGAACACAAAACAAATCACAATTCTCACAAGTTTGGGTTTAAATTAAGCCCTACCAACTATGGTTTTTGGAAAACAATGATCCAACCCTTACTCATTACCAATGATCTTTTCAGCTATGTCGATGGATCCATTCCATGGCCATACAAAACTATTACTGGAAGCAGTCCTGAAACAAATCCGACCTCCAATCCTGAATATTCAGCCTGGATATCTAATGATGCTCATATACGCATGTTACTTCTTTCAACGATCTCCGAAGCCTCATTTAAACATGTACAGGGAGACACCTCTCGTGATCAGTGGCTTGCCTTGGAACGTGCTTATGCACCTCACACTTCTTCACAAGAATACACTCTCAAAACTCAGCTGTTGAAGATAGAGATGAAGTCTGAAGAAACATTCGCTGACTATATCACCTGGTCAACAGTATGCAGATGCTCTCTTTAACATCGGTGAGCCCATGAAAGAAAAAGATGTCGTGATGTTGGCTATTTCAGGTCTTCGAGAAGAATACAACTCCTTGAAGTCCACTCTCATTTCAAGACAGCCCCCTTTTACCTTGTTGGAACTGCCTAGCATACTTGCTGATCATGAATACATGGTCAAAAAGCATGATCCCATCGTGCCTGTTGCTCAGGCCTTCATGGCTACCAACAACCGTGATTCAACAAGTACCCAACTTCCATTAGAAGCAATTCAGTCTCTTCAACAACTGCTGACCCAATTAGGCCTCACTATACAACCTGCACAACAGCAAAATCAGGCCCTTTATACCAATCGGGGAACTTCAAATCGTGGTTCTTACAGTCGTCGTGGTCGTCCCCGCTACAACAGCAACAATCCGAACAGCCGTCAGGCTGCTTCTCTCACAGGTATAAATCCTAGATTTGCTTGGCCATCTAATCAATATACAATTACGGTTCTTGCAATAGGTGTGGAGTTGGACATATTCCCTCACTTTGTCCTAACCATGACCCTACAACAATTCGTCAACCAAGGCAGGCCCCTCAAGCAAACTTTGTTGATCAGCGCTCACAAGCATCATCGTCATGGCTGCCGGACACAGGTGCAAGTAGTCATGTGTCACCTGATCTTTATGGCTTTGAAGAATCCGAGCCATATCAAGGTAACGATACACTTATTGTTGGTAATGGCAAAAGTTTACCCATTCTTCACATTGCTTCTAGCAGATTTAATTCTCAAAACAAAACCCTTTCCTTACCAAAATTTACACGTTCCACAAATCAAACGTAAACTTCTCTCTGTACAACAATTCTGTAAAGACAATAATGTATTTTTGAATTTCAATCTACCTTTTTTTTGTGTGAAGGATATGGCTACTTGCAATATCCTCCTCATGGGTCCAAGTAAAGATGGTCTCCACTCCTTCAAACTACCCAAGTTCCATCCAGTGTCCAATGTTGCTTTTTCAACCGTTCGAGCATCTCCCACAACTTGGCATCAACGCCTTGGTCATCCCCATTCACAGTTGTTAAAGTCTATGATCTCAAAAAACAACCTTCCTGTTACAATTAATTCTGTTTTTTCTTATTTAATTCTTGTCCTATGGGAAAATCATCAAAAATGAATTTTTCTTCTTCAAACAATACAAGCACTCGTGTATTGGATTTTGTTGAAGGATACGGCTACTCGCAATATCCTCTCATGGGTCCAAGTAAAGATGGTCTCTACTCCTTCAAACTACCCAAGTTCCATCCAGTGTCTCTTCAATATTTCTCCATTTCAGCATCTTTTCAAAAGTAAACCCGACTCTCCTTTCTTCGTGTTTTTGGATGCCAATGTTTTCCACACCTTCGCCCATATAATCACACAAGATGGATTTTCGCTCCCTACCCTGTGTCTTCTTAGGGTATAGCTCTTCTCATCACGGGTACCAATGTCTTGACCCTGCCACTAACGAATTTATGTCGCTCGACATGTGCGGTTCATGAGGCACTTTTCCTTTTCTTCTCATTCCTCCGTCTCTTCCTCACCCACATCCACTCCTGATTCGTATTTTCATTCTATCCATCATCTGTCCCACAACAATCCAACTCACACAATGGCCCACATCCTATATCTCAACAATCCACCAACCCAAACAACCCTACCCATCATTCATCTAGTCCAACAACTTCACCATCTAATCGTTCTAGCAGCTCAACCAGCCCAACAGACTCACAGACAACAACCAACAACCCAGAAACCAGCCCAACAGACTCATCAACCAACCCACCAAACAGCCCACATCCAACACACGGCCAAACCAAACAACCCACATCCAACCACCGGCCACCAACCATCCCACCCCATACCACCAGCACCCACCAGCCCACAATTTATCTCAACCACCTCTCCAATACACTATCATAGACGACAACCCACACAAACAAACACCTCAACAAACCACAACAACCGACAACCAACCATGTCCACGACCGGCCAATCTTCGACAAAATCCAAAACCAAGAACTCCTTATAATGCCTCAGCCTTTCACACCACCACCCAACCTACTTCCATCGAACCACCTTCTTTTGTTGTTGCCAACAAAAGTCCACAATGGCGTGCTACAATGGCCGAGGAATTCAAAGCCTTAACAATAAACGACACATGGACTTTAGTACCACTTGTCCCAAATGCTAATGTTGTTGATTGTAAGTGGGTGTACAGGTTGAAACGTGATGAACAAGGCAATATCAAACGCTACAAAGCTCGTTTGGTAGCAAAAGGGTTCAGTCAACAACCCGGAATTGATTATCATGAGACATTCACTCCCGTGGTAAAATCAACCACCATTCGTGTGGTTCTTTCTCTTACTGTCACAAGGAACTGGCCACTAAGACAATTGGATGTTCAAAATGCGTTTTTACACGGTGATCTCAAGGAAACCATTTATTTACGCCAACCACCGGGATTTATTGACTCACAAAAGCCAAATCATGTGTATCTGCTCCACAAGTCCCTCTACGGGCTCAAACAAGCTCCAAGGGCCTGGTTCAACCATCTTTCGGGAGCCTTATTCAACCTCGGATTTCATGGATCTAAAACTGATCCATCTCTCTTTATTTACTCCCACAAAGGTTCCTTAATGTACATGCTTGTTTACGTGGATGACATCATCCTAACCGGCAACAATTCCCAGTTGATTACTCATACCATTCAAAAGCTCAGCAGCACGTTGCAAT
The DNA here is from genome assembly GCA_025506515.1 of Flaveria trinervia. Lineage (NCBI taxonomy): Eukaryota > Viridiplantae > Streptophyta > Magnoliopsida > Asterales > Asteraceae > Flaveria > Flaveria trinervia. The sequence continues at coordinate 56,287,424 of CM046448.1, read as the reverse complement.
TCAAGACATGGGCCGACTATCATATATTCTAGGCATCAAGGTTCTTCACAAGGATAATGATTTGGTGCTTTCACAACAAAAATACATTCACGATGTCATTCAGAAAGCAGGTCTCTCTCAATCGAAATCTGTTACTTCACCGATGAACACCAACTCAACTTGAGCTACCGGTGACAGCTCTTCCTTTGATGATCCTGTCAAGTTTCGCCAAACAGTTGGAGTTGTGCAATACCTAACTATTACACGACTGACATTACTTTTGCAAGTGAACAAAGTTTGTCATTTATGCACTCTCTAACAGAAAATCATTGGTCAGCTGTCAAAAGAACAAACAAACAAACAAAACATACCCAGTAAATCCCACTCAAGAACAGGGTCTGGGACGGGTAGTTGGTGGCGAGTCTTTCCTCTATCTTGGGAGATAGAGAGACCGCTTCCGAAAAAGCCCCCGACTCAATAAGGAAAACAATAACCGTATCAATCATAATATACGCCATACAACACACAGGTATAGATCACATAAAAGCTCATAAAGTGTGTACAACAAATAAGTGGCAAGAAACGCGAGAAAGGGCAGATTGAAGAAAACAGGGGTCCCGCAACTAAGTCTACGTCTACCCTTCCTACCCACGATTCCCGCTACAAGTCCTTAATTTTAATTCTACGCCTCCACGCACTCCTATCCTCGATCATGTGAACAGAGAGGTGCAAGTCTACCATATCTCGCCTAATTATCTCGTCCCAAGTCAACCTAGGTCTACCTCTACTCCTCCTACCCTCTACGTTGATGCTCTCTCTGCTCTAACGGGTGCTACCATCGGCCTCCGCTTTACATGCCCAAACATCTAATCTTCCCTCTCGGATTTTATCTGTGATACCAGCCACCTCTAGCCTCTGTCGAAACACATCGTTCTTATTCGATCAATCTTGTGTGGCCACACATCCACCTCATCATTCGCATTTCCGCGACCTCGATTTGTCTCTGGTGCGATTTCTTTATGGCCCAACAGTCTGTTCCGTGTAACATACTGGAATACTGCACTATGTATAGTTTTCCCTTTAGTTTTGCTAGGAACCTTTATCACACAGGATCCCTGATGTTGCTCTCCATTTGCACCATTGACTGCACACGGTGAGCTTCATCGTTGTGTATCTCTTTGTCCTCCTGTACGTATGAGCCCAGGTATTTGAACCTAGATGTTTGTGGTACCGTCATACCCTAGATACTGATTTGGGTGTCCTCTTCATCCTCACCACTAAAGTTACAATGCATGTATTCCGTTTAGGGCATGTTTGGCAAAACCTCATTTTCAACTTTTTGACTTTTTGGAGGGGTAAAAAGACCAAAATACCCCCAAAAAAGTTAAAAGGTTAAAATTTTAACTTTTTAACTTTTTTGGAGGGGTATTTTGGTCTTTTTACCCCTCCAAAAAGTTGAAAAGGAGGTTTTGCCAAACATGCACTTAGAGCGACTTATCCTTAAGCCTCTGCGCTCTAGTGCGGCTCATAGTCACAGGATTCGCTCCCTCACCCCACGAATCGCGACCGGATCGGCCGTACCGGATTCGGGTACATTTGCGTACAATCGCCCTACGATTCACGATCCGGTTCGCTATAATAGACGAATTCAATTTCAATGAAAACCGAACCAGTCTACTCCAATTCGCGAATCGGATCGTAGCGATTCGTGAATCCAATCAAATAGAAACGCGAATGGGACTCAAAATGGCATGTTTAGACTTTCAATCTTATTAATTAATGGTTGATTACTTTGATTGCTTACTCTACGTCAATAATTTTTTCCGCTAATTTGATAATGGCGCCATATCATGCATCTATTATAAATTGGCACCTACTAATCCAGTAATATCTTTAAAAATATAATATAGATTCTTTTTTATAGGATACGGCGTACCACACTATATGGTATACCGTACCGCGTACTGAATTGGCGTTCCAAATGAACCTACCCCTAGTGTATCGAATTTTAAAAATTGACGAACCACGTACCCGTTTCCGTCCGCGTACCGAAACGTACCGCGATCCATGTGACTATGGTACGGCTCTCCACTGTTCTAGCCTCTCGTAAGCACCGTTTTAGATTCTGATATTAAGACAATATCATCCGCAAATAGCATGCACCAAGGGACTGGTTCTTATATAGACTTAGTCATCTCATCCAACACTATTATGAAAAGAAATGGGCTCAATGCCGATCCTTGGTGTAGTCCTACTTCCACCGGGAAAAAGTTGTCTCCAACTGGTGCTCGCACACACGTTTTTGCCCCTTCATACATATCCATTATTATTGGATATACCTCTCTGGTACCCTTCTAAGTCGTAGACTTTCCCAAATGAGTTGACGCGGCATATTGTCATATGCTTTTTCTAGGTCAATGAAAACCATATGTAGGTCCCTTTTCTTTTCTCTATATTTCTCCATTATCCTTCTTATGACGTGTATGGCTTCTGTTGTAGAGCGTCCTGGCATAAATCCAAATTGGTTTACCGCTATCTGGGTTTCTCGTCTAGTTCTCGTGTCAATAACTCTTTCTCATAGTTTCATCGTGTGACTCAATAGCTTTATTCCCCTGTAATTTGCGCAACATTGTACATCTCCTTTTTTCTTATATATGGGGACTATGACACTGCTTCTCCATTGCTCTGGCATCCTCCCAGTTTTGACGATAGTGTTGAATAAGTTTGTTAGCCATTTCAGGCCCCATCTCCCAAGCACTTCCATACTTCAATCGGTATGTTGTCTGGCCCACTGCCTTAGCCCTTCCCATTTTCTTCAGAGCCCTCGTAACTTCGTCGACAGTGATGCTTCTACAATAACACTTGTTTTGTTGGTTTGGTTGGGTTGTTTTATCGATGGCAGATTGTTGGTTAGGGTTCGTTATGTTGAAAAGGTTATCGAAGTAAGTTTCACCATCTAGCCTTGATGTCGTTCTCCTTCACCAAGACCTTTCCATCCGCAGCCTTTATAAATCACCATTCTCAGGTCCTGTCTTCACTTTCTCTTGCTGGAAATCTTAAACATGTCATATGCTCCTTCTTACATCTCTAATCACTTATACATTTTCTCATACGCTGTGTTCTTTGCCTCTGACATAGACTTTTTCGCCTCTCACCTAGCCTCCTTATATTTATGTTTTAGCTCTGCTCGTTTTTCGTCATTATTACATTGTAAAAGGTCTCTAAAACTTTGTTGTAATTCTTATCTTCTCCTGTACATTTTCGTTCCACCACCAGGATTCCTTATGACATATTGTCCTACTTGTTGCACGTCCCAGTTTCTTTAGTTGCTTGCATAACTATAGTGCCATATCTTCCCACATTTGGTTTGCGTCTTTCTATGACCCAGTTTGGATCATTGGTATGACCTTATCTCTAAAGGTGGTAATATTTTCGTCTTTGAGCTGGCCCCATCTAATCGTAGGTCTAGATCTCTTAATTGGTTGGACAATTGCTCTCTTCACGCGTAGATCAGCCACCAACATATGTTGAGTCACTACAATCTCTCCCGGGATTGCCTTACAGTCCTTCCACGAGTTACGGTCTTCTGCCTCATCAGCAGATAGTCTATCTGCGTGTGTCTCCCGCCGCTGCTAAACGTGATTAGATGCGAGTCTTTCTTCTTAAAAAAACAAATTTATGATGCCTAGGTCATGCGATAAAGCAAGTCAAGGAGCTCCCTTCCGCCGTCATTCCTCATACCAAACCCAAATCCTCCATGAACCGACGGGAATTGATCATTACCCTTACCGATATGCCATTAAAATCACCTCCTATGCATATTTTTCTTCTCTAGGTATGTCCCCCATAACATGATCTAAAGTCTCCGTGATTCTTCGGTTTTACAAAGAACCTCCGCCTACGGCTTGTTGATTAAACAAAAATCAGCCTCCGTGATTAATGCCTACACAGATGCTCGCAGTCACTCCCTCACAGCCTTTTCGGATGCAGACTGGGCTGGATCTCTTGATGACCGTCAATCCACCGGAGGGTATGCTATTTACCTTGGATCAAAAGTCATTTCATGGCGTGCTCGTAAACAACGTATTGTCTCTCGGTCATCAGTAGAGGCAGAGTATAAAGCTCTAGCCGACACTGTTGCTGAGTTAACATGGCTTTACAAAGCGCTCTATACAATTCATCAAAACAGATGATCAAATTGCAGATGTCTTTACAAAGCCTCTATCCTCTCAACGTTTTCAACTTATCAAATCCAAGCAACAGGTCGTTCCTCGGCCTTAGCTTGAGGGGGAATTTTAAACAATAATTTATATGCTTATATATGTCAAGGATTGTAATCAGACTAGATTAGTGTTTACTATATTTAGCTTAATGTATTCTATATAAGGCTCTCTTGTACACCTTTGAAATATATACAATAATACAATTTACAATCTCTTATACCAAGTTTAATTGTTTTTTGTGGCAGCCAATGGTAGGACAAATAACTTTTTGTCCAAACAAATTTTATATATAATTAGTGTGTCAATTAAAACATATAAGCTAACTATAACTAAATTTGTTATAAGATATAATTTAGGAGGGCATATAAATTTACACACACTTTGGGTGACCTTCAACCTGTTTGACCCGTTCACCACATTACTAGTCAAAAATACAACATAACCCTAACCAGCCAAATGAGAAGTAAATGGTCGAAATCACCAACTCTACAGATAATAATAAGTTACAGCATACAAACCGGCTCATCAAAGAATGTTGCATCCCATCCAAGCTCAGTGTTAAGAAGTGAGATCTAAGTGGAGAAGAAAATTTTAGCAATATGAAACATGGAAACTTAACAAAACGATATGCAAGAAGAGCTCACCGCACTTATCACAAATGCCGCAATGGATCCGAATCCGACAAGAGAGTTCATATTTGGAGATCCCTTATAGAATGCCTTGAGACCATCAGATAGCAATTCTGAGAGAAATTTCATTTTATAAGATCAGCTATATGTGCGACACTTCACTGCACCAGAATCAAACTAGAAGGCAAACGGTTGTCTTATTTTATTTTTTGGAAGGTCATAAACAATTGCAGTATCTCAGAAAGGGCCACCACTAATTTGTTAAAGACAGCGTGCCTCATTCAGATACAACAAATATGCAATTGCAGTCTTTATTAAGTGTAAGAAACAAGGTTTGTATCTTTTAATGAAGCAACTTGGAGCAGAAAATAAAAAAAACCAAAAAGGCTAACAAAAATTGTAACTAACCTCTTCCAGGTCCCAACAAGGCACCAACAGCTAAACTGGCTTTGAAATAGGAGTTGTGAAGTAACTCTAGAAAAGTGCCTATAGAAACCACAAGTTGATGCAATTCATATAGATAAAAGGCAAGTACCATACTAGAAGAACTCAAGACCTAGCTAGCAATTCAGTATAATTTCGGCCTTCTGTCAAAATCCCGCTTTAAGTCTACATAATAATCTCTGAATAATAAGAACTGTCCAAATATAGAGGTGGGCTTTTAACATTTTAAAAATTGACCATTTTGCTTCATGAAAAAAAATGATTCTTCATGGCCATTTTACCTGACTTTATCTTTCACAACTAAGAAGAAGAATTGCAGAAAATGGCCCAAAAACGTCAAGTATATCGGTTTAATTTTGGGGTTCCTACAAGTAGAGAGGCTCCGTTGGACTTAAAAGGCCAAGTAAATTGATAAAAAAAAAGTTGCTCACTCAAAAAACATTGGACGCTTATAAGATCAAAGCGAAGGAGGCGAAGGCAAAAGTAAAACAATAAGAAACTGAAAAGGGGGAATTTCATACCATGGGCGATATGAATGTGCAGAGAATGCAAAACATGAGAAGCATGTGATCCACAACATAAAGCAACTAAAGTCCAAGCAAAAGCAACTCGATTTCTGCTGTCGATCATCAAAGCCTCCTTCCTTGCCACAGTCTCCTTCCATTTCCGCACCTTCTCGTCCACCCCTGAGCCGGAAGCTCTTCTCCTGGACGGAAATCCACACTCACTCAACCTCCGAGCAAACTCCGCCGCAGCCGCCTCCGCCTCCGCCTCCGCCGCAGCGTTCAACCTAATCGCCGCCGTCTCGGTCAACATATTGACCACAACGGATTCGACTCGTGGATCAGAAGAAACGATGGACTTCACACGTGAGACGCAGGCGCCACACATCATGCCTGTTACATCGAGGAGCACAGAAGGCGGTTCTGGTGGTGGTGGTAGTTTCTCCTGCAGCGGGGCTTCAGCTCAACTGCCTTGGCCAGGACCACGAGCTTGGGAACGTGCGTACGTGCTGGTGGCCGGTAACCATACCCAAGACGTCGTCTGTAGTCCACATTGCAGGTCAATATGCGGTGATTGAAGGTGGTGGACTTGGGTTGAACGGCTAAAGAGATGCGGAGGAGATCCGTCCTCATTGGATGTCACACACAGATAGAGAGAGAGACACACACAGACACACAGAAAGAGATCTGATACATAAAATAAAAACATGTGTTGACCATAATTTTTTTTAACTTGTATTATTACACCAACTAATTATTAGTAGGTGAAATTTAATCCTCGTTTTTCTTGTGGATTAAATATAAAGAGAATATATAAAATTTAAGTTGGAAAAATGGTATAATTTTAATTATAAGTTTTTCCTCTAACATCTTGCAAGATTTATTTAATATATATTTTTTCTGTTTAAAAAAAGAATTAAGAGTGGGGATACCGGTATGAACGGCGTGGAAAAATATCTGAAAACGAATATCGAATGAAATATGGTACTTTTTAATCAAAATTTTACGTAAATCCTAGTATCGTAATGGATATCAATTTTTCATATCCGTATTCAAATAGTGAATTTTGAAACTTCATATGGTTGGATGTCGGAACTATTTGATACTTGTATTATATATATTTATCTTATATTATTTTATATTTATATATATATATATATATATATATATATATATATATATATATATAATATATATATATATTATAACTCTTTAACAACGGTTCTTATTATAGAATAAAGAGATGTCACTAGCATGACGCTAGGACCAAAACAACCACAATTGCACTATGAATGAGGTATATTAAACCTCCTCCACCACCCTTGTCATAGAAAGATGCATGAAGATAAAACTGGCATTGTTTTTGTCTTTCATATGAACCATAACATTACCATGTAGACTGATTAAACTGCCTTCTTTGGATCATTGCCATGGTTTGAAGTCGTGGATGCTAGCAACTCTCTAGTTAAAGGAGAGGTGCTAACTTTTTTACCACACAATCGTTTCATCCCAACCCATACCATTGACGAGAATGCACATGACACAAGAATGGAATGTAATGTAACATCACCTTTCTATGACAACCTTGATTTTAGAGCCCGACATTTTTCATGGGCCACAAAATGATATTAGGTTTGATCTAGAAATAGGAGCACATGAAATGGGTCCAAATATATTAGGCTTAGACCTACACATACATACACCTTAATTGGCATTGATCTGTTGGAGTCCTTAAAGATTAGCATTTAGTCTTTAGTTTTATTTTTGTCATAGTGTAGGGACTTATTTGTAAGTATATGTTTCTTTGTTTCTTTGATTAGTATAAATAGGATTATATGTATTTGTGCAGATAGACGTTCATAGAATACTTAGAACTCTCTCTTAATGTACATCGTAATCCTTTGCATCTATCAATGAAACTTTTGGGAATTTTTGTTATATTTGCATTGTTTGATTACTTTATTCATATAATTATCAATTGTATTACATCATTAACACAGATCGATCCATTTGAACCTATCATATGGTATTAAAGCCTTCGGTTTAGTGATTTGAAGCTTAAAAACGATTTTTGAGCCCTTGTGAATCACTTGAATCTATGTTTTGATAGCAATTGTTTAATTAATTATTGATTTCACTTGTGTTTTATCATTAGAAACATTAATTGAATCACAATTGAGTGATTTCACACATTCATATCTGAATTTTCATCGGATATGTGTGTGAATTGTTCTTCGTATTCGAACTCAAATTTCAGCAAAAATTCAAAACAGTTGTTGTTAATTGAGAGAAGTGATGCTAAAGGATAGATTATCGATGCATATTACACTTGATTGTTGATTTTCCGATCAATTAATCATGTTTTGAAAATTTTGTTAACATCACGTTGTTATGAAGATGATTAATTAGGCGTTTTGAGTGTTAGAATCAGCTAAAATTCACCTAAGTGTTTAGGCGCATGAACAAGATTTAGGCATTTCAGAGTGGATGTTTTGACACTGTTGTGGACATTTTAGCAGTATTTGGAAGTTTCTCAAAAGCTAAGTTCCCAGACGCTTTTATATTGTTTAGGCGCATTGCAACTGTTGGGACGCTTGACAACTGTTCAGAAGTTTTACCACTGTTTGGGCGCTTCTACACTGTTCAGGTGTTTCTACTTCTTGGTGTTTCAGAAATTCTCTAAGGCATTCCTTTGGGCATTCTAAGTTAAATGAGTGTTTCATAACTATTCAGGCACATCAGAATTCAGACTTTTCTCTCAACACTTAAAATATTTCAAAAATTAAAATCCAAAATATTGTCATTTCTTATTTCAATTTAAAATTTTAAAACAACAAAAATAGTATCTTTTCTTAAACTCATATTTTACAAATAGTTAAGGCTAAGATTCTGAGAATAGAGTTCCAAAGCTGAAGAACAGAGCTGACTTTAAAAACTATTCACTCAGACTGAAACACCATCTAAACTTTATTGATACTGATCTATGAAAATCATAGAGAAAGAACCTCATATTCCTGTTATAACTGATGGTCCTGATAGAGGTTTTGTGAACACTAAAGAATCACAAGAGCCTTATCCAGAAGATGGTTTACATGGAGATGATCTAAAGAAAATGAAGAATGATATTAAAGGTATTCTTTTATGTGTAAAGGGTTACCTTTGTAGGTACTCTCCAGGCTTGAGGGTTACCTTTAGATGTACTCTCCAGGCTTGAAGGTTACCAAAATTATCTGTGAATGAGGCAAAGAGATACAAGATCTCAAAAGACAGAAACTAAAAAGGCAACTTAAGCTGTTTGAGCATATCTCTAGAGAAACCATAAACGAGATGATGAATAATTATGTGCAACTTACAAAAGAAATATCAACTTTAGGGATTAAGAATGATCTTAAAGACCTAAATGATAGACTTCTAAATGCATTTTCATCATCTTGAAAAAAAACTGTGACCTTGTTAAAACATACTAAAAAGTTTTCCATGGATCTTGATCTTCTTATTACAAAAATTGAGTCAGTGAAAATTGATGAGGGCTCAAGGAATAATGACAGTGCTGCATCCACTTGTCAATACAAGTATGTTGCTTCTCCAGCAAATACTATAGAGAATTCTTTTCTTGCCAAGGATGAAACTAATCCAGAAGATAAGGGTGACTTGTTTGTGGGAGCAAGATTTTTCACAAGTGTACCTGTTTACTAAACTCAACCTCAATCATAGTCTCCTTTAAAACCTCAAATGCCTAAAACTCAAAATAAGACCCCATCTTCTAACTCTATTAAACCTAGCAAATTTAAAGATGTTATAACATCCTTTTAGAGAATGTAGAGTCCAAATCTACCTTTACATTCTTTATGGCAAGTTTTCAAGCATATCAGGGTAGACATTTAACATAAGTTTATTTGATTTTGCAGGATTTGTTTGAGATGAATCCAGATGATGTTGAAGAAATGGATTTCAACTGACAAATGGTGATGATAGCTTATAGAACTCAAAAGCCTTCATATGACCAACTTAGGAAATTTGATGCAAAATCATATGATGGATTCTTTTTTGGATATTAGTTAGTTTCTAAAGCATTAAGAGTTTATAACTCTAAGACAAATGTTATCATTGAAACGTTCAATGTTATATTCCTTGAAAATTCATTTCCATTAGTTTTAAATGGTCCAGCATCGTTATTTGATTTAGATTCATTGTCAAACTCATTAGACTCTAATCTGTATGAATTTTCTTGTGTTAACAGGAAACAAGTCGGAGATCTTGGAACCTTTAGTGATGATTTTGACTCTAATGATATGGTCGACTGTAGATAAATGATGTTCCTAGTTTATGTGCTTAAATATAAAAGTCTTTCATGTCTTACATATGTGTAATGTAATGATGTAATGAAGTATGATATATGCTTTGATGTTTATTTATCTTTGATTGATATGTATGAACTTTTTATATAGATTTGAGGTTGTTGTACACAATTCTAAGTCAATAATGATTAAGTAATGTGTTTAACCTAGTTGGGTGATTATTCATGCTAATGGACCATACTTATGGACCGTACACATGAATATATCATGCTTATGGACCAGTCGCACGACTGAACCAGGAGACTGGATCAGTCGTATGATTGAGACATAAGATTGACTCAATCGCACGACTGAACCTTTAGTCGTGCATATGAATCAATCGCATGAGTCAGTCACACGACTGAACCATGCTAATGGTTCAGTCGTACGAATGGACCTGCATACCTATAAATACCACTTAATTCATGGAAAAACAGAACACTTAGAGAGATACTTCAAATACACATAAACCCTAGCCGTCGAGAGTGTCCAAGATAGCCCATCCAACTTCATAGTTCGATCTTGATCGATCCCTACGCGTTCTTAACGTTTAGTTCATTCTTTTATCAATTAGGTTATCGCTCTCACTGATTGGATCGCCAATCAAAAAGGATTCCACACTATTTGATCTGGTTAAACGCAGAATCCGTTAGTACTCCGTACGTACACAGTCCTAACAAGTGGTATCAGAGCTTTGGCTCGTGATTTTGTGTTTGATTCGGTTAGTTTTGGTGTTAAAAACCTACGTTTTAAGCAAAAGAGTCACCACTTTGCTTCAAAAGGTGTTTTCGACGTTTGCAGACATTAAAGTTTCAAGTTTTCATTATAAGGCAGATTAGGGTTCCTAAGAAAATCGTATTTTGTATCAAAGTGTCAAAAAATCTTCGATTTACAAAAACAGCAGCCTTCAGTTGCACGATTAGCCCATTCGTACGATTGAACTCATTTGTATACTTTATTTGAACGACTGAACTCAGTCGTATCCCTCATTCACACGACTGAACAACTCTAATCGTCTGATTCCTATCGTCTTGTTCATATGCACAACTAAATCCAATCGCACGATTGAATTCATTTGCATTGTTCATTCGCACGAGTGATCCATACTCATAGCCCATTCGCACGAGTGAAACTATCCTATTCTAAAAGTGCCAAGTTTAAAGCAATAGAAGATCAATTTGTTACATTTACTGCTGGAACGGACTCACACATCCAGAATCTTCTACTTCTGGAGAATGAGATTGGAAACCATAACAAACCGCCAAAGCTGTTAACGTTGGATGAATATCCACAATGAAACAGTGGTTTGAAATCTACTTAAATGGAGTTGACCCAAATTTTTGGACATCCATTGAGACCGGTTATACAGTACCAGTCAGTGCTAACGGAGTCAAGTTAACTTTGGGAGGAATGAGTGAAGCTCAGAAGATTCTTTTCAATGCTGAAAAGAAAGTATATGCCTTGTTGACTCAGTCTATACTGAAGGATATCTTTCATCAGTTCTCTGAGAACAAGCAAGCTAAAAATTTATAGGAGGCATTGGAGAAGAGATATGTTGGAAATGCAACTCTCAAAGCATTGAAGGCTAAAGCTCTCAAAAAGGAATTTGATAATTTCTTTTCTATAGGAATGAGAGCTTGGATGACATTATTGACAGATTCTATCATCTGATGAGTGAGCTTCAAACTCATGGCGTGACCACATCCATGGAAGATAAAGTTTCAAGCTTTGTTGATGGTTTTCCGGATAAATGGGATGCATTTGTGTCCAATCTGAGACAAAATGACATTCTTGTTATGTTAGACATGAATGACTTCATCTTGAAGTTAAGGGAGGAAGAATTACAAATGAAATACAAGTTGAAGAAAGTATCCTATGTTCAAAATCCTTCACTCTACAACTCAGTTGCGACTCCAGCTGTTTCAGGAGCACCGTTACAAATGGTGTTCGTGTCTAGTTCCTCTACTCCTTCCCAAACCACTGCTTCAGGACCCGAAATGTTAGGGTCATCTGGAACCCAATACATAGTTCCTAAGGCAAATTCTACAAAGTTGAAGACCAAGAATCTCGGTAATGTAACAGTGGAAGTTGCTAAGGAGCACATGGATCTTCTAGCAGCTGTTGTATAATATTATGATGGTTTAGTTGCCGGTAAGATTGGAAATTGTCATCTTGCAGATGAGGATTACAAGCAAGTGATGAAAATGAGCTAGAAAGAATGGACATAATGTGGGCTTTGGCAAGTGCAGTCAGAAGAGCTAAGAAATTTGTCAAAAAGATGAGGCAAAATCTAGTTTCCACTATGACTTTTGGTTTTGACAAAACCAAAGTCACATGTTTCAACTATGGTGAAAAAGGGCACTTTAAACGTGAATATGTAAAGCCCAAGAAAACTAGAAATGGAAACCCATTTCCTACATTCAACCGTCAAGACAAAGACATGATTGGAACTACTTCTACAAGTAAAGAGACAAAGGCTTTGACTGCTCAGGTGATGAATGGCAAGACTGGTCCTTCCGATTTGTTTCTCCTAGGGAATCAAATATTGTCTTTGTCGATGCATTGGATGATGGATTTGCTAGTAAAGGTGAGATTGTAGCTGAGCATACGATGTTAGATACCGAAGGAGCTGTGAATGTTGTAAATCACCTGGTTGAGGAAGAGCTTAGAGCCACGATTTCAGAACCTCCAGTCATTAAAGGGTTTGACTCTGCTTTGATGGCCGATTCATCTGATTCATCATAAGTAAGTTCCAAAGATCAATTATTTGAAAAGCATGCTTGTACTGAATGTGACAAATTTAGAGAAAGCATTGATTTGAAATTTGCTAGATTATTAGAACATAATGATAATCTAGTAAATATTTACAACTCTGCACTGAGGCTAATCGTATTTTAAAACAAAATGAGTGCAGTTTCAAGAAAAGATAGAACTTTTAGGGAAACAATATAAGGAAACCAAGGTTGTTGCCTTAAATCAATCAAATGACATAAAGTGTTATTTAAATTGTTTAGAAGAAACGAAAAAGGAAAAAGCAGTTTTAGAAGTCGAAGTTGATTCATTAAAACAAAAACTGCACAGTTTGGCAAGTTCTTCTCACATAGTTTAAAACTTGGTAAAAGAATGAAATAATGGGGAAGGTTTGGGTTATAAGGTAGTATCACCACCACATGAAATCCTATTGAATACCAAATGTAGATCAATCAATAATAACCCAGTAAAGGATCATATGGTGTCCACTCCTCTGGTTAGTGATCCTGATTCTATGGGTAAACCTGTGAAATCTGTCACTAAACAGAAGGATCTTACTTTGAAATCAAAAGAAAAGATGCCTGTTGAGAATTTGGATGATAAAATAAAAAAGGTTAATTTAAGGTCAGGTTCACACATGTCTACTTCTAACCCAAAATGACTAATTCACTTAACCATAAATGTGTAAATCATCAAAGTCCAAATAAAATGAAAGTTAAAGATGTTCAAAATGTCAAAACAATTAATTTTGTTAAAGAAGCTAAAACATCTAAAAGAGAAATGACAAAACCCAACCAGACACATCTCACACCCTTACCAAACTCAACACCACATAAACATTTTCCACAATTTGTAGAAGGGAGATCGTGCTACAATTATGGAAAATGAGGACATATCTCTCCTAATTGTCCTTATTATCAGACACCCAAAAGAAAGTTAAACTTTTTGATGAAAAACCAAGAGTTTCTAAAATTAGATCTATACTCCACCAAAGATTATTAGTGAACCTAAAGTTCAAACCATAAGTCAGTTGTCTGTTTACCATAAACAAGCCTTACATAAAACTGGTTTATGGAAAGAAAAATCAAGTAATATGTCTGATAGTGAGGAAAAGAAGAAGAAAGATATGCCCTCATCCTCTAAAGGACAATGGGTTGAGTTCATGATATGTGATTCCTTGGGTCACCCAAGCTAGTTAAGGCTTGGGTCCCAAATCTGAACTAATAAATTTCTTTGAATGTTCAGGGTGTCCGCTACAATGCTATCACTAACACCTGGATTATTGATAGTGGGCCGTCTAGGCACATGACAAGGAATTTGTCTCTCCTTTTCAACGTCAAACAAATTAAAGGGGGACACGTATCATTCACCGGGAACAAAGGAGGTTACATCACCGCTCAACGCAAAGTGGGAAACGAGAAAATGAAGTTTGACAGGTCAACTACGTTCAACAACTACAGAATAACTTGCTTTCAGTCTCCCAGATCTGCGATAAAGGATTCAAAGTTGTATTTGTGTAAAGCTCTGTTCCCGGGAAACCTCACAGTTGGTTAATCATAGCATAAAACCATTTTAATAACAAAACAATGCAACGGAAATAATTAAACATTCAATTAAAACTTGGAAATCATATTGCACTCATACATTTGTCCATTATTTGTAAATAAAGCATAGTACTTTTTTTTCTTAAATTACAATAAAAGATTTCGTAAACATAAATGCCATCTATTGTCCTTCAAGTAGCTCCCTGGTGCCATCCTTAGCATCAGCATTTACCTGCCAACTATTATGTATAAAAATCAGTTTTGCTGAGTGGGTTCTAGTTTTAGTTACTATAAGAAAATATAAACTTTATCCATCATATAATGACCATACATACATCATAATACATAACATTTGTGTTTTAATAAGCATGTTCGTTATCTTTCATTCTTTCATTATCTTTCTTGTCATCACAATGAGATTGCACAAAGCAAGAGCTCCATGTTGATTGACAACGAATGTCGATCCCTGTCGGTACACATCATTATGGTAGCTAACCCTCGACAGTTGATCCACACTGCAAGGCACATAGGCCGCTCATGAATACGGATCAATCATCATACATTAGACTCATGTAAGTGAAGTCTATCATAGTGTTTGCAAGACTTTTCATCATCAAACGGGCCCGAGGGTAACATTCATTATGTTTCACTTTTCAATAACATCTTCTTTCACTTTATAATATAATACTTAACTTAATAAGTACACAACATGCCAAGTACTAATCATCATAAAACATAACCGACCCCCCGCGGGGTAGCGGGGGTTCGGGGGTGGCAGCCCCTGACAACGGGGGTCCTAGGGGCAGTAGCCCCTAGTGGGGTGCTGGGGCCGGGCTGCCAGGTCAGTGCAAAAAGTTTTTATTTTTAAGTATTTATATAACACATTTCCTTATAGAAAAAATCAATATTCCAGATAAAGCCTCATAAAATCTCGGTTATTTAAAAACGTATATTTAGTATGCATAATAACCCAAAACATGGAAAACTTACAAACAAGGGGATCTAGAACTCACCAGGATACCGAGACTAACTTCTAAACTAAGCTTATAAGGCTAGGATCACACTACACAGCCTGCAGATAAGTTAACACTTAAATGGGTTAATTTCTGCCTAAATTCGCTGCTAATTTCGCTGCCAGATAAGCAGTTTCACTGCCAGTTTTGCTGCTAGTTTCGCTGCCAGTTTCGCATGACAGTTTTACCCCAACTTTCGTTGGAATTCCATGGCTGTGAAATTATCTACGAAACTATAGTTTCGTAGAAAACCCATAGTTTCGCAGCTTGAATATGCAATTTCGCTGGATGCTTACACAGTTTCGCAGATCACATAAAAAATTACGAACCAGCCCATTTTTAACCCAAAATCCTAACCTTTTACGTCCAATATCTTAGTTAATCATCCATGAGGCTATATCTAAGCTTTTTACATGTTTTCATACGTAAAAATATGACCTTTATGCGATTCTTTGCAACTTTTCAAAACCCAAAACCCTTGAATCCGGATTTGATCTACAGAAGGGTTTAAAGGCCAATACTTACCTGGATTTGTTGCTCCTTTCTTATGGTTTGATGCTCAACCGTTCAGATCTTCAATCCCTTAACCTTTGAAGCTCCAAATCTTGAGTTTTCTTCACTTTCTCTCACTACGAATTTGGGAGCTAGGGTTTCAAATGAGGGAGATGGTGGTTGGTTAGATGGGTTAAAGGACTGATTATAGGCCCTTAATCACTTAGGCTTTTTCCTATAAGCCTAATTTAGCCCATAACCCATTTCCTTCCTTTATTAAATACCCACTAATTAAGCCCATTATCCTCGAAGACTCATTTTGACTTTTCGGGGTGTTACAAGTTGTTAGGACCTGGTATTTGACCGAAATACCTAGAGATTAACGTGTAAACCAGATCAAATAGTGCGGAATCCTATTTGATTGGCGATCCAATCAGTGAGAACACACAAAGAATCAATCAAGGATTGAAACTAACGTTAGAAATCGATTGGGAATCGATCTAATGTGTTCTATGAACTTGGAGAACGAGTTGGAAGGTTTTGGACGGCTAGGGTACGTCTGGAATCGTAATTGATCGAGAGTTTTTGTTTTTCACGAATTGAGTTGTATTTATAGGTTGGTATTATTCAATCGTGCGACTGAACCATTAGTCTGGTTCAGTCGTGCGATTGAACCATGCGGTTGATTCATTCGTACGACTGAGTGTTCAGTCGTGCGACTGAGCCAATCTTATATTACAATCGTGCGACTGATCCAGTCTCCTGGTTCAGTCGTGCGACTGAGTCAATCGTGTGAAGTTATTCATGCGTATGATTCATTCGCATGAGCCATTCGCATGAGAACTTCATTAAGTTAAGTTTGAATGTTTTAATTAATTAATATAACATAATATGCAACCATTCAATAATCATAACCCAATCAATTCAGTCACAACTCATTAATGAACTATTAAACATTATAACTAACAAACTATCAATATCATTTCATTAATCATACAAACAAGATCTATTACATCACATATCATGATCTAGGGACAAACATGTATCAACAACTCCCCCTTGGACCTAGATCTCTCTAATGTCTTGTTTTCTTTATTACCTCCTCATATTTCTTGTATTTGTCCTCTTGTGTAACTCCTGCGTGAATATCAAACACGAAGCAAAGTCGTATAACATTTTGGAACTGGAGTGCTTGTACAATGTCTTGTGTGTCATAGAACAGTGGCCACTTGTATAATGTATAGACATCATTAGTAGACAAGTTGGTTAGCCACATTGGGTCGAATACCCTGATGGTATCCATTTGGCCCTCTTTATCCAGGACTATGACCACTTCTGCTGTTCTCCAATCATAGTACCACCACTTAAAGTGTGGTGTGAAATCCTTTGTCATTTCCCGAAGTGGGATTCTTGACATTGTGCGCGGAGGATTCCACTTCAACACAATCTTTGGTTTTCCAGTAATGGCATCCATCTCAGACCTTCTAATATACCTTGTAGGTTGTTGAGGTCTGAAGTTAATCCACCTGGTGTGGTACTCTTTCTTTAAGGCAGCCTCAAACCAGCCTGACATCTTTCTCGGGTCAGCATACAACAGCTTCAATTTGGCCAGCTGGTTGAGCTCAAATCCTGGTAGAGTCTTTAGATCATGTGGAAATCTAAAGTACTCTATGCCCTTCTCCCTCTTAACAGCATAGACGTTAAGATCATCAAAATATGCCCATGCTATAATCCTGCCTGACACCGTAAGATGTTTCTTGACGCTGTAGAACTTGGTGTAGGCATCCCTCTTCGGTGCAGCACGTTGGGCTCTGACTTCTTTAAAACATTCAGCCCACTCAGCCTTTCGAATGTCTACGTCATCATTGAGGCTTGGGCGGTTCCTTCGGTCTTTCCTGTTTCCTGCTCCATCTTGTCTAGTACCTCAAACATATCACTGACTAGGGACTCACCCAGATTGGGGACCACATTACCCTCGTTGTCAGCGTATTGAGGGTACTCTTCTGCAGTAATATCGTCAACCTCAACTTCATCAACGTCATTTAGTTCTTCGTCACTGGTTGAATCAACTGTTGGAGCATCCTTGACAATTTCATCAGGATTGAGTCTGAACATCTCTGCCAGTTGCTCGTTAGATAGGTCGTGAATTATTTCACCTTCTTCAGGGGTATAACTCACTGACCTTCTGACAATCCCTTGCAGATCAAGAATCATTGTGAGTTGAGACTTGACCTGTTGAAGGGGAGCAATATCAAACTCATCTCTGTTGTACTTTGGATCTGTTTGATTTACACATTTCACACTCAAATCATTAGTAATTTATCAAACAAAATGCATTAACTTAATATGAACATTTAGTACATGGTTTTTTCAATACAGAATACAAAAGTAAATAATATATAAACATCTACTATTTACTTTTCTCCTGAATACTCGGCTCTTCACGTGAAGGTACAGAAGCAGAAGCTGACTGATCTTGTCTGTTCTTTGATCTTTTCTCTTGCCCTGGAGCTGAGACAGATTCAGCTGCTTCTCCTCCGTCAGTGTCTCATCTTCACACCATCTTCGGTTTTCTCTTCATCAGTATCACTCTCATTATCATCATCGTCTTCATCATCTTCATTATCATCATCAGTTCTGTCCCCATCCCTTATCTTTAAAGGTTCCTGCTTTGATCCTTTCAATTTTAGCAAAATGGTCCTCTAGCCTTTTCCAACTCCTCTATTTGCTTATTTGCTGCGACACTTTGAGCTTGGAGTTGGTCCATCTGGGTGCTCTGAGCAGCCAATGCTGGGCCTGCTCCTCAATTACTCGATCCTGCTCTGCAATTTTTTTGTGATTGTGCAGCAGTCAGGTCAGTAAGCTGGCGGATCTGAGTTGTCTTTTCCTCATCAGCTGCCAGCAATCGCACACCATTCTGTTAACGCGACAACTGTTCCTCTACCCCGATTGGAGGTAGAGGAGATCTATAGGTGTGTGAGGGATAGGCTGAGGGCTCGTTTGGTGGCTAGTGGTGGTGGTGGTGGTGGTAAATATCGGTCAGGTCGGGATGATAATCGGGGTGAGTGTGGGGTGAATGATGTAGTGGTGTGGCTGGGATCTGTCTTGTGGTGGTTGGTCTGGTGGTGTCTGCGGTTGCTGTGGGGGCTATGGTGGCTATGGTAGTGGATGGTGTGTCTGAAGAGGTGGTAGTGTGGTAGTGGCTGAGGTAGTAGTGATGAATGTCAACCGCCGCTTCTTCTTAGGTTTCTGCCCATGGGGTTGAGCCATCCGTTTTCTCCTCGTTCCCTTCGAGGTGGATGCTCCCCCTCCGACCCTGCCGATTGACCCTGGAACATAGGTCGGGTCGGTCTCTGTCACTCCAGAGTCTCTTGGGTGCTCACCAACCACCCGAAGCCCATGTACTGTGGGAACCACTTTACTTCCCACAGTCCTGGTGAGGGGCTCCTCATCAGACTCTTCTTCTTCTTCTTCTGTCTCAAGGACAAAATCATGATGAAACCCAGCTGATTCGGTAACTTCTACAGCCAGGGCGTATGCTGGAGGCACAACATCAGACGTAGTGCCGCTCTGTGGAACAGGCCTATTGTCTCCGGCACCCCCACTATCGTCATCATCTGAATCATCAGTAGGTAGGACAATTGGCTCCACGTCGGAGTCACTGTCCTCGTGACGCCATTGGCGTCTCCCCGGTGCCACATAACTTTCATCTGTTAAGTGGCCAATCAACCTCTTTGCCTGGGGCTTAACTTGCTTGCCCCGGTACACCACCATCCTACCCAAAGTAGTGTCATCCATAAGTTCCAAAGTCACTGCATCGTGACTTTCCTGGGGAGCTGAGGCAGCTTCTCATTGAATATCATCTGAAGAAATCTTGGATACATACACAAAAACCTTCTTTCCTTTTGTTTCAATGTTCTCTACCAAATAAGCAAAGATCATATTAGAGAAGCTGAAAGGGTGGTTCAGCACCAGAGCCACAAGGCATTCTGTATCTGATCTGATAGGTCATCGAAACCACCCCTTCTCGAAGCGATGCACTTAAGAATCACATGTGCCAGATATTTGTATTGTGGGCACAGGTTGCTCTTATTTAGCACCCCCGAGTTAATGTCCCCCGCATACTTGATTCGGAGGAAACACCCTCTCACTGTCAAAGGATGTAACTTAGTGGGTTGAGTAGAGTCATCCCCAAACTCAAGGATTCTTTGGATGTCAGTAGCGGTAATGTCGATAGCTTGACCCAAATGGTGCTTCTGATGCTGTATGGCTCACGAGAACGATCCACTGAGGCATTCTCCCAGAATGCCTGGTGTAGTGATTTGTAAGGCGTGCACGGCGTAGATATAGCCTTATGTATCCGTGAACGTTTGGGAAGGCTATAATATCGGAGAACTTGGCCCCGTTCCGAGTCGTGTGGTCCAAATGGGCACATATGTTGTGCTTTGGATTAAGAGACCATCGGTCAACATTTTTCCTGAAACACAAAACACCTGATCATTAGTACATAATACATTGGAATTCAGTTCTAAGTGTAGTGTTTCACTTCCATTCTGATTCATTCATGCGAATGAATCATGCGACTGGAGTCATTCGGTTGTTCTTAAGTACGACTGAGTTCATTCGGTTAATTGAGGCATGTGATTGAGTTCAATCGGCTGATTGAGACATGCGATTGAGTTCAATCGACTGATTGAGACATACGATTGAGTTCAATCGGCTGATTGAGACTTGTGATTGAGTTCAATCGGCCGACTGGACTCATTCGGGTGGTTCATTCGGTCGAATGATCCAATCGTAAGGTTCAATCGTGCGATTGGAGTTCATTCGAACGACCAGTCGCTTGCCCCACTGTTCGATCGCCAGTGGGTCGAATCTTGACCAATTTAAGTCATTTAACATTTTTAATGGTCCATTAGCCTCGTCTACTTGTCACTAATAACCTATTAAACTCAATTTTAACATTTTGCTTAATTTACATAGGTGATTAGGTCGTTCACAGTTCGGTTCTTGATTCATCGAGTGTCTCTATTGTAGGTTCGGTAATCTGCTGATTTTGGTAAGATTCAAAGAGTAATGTACCTGTAAATCGTCACTCGAATGTAAGAAACTTAACAGCAATGTAAATCAGGATCTGTAGCAATTTTGACAGAGTAATAGGAAGAGTGCGATTTTGGTGTGATGAGGAACATGCGATCGACTGAGGCCCTTAAATACTGAACCTAGGTTCAATCGGCCGACTGGCCTCATTCGCTCAGTTCAATCGGGCGACTGAGTCCTAATCGTACGATTGGCCTAGTCAATCGCATTCAGTCGGCCGACTGAGTCTCAGTCGGTC
This sequence comes from Flaveria trinervia, assembly GCA_025506515.1. Taxonomy (NCBI): domain Eukaryota; kingdom Viridiplantae; phylum Streptophyta; class Magnoliopsida; order Asterales; family Asteraceae; genus Flaveria; species Flaveria trinervia. Next base: position 56,266,171 of record CM046448.1, on the reverse strand, counting down.
GACTGCCTCATTCGGTCTCCTCATTCGCATATTTAGTTGAAGACTGAGCCTCAGTCAGTCTACTATTTCATTCTCCCCCTTCTATTCGGTCGAATGGATCATTTCATGTCCATTCGGCCGATTGGAAGCCATTCGCATAGTTGGTCGATAACCATGATCCACTCGTGCGAATGGGTCACACTTAGTGAGTTTACAGTCATTTTGAACATTTTACTATCAAGACCCTTTTCACTTTTGATAATAACATTATAAGCTCTTAACAATTCAGTCACTTCAGACGTGACTTTATAACTTTGAAAAACATGTGGCCATCTCAGACATGACCCTTTTAGGTAAGTTAATTCCCTTCTGATTTCCCTGATGTAGTCCGACAGACACACAAATTAAAAATTAACATAGAAACTTAAACTAACTACACAAATAAAGTTTATTTTTGGACTTTTGTGAGAGATATAAAACCCTAAGATGGAAATCTACGGGATTTGGTTTGGGAGTAGACAGCTTCAACTTAGATTGATCATATCTGGACCAATTCAATTTTGGAACCATACAGAACATCAAATCATTTGGGACTTGTTATTAAAACTTTTTGATGCTTAAATTCTCGGTGTTCATCCAGAGTCGTTAGCAACTTAAGGAAATCATACTGAAACTCTAGATTTTCACATTGATTTGAACTCTTGAGAATGTAGCCACTAAGATTGTCAGTATGTTTGTCCACTTAAATCCATACACAGACTTTTGACGCAGACTGGTGACTGATTTAGGTTTAATTATTTCAGCTAACATTTGTGGATCCCACACTTATATGGTAATCAACATTCCTCAGAGGTTTTTGAGCGGTCTACGGGTATTATTACAAGAGACTATTCTTAGAGGTTTCAAAGAGAAGCCTGTCCTCAGGTCAGTGCCATCGCACAGCAGAGAGGCGGCAAACAACAATGAATTCTAGAATATCTAGGTTTTGCTTATCCTCAGGTCAGTGCCATCGCACAACAGAGAGGCACACAACCTATCTCCTTGTTAGAGCAGCTTATTATTTTACACAATATGCACCAACAACATAAGTCATTAGCTTATTGCATTTGTCTTTCATTTTTTTCTTACTTTGCTCTAATTATGGTCATCCGCACATTTGTGGCCTTTAAATGCTCATTACCCCTTATTGGAATATATTTGATTGTGTTAACCAGTGATAAGATGGAAGCCCACAGTCAGTTGAACAACTTAGTTTGATCTTGAGATCACCAATGAGGTCTAATTGTCTATCGTGTTGAATCTACCAACATATCATTTGTGGTCTAGCAGCCTCTAAGTCTACTTTCTTTGTGTCACCTTAGGAGTTGCCAGTTTTCTATCATCTTCCCTTTATATTGCTTAGACTACACAGACTTATACTTTGAACTTTTGCATCTTTTCAAACCTTAAATTTTAAAGTCCCTCTTGATTTGTTCCTGTGTACTATCATTTTCAAAGGTATTGAATCGGTATCACAGACACAATCTACCTTATTTTCTAGTTACCCCTTCTCCCTCATTTTTTTTAATGTTAACTTGCTGACATATTCTCCCCCTAAATACTAAAATCATTTCGGATTTAATTATTTTTGGATTTTAATAACCAACAAAATGACATGAGTTTAAATATAACAGACAAAAAGAAAAAAAAACAGATAACATAAAATAAAATAAACTTTAACGAACTACATCGGACTACACATTATTCTCATTAGGAATTACCTCACTTTTCTTTTTAACGCCGTTGACCTCTAGAAAATATTGAAAACGTGGTTTATCAAAGGCTTTAGTATAGAGGTCAGCACGTTGAAAATCAGTATTAATTTAACCACATCAATTAAGTTCTTTTCAAACAGTCTCTTATGAAGTGGTATTTAATACCGATGTGTTGGTCTTAGGATGTTGAACCGGATTTTGGTTACTGCAATTGCAGAAGAGTTATCAACAAAAAATAGGAGTAGATGAGAATTTTAAACCGTAATCCCGCATTTGCTGTTGAATCCAAATGATTTGTGAACAGCAACTTGCAGCAGCAAATATTCGGCTTCACAGGTTGATAATGCAACCGATGTCTGCTTCTTACACTGCCATGTAACTAATCTTCTCCCAAAGAATTGACACCCCGCTGATGTAGACTTGTAGTTCATTTTGCAGCCTCCGTAGTCCGAGTCACTATACGCCGTGAGCTCAAAATCATCATCATGAGGATACCACAACCCCAGTGTGGTTGTACCCTTTAGATAGTGAAAAATCCTTTGACCCGATCAGATGATTGACCTTAGGTAGCCTGATATCTGGAACATAAACATGTAGCATACATGATATCAGGTCTTGAGGCAGTGAGATACATGAGGGATCCAATCATTCCTCGGTACATAGTGGCATCTACAAGATCTCCATTCTCATCAGGTGCTATATCATGATTCGTAGCAAGTGGAGTCCCAGCAGCAGAAGCATTCTCCATGTCAAAGCGACTGAGAATGTCTCCTATATACTGGTCTGATGTAGAAAGATCCCATTAGGTGTTTGATCCACCTGTAACCCGAGAAAGCTCATCTCCCCCATAGCACTCATCTCAAACTCTTTCTTCATCACTGCTTCAACTCTTTGCATAACTCTTCGTTCTTTGACCCGAAGATTATGTCATCAACATATATCTATACAAGCAGTAGGTCGCCATCTTTTCTTTAATAAACTATGTACAATCAATGACTCCCCTGCGAAAGCCGTGTTTCACAAGATGAGTCGAGAGTTTCTCATACCAAGCTCGAGGAGCTTGATGAAGCCATATAAAGCTTTGTCGAGCTTGTAAACTCTATCCCGATGATAAGGGTCTTCAAATCCCTCGAGTTGACTTACATAGACTGTTTCCTGATTTCCCATGAAGGAATGCACTCTTCACATCTAATTGGTAGACTTTAATCATGTACGATGCATAGGCAAGGAAGATACGAATAGCTTCCATCCTTGCCACGGGTGCAAACACCTCATTATAGTCAATTCCCTCGACTTGGCGAAAACCTTGAACCACCAGTCGAGCTTTGTTCCTGATAATGACTCCTTGGTCATCCTTCTTGCATTTTAGTACCCATTTGGTGCCAATGACTTTAGCACCTTTAGGTCTATCAACCAGAGTCCATACACCTAACTTTTAAACTGCAGAAGTTCTTCTTGCATGGCACTCACCCACCTCATCATTTAGTGCTTCACTGACATATTTTGGCTCAACCTGCGAAACAAAACATTGATAAGCACCATCATGAATGTAACCCTTCTCCATAACTGAGGCGTAATCAGCTGAGTATAGCTGATTTCGGGTTTGTACTCCTGATCGGACATCTCCAATAACATTGTCAAGGGGATGATAGACGTTTAGTCGTGATCCTGGAGTAGTCGGCACAATCACCTCCGAACCAAGATTGTGAACATTTTGTTCTGCATCTGAGGAAGGTGGAGTTTGAGGTTCCGAAGTCGAGGGTGCATCACTTATGGATGCTTGTGGACTTTCAGGAACTGGAACCTGTTCCTCCTGACTGTTCTGGTCATCTGCTTCAGTTTCATTTTCAGAGGAGGAGTCACTGTCATCGACTACCCCTTCTGACTAAGTAGATGATTCTCCCTATGTGCTAGATGGTATTTAGAATATCATACATCATCCTAGTAGCTAACTCATCATCCGAGGGAGAGAGAGGGATTTTGAAGGATTTGAAGAATCCATCATAATCGAAGAAGTATGCAGGTCCTTTGCCTGTAGGTGGTGGTGGTATATCTCTGAACGTCGACATTACACCACACTTCTACAAGACCCGTTGAATTATTGTAAACTCGCTTGTTTGGTATGTTGTATCCTAGAAAAATTCCTTCAACTGCCTTCTCGCTGAATTTCCTTCTTGTGTCTTCTTCAGAAGTGTACACGGTGCGCCAAAAGGTTCAAGATACTCCAAATTCGTTTTGCGTCTTTGTAGTAGCTCATAACATGTCTTTTCGTGGTGCTTGACTATTAGGACTCGATTCAGTGTATAACACGCATTTGCCACTGCCTCATTCCAGAATTGGATAGGCAGTTTCGAGTCTGCCAGCATAGTCCGTGCTGTCTCTATCAAACTCCTGTTCTTTCTCTCAGCAACGCCATTCATCTGAGGTGTGTAAGCAGAAGTGAATTGATGCACAATTCCTTTTCCTTGCAGTATGCCTCCATCCCTTGATTCTGAATTCTGTCCCTTGTCTGAGAGTATTTGTCGAACTTTTAGCTTGTAGAGGGATTCCAGTGTGGTTACTAATTCCTTGAATGTCTCCAAAGTTTCTGATTGGATTTCAGAAACATTACCCAAGTGAACCTTGAGTAGTCATCAGTGACCACAAAACAGTACACGTCGCCTGCAATGCTCCTTGTACTAACTGGACCAAACAGATCCATGTGAAGAAGCTCAAGAGGAAGTTCTATTGAATGAACTTTCTTTTCCTTACGAGACTTCTTTGTGTTTGCCTTTCTTACAAGCTACACAAAAGTCAGGAAGTTGGAAGTTCTTGACATTCACTCCTCTACTAAATCCTTCTGAATCAAATGATTCATCTCCTTTGACTAATGTGTCCCATTCTCCGATGCCAGGAGATTGAATCCTTCTCAGTAGCTTTAGATAAAAAACACTGAACCTCATGATCCATTGTAGTAGCTGTTGACAGATCCAAGACATAAAGGTCTTTATATCTTGAAGCAGTCATTAGAACTTGGTCCTCTGGGATCATATATTCTTCTTCAGCACGTAACACTTCTGGTTATCAAAGATGACTTTAAATCCTTTATCACAGATTTGGGAAACAGAAAGTAAGTTGTTCTGAAGTTGTTGAACGTAGTTCACCTTATCAAACTTAACTTTTGATTTCCCACTTCTCCCTGAGCTGTGATATAGCCTCCTTTGTTTCCTGCAAAGGAACATGCCCTCCTTTTACTTGTTTGACGTTAGATAAAGGTCTCTTTTCCTGTCATGTGCCTGGATGCTCCGCTGTCTATAATCCACGTGTTAGTCTCAGCACTGTATCGAACACCCTGCACATACAAAGTAAATGAATTAGTTTAGGTTAGGAACCCAAGCTTTGACTGTCTTGGGTTTCCCAGAGGCATCACACATCATAAACTCCACCCATTGACCCTTAGAGGGTGAGGGTAGCTCAGGTTCCTTCTTGTCATCAGTATAGACACGTAGGTGGACTTTTCTTTCCATAAGTCAGATTTGTGCAATGCCTATTTATGATAAACAGTCGTCTGGCTTACAGGTTGGACTTTAGGTTCACTAGCTCTTCTAGGTGGAGTTAGAGAATCCGTTAGAAGACTAGTCTAGAGTCCTGAAGATCAATCTTCTTCTAGGTGTCTGATAGAAATGACAGTAGGAAGCAATGTGTCCACATTCTCCACAGTGTAGCATGACCTGCTATCAACTTTATGAGTAGACTTTCTTGGGGAGAAGTGCGTGACACTCTAGTAACATCAATAACTTTAGTTTTTGACTCTTGTATGTTGATGTTTTCTCTGATTTAACAAAATTTACTGTTTTAACCTGTTTCACTTTTGGTTAACTGAAGCATGTGAAAAGTAGCTTTGAAGGCCTTTTAGGTTCTGATTTGACTCTGTTTGACCCTGACTTTAAGTTAACTTTTTCAAATTCTTTTCCAGGTAACACAAGGAATTTACCCTTTGCCTTTGAAGTGGCCACCTTTTGTTTCTGACCAGATTCAATAGATGAACATGAGGTCTGGATCAGTAACAAGAGGAGTAGTCCACATGATCCTTGATGGGGTTATTATTTACTGGTCTAGACTTAGTGTTCATCAAGGTCTCAGTGGTGGTGGAACCACTTTGTAGCCTAATCCCTCCCGTTATTCCTTTCTCCACTAAGTGTTGAACTATGTGTGAAGAACTAGTCCAACTATGCAGTTTCTGTTTTAATGAATTAACTTCTACTTCTAGAACTGCCTTTTGCTTCTTAGTTTCTTCTAGGGAGTTTAGATAGTACCTAATGTCATTGCTTGGTTAAAGGCCACTACTTCGGTTTTCCCTAAGTTGTTTAGTCAATAGGTCTATCTTTTCTTTATAACTATGCTCATTTTGTTTTAGTACTCTATTAGCCTCAGTGCACAGACGTAAATCTTTTACTAAGTTATCATTATGCTCTAATAACCTAGAAAATTTTACATCTATGCTATTCCTAAAAGTATCACAATCAGAACAAGCATGATTATAAAAATTTGGTCAGTGGTACTTACCTGATGGTTCAGAAGGGTTAGCCATCAGTGCAGCATCAGATGTTCTGGTTCTGGTGATTCTGACTTTTCTGTCTCAGATGTGGAAACTTCCTCATTTGGTTTGTAACTGACCTCGGCTGCAGTTGTTTCTTCACTAGTGACATTGCTATCTCAACTGCTAGATCACCTTCACTCGCAGAATCATCATCAATATCCTCAACACTGGCAATGTAGATTCTCCTGGTGAGACAAACCTAAAACTCCAATCCTGTCCTTCATCATCATGAGCAGTTAAGGCTTTTGGATCCTTGTTTGATGAAGTAGAACTAGAGGCTTGCTTGTCTTGGCGAGTAAAGGATGAGAACGGGTTCCCATTCCCTATCTTCTTGGCTTGACACATTCTCTTTTGAAGTGCCCCTTCTCACCACAGTTAAAGCAGGTCACTTTACTCTTGTCGAAGCCAAAGGTGGTATCCTTAGTAGCAACCAAGTTCTGTCCAGTCTTTTTCACAAACTTCTTCGCCCTCCGGACAACACTTGCTAAGGCCCACATTATATCCATTCTCTCAAGCTCATCTCATCCACCTGCTCGTAGTCCTCATCTGCCAGATGGCAGTTTCCAATCTCCCGGCAACAAGTCCATCATATGAATGAACCACTGCTGCTAAAAGATCCATATGCTCTCGAGCTACTTCACGGTCACATTACCGAGGTTCTCGATCTTCAGTTTGGTAGTGTTTGCTTCTGATCCAAATAATGGGTACATGATGACCCAGACGTGTCTGATCCAGAAGGAGAAGCATGTGAAGGACCTGACGAGCTAGACACAAAAGCAGTCTGGAGTGGTGCTCCAGATGTCTTAGCTTGAGGCGTGGCGTTGTATAAAGCTGGATTTTTGTGTACGAAGACTTCTGAGCTCTATACTTCATCCTTAGTGCTTCTTCTTGCAACTTAAGAATGAAGTCATTTATATCCAGCTTTACAAGTATTCCATTTTGTCTCAAGTTAGACACGAATGTAGCCCACTTATCAGGCAATCCGTCTGCAAGTTGCTTACTTTCTCTTCTATGGAAGTAGCCACTCCATGTGTATGCAATTCGCTCATCAAGTGGTAGAATCTGTCTATGACTTCGTCTAAACTTTCATTACCAATTGATGAGAAGTTATCGATTCCTTCTTTAACTCCTTTGCCTTGATTGCCTCAATGATGCATTCCCATCATATCTCTTCTCTAGCTCATCCCACAGTTTCTTGGACTGCTTGTTCTCTGAATACTGGTGGAATATGTCTTTGGGGATAGACTGAGTGATCAATGCATAAACTCTTTCTCTTGCATTGTACTTTACTTTTGTGCGTCTATCATCCCGCTTAATGTTAGCTTAACTCCATCAGCTCCCACCGGTGTACTATAACCAATCTCAATGGCTTCCCACAGATTAGGATCTACTCCATTAAGGTAGATCTCAAAACGTTGTTTCCAGTGGGGAAACTCATCTAAAGTCAAAAGCTTTGGGGTTTATTGTGATTCCCCACCTCACTCTCAAGCAACAGCAGGTTCTGTATCCTTGAGTCCTTCCCAGCAGTAAAGGTTGACATCTGATCTTCCATGACTAATAAACTTATAATCTAATCAACAAACTTTCACTGATGCGACTGAAGGATGTGAATGAGCTAATCGTGCGTATAAGCTCTGCGATTGGTTCAATCGTGCGGCTGAACTGGGCGATTGGTTCAGTCGTGCGAATGAATCTGGTGCGTATGAGCTATGCGAACGAACGGTTCAGTCGGCCGAATGAGGGTGCGACTATGTCCAATCGTGCGTATGAGCAATGCGAATGGAGTCCAGTCGTGCGAATGAGTCACTCGTGCGACTGAAGCTGCTGTTTTGCGAAAATTTCTAGGTTTGACGGGTTTCAGCCGTAAAGATTCGAAATTTCACAAGTTCTATTCGCCTAAGTCCGTAAAACCAAACTTCGATGAGCAGGGAACTTCCAAGATCACTTTTGACACAAAAGATTGTGTTTTTAGTGCAAAAACACAAACTTTTTATCAATCTTGATTGAATCACACGTAATCAAGAGCCAATAGCTCTGATACCACTTGTTAGGACCTGGTATTTGACCGAAATACCTAGAGATTAACGTGTAAACCAGATCAAATAGGAATCCTATTTGATTGGCGATCCAATCAGTGAGAACACACGAAGAATCATCAAGAATTGAATTAACGTTAGAAATCGATTGGGAATCGATCTAATGTGTTCTATGAACTTGGAGAACGCGTTGGAAGGTTTCTGGACGGCTCTAGGGTACGTCTGGAATCGTAATTGATCGAGAGTTTTTGTTTTTCACGAATTGAGTTGTATTTATAGGTTGGTATTATTCAATCATGCGACTGAACCATTAGTCTGGTTCAGTCGTGCGATTGAACCATGCGGTTGATTTATTCGTACGACTGAGTGTTCAGTCGTGCGACTGAGCCAATCTTATATTACAATCGTGCGACTGATCCAGTCTCCTGGTTCAGTCGTGCGACTGAGTCAATCGTGTGAAGTTATTCATGCGTATGATTCATTCGCATGAGCCATTCGCATGAGAACTTCATTAAGTTAAGTTTGAGTGTTTTAATTAATTAATATAACATAATGTGCAACCATTCAAATAATCATAAACCCAATCAATTCAGTCACAACTCATTAATGAACTATTAAACATTATAACTAACAGACTATCAATATCATTTCATTAATCATACCAAATAAGATCTATTACATCACATATCATGATCTAGGGACAAACATGTATCAACACAAGTCTCCCCACTTATTTAGGTTTCGCCCTCAAAACCTATTGGTCATCAAACAATTGGGGATGAAATTTCCTCATCTCCTCCTCGGTCCCCCATGTGGATTCTGATCCTTTTCTGTGTCTCCACTGTACTCGTACTAGCAGAATCACTTTATTACGTAAGTGCTTCTCTTTCCAATCAAGGATGGCCATCGGCTGCTCTACATAGTTCAGTCATTCATCGACTTCAATGTTTTCTAATGGTACAACTACATCATTATTTGTCAGACATTTCCTAATAGGAGATACATGGAATGTGGGGTGAATTCCACTCAACTCATCGGGTAGTTCTAATCTGTAGCCACTTCCCCTACCCTCGCGACACTACGAAATGGCCCTATGAACCTTGGGCTTAACTTCCCTATTTACGAAACCTGATAATCCCTTTCTAGGGAGAAACCTTGAGCATAACCTTGTCACCAAGCTCAAACTCTATTGGTCTACGCCTCTTATCAGCATAAGACTTCTGGCGATCCTTTACGGCTTTCATGAATGCCTTAATCTTATCTAACTTCTCAGTTGTGACCTCATCACTACAAGACTTCCTAATTCTTTTTGCCTAATGTCACCCCAACACACGGGCGTTCTGCACTTCCTACCGTACAACATCTCATAAGGCGGCATACCAATGCTGGCATGGTAACTATTATTATATGAGAATTCCGCCAATGGTAAGTGCGCATTCCAACTTCCTCCAAAGTCGATTACACATGCTCGTAGCATGTCTTTTAAAGTCTGGATCGTTCTTTCCGCCTGACCATCCGTCTGGGGTGGTAGGCCGTACTAATATGCAGTCTAGTCCCCATTTAGTCATGAAACCTCTTCCAGAACTTGGACATAAAGCGTGTGTCCCTATCCGAAACGATAGACACTGGCATTCCATGACGAGCCACAATCTCTTTGATAAATAGCTCTACCAACCTCTCAGAGGAAAACGTCTCACAAATTGGTAGGAAATGGGTGCTCTTTGTTAAACGGTCAACAAGCACCCAGATTGCATCGCTTCCTCTCGCCGTGCTAGGTAACTTCATGATGAAGTTCATTGTGATTTGTTCCTGTAACACCCGGTTATCTATAAAAGACAAAGAAAGAAGAACACAGTGAAGAAAAAGAAAGTAAAGATATTTTACCCAAGTTGAAGGGTAAAAAGTGTCTAAAAGGATAAAATGTTTGAAAAAGTGGGTGTAAAAGGTGATGGCCGCCCATCACATCCTACACACGTATTTCTTTCGGGTTTTTTTTGAGAAAAAGAGAGAGAAAGCAGAAAGTTTGGTTCTTTGATGAACAAGAGCAGAAAAGTTCGAATTCAAGGTAAGAATTCATGTGTTTATGATGTTCTCAACTGGTCTTAGCCTTGGTTGTGTGCTTATGAATGTTTTTGTGTGTTCGGGTGTGTGTTTTTGGTGGGTTTTAGGTGTTGAACCTGTAGCAACGGGTTTGAAGGAAGTATTACCCGAAGAGGCTACTATGGTGAGTTCTAGAACCCCTCTTTTACATGATTTAACTGATTTTGGGGTTGGAAGTGCATGTATGAATATTTTTATAAAGTTGGGTTTCATACCCGTATGTATGAATGTGTGTATGTTGGTGGGGTTTGATTTGGACTATGTTCATGTTTGATAATGTTATGGTTGTGTTTCTATGGCTTTGAATGTAAGATTTAACTTAGTATATGATAGATGGTGTTTGGGGACTGAATCTGATGTTTAGGTGCGAATGGGGATGCTCATGCACCCAAATAGGGCTCATGCGCCTAGTTTTAGAATCTGCCTAAGTGTTGTTAATGCGATGAACAAATGTGGATGAATAAGTTCATGCGGATGAACAAACGTTAATGCGGATGAACAAATACGGATGAATAAGTTCATGCGGATGAACAAATGCGTATGAATAAGTTCATGCGGATGAACAAATGCGGATAAACAAATGCAGATGAACAAATGCGGATGACCAAATGCGGATGAACAAATGGGGATGAACAAATGCGGATGAACAAATGCGGATGAACAAATGCGGATGAACAAAAGTTAATGCGGATGAACAAATGCGGATGAATAAGTTCATGCGGATGAACAAATGCGGATGAACAAAAGTTAATGCAGATGAACAAAAGTTAATGCAGATGAACAAATGCGGATGAATAAGTTCATGCGGATGAACAAATGTGGATGAACAAATGCAAATGAATAAGTTCATGGGATGAACAAATGCAAATTAATAAGTTCATGCGGATGAACAAATGCGGATGAACAAATGTGGATTAAAACAAATGCGGATGAACAAATGCGGATGAACAAATGCGGATTAAAACAAATGCGGATGAACAAATGCGGATGAACAAATGCGGATGAACAAAAGTCAATGCGGATGAGCATTGAAAAATGCGGATGAACAAAACTTAATGCGGATGAACACTTGGAATATTTTCTGATTTTCGGGGGAAAAGTGTTAAGTAGGCCTTGACTTGGGAGGTTTCCGGGGGCTATGTAAGTTGACTTTTTTGAGGTCATTGATGATGTGATGGGCATGAATGATTGATGTATGATGATGTATGATTGATGGTTATGCATTTTGATTTGTGATTGATGATGTGCGATTGATGATGTTATGCTTATGTATGATATGATTTGTTATGTTCCTTATTACATATGATGATGTGCTTTACGTGGTGTAATATTGTTAATGAACGTAAAGTATTATCTTAACAAAGTGAAAGATTTAAGATAATAAAAGTGGAACATAATGAGTGAATGAATGAAAATCCTTGCAAGCACTGAAGGGAGGATTACAACTCATTGAGAGTTTTACCTTGTGTGTATCTACAGCGTGCGATTTTGGCTAACTCATAAGGGTTCATACACACTGTAAGAGTTTAGTCTTGGTGACTGCTCCAATAACGTGCGATTTCCTAATTACTATGTGTATATCTATTTACAGTGTGCGATCTTGGCTAACCCATAAGAGTTCACACACACAGGGGGAGTCTGTCGTAGTGACCACTCTATACGTGCGATATGATCGATATGTGCGATACATGCGATACGTGCGATATGTGCAATACATGCGATACATGCGATATGTGCGATACGTGTGATACGTGCGATACGTGATATACGTGCGATAAGTGCGATATGTGCGATACGTGCGATAAGTGCGATACGTGCGATAAGTGCGATATGTGCGATATGTGTGATATGTGTGATATGTGCGATATGTGTGATATGTGTGATATGTGCGAGATGTGCGAAATGTACAAACGAACGATGATGAAGATAATAATGATTACCACGATGTATCTGTGATGTGTGATCACATGCGATGGTAATGAAAATGTTTTAATGAATGGAAGGTAATGTAATGTTTTTATAAAAGTAGAACTCACTTAGCAACGCTGACTTTTTATGCATTTTCCAATTGGCAGGTAAAGTTGCTGAGGATGGCACGGGGCGGCTACTTGGCTCTTTTAGATGGCATTCTTTTGTTTAATGTTTTTGCATTGTAATTCGAACAAATGATATTGTGTAACGAATGTTGTATTGTTTTGGAAAAGCATTTTTATGAAGATGTTGTTTTTAATGTTTCCGCTGCAACGTTTATTTCAAGTTAATGTAATTATTTGTTTTATGTGCGATGATTGGACAACTGTAAGTGTCCCAGGAACGGGGTCTTACAAGTTGGTATCAGAGCCAAAGTTTAAGTGAAACGGGTAAATTTTCAAAATAAACCTAAACTTAAACTGAGAATGGGATGGAAGGGGAAGGGATGCCAGTCCAAGTAGCTACGTGTTATCAGGTATTTTCTTAATGTTAACCGGTATTATGTGCGCATGTTATGTGGTTTATGTGTTGCTGGTAGATTTAGATGCTGATGTAGTCAGGATAGGTAAAGCTTCACATGGTGGAGGTCGTGGTGCTGAACCATTGGCTACGAGAGGAAGGCCTAGAGCCGAAAAGGTGGTTCATGAAGAACCCGAGACCCCTCATCCAGAGGGCGGTGATGAGAGCGCCAATCTGAGAGCCTTAGTAAAGGAGGCTATTGTGGGAGAAGTTTATCAGGTAATGCAGAAAATCCTACCGTTTGTGGTGACTAAAGTGATTAAGGCTGTACGAGAAGGAGAGAGAAAGGAGAGGAACAGGTCATCGGGAGGACGTGAGCAACTGGAAACGGAGACGATTCTCTCCGATGATGAAGAAAAGGAAGAAGAGCCTACGCAGGAGGTGGCACGAGGCTGTAACTATGGGGAATTTATGAGATGCAAGCCCCCAATGTTTGATGGGAATGGTACTATTGTTGCTGCTCACCGATGGGGGAGAAAGATGGAGGCGGTACTTGACATTAACGAGTGCCAAGAAGATCAAAAGGTGAAGTTTGCTGCTAACTCATTGTGGACTCGGCTTTGTACTGGTGGGACAATATCGTCCAAGCCGAGGGTAGTCGAGCGATAAGAAGGATGAAGTGGTTGAATCTGAAGAGGTTGGTGATTGAGGAGTTCTATCCTCACCGTGAGATGAACAAAGTTGAGAGGGAGTTCCTGCAGCTGGAGGCGGGGACTATGACCCATCAGCAATACGCCACCAAGTTCAACAAGATGGCACGTCTGGTGCCGGATCAAGTGACACCCTTGTCACAAAAGATCAAGAGGTATAGCCAGGGTTTACCGGCGGATGTCCGTAGGCATATGATCGTTGCTCGACCAAGCACATTTAGGTCGGCAGTTGACTTGGCGGGGAGGTTGTATAATGACAGGACTGTGGTGGTGGCTGAGGTGAGTAGGAAGAACGGTGGAGACTAGAACTAGAATGGCAAGAGGATTGGACGAGGTGGTGTCTTGACGAATAATAAGCGTGCACAGGTGGATGACCGACGTGTGGTCACATCTGGTGCAGGATCGAAGAGATGTGGTAAATGTGGGAAGGAGCATTCGGGAGAATGCAAATGGGGATCAAGCATCTGCTTCAAGTGCAGGAAGCCTGGCCATGTGGTGAGGGAATGTGGGGTTGTAAGGTGGAAGCGAAGATTTAGTAGTTTATTCCGATGCTTCCTACTCGAGGATGAGATGTGTGTTGATGCAGAGAGGAAAGGTTATAGCTTATGCATCCCGATAGTTGAAAGTTCATGAGGTCAATTATCCCACTCCCGACTTGGAGCTAGCAGCCGTGGTCTTTGCATTAAAGATATGGAGGCACTATCTATACGAGATAAAGTGCACCATATTCAACCGAGATACATAGGGCCTTTCCGAATCATTGCCAGAGTAGGAGAGGTTGCCTATAGATTGGAGCTACGAGATGAGTTAAGTGGAATTCATCTGACATTCCATGTATCTCATCTGAGGAAGTGTTTAACAGACGAGGATATGATTGTCCCACTGGAGGATATCGAGGTGGATGAATGGCTCAATTATGGGGAGCAACCAGTGGCGATCATTGATCGTAAAGAGAAGAATTTAATGAATAAAGTAGTTCCTTTGGACTTGTAAGGGGGTGGACTTGTAAGGGATCCGAGTCTACGTGGGAGACTGAAGAAGAGAGGAGACAACATTACCCAAGCTTGTTTGAGGAATAACAGGTTTCGGGGACGAAACCTAAATAAAGGGGGTGGACTTGTAACACCCGGTTATTTATAAAAGACAAAGAAAGAAGAATAAAGTGAAGAAAAAGAATGAAAATATATTTTACCCAAGTTGAAGGGTAAAAAGTTTCCAAAAGGACAAAATGTTTGAAAAAGTGGGTGTAAAAGGTGATGGCCGCCCATCACCTCCTACATACCCATTTCTTTCGGGTTTTTTTTAAAAAAAGAGTGAGAGAAAGCAGAAAGTTCGGTTCTTTGAAGAAAAAGAGCAGAATAGTTCGAATTCAAGGTAAGAATTCGTGTGTTTATGATGTTCTCAACTGGTCTTAGCCTCGGTTGTGTGCTTATGAATGTTTGTGTGTGTTCAGGTGTGTGTTTTAGGTGTTCAACCTATAGCAACGGGTTTGAAGGAAGTATTACCCGAAGAGGCTGCTAAGGTGAGTTCTAGAACCCCTCTTTTACATAATTTAACTGATTTTGGTGCTGGAAATGCATGTATGAATATTTTTTATAAAGCTGTGCAGGACCGTTGAAGGGTGGTCAAATACAACACAACAACACAAAGGAAAGAGTAACTAAACTTAATAAAACAATGAACTGGATTAACCACAAGTAAAGACACTAAGAACACAAGTAATTAAGAGACAGAACACAAGAACAAGATACACAAGGGGATGGTTTTCAAAGTTGCAGTACATTACTTTCTCAATGTTCTATTACAAGTGTTACAAAGCATGGAAATAAAGTTACAAGAACATGAGATACTTATACTACATCTTACAACCGACCATACTATGAAAACCAGCTAGATACAATTGACTAGACATGAAACAAAATCAATTGTAGAGTCAAAAAGGCAGATTGCCTTTTTGACTTTGTGACTATGACATGCCATAGCTCATATTCTTATCTATCACAAAAAGGATAAAGTACATGAAGTAGAAAGTTTACAGAATCAAGACCTCATGTACAATTACCAACAGCATGAACCTTTTCACCAACTCATGTAAGTTGGTGACTTCATACAGTTGCAGTGGAAAGGGGTCCAACTTTATGGAAAAGTACATCAGATAAAGCATGTTGTTAAAAGTATTCAGAAAAAATCTGTCTTCAAGTGTTGGCTTCGGAAGACTTTGTCTCTGAAGCTTCAGAAGACTTCATCTTTGGCTTTGGAAGATATTGGTCTTGGCTTCGAAAGATTTCACACTTAGAATATTTCTATTGCTTGTGTGAAACTTCCGAAGCATTCTTCTTCAGTACTTGTGCAACATGCATGCAAAACGACTTTGGTTGCTTCAGCCTCTTCAAATATTCTTTACAAACTCCCCCTAGGCTAATGTTACCAAAACACTTGAAGACTTCAAATATCAACAGTCCTCATCAGGATAATAACCAGGCCTTTCTTCATAAGATGATCTGGATCCTTCAGACTATCAAAGTGTCTTTTCATGTCAAAAAGATCATGCAGAGGCAACTAAAACATGTCTTGCCAAGTGTAGACATTCTCAATGCCATGATCTCTAATGGCATGCCACCTTTATGGATTTGTAGTGTATGTCTAGGATAGGATGGGTCTTTTTGATGCTAGAGGAGCTATTGGAATGGGAGATGATAGGCATCCTCTGGCTGCACATCCTCAGGATGTTCTGACTCATCCTGAGTTCAGAAAAGGATGCAGTCTTCTTCTTCTTTGGCTTTGGGTTTGAAGCCATCCTTTTCTTTCTCTTTACAACTTTTAACTGAGAAGACTGGCCTGCAGTACCGGATTGATCTTCATTGTCTTTCTCAGTTGGGTCTTCCACTCTCATCGGTTCAGATTGAGAGTGAGTCTGACCCTGCTGTGGATCAGAAGATGAAGCTTGCTGAGATTCAGCAGGAGGTCCAGGTTATGTTGTGTCTGGTTGTTCAACCTTAACCTCCACTTCAGGTGGAGCTTGACTTGGAGGGGAATGTAAGTAACCAGCTCTCCACTTTTTATCTTCTGCTTGATCACCCTGATATGCTCATCCATTGTGGATAGAGACATGGGACCAAGTCTCCTTCTGGAGAATCCATACAGCTTCAAGAAGCTCATCATCCTCTGCCTGTTTGTAGATTTCTTCATGTTCTTCTGGATGATGGCTCTTGACTTAGCAGCTTCTTCCCTTGGCTTCTTTTTGGTTGTCTTTCTTTCCTTGGCTATCTCAAGTTCAAGTTGTTTAAGATACTCAAACTCAATATAGTCAAAGGATAAGGGAAGAAGTGCTTCTGCCTGATAGAGGCTTGTGGCACTCAGGTAGTTGATCATCTTGATCCTTTCTTCTTCTTTATCTACCTCAGGTTCTTATTGAACCACATCCTCATATGCAGAACTTTCTTGAACTGGGGAGAGAGTAGGCACATGCTTGTACAATCTTTTCTTTCTTCTGTCTTCTTTGATTTGTACTAGTAGGTCTACATCTTCTGCCTCTTTCTTCTCCCTTGACCTTTCCAGGTCAACCGGTTCATTTAGTTCATCTAAGGGGAGAGAAATGACATTATCTATGTCATAGTTCCTTGTCTGCAGATGGTTTATCCTGACTGCCCTTAACTCATCATTCTAAGTATCTGGTCTGGGGGGCAACCCTGATAGCAGACTCCATGAGTCTTGCAGACTCAAAAGAGGAGTTTTCTCCTCTCAGCTTCCTTTTCCTCTCTCTCTACTCCTCCTTAATCTCCTTAGAAGTTATTTTTCTTTTCACTTTGTCACTCACAAACCTTTATGACTCAGGATGGAGAGAGCTTTGGCCTTCATTGCTTGGTGTAGCTTCCAAGCTCCGGCTAGAGAGAGGCTGAGAAGCACCTTCACTAGCAGGTGTCTCAAAAAGGGCATTGATCTCTACAGCATTTGTTGGTGATGAGACTGGGCTCTCAGGTTCTATCACTAGGCCTTCAGTCATGGTTTCCCCTATGAAACCAATCTTAGGGTCTGCCTCAACATCCAGTTGACTGATGACATTGCCTGATTGCCTTAGTCTTCTTCTAAAGCTGAACTCTGTAGTTGTAAGGCCCCGTTCCCGGAGACCTCACAGTTGGTCATTCATAGCATTATATACATTAAACTGTTAGATTCTTTATGCCCAAGACACATAGAACATTGATGTAGTTAGTACGTTATGATCCAAGTCGGGTCATACCCAATAACAAGCTTAGCAAAAACCAATTAATATTTAATTGATGATATGATCATGCAATTAAATAAATTCACCAATTTAGAAAATGGGTTTTCTAAATAAGTTGCATATGAGATTGAACAACCTATATGGATATTTTGTTCATGGATATTATTTGTAATGTTGTTTAAATTGGTTAAATAACATCAAATAATAGGAGTGTGTGTATAAGTTATATAATTAAAGGGGTAATTACATAACTTATTCTAATTATTAATTTATTAAAATTGGTTTTGGTTTTGGGGGGAAACCCCATCTAAAGAACAAGTTTTCGGCCGCCCCCTTTTGGGGTGTGTGTCTTGCTTGTTTTTGATATACTATACTCCAAGAACTCACACACACTCTCAATCCTCTTATCTCTCTCACATATGCAAGAACCTCAAGGCAAATCTCTCTCCATCTAGAAGTAAATCTCGACTGAAAAGGGTTTTCAGCAGCTTGATCTCGGCTGGAAGAGAGGTTTTCAGTAGCCTTTGAAGGTTTCTTTTGGTGGTGAAATCCTAGCAACAAAGGTGCTTGCTTGGTGCTTGTGGGCATGGATGCTTGAGGACATCTTTCCTTGATGTTTTGGCTATTCAACAACATCATCTTCTTCACCCAAAATCGTTTCTCTGCAACTTTACTAAAAGTAGTATGTATGGCTTGTTTTGGGTTGTTATTTCTAGTTGATAGCTAGTTCATACACATATAAATGATCCTTATGTTCTTGGGGTTTGTTGTTGTCATGTTATTTGCCTTAATTTTCAGATTACAAATGATAATTTTAAGGTTACATTACACTGCGTTTTTCATAGTTTAAAGGTTAAACTAGTTTGTCTAAGGTCCAACAAACCCAACATTGGCATCTAGAGCCAGATATATGGATGACTAGTTTCATTTGTTCTTGTAAAATTGGTTTTATGGGGCTTTGACAACCTTATAGGGGCTGTTTTGTGGTGATGTTATAAATCCCCAAGCTTTCAAGGTTATATCTAACATGCGTGTGATTAAACCTTGAAAGAAAGATAACAAATGGTTGATTGTGTTTTGTTTCGACAAAATGACCCTAAATTCTTGGTTTATGTTGGCTGAAAATTTAGGGTCATATGGGGGTTTATTTGGTTCTTGAATGTTGTATATGATGATTCATATTGGTGCATAACCTAGCCTTGACCTTGTCTTGACTTGGTTTTATATGGATGTTTGTTTTGGTTGATTTCATTCATAATGGGTTGTAATATTATTCTTTTGTGTTTTGTATTTGGATGTAATTTATTTATTCATTCAATGGCAATGTAATAGATAGATTAAGTATGTTTTCTTTTATTAGAAAATTTGTATTAGGATATAAATTTTGTAAAAGAAGATGCACAAGATGGAAGCACAAAAGGAAGACACAAGAGAAGGACTTGAAGCATTTGGATGCAAGTTCAAGTGGGGGTCTTTGGAGATCTCATCTTTGTGTTGTGTTCAACCCTTAGGAAAGACCAAATGACAACACTTGTGATGGCAAACAAGTGTTGTCAACATAGTGGCTACGGTTATGCACATGTGGTTGTTTGATATATGCTTGTTTGATTATTCATTTTATGTTGATTGTTTGATATATGGATATGCTTAACAATCTAAATAAATTATCACAAGCTGAATTTTTTTGGTTCCTAATCATTAAGTGACTAATAAAAGGATATTAAAAGGATTAATGATTTCAAAATAAAAGAGGTTTTATTAAAAGAGAACCATATGGTACCATGTTTTTGAAAACATGCGAATACAAGGTACGTAGAGTTTTCATAACTAGAATTAATGGAAACTTAAATCCCTTTGGAAACAAGTTAAACACCATCCTTTTACACGACACTCGAATCACTTGAGAACTACTTGTTGGATAAAGTTCACCTAACCACTTTTAGGGAACTTGTGTGTTTGAGGTGAGCTTAACATATTTGTGGGATAAAGGTCACCTAACCACTTGTATGTGTAAACTCACACGTGTGTGCAAGTAGGACAACTTGAATTGGAAACCATGTGCATAGGGTCACCGAAGCATTGCGTACAATGGTGTTGATGGGATTTTACATGCCGACTAAACATAAGATGTTTAACCGATCCTATAAAGCTAGAAGTTGCAATAGGTTGCAATTGTCAAATGTTGACTACCTTGTTAATTTAAATAATGGGATAAAGGTCACCTAACTATCATTTAAATGTAACATTGGATTCTAGATTTTTAATTATTAATTGTCTATGAGATGTGTAAAGGGTATTAATAATTAAAATGCAATTTTTCAGAAATACTAAAATGAACTTTGTAATTTTGTAGAAATGGCCGCAAACAATAATGCTACCACCCCGACCGTCCCTACCCTATTACTAAGAACAATCTTAGAAAGGGATCGTCTTAACCATAATAACTTTATGGACTGGTATCAAAACTTGAGAATTGTTCTCAAGTAAGAGAAAAGGGCCTATGTCCTTGACGATCCTATTGCTGACCAACCTGACCCCGAGGATGTTGAGGCCTATAATGATTGGCTTCAATACACTGAGGATTCCATGCAGGTTTCCTGCCTCATGTTGGGAACTATGATTCCCGAACTCCAAAAGGACTTGGAGCATCTTGGGGCATATGACATAATTACCCAGTTGAAGGAAATGTTCCTTCAACAAGCTAGGGTAGAGCGCTTCGAAACGGTTCGAGCGCTTCATGTGTATCATATGGAAGAAACCCAATCGGTATCATCTTATGTTCTTAAGATGAAATGCCACGTTGATCGCCTCGAGAGGCTTAATTGTCCCATCTCAAAAGAGCTAGCCACGGATTTGATCCTTAATGGCCTAACTAAAAGGTTTGAGATGTTCATAATGAATTACAATATGAACGGGTGGGACAAGAGTATTGGTGAGCTTCATGCAATGCTCAAAATAGTCGAGGCATGGATGGGTAGAAAGGTTCTACCTGTTCTCTCAATCAATGAGGGAGGCAATAAGAAAAGGCCATTCCCTGATCCCAAGGAAAATGTTGCCAAAGGAAAGGGGTACATCAAAGGAAAGGGGAAAGGAAAGGCTAAAGCAAAACCTCCAAAGCCTAAGCTTAAGAAGCCTAAGGTAACGGAGAACGATCCATGCTTTGAGTGTGGAGAGATAGGACATTGGAAAAGGTATTGTCCAACCTATCTCAAAGAGTTGAAAAACAAGAGGGATGCTGGGCAAACCTCATGTACAACTTTCATAATTCACATTGGTTGAAATGTTATTTCTTCAAACACATGGGTATTGGATACCGGATGTGGAACTCACATATGCAATTTGTTGCAGGGGTTCAAAAGAAATAAGCACTTCAAGAAGGGAGACACAAGACTCTACATGGCAACGGAGCAAAAGTTGATGTCGAAGCCCAAGAGACATATTTTGAAACTTTCAAATGGTTTGGAAGTTATTCTTAAGAACATTTTGTATGCTCCTAGTTTGACTAGGAACATAATTTTGATTTCCCTTTTAAACAATGTGGTTATGAATTAAAGTTTGTTTACAATGGTATTTATTTTGTATGGATGATGTATTTTATTTCAAGGCTACGCCTTATAATGGAATCTATGAATTGGTTCATAATGATTCATCCTATAATAGCTCATTATACCAAACAAGCACCAAGAAACTTAAAATGGGTTTAAGTGATTCTTATCTTTGGCATTGTCATCTTGGTCACACAAACAAGAATCGGATTCAAACACCTCAAAAGAATGGTCGTTTGAAAAACAACGAAAATGTTTCATTCGACAAGTCTGAATCTTGTTTACAAGGTAAGATGACCAAGTCACGAGAGGGCAAAAGACTTATTGGGAATCATACACTCGGATGTATGTGGCCCCTTTAAGACAATGACTAGAAATGGTGAAAGATACTTCATTACCTTTACCGACGATAATAGTTGCTATGGTTATGTGTACATGATGACACACAAACATGAAGCTTTTGAAATGTTCAAAACCTTCAAGAATGAAGTAGAAAATCAACTCAATAATACTATCAAAGTTCTTCATTCAGATAGAGGAGGTGAATACCTCAGTGATGCTTTTAGTACCATCTAAGAAGTTGTGGGATCTTCTCACAACTTACTCCAACTGGAACACCACAACATAATGGTGTGTCTATAAGGAGAATCGAACCCTATTGGATATGGTTCGATCTATGATGGCTATAAGCTCACTACCTCTATCATTTTGGGGTTTCGTAATGCTCTCCAAGGCTCGTATTTTGAATATAGTGTTGGACCAAAAGAACCAATGAGCCTGATCAGAAAAACCTCTAAGTCCCACAGACATTACAACTGCTGAAGAAGATCACAAGCTGAAGACATCAACTGATTACAAGGTCTGAAGACAAAGTCTGAAGACAAGATCTGAAGATTTCTATTGAAGACAAAGTCTGAAAGTAAAGTACTGAAGACAAAGTCCGAAAGTAAAGTACTAAAGACAAAGTCTAAAAGTAAAGTACTGAAGACAATGTCTGAAGCTATCAGCTGAAGACAACGTCTGAAGAACAAAGACTGAAGACAAAGACTGAAGACCAGAGTGATTAGTATTTGTCACAACAGCTGAAGTTATTAACTTCAGTAGTTGTGATGGTTTTCCTTTTTAGTACTTGTAATTTACCTTTCAGTAGTTTATAGTTTTAGTAGTTTTAGTTCAGTAGTTTTATGTTCTTGTACTTAGCATTCTCTGAGATGTGATAAGTTGTTGAGAACATTCTCAGTAGTTTGCATAATTTCAGTTGTTTGTATAATTCTGTTAGATGTCACTATCAAGTGACATCAACAGACGTGACATTCCATATATAAGGAATGTTGACCTAATTGTAACGGTGTGACTTTCAGCCACCACGAAAGCATTTGAATGAAATATTCCTTTTGCAGAATTCTCTCTCTCTCTCTATAACCGTGTACTATTCCATTGAATATCAATTGAGTTCTTGCTAAATTGTCTAATTCATTGTTCAAATTCTGCTGCAATCTACTCTAATTGATCAAACTTAAATCACTGGTCCTAACATATAGCCTTGACCAAGATAGTCGATTCACTAAGTGTATATTTGTTGGATATCCCAAAGAGTGTATAGGATACTACTTCTTTGATACAACAAAGCAAGAGTATTTATTGCTCAAAAGGCTGAATTCTTAGAAACTAAATTCCTTATGGAAGGAATAACGTAGAAAATAGTGGAATTTGATGAGGATCAAAATCCACAAGCCGATACACGTTTGGTTGACACTAGCAATCAACAAGAGGTTGTTGATGATGATCAAGAGGTTGATGAATACACACAAAATGTTCGCAGATCTGGTAGAGTTAGCATTCCACCTGAAAGATATGGAAATTTTCATGAATGGATGCAATGTGGTTGACTCCAATAAGCCAACTACATACCATGAAGCAGTGTCCAATTCGGATTGTGACAAATGGCTGGATGCCATGAACGTTGAGATGCAATCTATGTATGACAATCAAGTTTGGGAATTGGTTGACCCTCCACTTAACTCCAAACCGGTTGGATGCAAGTAGGTTTCAAACAAGAAAATAGATATACATGGAAACTTGGATACTTACAAAGCAAGACTTGTAGCAGAAAGGTTTCAATCAAACTCAAAGGGTTGATTATGATGAAACCTTCTCGCCTGTGGCAATGCTAAAGTCAATTAGGATATTATTTGCCATAGCTGCATATTATGACTATGAGATTTGGTAAATGGATGTCAAAACCGCTTTTCTTAATGGACATCTCGAAAAGACTGTCCATATGGTTCAGCTTGATGGTTTTGTCGGTCCACAACATCCTAAAAGTATGCAAGTTAAAGAGGTCAATCTATGGATTGAATCAAGCATCGAGAAGTTGGAATCAACGTTTTGATGAAAAGAACAAGAAATTTGGTTTCACCAAGAATGCTGACGAGGCTTGTGTATATAAAAGGCTAGTAGGAGCACAATAACATTCTTAGTATTGTATGTTGATGACATACTACCTTTTGGAAATGATATTCCAACCATGGAAGGTGTCAAAACCTAGCTTGGAAGTTGTTCTTCCATAAAATCTCGATGAAGCCGCCTATATTTTGGGAATATAGATCTATAGGGATAGATTGAGGTGGTGATAGGTTTAAATAAAATGCATATATTAATAAAGTCTTGAAAAGGTTCAAGATTGACAAACTCTGAGAAAGGTATGGTACCTATAAAGAGGGACAATATTGAGTACATCTCAATGTCCAAGCTCAAAGGATGAGCAAGATCAAATGAAGGACATACCATATGCATCAGCTATAGGATCCATCATGCGATGATATGCACTAAATTAGACATGTCATGCGCATTAATCATGACGAGCATATATCAGTAGAATCCAGGTAATATCCATTGGATGGCTCTTAAAAGTATATTGAAATACCTTAGGAGGACTAAGAAAATGTTTCTAATATACGGGTCTGATGAAGAGGAACTCGTTGTAAAGGGTTACACGGATGCGAGTTTCCAAACCGTTCGAGATGATTCTCAATCACTATCAGGGTATGTCTTCATTATGAATGGGTAGCATTGTCCACTACAAAATCCGAATACATAGCCACATCATTAGCAGCTCAGGAAGCTGCATGGATAAAGAAATTTATCGCCTACCTTGGGTGGTCTCTACCATTCAAGACCCCTAGAAATCTTTTTGTGATCTTGAGGGTACGATTGCATAAATCTAGGTACCCTGTGCACTTGAAAAGGCAAGGCACATTGAGCATAAATTCAACTACATAAGGGATGAAGTTGAAAAGGAAAAATATGTATTCGTAAAGTTCACACCGGTCAAAACATTGCGGATCCACTCACGAAGCTCCTTAAGAGGGCAAAGCATGAAAGTCATACTTGTGCCTTAGGACTTCGATATTCTAGTGACTGGAATTGATCTGTTTAGTATTAAAAGTTTGAAACAATGTAATATTTTAGTCTTTATATACTTGTGATATTTTGAGTTACATTCATTTTAGCATGTATACATCCATGAATATGTTTATTATTCTAAATGTCCGTAGTCGGTCATGTTTGTGGGAACAAATATGAACGTAAGACTATTATGAACATGGATTGGTGGATATTCATATGGAATGAATATAGAGCAATTGGTTGCTGCCAAGGTTCATAGATATTTGTGGGATACAAATATTGGACTGACCCACATCTCAATTTTACTACATGGAATCTTCTAGATTGATCATAAGTAATTTGAGTAAAGGCGAATATCATTTGGTATCCTCCGAATGTTGGGTTTTGATATTCACCAAATGTTATATCTTGAGCTAGTTCTTCGCTGCTCTAAAATAATGGGCAGTACATAAGACTATGTTCAGGTGTGACACGAGGTGATTGTGAAAAACGTATGTAGTCAAGATGGAATTTGTTCCTCTTATTTGTTGAGAGCAAGATGTCTAAGGCCTGATTCAGTTAAATCAACAAGGAATGATCATTCTATGTCCTTGGATTTAACATGACATCTGTAACAAAATGATAAATGATTGATTCACCTAAATCGTTTCAAGTTGGATACTTGAAGGGGATGATGTTATTGAATGGCTTTCAGTCATGCGTATTAAGGGTAGTAAACCATTGTTAGGCGGTATTTACTGCTTGCATCAATGTTCTATGAATCTTGTGCAAGTGGGAGATTGTTGGATTCTTTATGCCCAAGACACATAGAACATTGATGTGGTTAGTACATTATGATCCAGTCGGGTCATACCCAATAACAAGCTTAGCAAACACCAATTAATATTTAATTGATGATATGATCATGCAATTAAATAAATTCACCAATTAGAAAATGGGTTTCTAAATAAGTTGCATATGAGATTGAACAACCTATATGGATATTTTGCTCATGGATATTATTTGTAATGTTGTTTAAATTGGTTAAATAACATCAAATAATAGGAGTGTGTGTATAAGTTATATAATTAAAGGGTATTACATAACTTATTCTAATTATTAATGTTGATACATGTATGTCCCTAGATCATGATTGAATGTAATAGATCTTGTTTGTCTGATTCTGATATAATGTTTGGAATGATTAATGAAATGATATTGATTGTTTGTTATTATAATATTTATAGTTCATCAATGAGTGGATGTTGAATTGGTTTGTGGTTGTTTGAATTGTTACACATAATGTTCTATTAAGTAATACATTCAAACTTAACAAAATGAAGTTCTCACGAATGGCTCATGAGAATGGACCATACGCATGAATAACTTCATATGAATGACTCAGTCGCACGACTGAACTAGGAGACTGGATCAGTCGTATGATTGTAACATAAGATTGGCTCAGTCGCACGACTGAACACTCAGTCGTGCGGATGAATCAACCGCATGGTTCAATCGCACGACTGAACCATACTAATGGTTCAGTCGCACGAATGAACAATACTAACCTATAAATACACCCAATTCGTGGAAAAACAGGGGAATTCATTCTATTTCGACTCCAGACGTACCCTAGCCTTCCAGAAGCCTCCAAGTTGATACTCCAAGATCATAGAACGCTGTAGATCGATTTTTAATCGATTCTTAACGTTTGATTCAATACTTTATTGATTCTACGTGCGTTCTCACTGATTGGATCGCAAATCAAATAGGATTCCGCACTATTTGGTTTTGTTTACACGTTAATCATTAGGTATTTCGTTCAAATACAGGTCCTAACAAGTGGTATCAGAGCATTGGCTCTTGATTACGTGTGATTCAATCAAGATTGATAAAAGGTTTGTGTTTTTACACTAAAAAAAGCAATCTTTTGTGTCAAAAGTTGTCTTGGACGTTCCCTGCTCATCAAGTTTCGGTTTCTACGGCCTTAGGCGATTAGGGTTTGCGAAATTTCGATTTTTTACGGCTAAAACACGTTTAACCTAGAAATTTTCGCAAAACAGCAGCTTTAGTCGCACGAGTGAGCCATTCGCACGACTGGACTTCATTCCCATACACCAGACGCACGATTGGACTGAGTCAGATCTCCATTCGTACGACTGAACCATCCGTTCGCAGTGTTCATACGCATCAGCTTCATTCGCACGACTGAACCAATCGCTTAGTTCAGCCGCACGATTGAACCAATCGGATAGTTTATTCGCACAGATAGCCCATCCACATCACCCAGTCGCACCAGTTTGACAGTTTGTTTAGTACACTTAAAAAGTAATCGTGATGGAAGATCACATGTCAGCGTTTACTGCCTGCAAGGACTCAAGGATCCAAAACTTACTATTGCTTGAGAGTGAGGTGGGGAATCATAATAAACCACCAAAAATCTTAACGTTAGATGAGTTTCCCCACTGGAAACAACGTTTTGAGATCTACCTCAATGGAGTGGATCCAAATTTGTGGGAAGCTATCGAGACTGGGTATAGTATGCCGGTGGGAGCAGATGGGGTAAAACTTACTTTGGGAGGGATGACTGATGCTCAAAAAGTTAAGTATAATGCAGAGAAGAGAGTTTATGCATTGAGTACATAGTCTATTCCTAAAGATATTTTCCACCAGTACTCGGAGAATAAGCAGGCCAAGAAATTATGGGATGAGCTGGAAAAGAGATATGACGGGGATGCTTCGCTGAAGGCAATTAAAGCTAAGGAACTGAAGAAAGAATTTGACAACTTCTCATCGATGGGAAACGAGAGTTTGGACGATGTTATTGATAGATTCTATCATATGATGAGTGAATTGCATACACATGGGGTTGCTACTACCATGGAAGAAAAGGTGTCAAATTTTGCAGACGGATTGCCAGAAAAGTGGGTTTCATTTGTGTCAAATCTAAGACAGATGAGATGCTGGCAAAGTTGGATATCAATGAATTCATTCTAAAGCTGCGAGAAGAAGCACTTAGGATGAAGTACAAAGCTCAGAAGTCTTCGTACACTCAGAATCCAGCTTTGTACAATGCCACGCCTCAAGCTAAGACGTTTGGAGCACCTCTTCAGATTGCATTTGTGTCTAGCTCATCGGGTCCTTCACAAGCTTCTCCTTCAAGTTCAGAAACGTCAGGGTCTTCTTGTACCCATTACATTGGAACTGAAGCGAATGCTACTAGACTGAAGACCGAGAACCTCGGTAATGTGACTGTGGAAGTAGCTAGAGAGCACATGGATCTTTTGGCAGCAGTGGTTCATTCTTATGATGGACTTGTTGCTGGAAGATTGGAAACTGCCATCTGGCAGATGAGGACTACGAGCAGGTGGATGAAGTGGAGCTGGAGAGAATGGACATTATGTGGGCCTTAGCTAGTGCTGTCTGGAGGGCGAAGAAGTTTGTGAAAAAGACCAGACAGAACTTGGTTGCTACTAAGGATACCACATTTGGCTTTGACAAGAGTAAAGTGACCTGCTTTAACTGTGGAGAAAAGGGGCACTTCAAGAGAGAATGTGTGAAGCCAAAGAAGACTGGGAACGGGAACCCATTCTCGTCCTTCACTCGTCAAGACAAGCAAGCTTGCAGTTCTACTTCATCAAGCAAGGATCCAAAGGCCTTGACTGCACATGATAATGAAGGACAGGACTGGAGCTTTCGGTTTGTCTGCCCAGGGGAATCTAATATTGCCAGTGTAGAAGATGTAGATGATGATTTTGCGAGTGAGGGAGATATTGCAGTTGAGATAGCAATGTCAGATATTAAAGAGACAACTGCAACTGAGGTCAGCTACAAGCCTGAAGAAGGGATCTCAACAGCAAAGACAGAATCACCAGAACCAGAGACATCTGATGCTGCGTTGATGGCTAACTCTTCTGAACCTCCTCAGGTAAGTACCACTGACCAATTTTAAAAAACATGCTTGTTCTGAGTGTGATACTTTTAGAGATAGCATAGATGAGAAATTGCTAGGTATTAGATCATAATGATAATTTAGTAAAGGATTTACAACTGTGCACTGAGGCTACTAGAGTTTTAAAACAAAATGAGCATAGTTACAAAGAAAAGATAGACCTTTTGACCAAACAGCTTAGGGAAACTGAAGTAGTTGCATTTAACCAAGAAAATGACATTAGGTACTATCTTAACTCCATAGAAGACACTAAGAAGCAAAAGGCAGTTTTAGAAGTAGAAGTAAACTCATTAAAGCAAAAACTGCACAGTTGGACAAGTTCATCACACATTGTCCAACATTTAGTGAGAGAAAGAAACAACAGGGAGGGTTTGGGTTATAAGTGGTTCCACCACCACCTAAGACCTTGTTGAACACTAAGAGTAGACCAATAAATATCAACCCCATCAAGGATCATGTGGTGTCTACTCCTCTTGTTAGTGATCTAGATTCGCATGTTCATCAATTGAATCTGGAACAAAACAAAAGGAGGCCACTTCAAAGGCAAAGGGTAAAATGCCTTGTGTTAATCTGGAAAAAGAATTTGAAAAGGTAATATAAAGTCCGGGTCAAACAAAGTCAAATCTGAATCTAAAAGGACTGCTAGTGTAATTTTCACAAGCGTCATGTCAAAACCTGTTAACCAAAAGGAAAAAGATGTTAAAAATGTTAAAAAAATTAAGTTTGTTAATCAGGAGAAAACATCAAAGAAAATAGAGTCAAAACCCAAACTAAGTGAGGTAGTAGAGTGTCACACACATCTGCACAAAGAAAGTTTAATCATAAAGTTGATAGCAGGTCGTGCTACAACTGTGGAGAGTGTGGACACAGCTTCCTTTTGTCCTTACTATCAGACACCTAGGAAGAAGATTGAATTTCAGGTTTCAAACCTAGGTCTTCTAAGAGGAGTTCTTTAACTCCACCTAGAAGAACTAGTGAACCTACCTGTCAACCCATTAGCCAGTCGACTGTTTATCACAAACAGGCATTGTACAAATCTAGATTATGGAAAGAGAAGTCATCCTCTGTGTCTGATAATGATGACAAGAAGGAACCTGAGCTACCCTCACCCTCTAAGGGTCAATGGGTTAATTCATGATGCGTGATGCCTCTGCGAAACCCAAGCCAGTAAAGGCTTGGGTTCCTAACCTAAACTAATGTTTTACATTGTATGTGCAGGGTGTTCGCTATAGTGCTGAAACCAACACGTGGATTGTAGACAGCGGAGCATCCAGGCACATGACAGGAAACAGGGCTCTTTTATCAAACGTCAAGCAAATAAAAGGAGGGCATGTTTCGTTTGCTGGAAACAAGGGAGGCTATATCATAGCTCAGGGAGTAGTTGGAAATAAGAAAGTTAAGTTTGATAAGGTGAACTACGTTCAACAACTTCAAAAAAACTTACTTTTTGTTTCCCAAATCTGTGATAAAGGTTTTAAAGTCATATTCGACAACAAGAAGTGTGACGTCCTAAAGAACGACTACGTGATTCCGGAGGACCAAGTTCTGATGACAGCTTCAAGATATAAAGACCTTTATGTTTTGGATCTCTCAACAGCTTCTACAACGGATCATGAAGTTCAGTGCTTTCTATCAAAAGCCACTGAGAAGGACTCCATCTCCTGGCACCCATCTCCTGGCATAGGAGAATGGGACACATAAATCAACGGAAGATGAATCACTTGATCCAGCAGGATCTTGTGAGAGGAGTTAATGTCAAGAATTTCTAACTTCCTGATTTTTGTATAGCTTGCAAGAAAGGCAAACAGACAAAGAAGTCTCATAAGGAAAAGAAAGTTCATTCAATAGAACTTCCCCTTGAACATCTTCACATGGATCTGTTTGGTCCAGTCAGTACAAAGAGCAGTGCAGGTGGCTTGTACTGTTTTGTGGTTACTGATGACTACACAAGATTCTCTTGGGTAATGTTTCTGAAGTCCAAATTAGAAACATTTGAGTCATTCAAGGATTTAGTAACCACACTGGAATCTCTCTACAAGCTGAAGGTGAGACAAGTACGCTCAGACAACGGGACTGAATTCAAGAATCAGTGGATGGAGGCTTACTGCAAGGAAAAGGGAATTGTGCGTCAATTCACTTCTGCCTACACGCCTCAGATGAATGGTGTTGCTGAGAGAAAGAACAGAAGCTTGTTAGAGACAGCACGGACAATGCTGGCAGACTCGAAACTACCTATCCAATTCTGGAATGAGGCAGTGGCTAATGCGTGTTATACACTGAATCGAGTTCTGATAGTCAAGCGCCACGGAAAGACATGTTACGAGCTACTACAACGACGCAAAACGAATCTGGAGTATCTCGAACCATTTGGCGCACCGTGTACACTTCTGAAGAAGACTCAGGAAGATAAATTCAACGAGAAGGCTGATGAAGGAATCTTCTTAGGATACAACATACCGAACAAGAGAGTTTACAACAACTCAACAGGTCTAGTAGAAGTGTGGTGTAATGTTGATGTTCAGAGATATACCACACCACCTATTGGCAAAGGACCCGCCTACTTTTTCGACTATGAGGGATTCTTTAAGTCCTTCAACATCCCTATCTCTTCTTCTGATGATGAGTTAGCTACGCGAATATGGATGATATCTTGAATACACCATATCTTGATTCAACATCATCGAGTTCACAGGGAGAATCATCTACTCAATCAGGGGGAGTAGTCAATGACAGTGACTCCTCCTCTGAAGATGAAGCTAAAGAAGATGACAAGAACAGTCAGGAGGAACAGGTTCCAGTTCCTGAAACTCCACAAGCATCTAACGGTGATGCACCTTCGACTTCGGAACCTCAAACTCCTTCTACCTCAAATGCAGAACCAAATGTTCATAATCTTGGCTCTGAGGCAGCTGTTCCTACTACTCCAGGATCACGTCTAAACATCTATCATCTCTTAGACAATATCATTAGGGATGTCAGATAAGGAGTACAAACCCGAAATCAGCTGTACTCAGCTGATTATGCCTCTGTTATGGAAAAGGGATACATTCATGATGGTGCTTATAGGTGTTTTGTCTCGCAGTTTGAGCCAAAATACATCAGTGATGCACTAAACGATGAGGCATGGGTGAGTGCCATGCAAGAAGAACTTCTTGACGGGTTTGCTAGAACACAAAATCCATGTTTAACCTTTTAAACATTCTGAAAAACGCAGCGGAAATATGGCTTTTAAAACGATTTTTAAAGCTGAAAATCTTATCTTCTATATGTTCATATGTTATGAAAAACAAACCCAAATCATGAGGATCATTCTTATGTGAATAGACAAGCTATGTCAATACATAAACGTACATAAAATCACAGCTTGAACAAGCTGTGACAACTACCTTGTTCCAGCACCAAATGTCGACCAAAATGGGATGTTTGATGCTTGTTCTTTTGGCCAAGACTTCAAGGAGGAGTCCTCAAGCGCTTATACCCCAAGCCTTGTGAAGCATACACAACTCTTGCTAGGGAGAGATCACCAAATCAAGACAAAACTTCTTCAAAAGCTGCTGCCCAGCCGAGACCAAGAGAGAGTGGTTTTTGAGAGTTTTTGTCTTTCAAAGTTGCATGTAATGTGTGTGGTAGATCAGATTTTTGAGTCCAAGACCAAATTAAATGTGTGTTGGTTGTCAAAACTAGTTTGGTCCAATAGGATGAGAGGGGAGGGGCGGCCAAAAGGGGTTTAAAACCTTTTCCCTCTCAAAACTATCACACATTAAAATGTCACTTATACTAGACATACAATTAATTGTATTACAAGATATATAATATAATTACATACTTATACAATTAACCATTTAATTTATAAGCTGTAATTTCTCACTTATTATTTGGTGTCATCTAACTAATTAAACAACACATCAAATAATATTGTTGAAAAAAATATCCTAATAAGTTGTTCCCACTTACATGCAACTTATTTAGAAAAACCATTTTCTAAATTGGTGTAAATATTTAATTGCATGATCACATCATCAATTAAATATTTAATTGGTGTTTGCCAAGCTTGTTGTTGGGTATAACCCGACTTGGATCATAACGTACTAACCACATCAATATTCTAAGTGTCTTGGGCACACAGAATCCAACAATCTCCCACTTGCCCAAGATTCATAGAAGATTGATGCAAGCAGTAAATACCACCTAACAACGGTTCACTACCCTTAATACGCATGACTTGTAGCCATTCAATAACATCATCCCTTTCAAGTACCCTACTTGAAATGATTTAGGTGAATCAATCATCTATCCTTTTGTTTCAGATGTCATGTCAAATCCAAGAACACAGAATGATCATTTCTTGTTGATGTAACTTATCAGGCCTTAGACATCTAACTCTCAACGAATAAGAGGAACAAATTCCATCTTGACTACATATGTTTCTCACAGACACCTCATGTCATACCTGAATATACCCTTATGTACTGTCCACTATTTCAGAACAGTGAAGAAGAAGCTCAAGGTATAATACTTGGTGAATATCAAAACCAATATGTATCTCAGGTCGGAGGATACCAAATGATATTCGCCTTTACTCAAAATTACTTATGATCAATCAATAAGATTCCATGTAGTAAAATTTGAGATGCGGGTTAGTCCAATATTTGTATCCCACAAATATCTATGAACCTTGGTAGCAACCCATTGCTCTATATTCATCCTTATGAATATCAACCAATCCAAGTTCATAATAGTCTTACCTTCAAACTTGTTCCCACAAGTGTGAACGACTACGGACATTTAGAGTAAACATTTTACTCATGGATTAAACATGCTAAATTGGAATATTATTTGAAACATTATAACCAAATAATTTTATTCAAATAATAGAAAGTTCCACATATCCAAATACAAAATTTATAGATCAAATCCAATCACTAGAATATCGAAGTCCCATGGCACAAGTATGACATTCATGCTTTGCCTTTTCAAGGAGCTTCGTGAGAGGATCCGCAACGTTTTGATCCGTGTGAACTTTGCGAATACATATCTTTCCCTTTTCAACTTCATCTCGTATGTAGTTGAATCTCCGCTCAATATGCCTAGTCTTTTGATGAGCACGGGGTTCCTTGATTTGTGCAATCGCACCCTCGTTATCACAAAAGATCTCTAGGGGGTCCTGAATGGAGGGGACAACCCCTAGATCGGCAATGAATTTCTTTAACCATGCAGCTTCTTGAGCTGCCAATGAGGCGGCGACATATTCTGATTCTGTAGTTGATAGAGCCACCACATCCTGCTTGGAGCTCTTCCAAGAGACCGCTCCTCCATTCAGAATGAAAATGTATCCCGATTGTGACCGTGAATCATCACGATCGGTTTGGAAACTCGCATCCGTGTAACCTTTTACAACGAGTTCCTCGTCACCAGATCCATAGATCAGGAACATATCTCTTGTCCTCCTTAGGTACTTAAGTATGTTCTTAACAGCCATCCAATGACTGTTTCCAGGATTCTGCTGGTAACGGCTTGTCATGCTTAAGGCGCATGACACGTCCGGTCGAGTGCATATCATTGCATACATGATGGATCCTATAGCAGATGCGTATGGGATTGCCTTCATTTTATCTTGCTCTTCCTTTGAGCTTGGACATTGAGTCGTACTCAATATCGTTCCTCTTTGAATAGGTACGGTACCTTTCTTAGAATTCTCCATCTTGAACCTCTTCAAGATTTTATCAATATATGCACTTTGATTCAAACCAATCAACCGCCTTGATCTATCCCTATAGATCTTTATTCCCAGAATATAGGCGGCTTCACCAAGATCCTTAATGGAAAAACAACTTCCAAGCCAGGTTTTTACACCTTCCAAGGTCGGAATGTCATTTCCAAATAGCAGTATGTCATCAACATACAATACTAGGAAAGTTATTGTGCTCCCACTAGCCTTCTTATATACACATGCTTCATCAGCGTTTTTGATGAAGCCAAATTTCTTGACTTCCTCATCAAAACGATGATTCCAGCTTCTCGATGCTTGTTTCAATCCATAGATTGATTTCTTTAACTTGCATACTTTATTAGGATGTATTGGATCGACAAAACCTTCAGGCTGAACCATATAGACATCTTCCTCAAGGTATCCATTTAGGAAAGCGGTTTTGACATCCATTTGCCAAATCTCATAATCATAATGAGCAGCTATGGCAAACAATATCCTTATAGACTTTAGCATCGCAACAGGTGAGAAAGTTTCATCATAATCAACCCCTTGAGTTTGAGTGAAACCCTTTGCTACAAGTCTAGCTTTATAAGTATCCAAGTTTCCATGCATATCGGTTTTCTTCTTGAAAACCCACTTGCTTCCAACTATCTTGGAGTTAAGAGGTGGTACAACAAGTCCCAAACTTGATTGTCATACATGGATTGCATCTCACGTTCATGGCTTCAAGCCATTTGTCACAATCCGAATTGGACACTGCATTATGGTATGTGGTTGGTTCGTCTGAATCTACCACATAGCATCCATCCATGAAAAATCCGTATCTTTCAGGTGGATTACTAGTTCTACCACTTCTGCGAACATTTGTGTGTATTGATCAACCCCTTGATCATCCTCAACATACTCATGTTGAGTGCTAGTTTCAACCAACGTGCATTGGGTTGTGGTTCTTGATCTCTTCAAGATCCACTGTTCTACTGCTAGCTCCTTCCATAAGGAACTTTGCTTCTAAGAACTCACCCTTTCTGGCAACAAACACCTTTTGTTCCAATGGATCATAGAAATAATATCCCATAGAATCTCTAGGATATCCAACAAAGATACACTTGGTGGATCGGACTTCTAATTTGTTTGGGGTGGGAGTCTTAACATAGCCTCACATCCCCAAACCCTTAAGTATGATAGGGATGGAACTCTTCCATGCCATATCTCAAAAGGTGTCCTTTCCACCTTTTTGGTTGGGGCCATATTAGAATACGGGCCGCGGAGAGCAAAGCGAAACCCCAAAATGATAGAGGTAATGAGCTTCTAGCCATCATAGATCGGACCATATCCAATAAGGTTCGATTCCTCCTCTCAGACACACCATTATGTTGTGGTGTTCCAGGTGGAGTGAGCTGTGAGACAATCCCACAACTCCTAAGATGATCTTGAAAAGCTTCACTTAGGTATTCACCTCCTCTATCGGTACGGAGAACTTTAATTGACTTGTTGAGTTGATTTTCTACTTCATTCTTGAAGATTTTGAACATTTCAAAAGCTTCATCTTTGTGCCTTAATAAGTACACATACCCATAGCGACTATAATCGTCGGTAAAGGTAATGAAGTATCTTTCACCATTCCTAGTCATTGGCTTAAAAGGACCACATACATCCGAATGTATGATTCCTAATAAATCTTTTGCCCTTTCGTTAGTTCCACTAAAAGGTGCCTTAGTCATCTTCCTTGTAAACAAGATTCACAAACATCAAATGAATCACATTCATTTGTTTTTAAAAGACCATTCTTTTGAAGTGTTTGTAAACGTTCTTGTTTATATGACCAAGACGACAATGCCAAAGATAGGTATCACTCAAGTCCAACTTGAGTTCTTGGTGTTAGTTTGGTACAGTGAACTATTTAAAGTATTTTCATGAACCAATTCATAAATACCATTAATGGGAATAGCTTTAAAATAGAACATACCATTTAAAGAAACATGAATATCATTTTCAAAAAGGATAGTACATAATGATAATGTCTTAATTGGGATACAGAAATAATGTTCCTAGTCAAACTAGGAGCATACAAAACATTCTTTAAAATAACATCCAAGCCATTTGGAAGTTTAGATGTAATCCCCACGAGCTTCAACTAAGACTTTAGTTCCATTGCCCATGAAGAGGCTAACATCCCCTTGATTGAAGTCCCTACTTCTTGTGAACCCCTGCAACAAATTGCAAATATGAGTTCCACATCCGGTATCCAATACCCATGTGTTAGAAGATATACATTAAGATCAATATGAATCATGTATATTGTACCTGAGGTCTGCCCGGCATCCCTCTTCGCTTTCAACTCTTGGAGATGGACGGGACAATTCCTTGCCCAATGTCCAATCTCCCCACACTTGAAGCATGGGTCATTAGTGGCAACCTTTTGCTTTTCTCTTGTGGTTTGGGTGCACCCTTGCCACCCCTTTCCCTTTTCCCCAAGCGGGTCCTTACCCTTGCCAACCTTTGTGGCGCGGACGAGGCCTTTTATTGTTCCCACCTCATTGATGGTGAGAACGGGTAAAACCCTTTTACCCATGGCCGCCTCGGCCGTTTTGAGCATTGAGTGAAGCTCACCAATGCTTTTGTCCCAAGCATTCATGTTGTAGTTCAACACGAATGTCTCGAACCTCTTGGTAAGGCCATTTAGGATCAAATCCGTGGCCAATTCTTTCGAGACGGGACAATTAAGCCTTCGAGGCGGTCAATGTGACTTTTCATCTTAAGTACATAAGATGAAACAGATTGGTTGTCGTCCATACGACATGCATGGAGTGCTCGAACCGTTTCGAAGCGCTCAACCCTAGCTTGCTGTTGGAACGTTTCCTTCAGCTGGGCAATCATGTCGTAAGCTCCGTGATGTTCATACTCCTTTGGAGATCCGGAGTCATGCTCGCTAGCATGAGACAAGACACTTGGACGGAGTCCTCAGTGTATTTTAGCCAATCGCTATAGGCCTCCTCATCATCCTCGCTAGGTTGATCGGGGATAGGGTCGTCTAAAATATACGATCTTCTCTCTTGCTTGAGAACAATTCTCAAGTTTCGATACCAATCGATGAAGTTGTTATGGTTTAGACGTTCCTTTTGGAGGATCGCTCGTAGAGATTGGTTGGACGCGGATGAGTTATCGGAATTATCATTATTAGAGGCCATCTACAAAATTTAACAAAGTTTTATTTAGTATTTTCGATATTGTAATTTTAATAACAAATGTCTTACAAGACTTTTCATATTAAAATCTAGAACCCAATATTACATTTAAATTGTGGTTAGGTGACCTTTATCCCACGTTTTAAATTAATAAGGTGGTCAACGTTTGACGATTGCAACCATTTGCAACTTCTAGAGGTATGGGATCGACTCTTGAACATCATATGTAAAGTCGGCATGAAAATCCCATCAACACCATTTGGAAACCACATTGTAGGTGATCCATTTAACATGGTTTGCAAATCAAGACATCCTACTTACACCCACGTGTGAGTTTGCCAAAACAAATGGTTAGGTGACCTTTATCCCATAAGTAAGGCATTCTCACCTCAAATCACAAGTTCCCTCAAAATGGTTGGGTGACCTTTATCCCACTAAGAGTTCCCAAGTGACTCAAGTGTTGTGTAAAAGGACGGGTGATCTCGTTTTTAAAATATTAGAGATTTCTTAATTCTAGTTTAGTAAATCCTATGTACTTGTATTTGCATGCTTTCAAATACAAGATACCCTATGGTTCTTTGATTAAAACCAATTTTAATCTTTAAAGTCATTAAACCATTTTAATTACTTTTATTAACTTTTAAGAACCAACAATTTTCAGCTTGTTAAGTTTGAATGAGTTTGTAATGAATATCCAAGTACTAACCAAACAATCAAACAAAAACAATCAAACAAGCATATATATATACAAACATGAGTGCATAACCATAGCTACTAAGTTGACAACACTTGTTTGCCATCACAAGTGTTGTCATAAGGTCTTTTCTAAGGTTGAAATCAACACTAAATCCAGGTCATCTTAGACCTCACTTGAACTTGCATCCATATGCTTCAAGTTCCATGTCTTTGATGTCCATCTTTGGGTCTTGAACTTGTGCATCTTCCTTTTACAAAATTGTATCCTAATACATTTTTCTAAT
This sequence comes from Flaveria trinervia, assembly GCA_025506515.1. Taxonomy (NCBI): domain Eukaryota; kingdom Viridiplantae; phylum Streptophyta; class Magnoliopsida; order Asterales; family Asteraceae; genus Flaveria; species Flaveria trinervia. Next base: position 56,227,599 of record CM046448.1, on the reverse strand, counting down.
AAAAGAAATGCACCTAATCTATTACAAACCCAAATGAATGAATAATTACAACCCAAATAGTGAAACAAATACAACCCAATTGAATGAAAGAATACAACCAACACAAGCATCCAAAACATCACAAGGTCAAAGGCTAGGTTATGCACACTATCATCAAATGATCATAACATCAAAATATAATGAAACCCCTTTTAAAACCACCAATTTCAGCCAACATAAACTGAAATTTTTGGTTTTAAACATTGTCTAAACAATCAACACATCAAAATATGTATCTTTCAAGATCTAATCACTAGCATGTGTGATACGATCTTGAAAGTTGGGGAATCATTCAACCAAACAATAACAGCCCAAAATCAGTCTATAACTAGTTTATAAACATCCTTAAAACAAAATTTAAAGAACAAACAAGCAAGTCATCCATAAACCGGCTCTAGATACCATTGACGGGTTTGCTAGAACACAAAATCCATGTTTAACCTTTTAAACATTCTGAAAAACGCAGCGGAAATATGGCTTTTAAAACGATTTTTAAAGCTGAAAATTTATCTTCTATATGTTCATATGTTATGAAAAACAAACCCAAATCATGAGGATCATTCTTATGTGAATAGACAAGCTATGTCAATACATAACGTACATAAAATCACAGCTTGAACAAGCTGTGACAACTACCTTGTTCCAGCACCAAATGTCGACCAAAATGGGATGTTTGATGCTTGTTCTTTTGGCCAAGACTTCAAGGAGGAGTCCTCAAGCTTATACCCCAAGCCTTGTGAAGCATACACAACTCTTGCTAGGGAGAGATCACCAATCAAGACAAAAAACTTCTTCAAAAGCTGCTGCCCAGCCGAGAACAGACCAGAGAGAGGGTTTTTGAGAGTTTTTGTCTTTCAAAGTTGCATGTAATGTGTGTGGTAGATCAGATTTTTGAGTCCAAGACCAATTAAATGTGTTGGTTGTCAAAACTAGTTTGGTCCAATAGGATGAGAGGGGAGGGGCGGCCAAAAGGGGTTTAAAACCCTTTTCCCTCTCAAAACTATCACACATTAAAATGTCACTTATACTAGACATACAATTAATTGTATGTACAAGATATATAAATATAATTACATACTTATACAATTAACCATTTAATTTATAAGCTGTAATTTCTCACTTATTATTTGGTGTCATCTAACTAATTTAAACAACACATCAAATAATATTGTTGAACAAAATATCCTAATAAGTTGTTCCCACTTACATGCAACTTATTTAGAAAACCCATTTTCTAAATTGGTGTAAATATTTTGCATGATCACATCATCAATTAAATATTTAATTGGTGTTTGCCAAGCTTGTTGTTGGGTATAACCGACTTGGATCATAACGTACTGACCACATCAATATTCTAAGTGTCTTGGGCACACAGAATCCAACACCTTCAGTTCAAGAAGTTAGGAGTATGGACTCTGGTAGATAGACCTGAAGGTGCTAAGGTCATTGGCACCAAATGGGTCTTGAAATGCAAGAAGGATGACAAAGGGGCATTATCAGGAACAAGGCTCGACTGGTTGTTCAGGGATTTCGCCAAGTCGAGGGGATTGATTACAATGAAGTGTTTGCACCCGTGGCACAGATGGAAGCCATCCATATCTTCCTTGCCTATGCATCGTATATGAAGATTAAAGTCAACCAATTAGATGTGAAGAGTGCATTCCTTCATGGGGAAATTCGAGAGACAGTGTATGTCAGTCAACCTGAGGGATTTGAAGATCCTTATCATCGGGCCAGAGTTTACAAACTCGACATGGCCTTATACGGGCTTCATCAAGCTCCAAGGGCCTGGTATGAGAAACTCTCAACTCATCTTGTGAAACACAGCTTTCGTAGGGGAGTCATTGACTGCACACTGTTCATCAAAGAAAAAGATAGAGACCTACTGCTAGTACAAATCTATGTCGATGACATAATCTTCGGTTCAAAGAACAAAGAATTATGCAAAGAGTTTGAAGCAGTTATGAAGAAAGAGTTTGAGATGAGTTCTATGGGGGAGATGAAATTCTTTCTCGGGTTACAGGTGGATCAGACACCAAATGGGATCTTTCTACATCAGACCAAGTATGTGAGAGACATTCTCAGTCGGTTTGACATGGAGAATGCTTCTGCTGCTGGGACTCCACTTGCTACAAATCATGATATAGCACCTGACGAAAATGGAGATCTGGTAGATGCCACAATGTACCGAGGAATGATTGGATCCCTCATGTATCTCACTGCCTCAAGACCTGATATCATGTATGCTACATGTTTATGTTCTAGATATCAGGCTAAGCCTAAGGTTAACCATCTGATTGGGGTCAAAAGGATATTTCGTTATCTGAAAGGTACACCCACACTTGGTTTGTGGTATCCTCATGATGATGACTTTGAGCTCACGGCGTATAGTGACTCGGATTACGGGGGCTGCAAGATGAACTTCAAGTCTACATCATTAGGGTGTCAATTCTTTGGGAGAATATTAGTTACCTGGTAGTGTAAGAAGCAGACCTCGGTTGCATTGTCAACCTGTGAAGCCGAATACGTTGCTGCTGCAAGTTGCTGTTCACAAATTATCTGGATTCAACAGCAAATGCGGGATTACGGTTTAATGTTTTCTTCTACTCCTATCTTGTTGATAACTCTGCTGCAATTGCAGTAACTAAAAATCTGGTACAACATTCAAAGACCAAACACATCGGTATTAAATACCATTTCATAAGAGACTGTTTTGAAAAGAACTTAATCGATGTGGTAAAAATTAATACTGACTTCAACGCGCTGACCTCTATACAAAAGCCTTTGATAAACCATGTTTTCTATATCTGTTAGAGGTCAACGGAGTTAAAAACAAAAGTGATGTTATTCCTGATGATGATCATGTGCAGTCCGATGCATTGTAGTTATATTTTTCTTTTTCATTTTTCCTTATTTATATTGTTTTAAATTAAATTCATGTATTTAGCTGTCTGTTAAAATCCTAAAATAATTAAATCCAGTATGATTTTAGAATTTTAGGGGAGAGTAAGTCATCTAGTAACATTAATAAAAAAAACGAGGGAGAAGGAGTGGATAGCTGATATAAGGTAGATCGTATCTGTGATACCGATTCAAACCTTTTGGAAAATGATAGTACACAGGAACAAATCAAAATGGACTTTACAAATTCAATTTAGAAAAGATGCAAAATTCAAGTATAAGTCTCTGTAGTCGAAGCAATATAAAAGGGAAGATGATAGAAAAACTGGTAACTACTAAGGTAACATAAAGAAAGTAGACCTAGAGGTTGCTAGACCACAATGATATGTCGGTAGATTCAACACAATAGATGATTAGATCTGACTGGTGATCTCAAGATCAAACTAAGTTGTTCAACTGACTGTGGGCTGCCATCTTATCACTGGTTAACACAATTAACAATATTCCAATAAGGGGTAATGAGCATGTAAACGCCACAAATGTGTGTGGATGACCATAAATAGAGCAAAGCACGAAAAAATGAAAGACAAATGCTATCAAGCTAATGACATATGTTGTTGGTGCATTCTGTGCAAAAGAAAGGTTAGCTGCTCTAACAAAGAAGATAGGTTGTGGCCTCTCTGCTGTTGATGGCACTGACCTGAGGATAAGCATAACCTAGATATTCTAGAATCATTGTTGTTTGCCGCCTCTCTGCTGTGCGTTGGCACTGACCTCAGGATTGGTTTCTCTTTGAAAGCTCTAAGAATAGTCTCTTCTAGTAAAAAAATACCCATAGACCGCTCAAAAACTCCTGAGGAATGTTGATTACCATATAAGTATGGGATCCAAAAGGTTAGTTGAAATAATAAAACCTAAAACTATCACCAGTTTGTGTCTAAAGTCTGTGTATGGATTTAAGATGACAAATATACTGACAATCATTGTGGCTTTAATTCTTGAAAGTTCAAATCAATGTGGGAATCTAATAGTACCAGTGTGATTTCCTAAATTTGCTAACGACTCTGGATGAAAACCAAGAATTGAGCATCAAAAGGTTTTTGATAACAAGTCTCAGATGATGTGACTTGCCTGTATGATTCCGAAATTGAATTGGTCAAGGTGTGGTCAAACTATGCAGGATCGGTGTTTGTCACTTAAACACAAATGTTTTTTCTCAAACTCACCTAGAATCGCACTCGGGTAAGAATCAAGAAGAGTTGATCACAATATGAAAAGTAACTAAGAACACAGAATGATAATTTCAAGATACTTTTATATATTGATTCTCAACTCACAATACAAATGACTCTTACAAGCAGATTTCTCTCTCCGTTATGAATTACAAGGAGAACCAATATATAATACTATCTACAGCAGGATATACTTGATACCAGCTGGGATCCTATACCTAAAGTCTATACTACAAGACTAAAGATTAAGGTATCTCGGATAAAGTCTTATCTGAGATTAGGTAGTCAGGACATGTCCCTGACTTACCTTTTGTCACCAACTAAAGATGGTAACGGTACTATCATGAAAAGGTAAACAGTGGGAATAAAGTATGGTCACAACATGGTTCTTTAGGAAGAAGCCATGCTGTATCAGAAGTCTGCAGCGGAGTGTTCAGAGACCATACTTGTGTCCACTGGCCATAGCAGTGTCTTCCGAAGTTAAGTGGCTTCGGAAGAGTAAGTTCTTCCGAAGTCATTTATACTTCGGAAGGGGCTGCTTCTTCCAAGACTTGGAGACTTCTTCATCATACTTCGGAAGTGGTCTTCACTTTATTCTTCTAAATCTTGAACTTCGGAAGTATGCATTTGTCTTCGGAAGTAGAGTTCTGTCTTCGGAAGCTGGACTTTTCCTTTGTCTTCAGAAGAACTCTACAACCTTCGAAAGTTCCATGAAAAGCTTCGGAAGCCTTTTGCATGCAGCATCAAAATAACTTAAGTGATGTAGTTTTGGTTGCATTAGCCTTCTTCTTGATCCAACAAACTAAATTGAAGCTGCCTATTCTGGAACCAAATCCAGTAGATGTCTATCTTAGGATTTATCTCTCACAAAAAGTCAGAAACAAGTTGTATTTGTGTATTTAGTTTAAGTTTCTAGTTAGTTAGTCATTTTAGTTTGTTTGTTCGTCAGACTAAATCATGAAAATCAGTATGGGATTTACTCACCAAAAAGGGTCATGTCTGAGATGGCCACATGTGTTTTCAAAGTTTAAAAGTGTCACGTCTGAGGTGACTAAATTGTTTAAAAGGATCACGTCTGAGGTGATCAAAAGGTTTTCAAATTAAAAGGATCATGTCTGAGATGATCAAATTCTCATAATGTTAATTTCAATAGGTAAAAAGGGTTTAAGTGCTAAATGTTAAGTAAGTGTAACCCATTCGCACGATGGATCATAAGTATGGACCAACCATGCGAATGGATCCCATTCGCACGACTGACATGAGATTGAGCCATTCACTCGAATAGCTTATCAGAATGATGCATTCGACCGAATGAAAGGGTGCGAATGAGTCAGTCAACCGACTGAGACTCAGTCGGTTAACTGAAGGTGCGAATGAAAGGGCACGAATGAGTCAGTCGACCGACTGAGACTCAGTCGGACAACTTAATGCGACTGACTGGGCCAATCGCACGACTGAGCCTCAGTCGCCCAAATGAACTGAGCGAATGAGGCCAGTCGGCTGATTGAACTCAGCTTCAGTATTTAAAGGGCCATAGTCGATCGCATTCCACTTATCACCCTCAATCGCTCCTAAATCGCACATTGTACCGTTACTCTGCCGAAATTGCTTTAGACCTTGTTTCTACATCTTTATTGATATTCTGACTTGCGTTGACATTTATACAGGTATATAACAGAGAAATCACACCGGAATCAGAAGAAAGCAAGCCCTAATTGTGTGATATTTGACTGAAACAAGATACAGACCGTAAATGACCTAATAACCAACTGAAACTAAGCAACATGTTAAAACTAAGTCTAATAGGTCATTAGTTAAGAGATTCCGAGTCAAAAGAGCCATTAAACCACGTTTAATTTCATGATTTGATCAAGATTCGAACCTTAGTCGATTGAACAGTGGGTCATGCGATTGATCGTCTAGGTGAACTTCAATCGCACGATTGCGGCTGCCAAATGGGTCAATCGGCCGAATGTATCATGTGAATGAACTTAGTCGGCCGACTGAACCAATCGCAGACTCAGCCAACAGATTGAACTAAGTCGCATGTCTCATTCACCCGAATGAGCTCAGTCGCATGAAAGGACAACCGGCTGACTTTAGTCGCATGATTCATTCATACGAATGAATCAGATTGAACTTAAACTATACACTTTGAACTAAAGTTTGATGTATGACTTTCTAATGGTTCTGTGTCTTGTGTTTCAGGTCAATGGCTGATAGATGGTCCATCAATCCAAAGCACAATATATGTGCTCATTGGACCATACGACTCGAATGGGGCCGAGTTACAGAGATTATTGCGTTCCTTCGACGCTCTCAGATACAAAGCCATATCCACACCGTGTACTCCTTACAGGTCGTTACATCAGGCTTTCTGGGAAAATGCCTCCGTAGATCGTTCACGTGAGCCTGACAGCATATGGAGATCCATTCATGGTCATGATATTGAGATTACAGCAGCTGACATCCAAAAAGTACTTGATTTTGGGGACGATACTGATCACCCCACCAGACTACATCCATTAACAGTAAGAGGTTGCTTCCTCAGGATTAAGTACGCTGGGGACATCAACTCAGGTGTGCTCAACAAGAGCAACCTGTGTCCCCAGTATAAATACTTGGCGCATGTGATCCTGAAGTGTATTGCTTCTTGAAGGGGTGGGTTTGATGACCTGTCATACCAGATTCAGAATGCATATGTAGCACTGGTGCTGAACCACCCTTTCAGCTTCTCGAGCATGATCTTCTCGTATCTGGTGGAGAATCTGGAGGCCAAGGGGAAGGAGGGTTTTTGTATGTACCCTAGATTTCTACAGCTGATCTTCAACGAGAAGCTGCCATTACTTCCTAAGGAGAGCCATGATGCAGTTGCCCTAGAGATTATGGATGACACGACTTTGGGTCGCATGAGAGTGTATCGGGGCAAGCAGGTAAAGCCCCAGGTAAAGAGGTTGATCGGCCATCTGGCCAATGAAAGAGATGTGGCACCAGGTAGAGGCAAATGGCGTCATGATGACAACGATTCAGACGATGAGAGGCTATTGCTCCCAGAGCATGATTCAAACGATGATGACAGTGGGGATGATAGGGATGATATGCCTATTCCACTGAGGGGCACAACTTCAGATGTTATACCCCTAGTATCTACCCCAACAGGCGACATAGCTGAGTCTGCAGGCTTCCACCAGGACTTCATACCTGGTGAGGAGGAAGAAGAGTCGGATGAGGAGCCCTTGACGAGGACTGTGGGAAGCAAGGTTGTTCCCACAGAGTATGGACTCCGGGCGGTTGGTGAACGCCCCAGGGATTCGAGAGAGACGATTGCAGATCCCAGCTATGCCCCTGAGTCAGCTAGCCATATTCTAGGGGGAGCATCCACCTCGACTGGATCGAGGAAGAAACGGAGCCCCACGGCCAGAAGAAGAAGAAGAGAAGACTCACCTTCGTCACCACCATAGCTACCACTAACCACCACCACACCTCCCACCACTGTATATATGCCAACCACCACCACACCTCCCACCACTATACATATACCAACCACCACCAGATCCTTACTTCTACATCACCTCCACTATCTCACAGACCCAACCCCATCTTCACCACAGCCACCACCACCACCACTAGCCACCAAACAGGACCCTCATCCCATCCCGCACATATATATGGATCTCCTCTACCTCCAGTTGGAGTAGAGGAACAACTTTCTGCGTTGAACCGGATGGTGATGCATTTGTTAGCTGCTGATGAAGAGAAGTTGCGCAGATCTGTCAGCTTGCAGATCTCACTGCTGGGCAGTCACACCAGATCTCGGAGCAGGCTAGGCTAATCGAGGAGTAGGACCCAACAAATGGCTACTCAGAGCCACGAGATTGCCCAACTCCAAAGCATCAGAGTCACATCTGCTAAGAAGATTGAGGAGTTGAGAATGCTAGAAAACCATCATGCTCAAGCTTAAGGGATCTAAAAATGAGCCTCTGAAGATTAAAGAGGGAGATGGTAATGATGGTGATGATGATTGTTGGACCAAAGAACAATTGAGCCAAGATCAGAAACCTCTAAGTCCCACATGATATCACAACAACTGCTGAAGGCTTCATCAGCAGTTCGACAAGTGCTGAAAACTCCAACAGCTGAGAACACAAGTGCTGAAGCTGAACAGCTGAAGAACACAAGTGCTAAAGCTAAACAGCTGAAGAACACAAGTGCTGAAGCTGAACACTGAAGAACACAAGTGCTGAAGCTGAACAGCTGAGAACACAAGTGCCGAAGGTGATGTCCAAAGTACTGAAGTACAACAGCTGAAGAGTTTACAAGTGCTGAAGATCAACAACTGATGTACAAAGTCTGAAGACAAAGACTGGAGACATCAGCTGATGATATCTACTGAAGTCATCAGCTGATGAAACGTCTGAAGTTCAAGTCTGAAGATCAAGTACTGAAGTTTCAATAGTTTGTCACAACAGCTGAAGAGTACTTCTTCAGTAGTTGTGATATCGTAGTTTTATGTTTTTACTTTCAGTAGTTTGATACAGTAGTTTTATGTTTTTACTTTCAGTAGTTTTGTAAAACGACTAAAGAGCTTGTTCTTTAGTCGTTGTAGTTTCAGTAGTTTTATGTTTTTCAGTAGTTATAACAACTGATAACACTTAGCATTTTTGTAAGGAGATGTCAGCTGTTTTGACATCTTCAGTAGTTGTGTTTCAGTTTGTAATAGTTCTGTTAGATGTCACTATCAAGTGACATCAGCAGACGTCACATCTCTTATATAAGAGGTGTCGACCTAATTTGTAAGTTGTGACATTTCGTACACGAAAGTGAATATTGAATGAAATATATTGCAGAAATTCTCTCTCTATAACCGTCTTTGTTCTTCATTGAATATCGTTTCGTTCTTGTGAATCGGCTAATTCATTATTAGAATTCCACTGCTATACTCTCTAATCAATCAAACATAGATCACTGATCCTAACAAGTGGTATCAGAGCAGGTTAATCATTGATCGATCTAACAATTGATCATTGAAACTGCTAATGATATCAGTGTTTTGATTGAATTAGCATATTCGCAAGAACTGGTTATAGAGTATTGAATTTCTGTCGCTTTCGTTCATTTATTTTGAGATCTCTTTTGGTTCAATTGGTTGTTGAGTTTTGTTCTAAATCTGTTTTATCTTAATCGAATTTGATTGAATCTGAGATGACTACTCCTTCTAATGATCCTCACAATACCGGTTCCTCAACCAAGCCTCCGATGCTGGTTAGGACCGAGTATAACATATGGCAACGAGAATGCTTCATCACCTGTCTGTTAACAGTTCAGGTTGTTGGACATCTGTGTGTACATGGACCACATAAGCCTATGGTGAACAATCCGGAAACAATCGAATGGTTCCGAAGAAGAAGGAACAATACTCTGATGAAGACCGGAAACTATTTGAGATTGATGCTAAAGCCCATGGAATTCTGGCCATGGCACTGTCTAATGAAATCTATTCAGGGCTTATGCATCATGAAACTGCTCATGATCTTGGAATGCCCTGAAGGAACAATTCGGTGGCACAAATGAGGTCTTAGCACAAAAAACAGAGAAATCCTTGCCCAACAATATAAGACATTCTCTCATAAAAAGGGTGAGACACTGACTCAACAGTTTGAGCGCTTTCCTGCTTGATCTCTGAGCTGAAAATGGTGAAACAGGAATACACCAATAGCCAGATGAACAACAGGTTCCTCAGATCACTGCCTGAGAGATGGGACACATACACTATTGTCCTACGCTCCAGTGCAAATCTGGATGGCCTATCTCTCACCCAACTCATGGGAAACTGCTTACATTTGAAAGAGAGATAGAGCAGAAGAGGAAACTGTCCTCATCAGGAAAGCTCACTGATGACTTTGTACCAGGGAATACTGCCTTGGTGGTCATGAGTCAGAATATGCTGCATCTGAAAGCAATTATGATGAGTATATTGATTTCTCTACAATAGTTTCTGATCATGCATTTGTTGGTATTGAGAGTCATTCTGGCAGTAATAGTGACAATCTATGCTTCATTATGGATGATCTGAAAGGAATAACTGATGATGATCTAGAAGAGATGGATATTCTGAGCCAAATGGCATTGATTAATATCAGATCTCATAAGTTCTATAAGAGAACTAGTAGGAAATTTCCTGGACTCTCTGGCAAACCAAAGTTGGTTTTGACAAGAGTAAGTTGAGGTGTCATAAATGCCAAAGGCTGGGACACTTTGCAAGAGAGTGTAGATCAACTGGATCTAACTCTCGCACCCTTTGTGACTTTTCTAGTACTAGTCCACAAAACAGAGGGCAACATCCTGCTGGTTCTGGTTATCATTCACATCCTAGATCTCCTGCATACTTTGTTCCCCAGGGTCAAATGTCATATCCTTATCCCTGCTATTATATGCCTCAATCAAATCCTGTTCAAGCTCCAACTGCTCAACAACCACAAGCATTGCCTGAACCACAACCTTCCCAATCTCATCAACAAACTCAACCTCAAAACACAGCTTCTTCACCCCAGGAGTTGTTGACTGGAGCAGTTTTACCAGATGACTTGTCTGGTCATGAACAACTGTTCTCAGGTGCTGGTCAACATGGTGGTGAAAGTCCCTTTGGAAATCTAGCTCTTATGGCTTTGGATTCTGCTGATACTTCATCCACTAATGCCTCTACACCAAAGGTATCACAGGTATCCTCTGAGGCAAAAGCCAAATTATGTTCTAAAACATGCATAGCAGCATTTGCATCTATTAGAGAAGCAAATGTAGCTTTAATCAACAAGAACATTGAGCTAGAACAAATAATTTCCAAAAGCAAAGCTGAATTTGAGTCTGTGCTTAATGATAAAAATGATGAGACTTACAAACTGAAATGCCAAATAAATGATGATAAGGCTAGGGAGGGAAGAGATACTTCTAGAGAAGTATAAAGATCTCAAAGAAACCCTTACAGTTACCCAGGTAGAGTGTGATAGATGGGTACAATCATGCAAAGGTTTTGAAATGCTTCTTAGTAAGCAATCTGCTTCCAATGTGAAGTTTGGCATTGGTTACAATCACACTGCTCCACCTATAGATTTTACTCCCAGAGCAGAGGTAGAATCTGATGGTGAGAGTAATAACCAATCCATCTCATCATGTGATCTACTTTCTGATACAACACAATCAGAAGTAGAAGTCAGCATCAAGCCCTCTCAGAACCTATCAGCTGATGTTGATGGTTCCACTGCTGACACTCACATGATCCATGAGTTGATCAACTCAGGAGTTAATCCTGAAAGTCCTGAAAGGACTAGAGAGCAGGATTTAACACCTAAAGTTCAAACTCCAACTACTGTCAGCACTGAAAAGAAGAAAACTGTCAGTAGAAAGAGTTTGAAGACTACTAAAGAGGTAGTCAAGAAAGCAAAAAAAATGCTTCCAAAGCACTGAAGAGCAAGTCTTCAGTTGCTTCACACTCTTTAATTGATGATCAACCTAAGATGAAGAAGAAACCATGTGAAGTATGTGGTTTATTCAATCATCTTACAGATGATTGCTGGTACAAAAGAGGTTCCAAACTCAAACATAAAAAGAAATTAAAGAGAAAATGGTAAAAATGAAAACTAAGTTTGAGACCACATTTGTATCAGCAACATCAAATCCTGTAACCCTTAAGTCCTCAAAGAAATCCAAAAAGAAGGGGTTAAACAGGTGACAGCTGAGAGTGCTCAGAAGAAGAAGGTGCAACATAGGAACTTATCAAACTCCACTGGCAATGTGTCTGATGAGCTGAAAGCTTTATCACAAAATCAGACACAGCTGGTTATGATGGTTCAACATCTATTGGGAAGAGTTAACCAATTAGATGCTCCTATGTTGAAACCATAGAAAAGGAGGTCCAAGCCAAAGGATTCCTCTTCTTCACCATCTTCTTCCTCTCAGGCTGTTGTTTCTAATAAACCTGTTAGTTTACCATTTGTTGATGATGAGACCAGGCCCAAAACCAAAAAGGTTTGGGTCTCCAAAACTAACTGATTGTTATTATTGCAGGGTTCTCCACATGCCAAAGTAGCATCTGGTATGTAGACAGTGGGGGATCTATGCACATGACTGGGAACAGTTCTCTTCTTCATGACTACTCTCAAGGAAAGAAGGGCTTTGTTTCTTTTGGCAACGATGCTAGGGGTTACATCATTGGAAATGGCTTTGTCTCCAATGGAGAAATCAAGTTGATGATGTTAATCATGTGGAAAATCTCAAGTACAATCTCTTGAGTGTCAGTCAAATGTGTGATAAAGGCCATGTTGCTCTTTTCACCAGTCAGAACTGTAGGATTCTGTCATCCAAAGTTCTACATTTGATTGATAAGGTGTTGGATGATCACACTCTCCTGAGAGCCAACAAGACAGGAAGAGTGTATGCCTTAGATCTTTCCAAGAAAATAGATCTCAGAGGCAATCCTTGCCTATTTTCCAAAGCCTCTTCTCAAGAATCTAAACTGTGGCACAGAAGGCTGGGTCATGTTAATTTCAAAAACATGAGCTTATCCACAATAGTTTAGTTAGAGGCTTACCAATAAAGGAGTTCCACTATGATGAAACCTGTACTGCTTGTTTAAAAGGAAAACACACAAAGTCTCATTCCCTCCTATTAAAGAGCCTAAGTCCACTGCCTGCTTGCAATTACTGCATATGGATCTATTTGGTCCTGTGAGAGTAATGAGCATGGCAAAGAAGAAATACTATCTGGTAATTGTGGATGATTACTCCAGATTGTATGGACTTTCTTTCTACATTCAAAGGATGAGGTTGCTCAGAAGATTATTCACTTTGTGTTGTATATTGAGAAGCAGAAGTATATTCCCTTCAGTCAAGTGTATTAGAAGTGACAATGGAACTGAATTCAGAAACCATACACTTGATGACTTCTATCTTTCAAAGGGAATCAAAAGGCAGTTTAGCATCCCAAGGACTCCAGAAAAAATGGAGTAGTGGAGAGAAAGAACAGGACCCTAATTGAAGCTGCAAGGTCCATGCTGGCTGACTCTGTTTGCCACTGACCTTTTGGGCTGAAGCTGTTAACACAGCTTGCTATGTGCAGAATAGAGTCTTAGTAAATCAGAGGTTGATGAAGACTCCATATGAAGTTCTCCATCACTTGGCTCCTCTAATTTCATTTTTCAAAGCATTTGGGTGTCCTTGTTTTATTCTCAACACAAAGGATCAACTCCAAAAATTTGATCCTAAGGTGGATGCAGGGTATTTTGTTGGTTATTCATCTACTTGCAAGGCATACAGAGTCTTCAACTGCAGAACAAAGATAGTGAAGAGACTTTGCATGTGAAGTTTAAGAATCTCCTTTGGACAAGATTCCACAAAACCCTGTGGAGTTGTTTGATTTGGACATACTGCAATATGTTCCTTATCAACCTCCAGCTGTTGCAGATCCTATGGATAAATCATCTTCTGCAGCATGTCTTCCACCTGGTGGTATTGATGATGATGATGATAATATCAATACTCACCTATTCAAGTTTAGCGACCAACTGCCTGTGTCTGCTAAATTTGATGTTCCCGTAGCTTCAGCAGTTCCATCACAACAAATGTGATGATGAGATCTCTGTTCCTCTACATCTTTTGAGTTACCATCTAATTCTTGTTTCAGAGTCTGCATCAACATCTGCTGCTGCTGAAGGTTCTACAAACACTTGCACAGATCTCATTGTTTATCAAGAACTGAAGAATCACCCCATGTCTCAGATTATTAGTGATATAAATGCTGGTGTTTCAACAAGAAGTCAATTGTCTAACTTCTATTCTATGCTCTCTTCATCAGTCAGCTAGAGCCAAAGAACTACCATGTTGCTTTGAGAGACAATGGAAGGTTGAAGCTATGCAGCTTGAGCTACTTCAGTTCAAGAAACAGCAAGTGTGGGAATGGTTCCTCTTCCCCCAGGTAAGTGTGCAATAGGCACTAAATGGGTGTTTAGGAATAAAACTGATGAAAATGGGCTTATTGTTAAGAACAAGGCTAGACTGGTTGTACAGGGGTTTTCACAAGAAGAAGGTATTGACTATGATGAAACCTTTGCCCCTGTAGCCAGACTAGAGGCAATCAGATTGTTTTTAGCCTATGCTGCATTCCACAATCTTAAAGTTTTTCAAATGGATGTCAAAAGTGCATTTTAATATGGTAAAATAAAGGAAGAAGTTTATGTGTGTCAACCACCAGGTTTTGAGGATAATAAACATCCTGAATGGTGTATAAACTTGATAAGGCTCTTTATGGGTTGAAACAAGCTCCTAGAGCCTGGTATGAGACACTCTCTACTTTTTCTTCTTAAGAATAATTTCACTAGAGGCTCCATTGATAAAACTCTGTTTATTAAGAAGGTGGATCAGCATAAGCTACTTGTTCAGATTTATGTTGATGATATCATTTTGCATCCTCTGATCCCCAGTTGTGTGATGATTTTACAACATTAATGAAAAAGAGGTTTGAAATGAGTGCAATGGGGAATTACAGTTCTTTCTAGGCTTGCAAATAAACAAAAGGCTGATGGAACTCTTATTCATCAGTCAAAATATACAAAAGATCTTTTGAATAAGTTTGATTTACAAAAACTGTAAACCATGTTCTACTCCCATGTGCAACACCACACAACTGGATGCTGATCAGAAAGGTAAAGCTGTTGATGAAACACTTTACAGATGTATGATTGGGTCCTTGATGTATTTAACAGCTTCTAGACCAGATATTATGTTTGCTACATGTGTTTGTGCTAGATTTCAGGCTGCTCCTAAAGAGTCTCATTTGATTGCAGTCAAGAGATCTTAGATATTTGCAAGGTACACAATCTCTGGGTTTATGGTATATATTCACTGGACACTCTTGCAAATTAGTTGCTTTTTCAGATAGTGACTATGCAGGGTGCAAGTATCTAGAAAGTCAACTTCTGGTGGTTGTCAATTCCTAGGCAACTGTTTGATTTCTTGGCCAGAGTAAGAAACAAACATCTGTTGCTACATCACTGCTGAGGCCGAGTACATTGCTGCTGCAAGTTGTACTTCTCAGGTACTCTGGCTTCAGAACCAACTTCTGGATTATGGCATATAGAGACTAAGACTCCATTATTAATGGATAGTGCTTCAGCTCTGTGTATTGTCAAAAATCCAGTCCAGCACTCTAGGACCAAACATATAGAGATCAGACATCACTTTATTCGGGATGTGTTTGAAAAAGGTCTGATTGATCCTAAGTTTGTGCCTAGTGCTGATGAGCTTGCAGATATCTTTACTAAGCCTTTGGATAGTTCTACTTTCCAAAACCTTGTGTTAAGGCTTGGTATGCTGTAGCTAGAATAAGTGACAACTACTGATGATTTCAGTAAAAATTACTGATGATCATTGGTAACCATGTCACATATAAGTACTGATGAGTCCTTCACCTTCAGTAGTTTTTTATAACTACTGACGGCTAAATGCCTCACAAGTACCGAAGTACTTTATCTGTTTCAAACTACTGATGTAGTTACAACTACTGATGTAGTTACAACTACTGAAATCAGTACAAAAAGATAAGTACTGACGTCCTTTGAACACCTGAAAAGCAATGCAAAGTCTGATGAGTAAGTGTTGAGGACAGTATGAAACAGCTGAAAGGCTATGAATTGACGAAAACTACTGAAGAGAACTTTCTCTTCAGTTGTTTCTACAACTGCTGTTTCATTCTAAACAACTGAAGCAAAACCATGTCTTCAGTAGTTTTATAACTACTGATGACTAATACCAAGTCTTCAGCTGTTTACAACAACTGATGACAAAACACTGTCTTCAGTAGTTTTCACAACTACTGATGACTAACACCAAGTCCTCAGTTGTTTCATCATCTGAAGTCAAAACCATGGCTTTCAGTAGTTTTCTAACTACTGATGCCTAAAACCACGACTTCAGCTGTTTCAACGTCTGAAAGGGTAATACCATGTCAACAGTCGTTTAAAACTACTGATGACTAACACCAAATCCTTCAGTCGTTTTCTAACCCGTACCCTATAAATATCCCTGACCTAATCCTTCAGAGCTTCATCTTCTTCAAACCTAACGTTCATCTCTCCAAAACTTCTCTCTCCTAAATGGCGCCATGCAACTCAAACCGCGACACAACTGTGTAGCTTACCTCACCAAATCGCCATTCTGGGCTAAGTTCGATAATGCTATTGATCTTATGGTCCAGTCACCCTACAAATCGGCCTTTCTTCTCAATCCAATCCTTCATGCCGAATCCCTCAAAAGTTTTGGATGAACGTCACCCTCACCACTGGGGAGAACAACACAGCGTCTCTCCGGTCGGTTGTCAACAACCATGAAGTGGTCATCACTCCCGATATACTCCGTCAAACTCTACACCTGGATGATGCTACTCCTACTGGATATCCAAAGGGCACAACTGATTTATCCTTTGCCCACCATGGATATCAGGGAAACCTTAGTGCCTCCACTGTACTGAAGAAACATTTCCATGACGCTGAACGTCTAATCTTTCAATGGTAAATGTCTGTTTGGCTCCTAAGACTTCGTCTTGGGATCAAATGTCTACAAAGTGCAGCAGGTAATGTATTCCATTCTTGAGCAACAACCTTTAAATTTTTCAGAATAATATTTTCAGAGCTCAAGATATGGCTCAAAAAACTAACTGCTAATCGTTGAAAATTATATCCGCGGTTCATAATGGCCATAATTACAAACCAGCTTCAAGCTGAGGGACTTGTTGGCCTGGGAGTCCCTGCTATGGCTGTTTTGCCTGAAGTATACTCCCGGCACCCAACTCTGACACTCACTCAACTGGCTGCCAAGCTGCGCAACCCACGCCAGCAGGAACCCACAGCCACCACCTCCAAATCAAAAGTCCCCACCAAACCCACTAAAAAGAAACCCAAAAAGGCTACTCAGGGAAATGAGTCCCCTGAGGATGCCCCTGCAACACAAACGCAGGCTATATCCACTTGTTATAACCCCCTAGTGGATATCAGGACTCTTCCAGCCATAGCCGCTCAGGATTCCTCTCAACAGGAGCCTGCAGCCACCACACAAGGGGTACCCACACATCTGGGATCTTCCTCACTTGAGGAGATTGCCATTGAAGAGCACCTTCCTCCCTAGGTGCACATGCTTCTATCCCTTCACCCCATGCAATCGCCCCCCAAAGTCCTACATTGCTTGTTGCACAAGTGCTGACTCAATTGCACTCCTCACCCCCTCCCCATGATACCAATTACTACTGGGAAACCTCTACCATTGAGGGGGAGGACCAAAGTGCAGCTGAGAACCCACAGCATAGGGGTTACAATGTTCCTTCTCCTAGTGTAGCAATGGAGATTGGAACTTCTGGTGAGGCTGCCACCTCTCCTGCGTCAGCATATGATCAGGTTGTAGTTGGTACCATTACTAAGACCTTACCAGAGGCAACTGTTGATGACGGACATAGTCTTGAGGCAGGAAGTCCCCAGTACCAAGACAAAGGGGCACATGCTACAACTGAGCTACACTCAGTGCATGTCATCCTGATCCTATCAGGAGGTCAGGTGATTCAGTATCTACTGATGATGACCTGGGCTTCTTTTACGATGTAATCGCCCCAAAACACCATCCTGGAGGAGGAGGTGAGCAGACTCAAAGAGCTGCTTGCCAAAACTTCTAAGGAACAAAGACCATCTGCCTCCACCAACCCACAGATGGCACCTTCAGTTAAGTTTCCCTAAACACTTTACCCTCTCACTCCAATGAGCCTCCAGCTTCTGCTTTTGGCACTATCTCTCCGGGACAAAACCCCCCAGAGCAGATGGTTGCTGTATTCCAACAATCCATACCTCTCATCACTCCCATATCAATGAAATTGTTACTAAAGCCATTGATGAGAGGATTTCCTCAACTTACAACCACTGATTGATAATGCTGTGCTCAAGAAACTTTCTGACGTACAAACCCCTGTCTCCAATGCATCCAAAAAGGGGGAGAGTACTACAGTGAAAGAAAAGAAGAGGAAAAGAACTGAGGATGAGAAGGCAAAAGAGAAAGCCCAGGAGTTGGAAAAACAAAAGCAAAACAACTGATCACTTACAAAAGAAAGAAAAGTGCTGGTGATCAACCTACTGCTGAAGAAATCCTTGGAAGAGCTGGTAAAAGATGCTGATGATACACACAGCCAATCCATGGATAAAATCATTGAGCAACTCTTCAAGCAAGGTTTTGATACAGCCACATTAGATAGTGAGATCAGGAAGTTGGAAGTGGAGGAGATTCAAACCCGATGGGCTGGGTATGATGTACTGGAAAAGGACAGATTGGAGATCATGATCCGTTTCATTGCCAAATACTTAGGAAGATCTTTGATGGAGATTCGTGCATGGACCAGAGACAGTATTCTGGCTATAGCCACCAGAATCTGTCTGTCTGAGCAATTCCATAAGGGGATTATCATTGAAGCCCTTGATAAGGCTGGGGCTGGAAAAAGGTTTGAAATGGCAAGACTTACAAAGGCTAAACTCACAACCAAAATGCTGGAACAACCTTCCCTTCCCCCCACTCAAAAACAGCCTACCCCTCAAATCTCCAAACCAATCTCAAAGCCCAATCCAAACTTCCTCACCCACAAAACCAACTCCCTTACCATCTAAACCAACAGCCATGATGCACCTAAGAAAGAAGAGAGAGGGTGTTGAGGCTAGAAGAAGAAGAAGAGGATGATGTGGAAGAAGATAGGCTGCCTCTGTCTGCAGTTCTAACATTGGCGAAAGCCAAACCTATGCCCATCACTCCCACCTCACAGATGGATACTGTGAGAGTAAAGATTGAAGAAGAGGAGCAGCAAAAGCTTCATGATGATGAAATGCTGAAAAGCATTGACAAAACTTATGCTGCTTCGTCATCAATTATTAGTATGAAGAAAGAAGCTCTGAGGTTGTACACTCTCGCCAACACATTTCAATATCAGAAGGAAAGGTGTAGAGTATGGCCTGATCCTAGGGTGGCTCACAGGATTGTAAAGAAAGACATTCCTTCGAGATACAAGGTTCAAGTCAAGAGGATCGTAGATGAAGAGATCACAGTGGCCCTTGTAGTATCACCCTGGGAGATTGTCGAGGATTTCAAGAAGGCCTACGAGACTAAACAACCACCCCAGAAGATGCTAGAGAACATAATTATTAAAAAGGGGTTAGTCTACAAGAGGCTTGAGAACTTCAAACAAAATAAGCTCAGTCTGTTACTCGAAGGGACTCATCCTGATGAGTTTGCATACACAGATTACAACAGTTGAGCTCAAAAATGGAAAACAGGCCAAGTACATCTCAGAGCTGTATGGGCGAGAAGGATTGTTTGATGGTGAAGCCGACAACCTGACCATGGAAGAACAAATCATGTTTCTCAGGGCATACACCAGAGAATCCTACAGGCTTATACACGGGAAGTAGATCTCATGAATGGGATAACAACTCTGTGTCCAGTTCCCCAAAACAGAGTTCCCATTCATATCTTGCCAAACAAATATCTGAGATTTCTTCCCAGGCCGGAGCTTATATGGGTCATCTTCTCTACTGATCAAGAAGGAAAAAGACCAACCTTTTTGCCAACAATAAGTGGGATAATAAATAAATTAGAGGTTTTGGCTACATTGGTTCAGGGGGAGTTTGTTGGACCAAAAGAACCAATGAGCCAAGATCAGAAAACCTCTAAGTCCCACATGATATCACAACAACTGCTGAAGCTTCATCAGCAGTTCGACAAGTGCTGAAAACTCCAACAGCTGAAGAACACAAGTGCTGAAGCTGAACAGCCGAAGAACACAAGTGCTGAAGCTGAACAGCTGAAGAACACAAGTGCTAAAGCTAAACAGCTGAAGAACAAGTGCTGAAGCTGATGTCCAAAGTACTGAAGTACAACAGCTGAAGAGTTACAAGTGCTGAAGATCAACAACTGATGTACAAAGCCTGAAGACAAAGAATGAAGACATCAGCTGATGATATCTACTGAAGTCATCAGCTGATGAAACGTCTGAAGTTCAAGTCTGAAGATCAAGTACTAAAGTTTCAGTAGTTTGTCACAACAGCTAAAGAGTACTTCTTCAGTAGTTGTGATATCAGTAGTTTTATGTTTTTACTTTCAGTGGTTTTGTAAAACGACTGAAGAGCTTGTTCTTTAGTCGTTGTAGTTTCAGTAGTTTTATGTTTTTCAGTAGTTATAACAACTGATAACACTTAGCATTTTTGTAAGGAGATGTCAGTTGTTTTGACATCTTCAGTAGTTGTGTTTCAGTTGGAATAATTCTGTTAGATGTCACTATCAAGTGACATCAGCAGACATCATATCTCTTATATAAGAGGCGTCGACCTAATTTGTAATTGTGACATTTCGTTACCACGAAAGTGAATATTGAATGAAATATATTTGCAGAAATTCTCTCTCTATAACCGTCTTTGTTCTTCATTGAATATCGTTTCGTTCTTGTGAATCGGCTAATTCATTATTAGAATTCCGCTGCTATACTCTCTAATCAATCAAACATAGATCACTGATCCTAACAATGATGATAATGATGATGATGAAGATGATGATGAAGATGATGATGATGAGACTAAGGATAATGAGGGGACTGAGGACGAGAGGACAGAGGAGAGAATGATGATGATGATGAAGAAGGAGGGGATGCAGTTGCATCTGCCTTTACTCAAGGTCAGAATAGGAGATCCAAGAAGAAACAAGACCAACAAGCTTCCTCCTCTGCTCCACCAAGCGATGACCCAGTGATCCAAGACAAAAGTAATGATTAGATGTCTATGTATTTGATTACTTCTGTACTTGAATCATGTATTTAACTTATGTATTGTTTATATTAAGATTTATGTATTCTGTCTTGATTATTAACTAATGTTTGTTGTGATGAATGTTTTAAATCAAGCAGATCCTGATCTCCAAAGAGATGAATACGATATTGCTCCCCTCCAACAGTTCAAGACTCAACTGACGTTGATTCTTGATCTGCAAGGGATTGTTAGAAGGTCGGTGAGTTATACCCCTGAAGAAGGGGAAATAATTCATGATCTATCAAATGAGCAACTAGCTGAGATCTTCAAGTTAAATCCCGATGAGATTGTGAAGGATGCTCCAATGTGCGACTCGACAAGTGACGAAGAGCTCAACGACGTTGATGAAATAGAAATAGAAGCTGTCACTGCAGAGCACTACCCTCAGTATGCTGACAATGAGGGAAATGTGGTCCCCAATCTGGGTGAATCCCTTGTCAGTGATACGTTTGAGGTGTTAGACAAAATGGAGCAGGAGTCAGAGAAGACAGAGGGAACGGCACAAGCCTCAAATGATGATGTGATATCCGAAAGGTTGAGTGGGCTGCCTGTTTTGAAGAAGTTAGAGCCCAACGTGCTACACCTAAACAAGACGCCTACACCAAACTCTACAGAGTCAAGAAACATCATAAGGTGTTGGGTAGGATTATAGCATGGGCATATTTTGTGGACCTTAACATATATGCAGTTAAGAGAGAGAAGGTCATAGAGTACTTTAGATTTCCACATGATCTAAAGACTCTACCAGGTTTTGAGCTCAACCAGCTGGCCAAACTGAAGCTGTTGTATGCTGACCCGTGAAAGATGTCAGGCTGGTTTGAGGCTGCCCTAAGGAAGTACCACACCCACCAGGTGGGTTAACTTCAGACCCCAACAACCTACAAGGTACTTCAGAAGGTCTGAAGATAATGCCATTACTAGAAATCCAAAGATAGTGTTGAAGTGGAGTCCTCCGCACACGATGTCTAGAATCCCACTCAAGGAAATGCCACAGGACTTCACTCCACACTTTAAGTGGTGGTACTACGATTGGAGGACAAGAGAAGCAGTCATAGTCCTAACAAAGAGAGCCAAATGGATACTATCAGGGTATTGACCCAATGTGGCTAACCAACTTGTCAGCTAATGATGTCTACACTCTATACAAGTGGCCACTATTCTATGATACGCAGGATATAGTACAAGCCCTCCAGTTCCAGAATGTCATAAGACTCTGTTGCATTTGAGATTCATGCAGGAGTCACAAAAGAGGATAAGTACAAGAAGTATGAGGAGGTAATGAAGAAAACAAGACATTAGAGAGATCTAGGTCCAAGGGGGAGTTTGTTGATACATGTATGTCCCTAGATCATGATATGAATGTAATAGATCTTGTTTGTCTGATTCTAATATAATGTTTGGAATGATTAATGAAATGATATTAATTGTTTGTTATTTATAATGTTTAATAGTTCATTAATGAGTCGATGTTGAATTGATTTGTGGTTGTTTGAATTGTTACACATAATGTTCTATTAAGTAATATATTCAAACTTAACAAAATGAAGTTCTCATACGAATGGCTTATGGGAATGGACCATACGCATGAATAACTTCATACGAATGACTCAGTCGCACGACTGAACCAGGAGATTGGATCAGTCGTATGATTGTAACATAAGATTGGCACAGTCGCACGACTGAACACTCAGGCGTGCGGATGAATCAACCGCATGGTTCAATCGCACGACTGAACCATACTAATGGTTCAGTCGCACGAATGAACAGTACTAACCTATAAATACAACCCAATTCATGGAAAAACAGGGGAATTCATTCTATTTCGACTCCAGACGTACCCTAGCCGTCCAGAAGCCTCCAAGTTGATACTCCAAGTTCATAGAACGCTGTAGATCGATTTTTAATCGATTCTTAACGTTTGATTCAATACTTTATTGATTCTACGTGCGTTCTCACTGATTGGATTGCCAATCAAATAGGATTCCGCACTATTTGGTTTGGTTTACACGTTAATCATTAGGTATTTCGTTCAAATATCAGGTCCTAACAATTAATTTATTAAAATTGGGTTTTGGTTTTGGGGGGAAACCCCATCTAAAGAACAAGTTTTCGGCCGCCCCCTTTTGGGGTGTGTGTCTTGCTTGTTTTTTAGATACTATACTCCAAGAACTCACACACAATCTCAATCCTCTCATCTCTCTCACATATGCAAGAACCTCAAGGCAAATCTCTCTCCATCTAGAAGTAAATCTCGGCTGAAAAGGGTTTTCAGCAGCTTGATCTCGGCTGGAAGAGAGGTTTTCAGCAGCCTTTCAAGGTTTCTTTTGGTGGTGAAATCCTTGCAACAAAGGTGCTTGCTTGGTGCTTGTGGGTATGAATGCTTGAGGACATCTTTCCTTGATGTTTTGGCTGTTCAACAACATCATCTTCTTCACCCAAAATCGGTTCTCTGCAGCTTTAGTAAAGGTAGTATGTATGGCTTGTTTTGGGTTGTTATTTCTTGTTGATAGCTAGTTCATACACATATATGATCCTTATGTTCTTGGGTTTGTTGTTGTCATGTTATTTGCCTTAATTTTCAGATTACAAATGATAATTTAAGGTTACATTCCGCTGCGTTTTTCATAGTTTAAAGGTTAAACTAGTTTGTCTAAGGTCCAACAAACCCAACATAAACATTATAAATTTACAAGCTTAAGCAGCGGATTATTTTAACAAAAGCCATTCATTTCATTAAAAACACTGTTGTTGAGCAATACACTATTGTTTAACCGAATACAAAAGAATTGTTTAATTGCATTACAAAACAACAACAATAACAAGTTTGAATGGATGTCAGTCTTTCCCTGCCGAGTAACTTCACCCTCGTGCCATCCTCAGCAATGTTTACCTGCCAACTGAAAATGTATAAAAGTCAGCATTGCTGAGTGAGTTCTAGTGTTAAAAGTAATAAAATTCTTTCTGTAAGGTAAACATATGAAAATACTCTTTTTATGAAATTTCATCTCTTTATACGTGAGCACGCATTAACTATACAACCAGATAATGCTTCTTCTCTTTACTGTTTGCCTTGTTTATTCTGTACTCTTTTATCTTTATCTTTCACTATCTATGTGGACCATTGAGCAATACCCTAAACTATATACGCGGGGGAAACTGGTGTTGGGCCCTCTGGTACCCCAATGGGCACTGATTACTGTATACAAGGCCGGCCCAGTCACATAGGGTACGCTGCAAAGGTCTGGCAATCTCAATTGACTGGCCCCGTGTGCATATAGGGTAGCTAACCCGCATCACAGTTGAGCTGATGACAACATGGTCGTGCACCTCCTATAAGCTTGCAAGACTTGTTAACATTTTATTTAAGTTCCACTTCTCTTCTTCATTGCTCTTTCCCTTTATTATTATTAGTAATACTTTACGTTACGATAATAAACACACCACGTAAAGTCATACACTAATAGTAATAATAATAATAATAATAATATGGAACAATCATAAAAAATCATCATCATGCATAAAACAAAGCATTAGTAAGCCCTAGTCAAACCTAGGTCAAAATCCTAATAGCACAGACTCCTAAAAATTTCATAATAAATTCTAAGTGTTTAGGCGCACCAATACTATTTAGGTTCATGAGCCCTGTTTGGGCGCTTCATCACTATGCATGCGCATCAGCCAACACTTAACCACTTTACACTTAGGCGCATGAACCATTCAGGCGTATGAACTACTCGGGCGTATGGTCCATTTGGACGCATGGACACTTAGGCGCATGGCTATCCGGACGCATGAACACTATCGGGGCACATGGCCCGACAATTAGTCGTCTGATTACAAATTCTAGGCGCATGAACCACTGTTTAGGCGCATGAGTTACACTTAAAACATTTCTAAGGCATTTCCAGGTGCATGAGCCCTATTTAGGCGCATGAACTTTCTGCTCAACATGTTTCTAGGATATTTTCGAACCCAAACATCAAGCCTATTTGTTTTAAGCTTACCAAGGTCATTCTAAGCATGACCAACAAAATAACACCTAAGGAACATCATCAAACATGCATAATACATATGGGTATACATATATAAACATTGTAAAATCGTTTAAATACATTTTCAGCCCCAAAGAGTTTAAAACAAGTAAAATCGGGTCTAGAAACTCACCTGGTGCAACTTTGGGTGTATCTTCCTTCTAACCCATATGAAAATGAGTTCAAACACCTAGAGACCCACCAACACACACACACAAACACACACACAAACACATAAGCATATAACCGAGACAAAACCATCATAAACACTTAAAACTTCAAATTCTTACCTTGAATTCAACCTTCTTCTTCTTCCTCTTCAACCTGAAAGTTCTTTGCTCTCACTCTCTCTAGAACCGATGAAAAGGTGATTGAAAAGAGGGTGGGCGGCCATGCCCACCTTTACACTAAGTTTTTGTACTTTTGTCTCCCTTTTACATTTTTAACCCTTCAACTTGGGTTTATTGATGTTTCCTTCTTTTATTTACTTTAATAGAATAATCGGGTGTTACAGCTGTGATCTGGTCTTAGATTCTTTGAGCCAACTTGTCATCTTGTCTTGATTGGCTTTGATTGACAAGTGGCATGTTGACTAAATCCAGACCTTCATAGAAGTTCAAGGTTTGAAAGTTAAAGATCTCTTGCTGCCCTTGAACTGTAATGATGATTAGGGCTTTTGTTGCTATCATACCTCCACCCAATGATGTGATTTGAAGATGGTGGAGATGACATGGCCCTTGGTATCCCTTCCTCAAACAAGCTCTGTATGAAGGAGTCTATGTAGTCCACATCAATGTAAACTTGAGGAGGTTGCTGAGAATGCACAATTTCAAGTGAGGATGGTGAGTCTTCAGTGCCCATTCTCTCCGAAGAACTCCTAGGTTCTGTGATTGTAATGACTTTCTCCCCCTTTTTGGAAGCATCACCCACTTGCATAGGTGAGCTAGGAGTTAGGTCAATCACATCCACATGTTCTTGTGTTCCTAGTTGAGCTCTTCTTAAAGGTCTCCCAGCTAGTTTTTCCTTAAGATATGAAATCTCAAGTTGCTGATCATTGACCCTATTCTGTAAGGTAGTCACATGAGATTCAAGGAGACTAACCTTGGAGACTAAATATGTGCATGTTTGAGACAGTTTTTGCACCATTAGTTTTAAATTCCCCTTATCCTCATCAGAAGATTCATGGGGGGATGAGATGATTGGACCAGACTCCTCACTCTCACCACCAACTTTAGGTTCTTGGCTGCTGGATTTCCTCTACTCACTGGCAATCTCAGTTGAGATGTCAGTGGGATGAGTTGCCATGGTTGAGGTCTTAATGATTTAATCACTTTCAAAAGTGAGAGCCTCTTCCATATGGACATCCTAAACAGGTTCAGAAGTGTCCACCTTAGTAGTAGGTGACAGATGGGGGCTAGAAATAGGAGCCTTAGAAGCACTCATCTCTCTTTGAGTAGGGGAAAAGAAGAGAGAATCATGGTACTCACTGAAACCTAGATCTTCATCAGTGTAGAAGTCAAGGTTGGGGATTGGTTGGTTAAGATCTAAAGGCTGGGGATGGTAACTGTCCCCTTAAGGTTGATCACTTGAGTGTTAAGAATCAGAGTGATGGCTTAAGGTAGTTTGGCTTATGAGCTCATCAGGCTGAGCATCAGGAACCTCAACACTGATCCTTGAAGAGATAGGAGTGGTCTACTCCTCAGGAGAAGTGGGAGCTCTAGTGTCCAGTTCTTCCTGTATGGGTGAGTGTATAGGGGCCTGCACAGACTGAATAGTCTGAGTAGGGGTTTGTTTGGATTTTCTTTTATAGGTAAGGGTGATTTGAGGCTGTTGAGGTGGTTGGGAAGTAGAAGGTGTGTGTTTAACACTAGCTGGTGCTGCTAGGTTGTCACTTAAGCAATGAGCTCTAACATTTTTAGGACCAGGGCTGTTTCTACCCCAGAGAAGCCAACAGTGGACTTTCTCAATATTTTAAAGATGTCGGGCTTCATCTCTCCTAATTTAAGAATGTTACCTGTTCCCCTTAACTGTGAGCCCAATTCATAGTTAAGAATGTACTAGACATATCTAGGGAACATGTAATATTCTAAGGAGTCTAAGTTTGCAAGCAGATTAGTATAAACAACTAAGAATACCTGAACTTGACCCCTCGAACCATCCCATGGACAATGAAGGAGAGATCCTCAATAATCTGGTCCGATCCACCATGCTTGTTTGATAAGCTGTGGATAACCACATGGAGCAGGAATTTCCATTTGGATGAGACCTTGCCTTCTGAAGGTCTTGACAGAGTAGTCTCCCTCATAACCCATCTGCTCAAAGGAATGATTTACAGCTTCCTTTGGGAAGAACACCTCACCTTCTTCGTCATCGAGCTGAAGATGCCTGTTGATGATGGCCGGAGTGATGAAGACTGTTCTCCCCTGCACTATGGCAGACAGTGCCTTCTCCCCATCTATTATGACCTCTTGTCAGGTGTTCCAGAACTCTAGCAGTTGATCCTCTTAAAGAGGAGGATCAATGGTCAGGGATGTGGAATAGTTTGATAGAGCTAAGAAACTACAAACCTTTGAGAAATGAGGATCTTTCTCAGAGCTTAACAGAGCAACCTGGTTATGTCTCCTATGTAACTGCATGGTAAATGTTAGGATTAGTGATCTAGGTTTGATTGATTAGAGAGTATTGCAGCGGAAATCAAACAATGAATTAGACAATTCACAAGAACACAATTGATATTCAATATAAGAGTAAACGGTTATAGAGAGAGAGAATTCTGCGAAAGACATTTCATTCAATATGCGCTTTCGTGGTAACAGAATGTCACACGTACAATTAGGTCAACATCTCTTATATAGGAGATGTGACGTCTGCTGATGTCACTTGATAGTGACATCTAACAGAATATTCAAACTACTGATAGTTAACACAACTACTGAAGATGTCAAAACAGCTGACATCTTCTTACAAAAATACTAATGTTAACTATCACTACAGCTACTGAAAAGAAACTACTGAAACTACAACGACTGAAGAACATGCTCTTCAGTCGTTTTACAAATACTGAAATACAAAAGAAAATTACTGAAAGGAAACCATCACAACAACTGAAGAATGCTTCTTCAGCTGTTGTAACAAACTCTGAAGGCTTCAGTACTTGTACTTGAACTTCAGCTGTTGTCATCAGCTGATGTCTTCAGTCTTTGTACTTCAGCTGTTGATCTTCAGTACTTTAGTCTTCAGCTATTGATCTTCAGACTTTGGTCTTCAGCTGTTGAAGTCTTCAGTACTTTAGTCTTCAGCTGTTGATCTTCAGACTTTGGTCTTCAGCTGTTGAAGTCTTCAGTACTTTGTTCTTCAGCTGTTGCTCTTCAGACTTTGTCAAACAGCTGATCAAGTCTTCAGCAGTTGTTGTGATGTCTGTGGGACTTAGAGGTTTTTCTGATCAGGCTCATTGGTTCTTTTGGTCCAACAAACCCCCCTGAACCAATGCAGCCGAAACCTCTAAACTTATTGAAGATGTCCCACTTATTATGGCAGAAAGATTGGTCTTTTTGTCTTCTAAATCAGCTCAGAAGTGACCCTTGTAAGCACAGCCTGGGAAGAAGTCTCAATGATCTGTTTGGCAAAGGATGAATGGAAACTCTGTCTTGGGGAACTGGACACAGAGCTGTTACCCCATCCATGAGATCTACTTCCCAACTATGAGTTTGTATGACTCCCTTGTATAGGCCTCAAGGAAGGTTACTTGTTCCTCCATGGTAAGCTCTTCTACTCCTCCTTCAAAAAGTGATTCTGGCTTATAATACTCAGATTGGTATTTCACCTGCTTCCTATTTTTGAGTTCCACAGTTGTTATTACTCTATAAGCAAATTCATCTGGGTGATTACCCTCTAAGAACAACTGGAGCTCATTCTTTCTAACTTCCTCAAGCCTCCTATATACTAACCCCTTTTTCACCATTTTATTCTCCAACATCTTTTGTGGGGTCAGTTTAGCTTTATAGGCTTTCTTGAAGTCATCTAGGATTTCCCAAGGTGATACTACAAGGACCAGTGAGATCACTTCATCTACAATCTTCTTTACTTGGCCAATGTATCTCTGTGGAATGTTTTTCTTTTGAATCCTATGAGACACCCTGGGATCAGGCCAAATCCTCACTCTCTCCTTTTGATATTGAAAGGTATGTTTGAGAGTGTATAACCTGAAAGCATGCTTCTTCATGTTGATGATTGAAGATGTGGCAGCATATGCTTTGTCAACTCTTCTCAACAGGTCCTCATCATGTTGTTTGTGAAGCTCTTCGTTTTCTAACTACACTTTCACAGTTTGCCTTTGAGACTTAGGAGTAACTGTTGGAGGGTGACTTGTGGCCTTAGGCAACTGTATAATAGCTGAGATTGGTAGCCTATCTTCATCTTCATCATTATCTTCTTCATCTTCTTCTAGCCTCAGTACCCTTCTCTTCCTCTTCTGGGGTACATCATTGGCTATTGGTTTTGAGGGTAAGGGAATTGGTTTGGTGGGTTGTGGTTGTGGTGGTTTTGGTGTGAGAATTTTGACAGGCTATTCTAGCATTTTGGATGTGAGTGCGGCTTTAGATTGCTTGACTAGTTCAGTCCTGCTCCCAGCACCAGCTTCATTTAAGGCTTCAATAACCAATCCTTTGGTATATACTTCAGACGAACAGATCTTGGTGGTTATTGCCAAGATGCTATACCTGGACCATGCCTTGATTTCAATCAATGATCTACCAAGATACTTAGCTATGAACCTGATCATGATTTCCAGCCTTTCCCTTTCCAACACATCATAACTTGCCCATCTAGCTTGGATTTCTTCAATCTCCAATCTTCTGATTTCTGAGTCAAGTTTTTCAGTGTCATGACCTTGCCTAAACAACTAATCAATGATATTATCCATTGATCGGCTGTGTTCGGCATCAGCCTCCTTCACCATTGTCTCCAAGTCAGTCTCCTTTTCATTCTTCCTTTTCTTGTATGTGACATGAAAGTCTTTAGTACTTTTAGCCACTTTCTCCATGTCAGCTTCCTTCTCCTTCTCAGTCTCTTTCCTATCTGCAATCCTCTTTCTTTTTGCTTTCACTGACTAAATCTCCCCCTTTTTGGTTGCATTGGTTGCAAGGGTTTGATTGTCAGAAAGCCTTTTGCTCACAACATCTTCTATCAAGGAGTGTATAACTGAGGGAAGCTCCTCATCAAGGGTTTTAATCACTATATCAGTGACAATTGGTGTGATGAGAGGTAAGGAATTTTGAAAGATAGCAGCTATTTGCTCAGGGGGGTTCTGTCCCTAAGAAATAGTGCTAGAAGCAATAGGCAGGAGGCTGAGTGTTTTGGAGTGGCTCTGTGTATGGGAGACCTTGAGAGGAAGGTGCCATCTGTGGGAGTTGAGGGGTAGATGGTCTTTGATCCTGAGAAATTTTGGCAAGCAGCTCTTTGAGTCTGCTCACCTCATCCTCTAGGATGGTGTTTTGGGCTAAAACAATCATAAAAGAGCCCAGGTCATCATCAGTGTGTACTGAATCACCTGGCCTCCTGATAGAATCAGGATGAACATGCTTTGAGTGTAGATCAGTAGTAGCATGTGCCCCTTGGTCTTGGTACTGGGGACTTCCTCCTGCCTCAGGACTATGTCCTTCATCAGCAGTTGCCTCTGGTGAGGTCTTATGAATGTTACCAACTTCATCCTGATCATATGATGAAGCAGGAGAAGTGGCAGCCTCACCAGAAGTTCCAATCTCCGTTTCTACACTTGGAGATGAAACATTGTAACCCCTATGCTGTGGGTTATTAGAAGCACTTTGGTCCTCCCCCTTAATGGTTGAGGAATTCCTAGTTGGAATTGGTTTATGGGGAGGGGGTGAGAAGTGCAACTGACTCAGCACTTGTGCAACAATAAGTGTAAGACTTGGAGGGGCGGTTGCATGTGGAGATTGGGTAGAAGCAAATTGCACCCGGGGTGAGTGGTGCGCTTCAATGGTAACCCTCTCGATTGAGATAGGTTCTAGCAAAGTGGGATCCCCAATATTGGTTGCAACAGGATCCTGTTGAGAGGATACCTGTGCGGCTTTGGCAGGTTGAGTCTTTGACATAACTGGGGGGTTCAAACCAGTATGTGTGTCCTGTGTTTGTGGTACAGGGGCATCCTCAGGGGACTCATCTCCCTGAGTAGCCTTTTTTGGCTTTTTGGATTTGGGTTTGGTGGGGACTTTGAATTTGGAGGTGGTGGCTGTGGGTTCCAGCTGCGTGGGTTTTCGCAGCATGGCAGCCTGTTTGAGTGATTGGTCTGAGTTGTGCCTGGAGTATACCTCAGGCAATACAGCCAGGGTAGGGACTCCAAGGCCACAAGTCCCTCAGCTTTCAGCTGGTTCTCTATAATGGCCATGATGAACCGAGGATATAATATCCATTGGTTAGCAATAGTTTTGAGGCCATATCCTTAAGTTCAAGAAATATTATTTCAGAAAATTTAAGTTTTGTTGCTCAAGGATAGAGAAAATACCTGCTGCCACCTGGTCGACATTTGATCCCAAGAAGAAGTCTTAGGAGCTAAGCATCACCATATGAAAAATAAGGCGTTCTGCATCATCGAAATGTTTCTTCAGGATGGTAGAGGCGCTGAGGTTACCCTGGTATCCATGGTGGGCAAAGGATAGATCAGTGGTGCCCTTTGGATACCCAGCGGGGAAAGTGGCATCATCCAGTTGTAGTGTTTGGAGAAGGATTGCCGGAGTGATGACCACCTGTCGATTGTTGACGAACGACTAGAGAGAGTCAGTGTTATTCTCCCCAGTGATGAGGGTGACGTTCGTCCAGAACTGATGGAGGGATTCAACATGAATGGTAGGATTTAGAAGGAAAGTCATTTTGTAGGGAGAATGGACCATTAGATCAATGACATTATCAACTTTGTCCAGATGGTGATTTGGTAAGGTAGGAAACACAGTTGTGTCGTGGTTAAGCTTCATGGTCGCCATTAATGTGAGAGAAGATTTGGAGGTTTTGAACGTTAGGTTTGGAGATAATGAAGCTCTGTAAGATTGGTATTTATAGGGTAAGGGTTAGAAAACAACTAAAGGGTTTGGTGTTAATCATCAGTAGTTTTAAACGACTGATGACATGGTATTACCCTTTCAGAGGTTAAACAACTGAAGTCTTGGTTTTAGGCATCAATAGTTATAAAACTACTGAGAACCATGGTTTTGGCTTCAGATGTTCGAAAACAACTGAAGACTTGGGTTAGTCATCAGTAGTTGTGAAACTACTGAAAACCTTGGTTTTGTCTTCAGGTGTTGTAAACAACTGATAACTTGGTTTTAGTCATCAGTAGTTGTAAAACTACTGAAGACATGGTTTTGTCATCAGTTGTTGTAAACAGCTGAGGACTTGTGTTAGTCATCAGTAGTTGTGAAACTACTGAGGACATGGTTTTGTCATCAGCTATTTAGGGTGAAACAGCAGTTGTAGAAACAACTGAAGAGAAAATTCTCATCAGTAGTTTTCGTCAATTCTTAGCCTTTCGGCTGTTTCATACTGTCCTCAACACTTACTCATCAGACTTTTGCTGTTTTAGTTGTTTCATAGGACATCAGTACTTGATCTGTTTTTACTGATATAAGTAGTTATAACTACATCAGTAGTTGTAACTTGATCAGTTGTTTTAACAGAATCAGTACTATATGATATGATTACTAATGATCATCAGTACTTATTTACTTAGATCATCAGTAGTTATCACTTATTCTAGCTGCAGCATACCAAGCCTTAACACTAGGTTTTGGAAAGTTGAACTATCCAAAGGCTTAGTAAAAATGTCTGCAAGCTCATCAGCACTAGGCACAAACTTTGGATCAATCAGACCTTTTCAAAACAGTCCCTAATAAAATGATGTCTGATCTCTATATGTTTGGTCCTAGAGTGCTGGACTGGATTTTTGACAATGCACAGAGCTGAAGCACTATCCATTAAAATGGAGTCTTAGTCTCTGTAATGCCATAATCCAAAAGTTGGTTCTAAAGCCAGAGTACCTGAGAAGTACAACTTGCAGCTGCAATGTACTCTGCTTCAGCAGTGGATGTAGCAACAGATGTTTGTTTCTTACTCTGCCAAGAAATCAAACAGTTGCCTAGGAATTGACATCCACCAGAGGTTGACTTTCTGGTTAACTTACACCGTGCATAGTCACTATTAGAGAAAGCAACTAATTTGCATGAGTGTCCGTGGAATACCATAAACCTAGAGATTGTGTACCTTGCAAATATCTAAAGATCCTCTTGACTGCAATCAATGAGACTCTTTAGGAGCAGCCTGAAATCTAGCACAAACACAAGTTGCAAACATGATATCTGGTCTAGAAGCTGTTAGTACATCAAGGACCCAATCATACATTTGTAAAGTGTTTCATCAACAGCTTTACCTTTCTGATCCGCATCCAGTTGCGTGGTGTTGCACATGGGAGTAGAACAGGGCTTACAATTTTTTAAATCAAACTTATTCAAAAGATCTTTTGTATATTTTGACTGATGAATAAAGGTTCCATCAGCCTTTTGTTTGATTTGCAAGCCTAGAAAGACTGTAATTCCCCATTGCACTCATTTCAAACCTTTGTTTCATTAAACATGTAAAATCATCACACAACTGGGGATCAGAGGATGCAAAAATAATATCATCAACATAAATTTGAACAAGTAGCTTATGCTGATCCACCTTCTTAATAAACAAAGTTTTATCTGTGGAGCCTCTAGTTTGGGTTTGTTCTCCAGGCGTTATGACATGCTCTTTGGTACTATCAATACTTTGTGAAATACCACCTGGAGTGATCAACTTTTTGATCATGTGAGTGTCAGCATTTGAACCATCAACATCAGCTGATAGGTTCAGAGAGGATTAATGCTGATTCAACCTCTGATGGTGTTGTATCAGATAGTAGATCACATGATGAAAAGGATTGGTTATTGCTTTCTCCCATCAATTTTACCTCTGCTCTGGGAGTAAAATCTGTAGGAGGAGCAGTGTGATTATAACCAATGCCAAACTTCACATTGGAAGCAGACTGCTTACTAAGAAGCATTTCAAAACCCTTGCAAGAATGTACCCAACGATCACACTCTACCTGGGTAGTTGCAAGTGTTTCTTTGAGGTCTCTGTACTTCTCTAGAAGTACCTCTTCCCTAGCCTTATCATCAGTGATTGACATTTAAGTTTGTAAATCTCATCATTCTTATCATTAAGCACAGAATCAAATTCAGCTTTTCTTTTGGAAATTATTTGTTCTAGCTCAATGTTCTTGTTAATTAAAGCTACATTTGCTTCTCTAATAGATGCAAATGCAGCTATGCATGTTTCAGAACATAGCTTGGCTTTGGCCTCAGAGGATACCTGTGATACCTGTAGTGTGGAGGCATTAGAGGATGAGGTATCAGCAGACTCCAGAGCCATAAGAGCAAGGTTACCAAAAGGACTATCACCACCATGTTGACCAACACCAGAGAACAGTTGTTCATGACCAGACATATCATTTGGTAAACTGCTCCAGTCAACAACTCCTGGGGTGAAAAAGCTGTGTTGTTGAGGTTGAGATTGTTGATGAGATTGGGAAGGTTGAGGTTCAGGTAATGCTTGTGGTTGTTGTGCAATAGGAGCTTGAACCGAATTTGGCTGAGGCATGTAATAGCAGGGATATGGATATGACATTGGACCCTGAGGGACAAAGTATGCAGGAGATATAGGGTGTGAATGATGACCAGAACTCGCAGGATGTTGTCCTCTGTTTTGTGGACTAGTGCTTGGAAAAGTCACAAAGGGTGCAGAGGAGTTAGATCCAGTTGATCTACACTCTTTTGCAAAGTGTCCAAGCCTTTGGCATTTGTGACACCTCAACTTACTCTTGTCAAAACCAACTTTGGTTTTTCCAGAGAGTCCAGGAAATTTCCTGCCAGTTCTCTTGTAGAACTTTTGAGATCTGATATTAACTAAGGCCATTTGGCTTAGAATATCCATCTCTTCTAAATCATCATCAGCAATACCCTTCAGATCATCCATGATGAAGCATAAATTGTCACTATTACAGCTTGATTGACTATCAACACCAACAAATGCATGATCAGAACTGTTTGAAGAGAAATCTATATGCTCATCATAATTGCTTTCACATGCAGCATATTCTGACTCATGACCAACCAAGGCAGTGTTCCCTGGTACAAAGTTATCAGTGAGCTTTCCAGAAGATGCCAGTTTCCTTTTCTGCTCTATCTCTCTCTCGAATGTAAGCAGTTTCCATGAAGTTGGGTGAGAGATATGCTATCCAGATTTGCACTGGAGCGTAGGACAATAGTGTATGTGTCCCATCTCTCAAGCAGTGATCTGAGGAATCTGTTATTCATCTGGCTATTGGAGTATTCCTGTTTGACCATTTTCAGCTCAAAGATCAAACAAGAAAAACGCTCAAACTGTTGAGTCAGTGTCTCACCCTTTCTATGAAAGAATGTCTCATATTGTTGGGCAAGGATTTCTCTGTTGTTTACTAAAACCTCATCTGTTCCACCGAATTGTTCCTTCAGTGCATTCCAGAGGTCATGAGCAGTTTCATGATGCATAAGCCCTGAATAGATTTCATCAGGCAAAGCCATGGCCAGAATACCATGCGCTTTAGCATCAATCTCAAATAGTTTCCGATCCTCATCTGAGTATTGTTCCTTCTTCTTCGGAACCATTTGGTTAGTTTCTGGATTTTTCACCATAGGCTTGTGTGGACCATGTACCACAGATGTCCAACAACCTGAACTGTTAACAGAAAGGTGATGAAGCATCCTTCGTTGCCATATGTTATACTCAGTCCTAACCAGCATCAGAGGCTTGGTTGAGGAACCGGTATTATGAGGGTCATTAGAAGGAGTAGTCATTCTCAGATTCAATCAAATTCAATTAAGCTTTAGCAGATTTAGAACAAAACACAACAAACCAAATTGAACCAGAGAGAGCTCAAAGTGAATAAACGAAAGCAACAGAAATTCAATAATCTATAACCAATTCTTGCAAATATGCTAATTCAATCAAACATAGATATCGAATAGCAGTTTCAATGATCAATTGTTAGATCGATCAATGATTAACCCGCTCTGATACCATTTGTTAGGATCAGTGATCTAGGTTTGATTGATTAGAGAGTATTGCAGCAGAAATCAAACAATGAATTAGACAATTCACAAGAACACAATTGATATTCAATATAAGAGTAAACGGTATAGAGAGAGAGAATTCTGCGAAAGATATTTCATTCAATATGCGCTTTCGTGGTAACAGAATGTCACACGTACAATTAGGTCACATCTCTTATATAGGAGATGTGATGTCTACTGATGTCACTTGATAGTGACATCTAACAGAATTATTCAAACTACTGATAGTTAACACAACTACTGAAGATGTCAAAACAACTGACATCTTCTTACAAAAATACTAAGTGTTAACTATCACTACAGCTACTGAAAAGAAACTACTGAAACTACAACGACTGAAGAACATGCTCTTTAGTAATTTTACAAGTACTGAAATACAAAAGAAAATTACTGAAAGGAAACCATCACAACAACTGAAGAATGCTTCTTCAGCTGTTGTAACAAACTCTGAAGGCTTCAGTACTTGTACTTGAATTTCAGCTGTTGTCATCAGCTGATGTCTTCAGTCTTTGTACTTCAGCTGTTGATCTTCAGTACTTTAGTCTTCAGCTGTTGATCTTCAGACTTTGGTCTTCAGCTGTTGAAGTCTTCAGTACTTTAGTTTTCAGCTGTTGATCTTCAGACTTTGGTCTCAGCTGTTGAAGTCTTCAATACTTGTTTCTTCAGCTGTTGCTCTTCAGACTTTGTCAAACAGCTGATCAAGTCTTCAGCAGTTGTTGTGATGTCTGTGGACTTAGAGGTTTTTCTGATCAGGCTCATTGGTCTTTGGTCCAACAGTAAAGTTCGAGTCATTTCTATGAGAGGGGTTGGCCATTTGAGAGAGTTTAAGGTTGAAGAAAGATGAAAGAAAGTAATTTTAGAGAGAGAAATTAGGGTTTTAGGTTTGGAGGAAAGAAGCAGATGATAGAAAGAGGGGGAAACGTTAGGCTTATATGTGTAAAAGGATTTCAGATAAAGTTTAATGAACGAGGATAACTTTGAAATCCGAATGTCGGTCTCACCTCTGAAAAAGTAGTTTACTTTTGCTCAAAAAGTAGTTTTCTTGGAAGTCAAAAAGCTTCCGTAGGTAAATATCTTGGAAGTTTAATGAAAAAGCTTCTGAAGCTAAAATGACTTCGGAAGAATTCCTAAGGATTCTGAGAATTTTGACTTCGGAAGAAAATAAGACTTGAGAGTTTTGTTCAAAAGAACCAAACTTCCGAGTGTTAATTTGCTTTGGAAGAAATTGTCCTTGAAAACATATAAGTGCCAACGGAGATTTTAAGCTTTGGAAGATATTTCAAAATTTTTCTTCCGAAGGTAAAAATACTTGGGCAGTTAGTGTTTTATAGGGCTAAGTTTCTTTCGAAGTTAAAACATAACTTCGAAGGATCAAATAATAATTCTAAAGAAAATCTTCAAAATGTTTTATCCAAAGAAAACAAGAGCTTATGAAGTGAGAACTAGACAACTTAGGACCCACATATTTTACGAATAATAAGAATTAGTTTTAAGATAAACCTACATAAAGTTGATCATCTTATAATTGATATTAGATCTTTTAAATCTCTGTTCATCAAAAGGCTTTGTAAACAAATCAGATATGTTCATTGGTGACCTTTGACTAGTTTAATTAATACCTTTTCATAATTATCTCTTATAAAATGATACCGATGGTGATTGTTTGGTTCTTGAGTTGCTGCCATAAGATTCTATGATTGAGATAGCACTATTGTTGTCTGTGAATGGGAGTCTCTTTAAAGGTTTAACCCAAAGTTCCAACATCTGATTCTAATCCAATGCATTTGAGGATAATAGCTTGCAGCAAGCAATGTATTTAGCTTCAGCAGTTGATGTAGAGACACAAGATATTTCTTGCATTTCCATGAGACAACCCTTCCACCAAGAAAACTAACATCCCCCATATGTAGACTTTGAAGTAATGTGCACCACCATAATCACATCTGTTAAGCATACAGATTGAAGTCTAGATTCTTAGATACCATAGACCAAGTTTGAAGCACCATAAGGTATCTTAGAATCCGTTTGACATGATAAGATGATACATCTAGGGTGGCTTTTGAATTTGCATAGATGCAGTGGCAAATAATATAAACTGCTAGAGTAGATACATAAATGTTGGACCAAAAGAACCAATGAGCCTGATCAGAGAAACCTCTAAGTCCCACAGGACATCACAACAGCTGAAGAAGACCTGATCAGCTGTTCTACAAAGTCTGAAGAATACAACTGCTGAAGTACGTCTGAAGTACTGAAGACAAAGACTGAGACAACAGCTGAAGATCTAAAGTCTGAAGACTTCAACAAGTACTGAAGACAAAGACTGAAGATCAACAGCTGAAAGACAAAGTCTGATGTTCAAGTACTGAAGACATCAGCTGATGTTAACAGCTGATGACAACAGCTGAAGAGGGCTTCTTCAGTTGTTGTGATGGTTTTTCTTCTTCAGTAGTTTTCTTTTCCTTTCAGTAGTTTGTTTATTTTCTTTTCAGTACTTGTAAACAACTGAAGAGGTTGTTCTTCAGTTGTTGTAGTATCAGTAGTTTTATGTTTTTCAGTAGTTGTAAATAAGATGTTTAACACTTAGGAACATTTGTAAGAAGATGTCAGTTGTTGACATCTTCAGTAGTTGTTAAACATCAGTAGTTATCAAACGGTTACATGTCACTTTCAAGTGACATCAGCCTACGTCACTCTTTCCTTTATAAGGAAGGATGACTCACCTGTAATCGTGCCTTTGAGGCCGACAATCTTAATACAATATTCCTTTTGTCGGATATTTCTCTCTCTCTATAACAAAATTCTTTTATCGTTTTATATCGAATGTTCTTGTTTGAA
The DNA here is from genome assembly GCA_025506515.1 of Flaveria trinervia. Lineage (NCBI taxonomy): Eukaryota > Viridiplantae > Streptophyta > Magnoliopsida > Asterales > Asteraceae > Flaveria > Flaveria trinervia. Next base: position 56,188,493 of record CM046448.1, on the reverse strand, counting down.
TTTGTCCAATTCTGAGCTATTCCGCTGCTATATCTGTTCAATCGATTAAACCAAGAGGCTGAGATCCTAACAAATGGTATCAGAGCAGGTTAATCATTGATCGATCTAACAATTGATCATTGAAACTGTTCAATCGCTCTAAGTTTAATCGAATTAGCAAATTCGCAAGGATCTGTTATAGAGATTGAGAGTGTATCGCTTCTGGCCGCTTTATTTGAGGTTCTGTGTGGTTTTGAGCTAAATTTATTGTGATTTTACTTGAATCTGTCTGATTTTCCACAATGACTACTTCTTCGAATGATCCTTTCAATACTGGATCCTCTACCAAGCCTCCGATCTTGGTGAGGAATGAGTATAACATTTGGCAGAGAAGATTGCTCCATCACCTGTCTGTCAATAGCTCAGGTTGTTGGACATCTGTGGTACATGGACCACATAAGCCAATGGTGAATGATCCGGAAACAAACCAGTTGGTTCCAAAGAAGAAGGAGCAATACTCCGATGAGGACAAGAAGTTGTTTGAAATCGATGCAAAAGCCCATGGAATTTTGGCTATGGCTATTCCTAATGAGATTTACTCTGGGCTTCTGCATTGTGAGTCTGCTCATGACCTCTGGAATGCCATCAAAGAACAATTTGGTGGTACTGATGAGGTTTTAGCAAACAACAGGGAAATCCTCGCCCAACAATATGAGACTTTCTCTCATAGAAAGGGTGAGACTCTGACTCAACAATTTGAGCGGTTTTCATGTTTAATCTCTGAATTGAAAATGGTTAAACATGAATATACCAGGAGTCAGATGAACCATAGTTTCTAAGATCACTGCCTGAGAGATGGAACACATATACCATTGTTCTACGCTCAAATGCTGATGTTGATCGCCTATCTCTCACCCAACTTCATGGGAAACTGCTTACATTCGAGAGAGAGATAGAGCAGAAAAGGAAATTGGTTTCATCTGGCAAGCTACTGAGGATTTTGTCCAAGGGAACACTGCCCTGATTGGACATCAAGAGTCAGAATATGCGTCATCTGAAAGCCAGTATGATGAGCATATTGATTTCTCTACAAACACTTCTGAGCCTGCCTTTGTGAGTGTTGATAGTCATTCTGCTGGTAGTAATAGTGACAATCTATGTTTCATCATGGATGATCTCAAGGGGATTGCTGATGATGACTTAGAAGAGATGGATATTTTGAGCCAAATGGCCTTGATAAATATCAGATCTCAGAAGTTCTACAAAAGAACTGGAAGGAAATTCCCAGGACTCTCTGGCAAAACCAAAGTTGGTTTTGACAAGAGTAAGTTGAAGTGCCATAAATGCCACAGGCTTGGGCACTTTGCAAGAGAATGTAGATCATCTGGATCTAACTCTCCTGCACCTTTTGTGACTTTCCCTGGCAATAGTCAACAAAACAGAGGGCAACAACCTGTCAATTCTGGTTATCATCATCAACCACAATCTCCTGCATATTTTGTTCCACAGGGGCCAATGCCATATCCATACCCCTGCTATTACATGCCACAACCAGGCCAGGTTCAAGCACCCACTGCTCAGCAACCACATGCACTCCCTGAGCCTCAACCATCCCAATCTCATCAACCTAATCAACTTCAACAACACAGCTTCTTCACACCAGGAGTTGTTGACTGGAGCAGTTTACCAGATGATGTGTCTGGTAATGAACAACTGTTCTCAGGTGCTGGTCAACATGGTGGTGAGCATCCTTTTGGAAATCTAGCTCTCATGGCTTTGGAATCCTCTGATGGATCATCTTCAAGTACCTCTTCAACAAAGGTATCACAGGTATCCTCTGAGGCTAAGGCCAAATTATGTTCTGAAACTTGCATAGCAGCATTTGCCTCTATTAGAGAAGCAAATGTGGCTTTAATCAATAAAAATGTAGAGCTAGAACAAATAATTTCCAAAAATAAAGCTGAGTTTGAGTCTGTGCTAAAAGAGAAAACTGATGAGATTTACAAATTAAAATGCCAAATTTCTGATGATAAGGCTAGGGAGGATGTACTCTTAGAGAAGTACAAAGACCTCAAAGATACTCTTGCTGTCACCCAGGTAGAGTGTGATCGATGGGTACAATCTTGCAAGGGCTTTGAAATGCTTCTTAGTAAGCAAACAGCTTCCAATGTGAAGTTTGGAATTGGTTATAATCACACTGCTCCTCCTACATTTTGCTTCAAGAGCAGGAGCAGAATCTGATGGAGAAAGTAATGACCAATCCACCTCATCATGTGATTCACTACTTGATAAAGCACCATCAGTAGTTGAAGTCAGTAGTAATCCCTCTGTGAACCTATCAGCTGATATTGATGGTTCAACTGCTGACACTCACATGATCAATGAGTTGATCAACCCAAGTGTTATCCCTAGAAGTACTAAGGGTACTGGAGAGCAGGGGATAACATCTGGAGTTCAAATCCTAATGACTGACAGCACTGAAGAGAAGAAAACTGTCAGTAGGAAGGATTTGAAGCCTACTAAGGAAGTTGACAAGAAGGCAAAAAGTGCTTCTAAACTGCTGAAGAGCAAGTCTTCAGTAGTTTCATCTTCTTCAGTTGATGATCAACAGAAGATGAAGAAGAAACCATGTGAAATATGTGGTCTATTCAATCATCTCACAGATGATTGTTGGTACAAAAAGGGATCCAAACTCAAACAAAAGGAGAAAATAAAGAAAACTTGGCTAAAATGAAAACTGAGTTTGAGTCCAAGTTTGTACCAGCAGCATCAAATCCTGTTACTCCTATGTCCAAAAAGAAATCTAAAAAGGAAGGAGTGCAACAGGCAATAGCTGAGGTTGCTCAAAAGAAGATGGTGCAACACAAGAACTCATCATCAAACACCAATACCAATGTGTCTGAAGAGCTGAAAGCTCTTTCCCAGAATCAGACACAGCTGGTAATGATGGTTCAACATCTGTTGGGAAGAGTTAACCAACTTGATGGCCCTGTGTGAAACCCCAGAAAAGGAGATCCAAGCCAAAGGATTCCTCTTCTACACCATCTCCTTCACCTCAAGCTATTGTGCCCAATAAACCTGTTAGTTTACCATCTGTTGATGAGACCAGGCCCAAAACCAAAAAGGTTGGGTCTCCAAAACTAACTGATTGTTTATTAATGCAGGTCTCTTCAACATGCCAAAGTAGCATCTGGTATGTAGACAGTGGGGGATCTATGCATATGACTGGGAACAACTCACTTCTTAATGACTACTCTCCAGGAAGGAAGGGTTTTGTTTCCTTTGGCAATGATGCAAGAGGTTACATCATCGGGAAGGGCTTTGTTTCCAATGGGGAAATAAGGTTTGATGATGTCAACCATGTGGAAAATCTCAAGTATAACCTCTGAGTGTCAGTCAATTGTGTGACAAAGGCCATGTTGCCCTTTTCACAAGCCAGAACTGCAGGATTCTGTCATCCAAAGTTCTGAGTTTGATTGACAAGGTATTGGATGCTCACACTCTCCTGAAGGCCAACAGGACAGGAAGAGTGTATGCCTTAGATCTTTCCAAGAAAATAGATCTCAAAGGCCATCCTTGCCTATTTTCCAAGGCCTCTCCTCAAGAATCTAATCTATGGCATAGAAGGCTGGGACATGTTAACTTCAAGAACATGAATCAACTGATACACCATAGTTTAGTAAGGGGACTGCCTATGAAGGAGTTCAAGTGTGAAAACAACTGCACTGCTTGTTTGAAAGGAAAACAGCACAAGGTTTCATTTCCACCTATTGAAGAACCAAAGTCCACTGCCTGCTTACAACTTCTTCACATGGATCTCTTTGGTCCTGTGAGAGTGATGAGCATGGCACAGAAGAAATACTGTCTGGTAATTGTGGATGATTACTCCAGATTTGTATGGACTTTCTTTCTACATTCAAAGGATGAAGCTGCACAGAAGATCATAAACTTTGTGTTGTATGCTGAGAAGCAGTATTCCCTCTCAGTCAAGTGTATTAGAAGTGACAATGGAACAGAATTCAGGAACAATACACTTGATGAGTTCTACCTTTCCAAGGGAATAAAGAGACAGTTTAGTATTCCAAGAACTCCTGAACAGAATGGAGTGTGTGGAGAGAAAGAACAGGACCCTCATTGAAGCTGCAAGGTCTATGTTGGCTGATTCTGGACTGCCATTGACCTTTTGGGCTGAAGCTGTCAACACAGCATGCTATGTGCAGAATAGAGTGCTAATAAATCAGAGGTTGATGAAGACTCCATATGAAGTTCTACATCATTTGGCCCCTCTCATTTCATTCTTTAGACATTTGGGTGTCCCTGTTTCATTCTCAACACAAAGGATCAGCTCCAGAAATTTGATCCTAAGGTGGATGCAGGGTACTTTGTTGGTTATTCATCAACTTGCAAGGCATACAGAGTCTTCAACTGCAGAACAAAGATGGTTGAAGAGACTCTACATGTCAAGTTCAATGAATCTCCAAAGGACAAGATTCCACAAAGCCCTGTGGAGCTCTTTGATTTGGACATACTGCAATATGTTCCTTATCAATCTCCTGCTGTTGCTCCTGTCAACAGTTCACCACCTGGTGTTACTACTGAAGATGATGATGATAGTAGTAATCACCTCTTCAGGTTTAGTGACCAACTGCCTGAGTCCTCTAAACCTGATGCTCCTGTAGCTCCAGCAGCACCATCCACAACAAATGCTGATGAGATTTCTGCATCCTCAACTTCATTTGAGTTGCCACCATCTTCATGGTTTCAAGAATCTGCATCAACATCTGCTGCTGCTGAAGATCCTACAAACACTTGCACAGATTTGATTGTTTACCAAGAGCTGAAAAATCACCCAATGTCTCAAATCCTTGGTGATATCAATGCTGGTGTTTCAACCAGAAGCCAGTTGTCCAATTTCTGCTTCTATGCTCTCTTCATCAGTCAGCTAGAGCCGAAGAACTATCATGTAGCTTTGAGAGACAATGGATGGGTTGAAGCCATGCAGCTTGAGCTTCTTCAGTTCAAAAAACAGCAAGTGTGGGAGCTTGTTCTCTACCCCCAGGTAAGTGTGCAATAGGCACTAAATGGGTGTTTAGGAATAAAACTGATGAAAATGGGCTAATTGTTAAGAACAAGGCCAGACTGGTTGTGCAGGGGTTTGCACAAGAAGAAGGTATTGATTATGATGAAACCTTTGCCCCTGTAGCCAGACTGGAGGCAATTAGATTGTTTTTAGCCTATGCTGCACTCCACAATCTTAAAGTTTTTCAAATGGATGTCAAAAGTGCTTTTCTATATGGTACAATAAAAGAAGAAGTTTATGTGTGTCAACCACCAGGCTTTGAGGATAATAAGCACCCAGAATGGGTATATAAGCTTGATAAAGCTCTTATGGGTTGAAACAAGCACCTAGAGCCTGGTATGAGACCTTATCAAACTTTCTTCTACAGAATAATTTCACTAGAGGCTCCATAGATAAAACTTTATTTATTAAGAAGGTGGATCAGCATAAGCTACTTGTTCAAATTTATGTTGATGATATTATATTTGCATCCTCTGATCCCCAATTGTGTGAGGATTTCCAAACCTTAATGCAACAGAAGTTTGAAATGAGTGCAATGGGAGAATTACAGTTCTTTCTAGGTTTGCAAATCAAACAAAAAGCTGATGGAATTTTCATTCATCAGTCTAAATACACAAAAGATCTTTTGAATAAGTTTGATTTACAAAACTGTAAACCCTGTTCTACTCCCATGTGCAACACCACACAATTGGATGTTGATCAGAAAGGTAAAGGTGTTGATGAAAACCTTTACAGATGTATGATTGGTTCCTTGATGTATTTAACAGCTTCTAGACCAGATATTATGTTTGCTACATGTGTTTGTGCTAGATTTCAGGCTGCTGCACTAAGGAGTCTCATCTGATTGCAGTCAAGAGGATCTTTAGATATCTGCAAGGTACACAATCTCTAGGCTTATGGTATTCCACTGGACATTCTTGCAAATTAGTTGCTTTCTCTGATAGTGACTATGCAGGGTGTAAGTTGACCAGGAAATCAACTTCTGGTGGATGCCAATTCCTAGGCAACTGTTTGATTTCTTGGCAGAGTAAGAAACAAACATCTGTTGCTACATCCACTGCTGAAGCCGAGTACATTGCTGCTGCAAGTTGTACATCCCAATACTCTGGCTTCAGAATCAACTTTTGGATTATGGCATTACAGAGACTAAGACTCCATTATTAATGGATAGTGCTTCAGCTCTTTGCATTGTCAAAAATCCAGTCCAGCACTCTAGGACCAAACATATAGAAATTAGACATCATTTTATAAGAGATTGTTTTGAAAAGGGTCTAATTAATCCTATGTTTGTGCCTAGTGCTGATGAGCTTGCAGACATTTTTACTAAGCCTTTGGATAGTTCAACTTTCCACAACCTGGTGTTAAGGCTTGGTATGCTGCAGCTAGAATAAGTGACAACTACTGATGATCTCAGTAATTACTGATGATCATTGGTAACCATGTCACATATAAGTACTGATGAGTTATTTTACCCTCAGTAGTTTTTATAACTACTGAAGGCTAAATGCTTTAAGTACTGTACTTTATCTGTTCTAAACTACTGATGTAGTTACAACTACTGAAATCAGTTGAAACAGATAAGTACTGATGTCCTATGAAACAACTGAAAACAGCAAAAAGGCTGATGAGTAAGTGTTGAGGATAGTTGAAACAGCTGAAAGGCTATGAATTGACGACAACTACTGATGAGTACTCTCTCTTCAGTAGTTCACAAACTGCTGTTTCTTTATAAACAACTGAAGCAATACCATGTCTTTAGGTTTCACAACTACTGATGACTAACACCAAGTCTTCAGTTGTTTACAACAACTGATGGCAAAACCACGGTCTTCAGTAGTTTCACAACTACTGATGGCTAATACCAAGTCCTCAGTTGTTTCAACATCTGAAGTCCAACTTGTCTTCAGTAGTTTTTAAAACTACTGATGCCTAAATCAGAGACTTCAGTTGTTTCAACGTCTGATTGTAAACACCATGTCTTCAGTTGTTTTATAACTGCTGACCACACCAATACCATCAGTCGTTTCAAACCTCTGAAAGTTAATACCACGTCATCAGTAGTTTCAAATACTGATGACTAACACAAAACCTTCAGTCGTTTCATAACCTGTACCCTATATATACCTGATCCCTCTTTCAGAGTTTTCATTCTTTCACGACCTAAAATTTCAAAAGCTCTGAAAACCTTTCACCTTCATTAATGGCGACCATGCAACTCAAGCCTCGACACAACTGTGTCGCGTACCTCACAAATCGCCCTTCTGGACCAAATTTGATAATGCTATAGATCTTATGGTCCAATCCCCACTGAAAACGGCTCTCCTCTTAAATCCAATCATTTATGCCGATTCGCTACATCAGTTTTGGACGAATGCGACCGTTAATGGAGAATCTATCCATTCGTCCATCAACTCTCATAAGGTGGTCATCTCTACTGCTACCATCCGCCAGATATTACTGTTAGATGATGCTGCCTACCCTGTTGGATATCCTAAGCGCCAACTTGATCTTTCATTTGGACAACATGGATATCAGGGTGATCTTAGTGCTTCAACAATCCTGAAGAAACATTTTCCAGATGCTGAACGATTATATTTCATATGGTAAATGTTTGCCTGGCCCCGAAGACTTCCTCTTGGGATCAACTGTCTTCCAGATGGCAACAGGTACTATTTTCTATCCTTGAACAAGAACCACTAAACTTTTCTGAAATAATTTTTCTTGAAATCAAGGATATGGCCACAAAACCACTTTCTAACCGTTGGATACTATATCCTCGTTTATAATGGCCATAATAGAGAATCAGCTTTCTGCTGAGGGACTAGTTGGTCTGGGAGTCCTGCTTTGGCTGTATTGCCGGAGGTATACTCCCGACACAACACTGACCAAACTCTCAAACAGGCTGCCAAGCTGCGCAAACCCACGCAGCTGGAACCCACAGCCTCCACTTCCACATCCAAAGTCCCCTCCAAACCCACAAGAAGAAGCCTAAGAAAGCTACTCAGGGATTGAGTCCCCTGTGGATGCTCCTGCTGCACCAAAGCAGGTTATCTCTACTGGAATAACCCCCCAGTAGAGACTATGACTCCACCAACTGAAGCCGCTCAGGTTTCCTCTCAAAAGGAACCTGAAGCAACCACTCAAAGGGAAGCCACACTGCTGGGATCCTCCTCACTTGAGGGGATTACCATTGAAGAGCACCACTTGTCCCGGGTGCACACTGCTTCCACACCCTCTCCTGATGCAACCGCCCCTCAAAGCCCTACAATAATTGTTGCAAAGGTGCTGACACAGTTGCATTCCTCACCCCCCACCCAGACACCACTTACTACTGGGATAACCTCAACACCTGAGGGGGAGGATCACAATGCTTCTGTCAACCCACAGCACAGGGGTTATCATGTTCCATCTCTAGTGTAGATAAGGAGGTGCGAACTTCTGGTGAGGCTGCCACTGCCCCTGACTCAGCAAATGACCAGGATGCAGTTGGTAACATCTCTAAGACCTCACCAACGGCAACAGCTGATGAAGGACATAGTCCTGAGGCTGGAAGTCCCCAGAACCGAGAACAAGGGGCACATGCTATAATTGATCTACACTCAAGGCATGTTCATCCTGACTCTGTCAGGAGGTCAGGTGATTCAGTATCCACTGATGATGATCTGAGCTTCTTCTATGATGTAGTTGCTCAAAACACCATTCTAGAGGATGAGGTTAGCAGACTCAAAGAGCTGCTGGCCAAGATGTCTCAGGATGCAAGTCCATCTGCCACCATAATACACCCACAGATGGCACCTTCTTCTGAAGGTCCCCTACACACTGAGCCAATATATACTTCCAAGCCACCAGCCTCTGCTTTCGGCACTGATTCTCAGGAACAGAACCATCCTGATCAATCAGTTGCTACCCTTCAAAAATCCTACCTCTCATCACTCCCATGATCACAGATATAGTGATCAAAGCCATTGATGAGAGGCTTCCTACAATAATACAACCCCTGGTGGAGGAGTTGGTGACTAAATCCCTTTCTACTGCTCAAACCCTTGCACCCAATGCAACCAAAAAGGGGGAGAGTCAGTCAGTTAAAGGAAAAAGGAAGAGGATAGATGGGGACAAGGAGAAAGAATCTGAGTTTGTAAATGAGAAGGAGAAGGAGAGTGAGAAGGGAGCTGAAGTGAATGAAAGTCAAAAAGACTTTCATGTCACATATCAAAAGCGGAAAGGAGAGTCTGAGAAGGAGAAGGAGCTGAATGATATGGTGAAAGAAGCTGACGCCAACCATAACCGTTCAATGGATAAAATCATTGAGCAGTTATATAGGCAGGGTTTTGACATCAAACAACTAGACTCCGAGATCAGAAGGTTGGAAACAGAGGAGATCAACTCAAGATGGGCCAGCTATGATGCCTTAGAAAGAGAAAGGCTGGAGATAATGATCAGATTTATAGCCAAATATTTGGGAAGATCTCTGATTGAAATAAGGGCCTGGACCAGGGACAACATCTTGGCAATAACCACCAAGATTTGTTCGTCTGAAGCATACTCCAAAGGTTTAGTGATTGAGGCATTGAATGAAGCTGGGGTTGGGAACCGAAAAGAACTGACAAAATTTACCAAAGCCTCCCTTACAGCCAAAATGCTAAAACAGTCTGAAAAGCCTCTATCCTCAAAATCACTACCTCCACAACCCACTAAAACAACCCATTTACCCTCTAAACCAACCATCCAACCCACAAAACCAAATCCTTTACCCCCAAAACCCACTGCCAGTGATGTACCTAGCCAAAAGAAAAGAAAGGTACTGAGGCCTGATGAAGATGAAGAGGAGGATGAAGACAGACTGCCACTCTCTGCAGTTATTACTTTGCCTAAGGCTAAACCAATGTCCATCACTCCTGCTTCTCAAATGCATGATGTAATGATAAAGATTGAAGAGGAACAGATGCAAAGACATGATGAGGAAATGCTGAAAAGCATTGACAAAGCATATGCCACATCCTCTTCAATGATTAGCATGAAGAAAGAATATTAAGATTGTACACCTTGCTAATACCTTTCAATACCAAAGGGAAAAAGTAAGGATATGGCCTGATCCTAGGGTGGCACACCGGATTGTCAAGAAAGAAATTCCTTCAAAATACAAGGGCCAAGTGAAGAGAGTTGTCGACGAAGACATCACTGTGGTTCTTGTAGTGTCCCCTTGGGAAATTCTTGAAGAGTTCAAGAAAGCCTATGAAGCCAAACAACCACCCCAAAAGATGTTAGAGAACAAAATTAAAGAAGGGATTGGTTTACAAAAGACTTGAAAACTTCAAACAAGAAGAGCTCAACCTGCTCTTAGAAGGGACTCATCCAGATGAGTTTGCTTATAGACAAATAACACGGTTGAGCTCAAGAATGGAAAACAGGCCAAGTACATATCTGAAGTGTATGGCCGAGAAGGATATTTGATGGTGTGCCCGAGGTGCTGACAATGGATGAGCAGATCATGTTTCTAAGGGCTTACACCAGGGAATCATATAGGCTGATACACGGGAAGTAGATCTCATGGTTGGGGTAACAGCTCGGTGTCCAAGTCCCCAATACAGAGCTCCCAACCATATCATGCAAACAGATCATCAGAGACTTCTTCCCAGGCCGGTGCTGAAAAAGGGTCACTTCTCATCTGATCAAGAGGATAAAAAGACCAATCTATCTGCCAAAATAAGGGACTTGTCAATAACTTAGAGGTTTTGGCTGCATTGGTTCAGGGGGAGTTGTTGGACCAAAAGAACCAATGAGCCTGATCAGAGAAACCTCTAAGTCCCACAGGACATCACAACAGCTGATGAAGACCTGATCAGCTGTTCTACAAAGTCTGAAGAATACAACTGCTGAAGTACGTCTGAAGTACTGAAGACAAAGACTGAGACAACAGCTGAAGATCTAAAGTCTGAAGACTTCAACAAGTACTGAAGACAAAGACTGAAGATCAACAGCTGAAAGACAAAGTCTGATGTTCAAGTACTGAAGACATCAGCTGATGTTAACAGCTGATGACAACAGCTGAAGAGGGCTTCTTCAGTTGTTGTGATGGTTTTTCTTCTTCAGTAGTTTTTTTCCTTTCAATAGTTGTTTATTTCTTTTCAGTACTTGTAAACAACTGAAGAGGTTGTTCTTCAGTTGTTGTAGTATCAGTAGTTTTATGTTTTTCAGTAGTTGTAAATAAGATGTTTAACACTTAGGAACATTTGTAAGAAGATGTCAGTTGTTGACATCTTCAGTAGTTGTTAAACATCAGTAGTTATCAAACGGTTACATGTCACTTTCAAGTGACATCAGCCTACGTCACTCTTTCTTTATAAGGAAGGATGACTCACCTGTAATCGTGCCTTGAGGCCGACAATCTTAATACAATATTCCTTTTGTCGGATATTTCTCTCTCTCTAAACAAAATTCTTTTATCGTTTTATATCGAATGTTCTTGTTTGAATTTGTCCAATTCTGAGCTATTCCGCTGCTATATGGTTCAATCGATTAAACCAAGAGGCTGAGATCCTAACAATAAGAGACCCAATCATAGCCTTGTATAAGTGATGGTCTGCGGATAGTATATATATTTGATAAAGATTGTTTGCATAGATTCAGTTTTAATTGGTTGTTACTAATACTAAACCACACACAAAAGGCAGTGTACCTGTCGTGCGGTAATATAGTGTTGATAAGAACCGAGTATCAATCTGTGGACACACCTAGCCTACTCAACAAACTGTTGTGACTATCAGATTTGGTTTTTGTTAAAGAAAGTGATATTTTGTATTGGAAGATATTTTTTGGGTTTAAAAGTAAACAGTAGTAAAAAGAAAGTAAAATAAGAATTGAAGCGTTTGGATTTAAAATCAGGGAATAAAAGTTATCATCCTAATTAGAATCCCTTATGTAATTGTGATGAATTGGTGAGGTGATGTGATTATGTAATGTTTATAAAGATGAGCTGGCGCGATTTCTCGACTATCCTGCTGCCATAGTGATTGATCCTGTCAGGCTGATTTTACTGCTCAGATCAAAGCCTAGTAATGTAGGTAAATCTTTTGTGTCCTATTTGACATACGATTTCTGAAAACATAATTTAGTGTTAAAAAGAGAGTTGATTAGGTTCCTTCCTAACATACCATTAATTTTAGAAAACCGTATAATTACTGAAGTTTCCGAACTATAAAAGGGAACCTGCAAATGATCAGAAAGTTAAAGTGATATGATTCTAATAACGATTTCTAGTTCATTAGCCATGGATTTATTATGACGACCGGCTTCGCGAATGAAAGTTAATCATACGGTTTTCAACCTTGTATGACAATTACAATCACAAACCATAAAGTTATAACTTCCTGTTCAAATGTAGATGCTACCCATCATAGTTTTCCCAAGACCACCATAACATTGACATAATACTTATCACACCATTAGTTCATCACAAATTACATAAGTTTCATCCGATTAGGATGATAAATAGAGTTTAGCTCATGATGAGCTTTAACATAACAATAGATAACAAAGAAGATAGATAAGTGATCATCGGTGAAATGGAACAATCAAACCGATAATCCATAATGGATGATGTTTAGGTGATCCCAAGCTTCTTCCAAGTGTTGTATGCACCTCCCGAGCCTCCGAATGATCTTGAAGTCTTGATTCCCGAGAGAATTCAGCAGAGTAACTCTCCCACCAAAGCTTGCCAAAAATGGTGAGCTTAGGCTTCTATTTATAGGCTTTCTGGAGTGTTTAAGCATGGCCCTATGCCTAAAAGACACGGCCCCGTGCTAGTACAATGCTTATGAAAGTTGGGCGGCTCGTACGTGCAGGTTATGTCGGGCACGGCCCCGTGCTAAATGGGGCACGACCCCGTGTTGGTGGTGGGGCACGACCCCGTGCCTTATGGGGCACGGCCCCTGTCTACTTTTAGGGGATAGTACTTTTTGTCCCGTCAGATGTCCAAGCACGGGGGTGTGTTAATTTAGCACGGGGGTGTGTTTCTGGAAAGGCATGGGGGCGTGCTTAATGAGGCATGGCCCCATGCTTGGAGTCCAAAGCTCGGATTGCTTCAATTTCTTGTTAAATATGCTCCTTTTGTCCATCTTGCCCTTTTAAACACTTGAAAACACAATTTAACACTTTTAAGTACATTTTCATCATTTTAAGGAAGATATTAATGAATAATTGATGTGCTTTTGATAGAATTTTTATGTATAATTTGGAGCACATCAAACATCCCCACACTTGAACTTTGCTTGTCCTCAAGCAAAAATCACTTAAAATGACAATTCCACCAAAAACCAAATAAATCAAATTATAAACATGTCTTTCAAGAAGTATGCAAGTAAATACTATCCAAATAAATATTCTAAGCACATGTAAAATGATATCCTAGCAAGCAATAGGTTGGTTAGTAAAGATTATTAAAATGTAAAAATCCACACTTCTCACAAGATGCACTCACACTTGGCTAAATATGTGGAGTCAAAATCAACATTAAGTATGACTAATACACTCAATTGCCTAGTATGAATACGTGTAAAATCATATGCTTGTTAAGGGATCAAATCTCCACCTACTTAGATATTTATTTGCATAAATCATTAGGTCTTTGATGGGTTGTAACTTGGCTCGGGCTCGGGTATGGAATATTTGGAAAGAGTGGCTAATTGCTAAAGACGACGGTGTTGGCTTATTTTTCTAACATAACTACAAGGAAAGCAATAAAGGTTCCCAATACAATACTTCAAGCTAGAAGGGATATGCTAGCTTAAGGACTAGTTTAAGGTCAGATTGTCAAGACCGTATTTTTCTTTCAAGAATCGTACTTCATCTTTTACCCGAAGATACACAAAACTATCCTTTCTCAAGGATCGTTCGGCTTGAAGCCTAATAGCACCCAATCGGATTAATTCTGTGTATTCGTATTGAGATTCAGTTTGATTCTTTTTGCATTTTCCATTATGGGACCAATTTCCACAATTCGGGCATCTTTCATATCTTTTCGCCAGTCTCTTTATAGTAATTTTTGAAATCCCACAAAATGGCAGAACTTGTTCCTTTTTTTGCCATTTCTTTCTTGCGTTAAACGTGAGATTGAAAATTTGTTCGCGGATTTCCGGGGGAAGTCCCGGTTTTGCGTGATGAAGGCAACAAAGCAAATTGAAATCAAAAGAATGCATTCCAGTTCTTTAAGGTCTACCGGTAAAAGACCAAATTTTTTTATATAAGCCAAAAACGTGTCTTTAACAAAAACGGGTTTTGTTGAAGGCTTTTGGTTAAATGACTTGGTGACTCGGGTGATTGAAAAATAAAAACGTTTAAGCTCAACGGGGCTAACTAGGGTTGACGTGCGGGTAAGGAAAATTAAAGACAATGGTTGGGGCTTGAATGGTTAAGGTTTCCTAGTGCCTAACTCATTTTTATGCAACAAATACTAATTAAGGTCTTGAAATGTATACCAAAAACAAGTTCTAATAACATGTATCATATGGCACCTTCAATTAAATCCAGAATGAAAGTAGAATTGCAACTTGCAAAAGTTTGTTTAAAGCTCAAAATAAACTCACATACGGATGGAATTGGGTAAAAGTGTTTCATTTTACATGATTAAATATTTCACTAGATTATTGCTTTTAAGGATATCACAAAAAACATTTTCAATTTTTATTTGGACGTCATGGATTTACTTCTTTATTTCCCGAAAACGTATATTTATAATTTGGTTTATCAAAAATTATATTAAATTTTTGGTTTCTTGTCACAAAAATTATTTGATAAGTGATCTTTTCTTAAAAATTTTAATTTGGACCTCTTTAGCAAAGTCAAATGCATTACTCCCATCCCCACACTTAAAATTCACATTGTCCTCAATGTGATTAAAATATCATGATCGAGAAAGGGTAACGAAATAACTCCCCTGAAAATGATTAATTTTTCACTTGTGTTTGGTTTCCCTCGCGTTGTTAGAATCCTCAGTATCACCTGAAATGTCACCAATTTATTGAAAGCATTAAAATCCTAAGCACACAAAATAAAAAAAAATAAAAAAATGACATAAATTAAAAGATAGATTGGCACAAAACAACTGTGTTGGGGCCCCGAAAATGATATGGTTTTCAAGGGCTTTGTGGTGGGATATCCCCCCACTCGTGGTACATTCGGTTTCTGATGTACGTGACATCTCTGCTCAAGTCATCGACTCAGGAATTCAGATTTTCGACTCGATTGAAGGCTGGTTGGGCATATTGAAATGATCGCCTTGCATGGGTTTCGGTGGTTTGGATTGACTCATAAAGGTCTAACATGGTTGGAAATTCCCTTGTTCGTGAACTTGAAGATCCAGCTCTGGCTCCTTCCGGCTGTATCGGCATGTCGAGGTCCATGATAATTTCTTGGGATCCGCCGGATCCCAGATTTGTCCCTTCTTATCCATGAATCTCGGCTGCACATTTGGTAAACTTGTCACCATGTACATACTTGTACAGATGCTCAAGTCCAACAGTCCCGGCATCACTCTTTCGGTTCCTTCAGTGTTATAACCATAGCTTTCATACAGGTTCAAAATCCAGCTTCCTCCAAACATGGGTGTTGGAGCACCTGCAATCGCGTTCCTGGAAAAAAGATTACAAAACAAATACCCAATATTACATGGCAACTGATTAACCATACAATATAAAATAAACAAGTCCCTCAAATTAACAACTCCCTCGCTTTGACCACGAGCTGTTATGGAATGGCTGAGTAACCGATGAATGTATCGCAGCATCGGGTCTCGTATCTGACTGCTTTTTGTTTTGCTCGAGTTGAACCCTCCGGTTCCAATCCGTTCCCAAAATGCTTTCCTCATGGCACCACTTTCCGCGTCTCTACTTTCCTCGTCCGGGAAGGTATGATACGTCGGCATTCCAGATATAGCCTCCTCCTCCATTTCTTGTTCCGTGTATATTCCAAGACACCGAACAAGGCAATGGATGTCTTATGCCAATTCCCAGCTAGTCTGAATGAAACTGCGATTTCATCCCAATGATTAGAGTCGTTCATGCTAAATTTAAAAGATGCTAAAAATTCAAGAGTCAGTTCATAAACGGAAGGTCTATTTTGTGAAAATAGACATTTCCACTGGACACCTAATAAATTATTGTATCTTTCTAGCTATCCGACTGCCGCTAGTGTTTCTTCATCTGCTTGTAAGTGGGATCTTTCGACCCTTTGTAGCAATCTTTGAAGTCTATCATGACACCCGCTCTCGTGGCTCCCTCTAAAATGTAAGTAGGGATGCTCCATGATCCTGAAATTTAAAAATAATTAATCTATACAAAACAAATTTCTTAAGCAGTCTCATGATGTTAGTGAAAATTATATGTTTTTCAAGACATGACACCATAATGATTCAATTCATGTTCAAAAATAGTTAAGAATTTATCATCCAAGGAAAAATTTTTTTTTCTTTTTTTTGAACATGGGGGTGCGCTTTATACAACGTGGGGGTGCGGTTAACATGTTTGAGTATGAAATCTTGACTCGAGCAATTGTGGTTTTGTTTGTAAATCGTTGATTAAGATGGGTTTAACATTTTCTTGCTTCAAAAATCAAAGATCATACGTTGAACATTTTAATCATTTGTTAATAATTCAAGATACTAAAAATATATATTGTTTTACATCACTTGAGAATCCTTGTAACTTGAACATGATTAACAAAGGTTTCACCATGAGTTATGAAGATAGTCATGTTAATAATAAAAGAAAACAACTAACTAACGAACTAAACGTATCTAACTAAACACACTAATTAACACTAATCTACTACAAGTATAAACATAAACAAGTAGGTTAAAAGCATTCATCATTCCATAACACGTTTAAGAACAAGTGTTTACACATAATTGCTAGGATTTTGGTTGTTTAGAGACCTAATCACCTAACTACATGTGAATGACTTTCATAATCAAAGGAATTAGTATGCTAACCTCTTGGCTAAATACTCTTGCAAGAACACTTGAACGAATGAAAGAAAAATGGAAAAGAAGATAGAATTGAAAGTGGATACTACTTTGCAGGCACATTAGCTCGGTTTTTATCATGCAACATTGAATGGAAAAGGACAAAAGGCTAAAAATTGGCAGGTGGTGTCAATTTTGTCGAACACGGGGGCGTGCCCCTTAGAACACGGGGGCGTGTTCATGTAAAACGTTCGGTTCCAGTCTTTTGTTGTTCCGTTTTTTAGTTTCGCGCGTTGTGTAATTTTCCTGGTTAAGTTTTATCACTTTCAAATCATCAGAAAAGATATGAAAATAGTCTTATAGTTAAATAACACAAGCCAATTGAAAAATACATTCCCTAGAATCCTACAGTTATACTATACGTTTAAAGCCGAGAATCTGAAACAGCAAAACCAGACTCTTTAACGCGCAACAGGCACTTAACACATCACGGAATGCTTCTAAAAGAAACCTCCACACATTTCATGTGGGAGGTTTGGCATGGGGTAGTGAGAAGTGCGATTGCTCAATTCCGCGAGCTGCTGGTTAATGGAAATGAGTTCCTCGCTCATCTGCTGAACTTTTTGGATTAGTTCAGCTAAGCGTTGGGAAGCAACGAGGTTCATTTCAGTCAGTTGCTTAATTAGTTCATGCATCTTGAAGAAATATTCTTGAGTCGTAGGTTCTCGCGTTTCAGAACGCGGTTTCTTCGCAGGATTCCAGTTTGAGCTTCTGTGACTTGATTCTTTCATTTTTTCAGATGTTTTTAAGCAGGAATGGGTGTGATGAAAGAATGGAACAAGTGTGGTATTTATACACCGGTCGTGGAAAGTGAACACGGGGGCGTGCTTGGCTAGGCACGGCCCCGTGCTTGTCAGAATTCGTCTTAAATTCGACCTGCAACGTTCAAGAGTCGTCAGCGGAGATCGTGGAAAGAATTTGTTAGAGACACGGGGGCGTGCTTGATGGGGCACGGCCCCGTGCTTATGCTTGTGAAGTCCTAAAAATTTTCTAAAAAATGAAAAAAAATGTATGTACAGGTGCCGCGTTTAAGTTTCGGGTCTTCGGCATGACCCTTCCCCACACTTAGTTTTCGTTGGGGTGGAGGTTTAATTCCTCCGAAGAGATCTTGTTTGGTCCATCATTATACGGTTTCAAACGATGACCATTTACTTTGAAACTTAAACCTGCGTGGTTGTAAATTTCAATGGCACCATTCAGAAACACATTTTTGATTGTATAAGGTCCAGACCAACGTGATTTCAGTTTTCCGGGAAATAAACGTAAACGAGAGTTATACAATAAGACAAGTTCTCCCACATGAAATTGTTTTGTGCTCTTTAATCGAGCGTCGTGGAATCTCCTTGTCTTTTCTTTGTAAACACTAGCGTTTTTGTACGCCTGTTCCCTCAACTCCTCCAATTCGTGAATTTGTAGGAATCGATTCTTTCCTGCAAGGTGTTGGTCTAGGTTTGCTGCTTTAAGTGCCCAAAAGGCCTTATGCTCTAGTTCTACAGGTAGATGACATGACTTCCCATAAACTAGTTTAAATGGTGTTGTGCCGATGGGAGTCTTATAGGCTGTTCGAAAAGCCCATAATGCATCATCTAACTTGATTGACCAGTCCTTATGATTCTCACCTACAGTTTTCTCAAGGATTCGTTTGATACCTCGGTTAGTGCCTTCGGCTTGCCCATTCGCTTGGGGATGGTAAGCAGTTGTAAAGCGATGGTGAACTCCATAACGTGCCATTGCTCTTTCAAGCTGATTGTTACAGAAATGAGTTCCTCGGTCACTAATCAGAGCTTTGGGGGTACCAAAACGAGAAAATAGTTTCTTAAGGAATTTGACAACGTTCCTTGCATCATTAGTAGGCAGGGCTTGAGCTTCAGCCCATTTTGAGACGTAATCAACTGCTACCAAGATGTAATGATTGCCAAATGACACCGGGAATGGCCCCATGAAATCAATAACCCATATATCAAATATCTCGCATACTTGAACCGGTTTCTGAGGCATCTCATCCCGTGTCGAGATATTGGTTGCTCTTTGACATGCATCACAAGTGCGTACCATGTTATGAGCATCTTTGAAGATTGTGCGCCAGTAGAATCCAGAGTCCAATACTTTCTTAGCTGTTAAGGTTGCTCCATGGTGTCCTCCTGTGGGTCCTTCATGACAGTGCCTTAGAATTTGTTCTGCTTCACTTCCGTATACGCATCTTCGAATGAGTTGGTCTGCACCGATTCTGAATAGATACGGATCCTCCCAATAGTAATGTTTGATATAAGTAAAGAACTTCTTCTTTTGCTGATAAGTCATTCCTTTGAGAAAGATTCCGCTTGCTAAGTAATTCGCAAAATCGGCGAACCAAGGGTGTTCATTGATTGAGGAGTGAATGTGCATAAGAAACTCATGCGGAAAATTGTCGTTTATTTTGGCTTCCTCAGTCCGTGAAGGACTTGAATCCTCAAGACACGAGAGATGATCAGCCGCTAGATTTTCCGCTCCTTTCTTATCACGAATTTCGATATCAAATTCTTGCAGCAGAACAATCCAACGGATCAATCTCGGCTTTGCATCTTGTTTGTTGAACAAATAACGAAGGGCTGCATGATCGGTGTAAACAATTGTCTTTGAAAGGATGAGATACGAGCGGAATTTATCGAACGCGAAAACTACCGCAAGAAGTTCTTTTTCGGTGGTAGTGTAGTTTTCTTGTGCATTGTTTAGGGTTTTGCTCGCATAATGAATTGGGTGAAATTGCTTGCTTTCCTCTGTCCTAATACAGCTCCCACCGCGAAATCGCTTGCATCGCACATGAGCTCAAATGGTAGTGTCCAATCTGGGGAAACCATGATTGGAGCAGTTACCAATCTCTCCTTAAGCAATTTGAATGCACTAATGCATTCATCAGAAAATACGAATTTCACGCCTTTCTCCAGGAGTTGAGTCATTGGTCGAGCGATTTTTGAGAAATCTTTAATGAAACGACGGTAGAATCCTGCATGTCCCAGGAAACTTCTGATGTCTTTCACGGTTGTGGGATGCGGAAGTTTAGAAATAGTGTCGACTTTGGCTTGATCGACTTCAAGCCCTGCTCGAGAGATTTTGTGTCCTAACACTATTCCTTCCGTAACCATAAAGTGGCACTTTTACCAATTTAAAACAAGGTTGGAGTCTTCACATCTAACCAGCATCTTTTCCAGGTTTTCAAGACATTGCTCAAATGAGTTTCCAAAGATGGAGAAATCATCCATGAAAACTTCCATTGAGTGTTCAATAATGTCATGAAAAATTGCTACCATGCATCTTTGAAATGTAGCCGGAGCATTACACAAGCCAAAGGGCATTCGCCGATAAGCAAATGTGCCATATGGACAGGTGAATGTTGTCTTTTCTTGATCTTCGGGAGCAATAGGATTTGAAAATAACCTGAGAAACCATCCAGAAAACAATAGAACATTTTTCCAGACAATCTCTCAAGCATTTGGTCGATGAAAGGAAGAGGAAGTGATCTTTCCTTATGGCGTCATTGAGTTTGCGATAGTCTATGCAAACTCTCCATCCTGTAACCATACGAGTGGGAATAAGCTCATTCTTCTGTTAGTTACAACAGTCATTCCTCCTTTCTTTGGAACAACTTGGACGGGACTAACCCAAGGCGAATCAGAAATAGGGTAAATCAAACCGGCATCTAGCACTTTATTACTTCTTTCTTCACCACCTCTTGCATGCTCGGGTTTAAACGTCTTGAGGTTGAATGACGGATTTGAAGTTCTCCTCCATCAATATTTTATGAGTGCAAAAGGATGGATTGATTCCTTGATGTCCATGATTTTCCATGCAATTGCTCGTTTGTGTGCCTTAAGCACATTGAGCAACTTGTTCTTCTCATCAATTGACGAGGCAGATGAGATTATGACAGGAAGTTGAGATGTGTTTTCAAGAAAAGCGTATTCGAGATGAGATGGAAGCTCTTTGAGCTCTAAGACCGGAGGGTCTTCGATAGAAGGTTTGGCTTTTGGTTCTAAGTCTTGCTCAATGATCTCAACTGCTTCTTGATGAAAAGATGTTTCGTCAACTTCAAGTTCTGGAATGAGTTGGTTTTCACAGATGGGTTCGGTGATTGTGACTCTATTAATTGAGTATTACAAGCTTCATTTTGAAGGGCTTCCTTCAAATGACAACTTATGATTGAATTACAAGCATCAACGTAATAAAGTGAGTCATCATGATGTTGAGGGGTTTCATGGATTGGCCTATATCGAAAGTAA
This sequence comes from Flaveria trinervia, assembly GCA_025506515.1. NCBI lineage: Eukaryota > Viridiplantae > Streptophyta > Magnoliopsida > Asterales > Asteraceae > Flaveria > Flaveria trinervia. The sequence goes on along the minus strand of CM046448.1, from coordinate 56,167,162 downwards.
CTTCCTCCTCATCTACTCTAAGCGTGAGTTTGCCTGTACAAACATCAATGAGGGCTCGAGCAGTCGCTAAGAAAGGTCGACCTAGGATAAGAGGAACATTTTTGTCCTCATCCATGTCTAGGATCACAAAATCAACGGGAAATACGAATTTGTCAATTTTAACTAAGAGATTTTCAACGATGCCCCTCGGATATTTGACAGAACGGTCAGCTAACTGGATGCTCATACGGGTAGGTCTAGGCTCACCTAAGTTTAACTTTTAAAAAACCGCACAAGGCATAAGGTTAATGCTAGCACCTAAATCAGCTAACGCATTACAGACAGAAAGATTTCCTATTAGGCAAGGTATGGTGAAACTTCCTGGATCAGTCATCTTTTGAGGTAGTTGTTTTGAAGAACTGCAGAGCATTCCTCATTCAAAACTACGTGTGATAACTCTTCCAGCTTCTTTTTGTTTGACAAGACACCTTTTAGAAACTTAGCGTAGTTTGGCATTTGTGCTAAGGCCTCCACCAAAGGCAGATGATGGGGAGTTGCTTGAACAACCCAAGGAATTTGCCATATTGTGCCTCTATTCTTTGTTGTCTCAACGACCTGGATATGGAGGTGGGGGAACATAAGGTGGTGGTGGAACGTATTTCTTTGCTGGTTCTTCAATAACAACGGGTTGCTTTTGCTTATCACTCACATTGCTTGGAGTTTTAGTTTCTACTTCTTCAAGGATGGGTTGTAATGCGGGTGCATCACCTTGAGTGGTTTTGCCACTCTTGCTGGTGATGGCTTTGACTTGAGCATTAGGGTTTGTCACAGTCTTGCTAGGCAAAGCTCCTTGAGGTCTTTCAGAGAGTTGTTGTGCTATTTGACCTACTTGGTGCTCTATGGTCTGTAATGATGCTTTGTTGCTTTTGATGTCAGCTTCGTTTCTTTGGAACCTTTCCTTATTTCTTCGATCAGATTTCCGGATGTACTCATCTGTGGCTTGTGTGGTTAACAACAATTGCTGTACTAAGTCTTCCATTGATGATGCTCCACGGTCTTGGTTACTACTACTTGGACCTTGGTATGACGGTTTCTGTTGTTGGTAAGGTGGCCTTTGGTTGAATCCAGATGATTGTTGGTTACTGCCAGCATCTCTGTAATTCGAGTTGTTTCTCCAATTTGAATTGTATGAGTTGTTTGGGCCTCCTACGTAGTCAACATCTTCAACCATCATAATGCCTTGTGGGCACTCGTTGGTCTTGTGTGAATTTCCACATGTGTTGCATCGTGTTGGAGTTTTTTAGCTCGCTTTGCAATTGTTCAAAATTTTTGGTTAGAGCTTCTAATTGGGCTGCAACTAGGGTTTCAGAGTCTACTTGATGAATACCTTTAGAACTGGGTTTGGTTCTTAAAGGATTGTAAGCAAAGCTCTTCTTAGCTGCTCTTTCTAAGGCTTGATATGCTTCTGTTGGTGTGACACTTCCAAAATCTCCTCCTGCACTTTGGTCTACTGCTTGCTTGTGGGCTACGCTAATCGCATCGTAAAAGGTTTGACACTGCAGCCACAGATCAAGTCCGTGATGCGGGCATCTCCGAAGGAGACCTTTATATTTCCCATGCTACGTGTAATGATTCATCGTCATCTTGACGGAAACTTGTGATGCTGCTTGTTAGTTTGGCAGTACGATCGGGTGGAAAGTATTTCAAAAGGAATTGTTCAGCCATTCCCGCCCATGTGGTGATAGAACCAGGCGGGAGTGAATCAAGCCAATCGATGGCTCGGCCTCAAAGTGAAAATGGAAAAAGTCTTAGTCGAATGGCGTCGTCTGAACAGTTATTGATTTTGAAGGTCGCACAGATACGAAGGAATCGTGAGATGTGAGCATTAGGTTCTTCGTCTTGTAACCCATGGAATTGAACAGAGTTTTCCACTAGTTGGATAATACTAGACTTAATCTCAAAATTGTTGGCCGCTATTGCTGGTTGGATAACACTATTTTCAAAGGTTTCTTTTGGTGGTGAAATCCTTGCAACAAAGGTGCTTGCTTGGTGCTTGTGGGTATGGATGCTTGAGGACATCTTTCCTTGATGTTTTGGCTGTTCAACAACATCATCTTCTTCACCCAAAATCGTTTCTCTGTAGCTTTAGTAAAGGTAGTATGTATGGCTTGTTTTGGGTTGTTATTTCTTGTTGATAGCTAGTTCATACACATATAAATGATCCTTATGTTCTTGGGTTTGTTGTTGTCATGTTATTTGCCTTAATTTTCAGATTACAAATGATAATTTTAAGGTTACATTCCGCTGCGTTTTTCATAGTTTAAAGGTTAAACTAGTTTGTCTAAGGTCCAACAAACCCAACATAAACATTATAAATTTACAAGCTTAAGCAGCGGAATTATTTTAACAAAAGCCATTCATTTCATTAAAAACACTGTTGTTGAGCAATACACTATTGTTTAACCGAATACAAAAGAATTTTTTAATTGCATTACAAAACAACAACAATAACAAGTTGAATGGATGTCAGTCTTTTCTGCCGAGTAACTTCACCCTCGTGCCATCCTCAGCAATGTTTACCTGCCAACTGAAAAGTATAAAAGTCAGCATTGCTGAGTGAGTTCTAGTGTTAAAAGTAATAAAATTCTTTCTGTAAGGTAAACATATGAAAATACTCTTTTTATGAAATTTCATCTCTTTATACGTGAGCACGCATTAACTATACAACCAGATAATGCTTCTTCTCTTTACTGTTGCCTTGTTTATTCTGTACTCTTTTATCTTATCTTTCACTATCTATGTGGACCATTGAGCAATACCCTAAACTATATACGCGGGGGAAACTGGTGTTGGGCCCTCTGGTACCCCAATGGGCACTGATTACTGTATACAAGGCGGCCCAGTCCCATAGGGTACACTGCAAAGGTCTGGCAATCTCAATTGACTGGCCCCGTGTGCATAATAGAGTAGCTAACCCGCATCACAGTTGAGCTAATGACAACATGGTCGTGCACCTCCTATAAGCTTGCAAGACTTTTTAACATTTTATTTAAGTTCCACTTCTCTTCTTCATTGCTCTTCCCTTTATTATTATTAGTAATACTTTACGTTACGATAATAAACACACCACATAAAGTCATACACTAATAGTAATAATAATAATAATAATACGGAACAATCATAAAAAATCATCATCATGCATAAAACAAAGCATTAGTAAGCCCTAGTCAAACCTAGGTCAAAATCCTAATAGCACAGACTCCCAAAAATTTCGTAATAAATTCTAAGTGTTTAGGCGCACCAATACTATTTAGGTTCATGAGCCCTGTTTGGGCGTTTCATCACTATGCATGCGCATCAGCCAACACTTAACCACTTTAACACTTAGGCGCATGAACCATTCAGGCGTATGAACTACTCGGGCGTATGGTCCATTCGGACGCATAGACACTTAGGCGCATGGCCATCCGGACGCATGAACACTATCGAGGCACATGGCCTGACAATTAGTCGTCTGATTACAAATTCTAGGCGCATGAACCACTGTTTAGGCGCATGAGTTACACTTAAAACATTTCTAAGGCATTTCCAGGTGCATGAGCCCTATTTAGGCGCATGAACCTTCTGCTCAACATGTTTCTAGGATATTTTCGAACCCAAACATCAAGCCTATTTGTTTTAAGCTTACCAAGGTCATTCTAAGCATGAACAACAAAATAACACCTAAGGAACATCATCAAACATGCATATACATATGGGATACATATATAAACATTGTAAAATCGTTTAAATACATTTTCAGCCCCAAAGAGTTTAAAACAAGTAAAATCGGAGTCTAGAAACTCACCTGGTGCAACTTTGGGTGTATCTTCCTTCTAACCCATATGCAAATGAGTTCAAACACCTAGAGACCCACCAAACACACACACAAACACATAAGCATATAACCGAGACAAAACCCATCATAAACACTTAAAACTTCAAATTCTTACCTTGAATTCAACCTTCTTCTTCTTCCTCTTCAACGTGGAAAGTTCTTTGCTCTCCCTCTCTCTATAACCGATGAAAAGGTGATTGAAAAGAGGGTGGGCGGCCATGCCCACCTTTAGACTAAGTTTTTGTACTTTTGTCTCCCTTTTACATTTTAACACTTCAACTTGCGTTTATTGATGTTTCCTTCTTTTATTTGCTTTAATAGAATAATCGGGTGTTACAGCTGTGATCTGGTCTTGGATTCTTTGAGCCAACTTGTCATCTTGTCTTGATTGGCTTTGATTGACAAGTGGCATGTTGACTAAATCCAGACCTTCATAGAAGTTCAAGGTTTGAAAGTTAAAGATCTCTTGCTGCCCTTGAACTGTAATGATGATTAGGGCTCTTTTGTTGCTATCATACCTCCACCCAATGATGTGATTTGAAGATGGTGGAGATGACATGGCCCTTGGTATCCCTTCCTCAAACAAGCTCTGTATGAAGGAGTCTATGTAGTCCACATCAATGTAAACTTGAGGAGGTTGCTGAGAATGCACAATTTCAAGTGAGGATGGTGAGTCTTCAGTGTCCATTCTCTCCGAAGAACTCCTAGGTTCTGTGATTGTAATGACTTTCTCCCCCTTTTTGGAAGCATCACCCACTTGCATAGGTGAGCTAGGAGTTAGGTCAATCACATCCACATGTTCTTGTGTTCCTAGTTGAGCTCTTCTTAAAGGTCTCCCAGCTAGTTTTTCCTTAAGATATGAAATCTCAAGTTGCTGATCATTGACCCTATTCTGTAAGGTAGTCACTTGAGATTCAAGGTGACTAACCTTGGAGACTAAATATGTGCATGTTTGAGACAGTTTTTGCACCATTAGTCTTAAATTCCCTTTATCCTCATCAGAAGATTCATGGGGGGATGAGATGATTGGACCAGACTCCTCACTCTCACCACCAACTTTAGGTTCTTGGCTGTTGGATTTCCTCTACTCACTGGCAATCTCAGTTGAGATGTCAGTGGGATGAGTTGCCATGGTTGAGGTCTTAATGATTTAATCACTTTCAAAAGTGAGAGCCTCTTCCATGTGGACATCCTAAACAGGTTCAGAAGTGTCCACCTTAGTAGTAGGTGACAGATGGGGGCTAGAAATAGGAGCCTTAGAAGCACTCATCTCTCTTTGAGTAGGGGAAAGAAGAGAGAGTCATGGTACTCACTGAAACCTAGATCTTCATCAGTGTAGAAGTCAAGGTTGGGGATTGGTTGGTTAAGATCTAAAGGCTGGGGATGGTAACTGTCCCCTTAAGGTTGATCACTTGAGTGTTAAGAATCAGAGTGATGGCTTAAGGTAGTTGGCTTATGAGCTCATCAGGTTGAGCATCAGGAACCTCAACACTGATCCTTGAAGAGATAGGAGTGGTCTACTCCTCAGGAGAAGTGGGAGCTCTAGTGTCCAGTTCTTCTGTATGGGGAGTGTATAGGGGCCTGCACGACTGAATAGTCTGAGTAGGGGTTTGTTTGGATTTATTTTATAGGTAAGGGTGATTTGAGGCTGTGAGGTGGTTGGGAAGTAGAAGGTGTGTGTTAACACTAGCTGGTGCTGCTAGGTTGTCACTTAAGCAATGAGCTCTAACATTTTTAGGACCAGGGCTGTTTCTACCCCAGAGAGCCAATAGTGGACTTTCTCAATATTTTAAAGATGTCGGGCTTCATCTCTCCTAATTAAGAATGTTATCTGTTCCCCTTAACTGTGAGCCCAGTTCATAGTAAGAATGTACTGGACATATCTAGGGAACATGTAATATTATAAGGAGTCTAAGTTTGCAAGCAGATTAGTATAAACAAACTAAGAATACCTGAACTTGACCCCCCAAACCATCCCATGGACAATGAAGGAGAGATCCTCAAGAATCTAGTCCGATCCACCATGCTTGTTTGATAAGCTATGGATAACCACATGGAGCAGGAATTTCCATTTGATGAGACCTTGCCTTTCTGAAGGTCTTGACAGAGTAGTCTCCCTCATAACCCATCTGCTCAAAGGAATGATTTACAGCTTCCTTTGGGAAGAACACCTCACCTTCTTCGTCATCGAGCTGAAGATGCCTGTTGACGATGGCGGAGTGATGAAGACTATTCTCCCCTGCACTATGGCAGAAAGTGCCTTCTCCCCATCTATTATGACCTCTTGTCAGGTGTTCCAGAACTCTAGCAGTTGATCCTCTTAAAGAGGAGGATCAATGGTCATGGATGTGGAATAGTTTGATAGAGCTAAGAAACTACAAACCTTTGAGAAATGAGGATCTTTCTCAGAGCTTAAAAGAGCAACCTAGTTATGTCTCCTGTGTAACTGCATGGTAAAGTTCGAGTCATTTCTATGAAGAGGGTTGGCCGTTTTGAGAGAGCTTAAGGTTGAAGAAAGATGAAAGAAAGTAGTTTCAGAGAGAAATTTAGGGTTTTAGGTTTGGAGGAAAGAAGTAGATGATAGAAAGAGGGGGAAACCGTTAAGCTTATATGTGTAAAAGGATTTCAGATAAAGTTTAATGAAAGAGGATTAACTTTGAAATCCGAATGTCGGTCCCACCTCTGAAAAAGTAGTTTACTTTTGCTCAAAAGTAGTTTTCTTGGAAGTCAAAAAGCTTCCGAAGGTAAATTATCTTTGGAAGTTTTAATGAAAAAGCTTCCGAAGCTAAAATGACTTCGGAAGAATTTCCTAAGGATTCTAAGAATTTTGACTTCGGAAGGAAATTAAGACTTGAGAGTTTTGTTCAAAAGAACAAAACTTCCGAGAGTTAATTTGCTTTGGAAGAAAATTGTCCTTGAAAACATATAAGTGCCAAAGGAGATTTTAAGCTTTGGAAGATATTTCAGAAATTTCTTCCGAAGGTAAAATACTTGGGCAGTTAGTTGTTTTATAGGCCTAAGTTTCTTCCGAAGTAAAAAACATAACTTCCGAAGGATCAAAATTATCATAACTCTAAAGAAAATCTTCAAAATGTTTTATCCAAAGAAAACAAGAGCTTATGAAAATGATGAACTAGACAACTTAGGACACACATATTTTAAGAAATAATAAGAATTAGTTTTAAGATAAACCTACATAAAGTTGATCATCCCTATAATTGATATTAGATATTTAAATCTTTGTTCATCAAAAGCCTTTGTAAACAAATCAGCATATTGTTCATTTGTGTGACCTTTGACTAGTTTAATTAATCCCTTTTCATAATTATCTCTTATAAAATGATACCTGATGTTGATGTGTTTGGTCCTTGAGTGCGGCATAAGATTCTCTATGATTGAGATAGCACTATTGTTGTCTATGTGAATGGGAGTCTCCTTGAAGTTTAACCCATAGTCCAACATCTGATTCTGAATCCAAAGCATTTGAGCATAACAGCTTGCAGCAGCAATGTATTCAGCTTCAGCAGTTGATGTAAAGACACAAGATTATTTCTTGCATTTCCATGAGACAACCCTTCCACCAAGAAACTAACATCCCCCAGATGTAGACTTTGAAGTCATGTTGCAACCACCATAATCACTATCTGTATAAGCATACAGATTGAAGTCTAGATTCTTAGGATACCATAGACGAAGTGTTGAAGCACCTTTAAGGTATCTTAGAATCCTTTTGACAGTGATAAGATGATACATCTTAGGGTTGGCTTGATATCTTGCACAGATGCAAGTGACAAATATAATATCAGACCTGCTAGCTGTAAGATACATAAGAGACCCAATCATAGCCTTGTATAAGTGATGGTCTGCGGATAGTATATATATTTGATAAAGATTTATTGCACAGATTCAGTTTTAATTGGTTGTTACTAATACTAAACCACACACACAAAAGGCAGTGTACCTGTCGTGTGGTAATATAGTGTTGATAAGAACCGAGTATCAATCCGTGGACACACCTAGCCTACTCAACACTTGATGTTTGACTATCAGATTTGGTTTTTGTTAAAGAAAGTGATATTTTGTATTGGAAAGAATTTTTTTGGGTTTAAAAGTAAACAGTAATAAAAAGAAAGTAAAATAAGAATTGAAGCGTTTGGATTTAAAATCAGGGAATAAAAGTTATCATCCTAATTAGAATCCTCTCATGTAATTGTGATGAATTGGTAAGGTGATGTGATTATGTTAATGTTTATAAAGATGAGCCGGCGCGATTTCTCGACTATCCTACTGCCGTAGTGACTTGATCCTGTCAGGCTGATTTTACTGCTCAGATCAAAGCCCTAGTAATGTAGGTAAATCTTTTGTGTCCTATTTGACATACGATTTCTGAAAACATAATTTAATGTTAAAAAGAGAGTTGATTAGGTTCCTTCCTAACATACCATTAATTTTAGAAAACCGTAACAATTACTGAAGTTTCCGAACTAATAAAAGGGAACCCGCAAATGATAAGAAAGTTAAAGTGATATGATTTCTAATAACCATTCCTAGTTCATTAGCCATGGATTTATTATGAAGACCGGTTTCGCGAATGAAAGTTAATCATATGGTTTTCAACCTTGTATGACAATTACAATCACAAACCATAAAGTTATAACTTCCCGTTCAAATGTAGATGCTACCCATCAATAGTTTTCCCAAGACCACCGTAACATTAACATAATACTTATCACACCATTAGTACATCAAATTACATAAGTTTCATCCGATTAGGATGATAATAGAGTTTAGCTCATGATGAGCTTTAACATAACAATGGATAACAAAGAAGATAGATAAGTGATCATCGGTGAAATGGAACAATCAAACCGATAATCCACAATGATGACGTTTAGGTGATCCCAAGCTTCTTCCAAGTGTTGTATGCACCTCCCGAGCCTCCGAATGATCTTGAAGTCTTGATTCCCGAGAGAATTCAGCAGAGTAACTCTCCACCAAAGCTTGCCAAAAATAGTGAGCTTAGGCTTCTATTTATAGGCTTTCTGGAGTGTTTAAGCATGGCCCCGTGCCTAAAAGACACGATCCCGTGCTAGTACAATGCTTACGAAGTTGGTCGGCTCGTACGTGCAGGTTATGTCGGGCACGACCCCGTGTTTACTTTTAGGGGACAGTAGTTTTTGTCCTGTCAGATGTCCAAGCACAGGGGTGTGTTAATTTAGCACGGGGGTGTGTTTCTTCTAAGGCATGGGGGCGTGCTTAATGAGGCACGACCCTATGCTTGGAGTCCAAAGCTCGGATTGCTTTAGTTTCTTGTTAAATATGCTTCTTTTGTCCATCTTGCCCTTTTAAACACCTAAAAACACAATTTAACACTTTTAAGTACATTTTCATCATTTTAAGGAAGATATTAAGGAATAATTGATGTGCTTTTGATAGGATTTTTATGTATAATTTGGAGCACATCAATAAGTGTTCATCTACACACTCCCCCTCAAGATTAGGTCCAAGGGGGTGGTTTCTAGCTATGGATGTCTTAGCAATCTTACAAGCAGTCATGTTGAACCTCGTGAGTATGTCTTGAACATACTTGACTGACTAATGATGATGCCATCTTCAACTTGCTTCACTTGAATTCCCAGAAAGAAATTATGGCACTCATTTCAAATTTGTCCTTCATTAGCTTCTCGAAATCTTTGTAGAGCTTTGGATTAGTTGAACCAAAGATGATGTCATCAACATACACTTGAACTAGCAATATGTCATTTCCCTATCCTTTGATGAAGAGAGTTCCATCTATAGTACCTCTCCTGTATCCATGTTTGCAATGATACTGAGATAGAGTCTCATACCACTTCCTGGGTGCCTGATGCAGCCCATAAAGAGCTTTGTCAAGCTTGTAGACATAATCAAGATGATCAGGATCTACAAAACTAGGTGGTTGTTTGATGTACACCTCTTCATCAATCACTCCATACAAAAAAGCACACTTTACATCAAGCTAATAGACCTTGAAGTTCTTGGACGCAGCAAATGCTGAATATCCTAACAACTTCCAGTCTTGCTACAGGAGCAAAGACATCAGTGTAGTCAATTCCTTCTTCTGTGTGTATCCTTGAACAACTAGTCTAGCTTTGTTCTTGATGATAAATCCTCTATCATCCTTTTTGTTCCTAAACACCCATTTGGTTCCAATGGTAGTCTTTCCATGAGGAAGAGGACAAATGTTCAAAACTTTCTGTCTTTTGAATTGAAGTAGCTCCTCTTGCATAACTTCATCCCAACTTCCATCCTTCAAAGCCTCATCAACTTTCTTTGGCTCTATCTGGGATAAGAAACAAGAGTGAAGACAAACATTTGCTTCATGGGTTTGTCCTCTTGTTCTTACCCCTATGACAACATCTCCAATGATGTTTGTGGTGGGGTGAGACTTGTGGATCCTTAGCTGAGGGATCACAGCAAGTTGCTGAGAAAGATCTAAATTAGAGAAATTTAGATCTGGCATAGATGTTTCTCCCACCACATCAGTACACTTATCAAGAGAAGCTTGATCCAATGAGTGTGTGACATCATTGATGTTGTCATCTATGGAGTGGTTATCAGCATCAAGAAAGTCTTGATCACTCTCACCAGTACCATCATTGTGTTCTGCATTTAAAGTATCTTTATCTAGTTGTGGAGCCTCTGAGCTGGAATTTGAAGGCATACCAGATGTATCAACTGAGTATGTCATTGTGGTGTTGATAGAGACTTCATTTGTAGAAGTAGTCCCAACTGGAGCTGAAGATGTGTTACTTGAAGGTCTTTTCAGCTCAAATCTTGGATCAGGATCACCTATATTTAGTTTTCTGCAGATCCTGAAACAATCTCACAAGATTTGTTAAAACAGTTGGTAACTAAATCAAGATCAAATAGCCAATCAGGACCAGAACCAGCCATACAGGGTGTGTATTCATTGAAAGTCACATTGGCTGGCTCCTCAACAATTCTAGTTCTGACAATGTATACTATGTAAGCCTTAGGTTGGGAAGCATATCCAATAAAGTGTCCATCATCTGATTTCTTAGAAAATTTGCCAATTTGATCTTTGGTATTCAAGATGATGCAAGGACAATCAAATGACTTGAGAAAACCAATGAAAGGTTTCCTCTTGTGCCAAAGTTCATAAGGAGTCTTGCCATGAGTCTTAACCACTAAAACTCTATTCTACACATAGTAGGCAGTGTGAATGCCTCTGCCCAGAAGGTGATGGGCCGTTTAGAGTCGGACAACATAGTTCTTGCAGCTTCAATCAGTGTCTTGTTTCTCCTCTCAGCAACACCATTTTGTTGAGGAGTTCTGGGAGCACTGTATTGTCTTGTAATACCTTTTCATCACAAAATGTATCAAGGATTTGGTTCTTGAATTTCAGTTCTCTAATAACATCTTATGATTTTGACCTGGTGATCAGATTGATTCTCAATCTTCAAGATGAAATTCTTCACAATCTTAGGAGTCTCATCCTTAGTTCTAAGGAAGAAGACCCAAGTGAATCTTGTAAATTCATATGTGATCACCAAACAATATAAGATCCTTCCTAGACTCATTACACTGGTGGGGCCAAAGAGATCCATATGTAACAAGTGTAGGGGAGTAGTGATGGAGTTTCTTTCCGTAGGCTTGTGAGATACCTTGTGTTGCTTCCCTTTCAGGCATGCAACACAATGGTCATCACTTGTAAACTCTTTCTTTGGCATTCTATTTACCAAATCATTCTTAATCAGTTTATATATTCTTAAAGTTTACATGGCATATTCTTTTATGCCATAGGAAAGACTCATCACTATTTGCTTTAGACAGAAAGCATGAAACTTCTCTAGAGAGAGATGTTTCTTGCAAATCCATCTTGTACATGTTCCCTTTCCTGGGGGCTCTAAGAAGAATATGCTCATGAGGAATGACCACTCCGGGCTTGAGAACAATACACTCGTGCTCAGTAAAGAGCATGTTATGACTCTGATCACAAAATTGGGATATACTCAGAAGATTGTACCAAGCTCCTTGACAAAGTTACCTTTTCAATTCCGAGCTTACCATTTATGACCTTGCCCATACTAGAAATGTAACCACCTTTGTCTCCTTCAAAGGAAACTGGCCCTCCATCAATCCTTTCAAAGTTCTGGAGTAGTGACCTATTGCCTGTCATGTGCCTGGAATAGCCACTTTAATGATCCAGACATTTTTGTTTGTCTTCAGCTATCCCTACACAAAGAAAATGATTAGTTACATTTGGAAACCCAAGCCTTACTTGTCTTGGGCTCACTAAGTGAAACAGAAGGTGATGCAACAGTAATAGATCCTATGGTTGTGCTTGGAGGATCTTGAGCTGTTGTTGATGGAGAATTTTCAGTCACTTGGTCTTTCTTAGACTTCCACACCACCTTTGGAAGCTTGGACTTGACCTTCAATACTTTGGAAGATTTTGATACTTTAGAAGTTTTGATGACCGGACCTTTAGAAGATTCTACAGACACTGCAACAGACTTTAGTGCTTCGGAAGTATTCCTTCCTTCCGAGACCAACATTTCTTCCGAAGGAAATTTTCCACTTGCCTTCTTCTTAGTTTTGGAGCTTTCAGAGGAAACAGATTTTCCATCAGAAGGTTGAATCTTCTTAGAAATCTTGGAAGTCTTTGGTTTGATCATGTGAAGAGTACCCTTAGAATGTAAGGACAATCCTTAGCAAGATGAACAGTACTTTCACACATAACACACTCCATTTTCTTCTTCCCAAGAGCCTTCTGGGAACAAGACTGACTTTGGTCATATCCCTTCTCCACCCTCATCTTTGCAGATGTTGAGACAGTCCTTTTGTGCTGAGAACTATTCTTGGAGTTTGATGGTCCAGGCTAGGTAGTAGTGATACACAACAGATCAGTCTTCTTCTTGGTATTGAGATGATTGAACATGAACTAGAACTCTTAGCAGAAGAGTTGAGGTTGATGCTTTCAGTCATTACCATGTAAGGCCCCATTCCCGGGATGCTCACAACTGGTCAATCATCGCACATAAAACATATAATTACATTACCTTTTCTAAAATCATGTAGCGTAAACACTTTAAACAAACATTTCATTTCCTTTAAATAAACACTTTTGCAAAATAATACATCGTTCATTACAAAATATAGTTCATTCGTATTACAATGCAAAAATGTTATACAAAAGAATGCCATCCAAATATGCCAAGTGGCTGCCCCACGCCATCCTCAGCAATGCTCACCTGCCAACTGGAAAATGCATAAAAGTCAGCGTTGCTCAGTGAGTTCTAGTTTTATAAAAACATTACATACCTTCCATTCGTTAAAATATTTTCATTACTATCGCACGTGGTCACACATCGTACATACATCAAGGTAATCATTATTATCATCATCATCGTTCGTTTCGTACATATCGCACGTTTCACACATTTCGTACTTATCGCAATTTTCGTACATTATTATCTTTCACTTCTATCCAGGTCTTGTCATGTGCTTAACCCCCCCCCTCTAGAGCACCAAGCAATTCATCTTGGGTTAAGCAACAAGGAGGCCATATCGCACGTATGGAGTGGTCACTAGGACAGACTCCCCCTGTGTGTGTGAAATCATATGGGTTCGCCAAGATCGCACGCTGTATAACACAGTAATTAGGAAATCACATGTATTGGAGTAGTCACCAAGACCAAACTCTTACTGTGTGTATGAACCCTTATGAGGTAGCCAAAATCACACACTGTAGACACACACAGTTATGCTAACAACTCTCAATGAGTTGTGAACCTCCTTACATTTGCTTGTAAGGCTTTTCATTCGTTCCTTCATTATGTTCCACATGAAAGGATTTGTAAGACATAAAATCACAGTTTAAGCTCTTAATTTTTTGAAAATGCAGCGGAATAACAACTTTGTAAACTTGTTTATAGACTGAAAATATGTTCATTAGGTGACCATATTAATGTATAAAAAAAAACCCATATATCAAAGGATCATTATATGTGAATATACATGCTATGTAAACATAAAACAACATAATATGACAGCCACAAAGGCTGCCATAAGTACCTTCTAAAACAGCTAAAATGTCGACCAAAGAAGAGTGATTAGATGCTAAAACTCGACCAAGGCTCCAAGGAAGGATCCCTCAAGTTAGTATACCCCAACCTTGATAGCACAACACTTTCTTGTTAGGGAGAAACACCACCTTAAACCCAAAAATGCTCTTTCTTTTCTGCTGCTATTTGAGAGCTGTAGAGAGAGAGAGAGTGTGTTCTTGTTTTGGGTTTTTTTGCATGTGTTATGAGAGGTGAACATTGAGTGTAAGACTAGTTTAGTGTGTGTGTGTTTTCAAAGGAGAAAAGGGCCAATACCCTTGCTTTTTGGGCGGCCGAAAAAATGGTTCAAAAGAGGGTTTCCCTCTTAAACAAACACACACACAATATACTAAACAAGTCACTAAATTCTTTATACAATTAACCATTTAATTATATAAGTTATACACCCTTTTATTATTTGATGTTATCTAACCTACTTAGATAACATTACAAATAATATTCTTGAACAAAATATCCTAATAAGTTGTTCCATATCATATGCAATTTAATTAGGAAACCTATTTTCTAAATTTGGTATGTTGATTTAATTGCATGATCATATTGTCAATTAAATAATTGTTTGTGTTTGCAAAGCTTGTTATTGGGTATAACCCGACTTGGATCATGACATACTAACCGCATTAATGTTCTATGTGTCTTGGGCATACAGAATCCAACAATCTCCCACTTGCACAAGATTAATAGAAAATTGATGCAAGCAGTAAATACCGCCTAACAACGGTTTACTACCCTTAATACGCATGACTTATAGCCATTCAATAACATCATCCCTTTCAAGTATCCTACTTGAAATGATTTAGGAGAATTAATCATCTACCTTTTGTTACAGATGTCATGTCAAATCCAAGGACACAGAGTGATCATTCCTTGTAAATTTGACTTATCCAGGCCTTAGACATCTAACTCTCAACGAATAAGAGGAACAAATCCCATCTTGATTACATACGTTCCTCACAATCACCTTGTGTCACACCTGAACATAGTCTCATGTACTGCCCATTATTTCAGAACAGCGGAAAACCAGATCAAGGTATGACACTTGGTGAATATCAAAACCCAATATGTATCTCAGGTCTGAGGATACCAAATGATATTCGCCTTTACTCAAAATTACTTATGATCAATCAATAAGATTCCATGTAGTAAAATTTGAGTTGCGGGTTAGTCCAATATTTGTATCCCACAAATATCTATGAACCTTAGTAGCAACCCATTGCTCTATATTCATCCTTATGAATATCAACCAATCCAAGTTCATAATAATCTTACCTTCACACTTGTTCCCTCAAGTCTGAACGACTACAGACATTTAGAGTAAGCAATTTACTCATGGATTAGACATGCTAAATTGGAATATTAATTAAAACATTTTTACCAAATAATTTTATTCAACTAATAAAGAGTTCCATATATCCAAATACAAAAAGTTACAGATCAAATCCAATCACTAGAATATCGAAGTCCCATGGCACAAGTATGACCTTCATGCTTTGCCTTTTCAAGGAGCTTCGTGAGAGGATCCACAATGTTCTGATCCGTGTGAACTTTGCGAATATATATCTTTCCTTTTTCAACTTCATCTCGTATGTAGTTGAATCTCCGCTCAATGTGCCTAGTCTTTTGATGAGCACGAGGTTCCTTGATTTGAGCAATCGCACCCTCGTTATCACAAAAGATCTCCAGGGGGTCCTGAATGGAAGGGACAACCCCCAGATCGGCAATGAATATCTTCAACCATGCAGCTTCTTGAGCTGCCAATAAGGTGGTGACGTATTCTGATTCTGTAATTGATAGAGCACCACATCCTCATTGGAGCTCTTCTAAGAGACCGCTCCTCCATTCAGAATGAAAATATATCCCGATTGTGATCGTGAATCATCACGATCTGTTTGGAAACTGGCATCCGTGTAACCTTTTACAACAAGTTCCTCATCACCAGATCCATAGATTAGGAACATATCTTTTGTCCTCCTTAGGTACTTAAGTATGTTCTTTACAACCATCCAATGACTGTTTCCAAGATTTTGATGGTATCGGCTTGTCATGCTTAAGGCGCATGACACGTTCGGTCGAGTGCATATCATTGCATACATGATGGATCCAATAGCAGATGCGTATGGGATTGCCTTCATTTTATCTTGCTCATCCTTTGAGCTAGGACATTGAGTCGTACTCAATATCGTTCCTCTTTGAATAGGTACCGTACCTTTCTTAGAGTTCTCCATCTTGAACCTTTTCAAGATTTTATCAATGTATGCACTTTGATTTAAACCAATCAACCGCCTTGATCTATCCCTATAGATCTTTATTCCCAGAATATAGGCGGCCTCACCAAGATCCTTGATGGAAAAACAACTTCCAAGCCGGGTTTTTACACCTTCCAAGGTTGGAATGTCATTTCCAAATAGTAGTATGTCATCAACATACAATACTAGGAAAGTTATTATGCTCCCACTAGCCTTCTTATACACACAAGCCTCATCAGCGTTTTTGATGAAGCCAAATTTCTTTACCTCCTCATCAAAATGATGATTCCTGCTTCTCGATGCTTGTTTCAATACATAGATTGATTTCTTTAACTTGTATACTTTATTAGGATGTTTTGGATCGACAAAACCTTCAGGTGAACCATATAGACATCTTCCTCAAGATATCCATTTAGGAAAGCGGTTTTGACATCCATTTGCCAAATCTCATAATCATAATGAGCAGCTATGGCAAACAATATCCTTATAGACTTTAGCATCGCAACAGGTGAGAAAGTTTCATCATAGTCAACCCCCTGAGTTTGAGTGAAACCCTTTGCTACAAGTCTAGCATTATAAGTATCCAAGTTTCCATGCATATCGGTTTTCTTCTTGAAAACCCACTTGCTTCCAACTACTTTGGAATTAAGAGGTGGTACAACAAGTTCCCAAACTTGATTGTCATACATGGATTGCATCTCAACGTTCATGGCCTCAAGCCATTTGTCACAATCCAAATTGGACACTGCATTCTGGTACGTGGTTGGTTCATCTGAATCTACCACATAGCATCCATCCATGAAAAATCCATATCTTCAGGTGGATACCACTTCTGCGAACGTTTTGTGGGTATTGATCAACCGCTTGATCATCCTCAACATCCTCATGTTGAGTACTAGTTTCAATCAGACGTGTATTGGGTTGTGGTTCTTGATCCTCCTCAAGATCCACTATTCTACTGCTAGTTCCTTCCATAAGGAACTTTGCCTCTAAGAACTCTCCTTTTCTGGCAACAAACACTTTTTGTTCCAGTGGATCATAGAAATAATATCCCATAGAATCTCTAGGATATCCAATAAAGATACACTTGGTGGATTGGACTTCCAATTTGTTTGGGGTGGGAGTCTTAACGTTATCCTCACAACCCCAGACCCTTAAGTATGATAGGGATGGAACTCTTCCATGCCATATCTCAAAAGGTGTCCTTTCCACCTTTTTGGTTGGGGCCATATTTAGAATACGGGCCGCGGAAAGCAAAGCGAAACCCCAAAATGACAGAGGCAATGTGCTTCTAGCCATCATAGATCGAACCATATCCAATAAGGTTAGATTCCTCCTCTCAGACACACCATTATGTTATGGTGTTCCAGGTGGAGTGAGTTGTGAGACAATCCCACAACTCCTAAGATGATCTTGAAAAGCATCATTTAGGTATTCACCTCCTCTATCTGTGCAGAGAACTTTAATCGACTTGTTGAGTTTATTTTCTACTTCATTCTTGAAGATCTTGAACGTTTCAAAAGCTTCATCTTTGTGCCTTAATAAGTACACATACCCATAGCGACTATAATCATCGGTAAAGGTAATGAAGTATCTTTCACCATTCCTAGTCATTGGTTTGAAAGGACCACATAGATCCGAATGTATGATTCCTAGTATATCTTTTGCCCTTTCGTTAGTTCCACTAAAGGGTGCCTTACTCCTTTTTCCTTGTAAACAAGATTCACATACATCAAATGAATCATATTCATTTGTTTTTAAAAGACCATTCTTTTGAAGTGTTTGTATACGTTTCTTGTTTATAGGACCAAGGCGACAATGCCAAAGATAGGTATCACTCAAATCCAACTTGAGTTTTTTGGTGTTAGTTTGGTACAATGAACTATTTAAAGTATTTTCATGAACCAATTCATAAATACCATAAATGGGAATAGCTTTAAAATAGAACATATCATTTAAAGAAACATGAATATCATTTTCAACAAAAGATAATACATAATCATAAAGTCTTAATTGGATACTGAAATAATGTTCCTAGTCAAACTAGGAGCATACAAAACATTCTTCAAAATCACATCCAAGCCACTTGGAAGTTTTAGGATGTAGTCCCCACGAGCTTCAACTATGAATTTAGTTCCATTGCCCATGAAGAGGCTTACATCCCCTTGATTGAAGTCCCTACTTCTTGTGAACCCCTGCAACAAATTGCAAATATGAGTTCCACATCCGGTATCCAATACCCATGTGTTAGAAGATGTAACATTAAGATCATATGAATCATATATATTGTACCTGAGGTCTGCCCGGCATCCCTCTTTGCTTTCAACTCTTGGAGATGGACAGGACAATTCCTTGCCCAATGTCCAATCTCCCCACACTTGAAGCATGGGTCATTGGTAGCACCTTTTGCTTCTTCTCTTGTGGTTTGGGTGGCACCCTTGCCACCCCTTTCCCCTTTCCCCATATTGGTCCCTTACCCTTGGCAACCTTTGTCTTGGGTGCAGGATGAGGCCTTTTCTTGTTCCCACCTTCATGGATGGTGAGAACGGGTAAAACCCTTTTACCCATGGCCGCCTCGGCCATTTTAAGCATTGAGTGAAGCTCACCAATGCTCTTGTCCCATGCATTCATGTTGTAATTCAACATAAATGTCTCGAACTTCTTGGTAAGGCCATTAAGAATCAAATCCGTGGCCAATTCCTTCGAGACGGGACAATTAAGCCTCTCGAGTGGTCAATATGACTTTTCATCTTAAGTACATAAGATTAACTATTGGTTGTCGTCCATACGACATGCATGGAGTGCTCAACCGTTTCGAAGCGCTCAACCCTTGCCTGCTATTGGAACATTTCCTTCAGCTGGGTTATCATGTCATAAGCTCTGTGATGTTCATACTCCTTTTGGAGATCCGGATTCATGCTCGCTAGCATGAGACAAGACATTTGGACGGAGTCCTCAGTGTAATTTAGCCAATCGTTATAGGCCTCCTCATCATCCTCAGAAGGTTGATCAGGGATAGGGTCGTCTAAAATATATGATCTTCTTTCTTGCTTGAGAATGATTCTAAGTTTCGATACCAATCAATGAAATTGTTATGATTTAGACGTTCCTTTTGGAGGATCGCTCGTAATGATTGGGTGGACGCGGATGAGTTATCATGATTATCATTATTGGTGGCCATCTACAAAATATAACAAAGATCTATTTTAGTATTTTCGATATTGCTATTTTAAATAATAAATACCTTTTAAGGTCATTTTATATTAAAATCTAGAACCCAACATTACATTTAAATTGTGGTTAGGTGACCTTTATCCCGCTATTTAAATTAATAAGGTGGTCAACGATTGACGGTTGCAACCATTTGCAACTTCTAGAGGTATGGGATCGACTTTAAACATCATATGTAAAGTCGGCATGTTAATCCCATCAACACCATTTGGAAACCATATTGTAGGTGATCCATTTAACATGGTTTGCAAATCAAGTTACCCTACTTGCACACACGTGTGAGTTTACTCACATAAGTGGTTAGGTGACATTTATCCCACCAATATGGTATCCCTACCTTAAGTTACAAGTTCCTTCTAAATGGTTAGGTGACCTTTATCCCATTAAGAGTTTCCAAATGACTCAAGTGTTGTGCAAAAGGATGGTGTTAAACTTGTTTGACAAAATTTTAGAGATTTCATAATTCTAGTTTAGAAAACTCTATGTACTTGTATTTGCATGCTTTCAAATACAAGATACCCTATGGTTGTTTTAATAAAACCCAATTAATTATAAAATCAATAATCCTTTTAATAACCATTTATTAACACTTAATGATTAAGAACCATTTTATATTAGCTTGTTAAGATCATTTTTTTTGAGATTGTTAATCATATCCAAATATCATACAATCATTCATAAAACCACAATCAAACAAGCATAATATAAACAACCATAATGTGCATAACCATAGCTACTATTGTGACCACACTTGTTTGCCATCACAAGTGTGGTCATTTGGTCTTTCTTAAGGGTTGAATACAACACAAAATTGAGGTCTTCATAGACCCCCACTTGAACTTGCATCCATATGCTTCAAGTCCTTCTTTTGTGTCTTCCTCTTGTGCTTCCTTCCCGAGCATCTTCTTTTACAAAATATATATCCTAATACATATTTTCTAGTAAAAGGAAATTACTCCTAATCTATTATTACATCCCAATGAATAAATAGACAAAATACATTTTAAACAAAGCACAAATTAATATACAACCCCGTTGAATGAATATAATCAAATAAATACATTCAATCCAAACCAAAAAACACAAGGTCTAAGCTAGGTTATGCACCAATATAAACATACATCATATCATCCAAACATAACTAAGAATCCCCATTAAAACCCACGATTTTCAGCCATCATAAACTGAAAATACGGGTTTCAGACATTGTCCAAACAATATACATATCATCATACATATCTTTCAAGGTTTAATTACAAGCATGTGTGATATAACCTTGAAAGCTTGGGGATTCAACATACAAGAACATTTCAGCCCTTAAAAGGGTTATAAAATCCCATAAAAATTTTTTTTAAAGGATACAAACAAGCATGCTATCCACATAACTGGCTCTAGATGCCATTGAAAGGGTTTGTAAGAACATAAAATCACAGTTTAACCTCTTAAATTTTCTGAAAACGCAGCGGAATAACAACTTTATAAACTTGTTTATAGGCTGAAAATATGTTCATTAGGTGACCATATTAATGTATAAAACAAACCCATATACCAAAGGATCATTATATGTGAATATACATGCTATGTAAACATAAAACAACATAATATGACAGCCACAAAGGGCTGCCATAAGTACCTTCTAAAACAGCTAAAATGTCGACCAAAGAAGAGTGATTAGATGCTAAAACTCGGCCAAGGCTCCAAGGAAGGATCCCTCAAGTTAGTATACCCCAAGCTTGATAGCACAACACTTTCTTTTAGGGAGAAACACCACCTTAAACCCGAAAATGCTCTTTCTTTTCTGCTGCTATTCGAGAGCTGTAGAGAGAGAGAGAGAGAGTGTTCTTGTTTTGGGTTTTTTTTGCATGTGTTATGAGAGGTGAACATTGAGTGTAAGACTAGTTTAGTGTGTGTGTGTGTTTTCAAGGGAGAAAAGGCCAATACCCTTGCTTTTTGGGCGACCGAAAAAATGGTTCAAAGAGGTTTCCCTCTTAAACAAACACACACACAATATACTAAAAAAGTCACTAATTATTTATACAATTAACCATTTAATTATATAAGTTATACACCCTTTTATTATTTGATGTTATCTAACCTACTTAGATAACATTACAATAATATTCTTGAACAAAATATCCTAATAAGTTGTTCCATCTCATATGCAATTTAATTAGAAAACCTATTTTCTAAATTTGGTGTGTTTATTTAATTGCATGATCATATCGTCAATTAAATAATTGTTTGTGTTTGCAAAGCTTGTTATTGGGTATAACCCGACTTGGATCATGACATACTAACCGCATTAATGTTCTATGTGTCTTGGGCATACAAAATCCAACACCACATTCATTATCTTAAATCTTTCACTTCATTAAGATAATACTTTACGTTCATTATCAATATCACACCACGTAAATTCGCGTCATCATACGTAATAAGGAACATAAGAAAACATATCATACATAACATACATAATATCAACATACATAACATCAATCATACATCATCTTAATCAACATGCATCGTACATTCACATGCATGAACATATGCATATCAAGCATAAATAATTATAAAACATAACTGACCCACCGCGGGACAACGGGGGTTCGGGGGCGGCAGCCCCTGACAGCGGGGTCCTAGGGACAGCAGCCCCTAGTGGGGTCCAAGGGGCAACGCCCCTGGCTGGGGTCGTGCTGCTAGGTCAATGCAAATTATTTTTATTTTAACACTATTATATAGCACATTTCGTCATAGAAAAATTGATCTTCCCGTTAAAACCTCTTAAAATCTCGGTCATCTAAAACATATATTTAGTATGCATTTCAAGCCCCAAACTAGTTCAAAAGCTTTAAAATAAGGGATTTAGAACTCACTTGGACTCGATGAGTAGCTTCTCATCAAGCTTTCAAAGTAGGGGTTGCACTACACAACCTGCAGATAAGTTAACACTCAAAGGAGTTAATTTCTGCCTAATTTTGCTGCTAATTTCGCTAGCAGTTTCGCTGCTAGTTTCGCCAGTAGTTTCACTGCTAGTTTCGCTGGCATCTTCGTTGGCAGTTTTGCTGGCATCTTCGCTGGCATCTTCGCTGGCATCTTCGCTGCCAGTTTCGCTGCCAGTTTCGCCCAACTTCCGTTGGAAAACCATGTCTGTGAAACTACCTGTGAAACTATAGTTTCGCAGGAAGATCCACAGTTTTGTTGTATGAATACCTAATTTTGCTAGATGAACACCCAGTTTCACAGAACAGGCTGAAAATTACGAACCACCCTATTTGACCCAAAACTTCAATCTTTTACACCCTAAACCTTGGTTTATCACCCAATAAACTTTATCTAAGCTTCTTCCATGTTTTCTTACACAAAAATGTGAGTTTTGGGCGAATCTTTGCCACTTTTAAAAACCCAAACCCTAGAATCCAGGTTTACATCAAAAGCAATGATTAATGATGTTTCTTACCTGGATTCTTGGTGTTTTCTTGTTGTTTGGATGCCCACAAACACCGATCTTCAATCCCGAGATCAATCGAGCCTTAAATCTTCAATTCTCTCTACTTTATCTCTCTAATCTCTATCTCTTGAACTAGAGTGTTGAGTTGCAAATGAGAGCTGCTCAAGCTTATCTGTTTATATATACCGGGTGTTCCCAGCACCTTAACTTGCCAAACACGTAACCCGCGAAGTCTTCTCAGTCTAAAACCCATATCCATCTTATTTTTATTAAATGATCTTGTCTAAGCCCATTATTATTATTTGGCTCGCTTAGACATTATTCGGGGTGTTACAAGTCCACCCCCTTATTTAGGTTTCGTCCTCAAAACCTGCTAGTCATTGAATAGTTGAGGGTAATGCTGCCTCATCTCCTCGTCAACTTCCCAAGTGGACTCCGATCCCTTCTTGTGCTTCTACTGTACAGGCACCAAGGGAACCACCTTATTCCTTAGCCTCTTCTCTTTGCAATCGATGATCGCCACTGGTTGCTCCACATAATTGAGCCGTTCATCCACTTCAATATCCTCCAGTGGCACCACCATGTCCTCCTCAGCTAAGCACTTTCTCAAGTGAGATACATGGAATGTTAGATGAATTCCACTTAACTCACTGGGCAACTCCAACCTATAAGCCACCTCTCCTACTCGAGCAGTAATTCGAAAAGGCCCTATGTATCTTGGGCTCAACTTGCCCTGCTTCCTAAATCGAATGATTCCCTTCCAAGGTGAGAATTTCAACATAACTCTATCACCCACCTAGAATTCAATCGGTCTACATTGTTTATCAACGTACGACTTTTGCCTATCTTTAGCTTCCTTCATAAAGGCTTTGATCCTTTCTAGCTTCTTAGTCGTAGCCTCTCCTAACTATTTATGGCCAATGTCACCCCAACAAGCGGGTGTTCTACATCTCCTACCGTATAGCATCTCATAAGGAGGCATGCCAATGCTGGCATGGTAGCTATTGTTATATGAGAACTCGGCTAACGGTAAGTGGTCGCCCCAACTTCCTCCAAAGTCAATGACGCATGCTCGAAGCATATCTTCTAGCGTCTAAATGGTCCTTTCTGACTGACCATCTGTCTGGGGGTGATAAGCCGTGCTAATATGTAACCTCGTCCCCATCGCATCATGGAATTTCTTCCAAAATTTAGATGTAAACCGAGTGTGGCGATCCGACACAATAGACACCGGTACACCATGGCGACTTAAAATCTCCTTGATGAATAGATCCGCTAATCTTTTGGAAGAATACGTCTCGCGGATCGGTAGGAAGTGAGCACTCTTCGTGAAACGATCAACTATCACCCATATGGCATCATATCCTTTCAAGGTACGTGATAACTTCGTGATAAAGTCCATGGTGATATGCTCCCACTTCCACTCGGGTATATCCAAAGATTGGATCTTCCCGTATGGCTTCTGATGCTCTGCCTTCACCTGCAAGCAAGTAAGGCACTTACTCACGTACTCCACTACGTCACGTTTCATACCCGGCCACCAATAATCTCTCTTCATATCTTGATACATCTTTGTAGCACCGGGATGAATGGAGTATCGAGTCTTAAGAGATTCATCCATAATCTTCCCACGTAGAACCCCAAAACATGGAATCCACATCCGTCTGAATTGGGTCCTAACACCAAGTGTGTTTTCACCCAACTCCATGACCAGACCTCCAATTCTTTCAGAGTTAAGATGATCTTCCTTCAGTGCCTCATCTTGAAACTCTTTGACATGCTTCATCACATCAGAGGTCATGACCAACTAGTAAGCCTTCACCCGAATCGGCTTGGGTCTCTCCTTTCAGCTAAGGGCATCCGCCACCATATTGGCTTTGCCCAGATGGTAATGGATCTCACAATCATAATCCTTTATGAGCTCCAGCCATCTCCTCTGCCTCATGTTCAAATCTTTCTGCTCGAAGAAGTACTTCAAGCTCGTGTGGTCAGTGAATATGGTGCACTTCATCCCTGTAGAGATTAATGAAGAGGCTGATGCAACCTAACATCCAATGTCTATCCTGCGTGCTGCACAAGTACTATGAAGAAGAATGCTTAGGAAGTTTCACACATGCAACAGAAATATTCTAAGTGTGAAATCTTCCGAAGCCAAGACCAATATCTTCCAAAGCCAAATATGAAGTCTTCCGAAGGCTCAGAGACAAAGTCTTCCGAAGCTTCAACTCATGAAGATAGATTTCTTCCAAAGAATTGTAACACATGCTTTATCTGATGTACTTTTCCATAAAGCTGTACACCTTTTCGTTGCACCTCTGTAAAGTCACCAACTTACATGAGTTTGTGAAAAGGTCCATGCTTTTGGTAACTGTACATTGAGGTCTTGAGTCTGTAACTTTCTACTTCATGTACTTTATCCTTTTTGTAATAGATAGGGATGTGAGCTATGGCATGTCATAGTCACTAGTCAAAAGGCAATCTGCCTTTTGACTCTACAATTGATTTTGTTTTGTGTCTAGTCAATTGTATCCAGCTAGCATTCAAAGTATTGCCGGCCGTAGAATGTAGTATAAGTATCTCATGTTCTTGTATCTTTGAATTATGCTTTGTAACATTTGTAATAGAACATAGAGAAAGCAATATACTGCATTCTTGAAAACCATATACTTGTGTTCTTTGTGTTCTGGCTCTTTCATTACTTGTGTTCTTAGTGTCTTATCTTGGTTAATCCAGTCATACTGTTTTATTAAGTTTAGTTAATCTCCTCTTTGTGTTGTTGTGTTGTAACTCAACACCCTTCAACGATCCTGCAGTCTCGTATAAATAGTGCCACCAAATCTTTAGCGCAAAAACCACAGCCGCTAGCTCCAAGTCATGAGTAGGATAATTAACCTCATGAACCTTCAGCTGTCGGGATGCATAGGCTATAACCTTCCCTCTCTGCATTAACACACATCCCGAACCTGTGTAAGAAGCATCCGAATAAACCACCAAATCCTCGCTTCCATCAGGTAATGACAGAACTAGAGCTTGTGTCAACCTCGACTTTAACTCCTTGAACGCCTTCTCCTGAGCTTGACCTCATACAAACTTTACGTCCTTACAGGTCAACTTAGTCAACGGAGAAGCTATCTTAGAGAAGTCTTGAATGAATCTTCTGTAATAGCCTGTCAAACCCAAGAAACTACTTATCTCGGATGGCATCTTCGGAGACTTCCATTGCATCACCGCCTCCAACTTTGCCGGGTCCACCATAATCCCCTCGGGATTCATCAAGTGACCCAAGAACTAAACCTCGCGCAACCAAAATGCGCACTAGGAGAATTTGGTATATAGTTTCTCGCTTCTCAGCATCTCTAACACTTCCTAAATGTGACTGGCATGCTCCTCCTCATTCTTCGAATAAATCAAGATAGCATCGATAAACACAATCACTGATTTTTCCAACATCGGCCGACACACTCGATTCATCAAGTCCATAAAAGCAGCTGGCGCATTGGTAAACCCAAAAGACATAACGAGTGTCCATAACGTGTGTGAAAAGCTGTTTTAGGGATATTCTGCTCCTTCACTTTCAACTGATGGTAGCCAGATCGAAGGTCTATCCTCGAGAACCAACTGGCACCCTGAAGCTGATCAAATAGGTCATCAATTCTCGTTAAGGGATACCGATTTTTCACTGTCAACTTATTCAGCTCTTGGTAGTTGATACACATCCTCATACTACCATCCTTCTTCTTCATGAATAAGACTAGAGCACCCCAAGGAGAGATACTCGGTCGAATGAACCCCTTATCAAGCAACTCTTGAAGTTGCTCCATCAATTCCTTCATCTCAGTCGGAGCCAACCGATATGGTGCCTTAGCAACAGGTTGGGCACCCAGTATCAGATCAATCTAAAACTCGATCTCGCGGTCCGGTGCCAGTCCTGGTAAGTCTTCGGGAAACACATGTGGAAAGTCACACACCACCGGTACATTGGACAATTGTAGTGTTGGCGTATCCACATCCTTCACATAGGTCAAGTAGGCACTACATCCACGCCTCATGCAGTTTCCCACAACGCCATTGAAATCACCTTCGGGATAGTCGTCACTCGATCACCATAAACCATCACCAAGCTCCCATCAGGAGCTGTCAACTGAATCATATTCTTATAACACACAATGTTCGCCTTGCAATCCGCCAACCAATCCATTCCTAGGACTACATCATAACCACCTAAGGTCATCATAAATGGTCTAACAGGAAACTTATGACCTTCTAATTTAAGGTCACAACCTTCTATCATCTCAGAAATCCTGGTAGACTTACCTATGGCAGTTTCTATATCGAAGGGCTCATCAATACTTCTACTCTTAATGGGCAACTTAGCATAAAAGGTAGCAGAAATGAAACTACTACTAGCACCAGAATCAAATAGCATAGATGCAAGAGTTTGGTTTACTAGAAATGTACCTGACACCATATCGGGGTCCGTCCTAGCCTCCTCCCAAGTCATCATGAAAGCTCGGGAGCTCACCTTATGCCCTTCAGTTTCGGTCTTCTTCCCTGCCCCGGAACTCTCCGCCCTCGGCTTCTTGCAATCCCGACTCAAATGGCCATTCTCTCCACAGTTATAGCACATTACAACTCCACAATCTTTAGCCACATAACTAGGCTTCCCACATTTGAAGCAGATGTCTGATCCCCATTTGCATCCTCCGAATGCTCCTTCCCACATTCATCACATTTCTTCGACCCTGCACCAGATGTGACCACACGCCGGTCACCCACCTTTGCCACCTTGTTGTTTGGAGCGGCTCCGCCATGTCCAAACCATTCCCATTCCATTTTCGGTCACCACCACCCTTCTTGTTCACCTCAGCCACCACCACCTCTCGCTCGTCATACAGTCTTCCCACCAGATTGACCACCAACCTAAACGTACTCGGCCGAGAGGCGATCATATGCCTGCGAATATCCGCTGGCAAGCCCTAAATATACCTCTTGATCTTTCACGACAGAGGTGTCACCTGATCCGGCACCAGCCGTGCCATTTCGTTGAATTTGATGGTGTACTGCTGATGTGTCATGGTTCTCGCCTCCAGCTGCAGGAACTCTCTCTCAACCTTATCCATCTCCCTATAAGGATAGAATTCCTAAATCACCAACTTCCTTAACTCTGCCCACTTCATCCTCCCGATAGCCCTGCTACCCTTAGCTTGGATAATATTGTCACACCAACACAGAGCCGAGTCCACAACGAGTGGGTGGTGAAATTCACCTTCTGATCCTCCTGACACTTGTTGATATCAAGAACGGATTCCATCTCTCTCACCCACCGGGGAGCAGCAGCAGCAGTGCCATTTCCATCAAAAGTTGGGGGCTTGCATCTCATAAACGCCCCATAGTTATAGCCTCGTGCTGCCTCCTGCATAGGCTCTTCTTCCTCCTCTTCATCATCGGAGAGAACCATCTCAGTCTCCGGTCGCTCCCGTCCTCCTGAGGACTTGTTTTTCTCCCTTCTATCTCCTTCCCTTACAGCCTTTATCATTTCGGTCACCACAGACGATAGGATCGTTTGCATGACCTGATGCACTTCCTCCATAACAGCCTCCTTCACTGAGGCCCTCAAGTTAGCACTCTCATCTTTGCCCTCTGGATGAGGGGTCTCGGGCTCTTCATGAGCCACCTTCTCGGCTATAAGCCTTCCTCTCGTGACCGTGGTTTAGCACCACCTCCACCACGACCTCCACCACGAGAAGCTTAGAAGATCTACCGCCAGCCATCTTCTAAGCACATTAT
This sequence comes from Flaveria trinervia, assembly GCA_025506515.1. Lineage (NCBI taxonomy): Eukaryota > Viridiplantae > Streptophyta > Magnoliopsida > Asterales > Asteraceae > Flaveria > Flaveria trinervia. The sequence goes on along the minus strand of CM046448.1, from coordinate 56,138,464 downwards.
AAGATTCAAACACCAACACGGTCATTTAAGGTAATAGCTCAGTTTATGTCAAGTATAGTAAGTCCCTAATTACAGTGGCCAGTTGTGATTAGCCACTTACTTTACTCTTCATGCCCCAATGTTAGGATCAGCGATCTAAGTTTGATTAATTTGAATAGATTGCTGAGGAATTTGAACAATGAATTAGACGATTCGCAAGAACACAATTCATATTCAATGAGAAGTAAACGGTTATAGAGAGAGAATTCTGCAAAGGAATATTTCATTCATATGCTTTCGTGGTGGCTGAATGTCACACGTTACAACTAGGTCAGCATCTCTTATATAGGAGATGTGACGTCTGCTGATGTCACTTGATAGTGACATCTAACAGAATTATTCAAACTACTGAAACTATGCAAACTACTAAGAATGTTCTCAACTACTGATTACATCTCAGAGAATGCTAAGTACAAAACCATAAAACTACTGAACTACAATTACTGAAACTATAACTACTGAAAAGTAAATTACAAGTACTGAAAGGAAACCATCACAACTACTGAAGTTGATAACTTCAGCTGTTGTGACAACTACTGATCACTTTGGTCTTCAGTCTTTGTTCTTCAGACTTTTACTTTCAGACTTTGTCTTCAGCTGATAGCTTCAGACTTTGTCTTCAGTACTTTTCTTTCAGACTTTGTCTTCAGTACTTTTCTTTCAGACTTTGTCTTCAGTCTTTTCTTTCAGACTTTGTCTTCAGTAGAAGTCTTCAGATCTTGTCTTCAGACTTTGTCTTCAGACCTTGTAATCAGCTGATGTCTTTAGCTGTTGTGATCATCTTCAGCAGTTGAAATGTCTGTGGGAATTAGAGGTTTTTCTGATCAGGCTCATTGGTTCTTTTGGTCCAACAAACTCTCCCTGAACCAATGCATCCAAAACCTCTAAACTTATTGATGATCCCACTTATTCTTGGCAGAAACACCCTCTTGATCAGCTTCAGAGGTAATCAGTTAAGCACAGGCCGGGAAAAGGTTTCTAATCTTTTGATTGGCTAAGTATGGAAGGGAACTCTGTCTTGGGGAAACTGGACACAGAGTCTTGTCCCAACCATGAAACCTAATTCCCACTAATGAGTCTGTAAGACTCACTAGCATAGGCCTCAAGGAGAACAGCTTGTTCCTCCTTGGTGAGTTCTTCTGCTTCTCTTTCGAAGAAGAACTCTGGGCCATAATACTCAGACAGGTATCTCACTGTCTTTCCATTCTTCAACTCCACAGTTGTTATCTCTCTGTAAGCAAATTCATCAGGGTGAGAGCCTTCAAGCAACAACTGGAGTTCACTCTTCTGAAGATCTTCATGTCTTTTGTATAACAACCCTTTCTTGATCATTTTGTTCTCAAGAATAGATTGAGGGGTTGTCTTGGATTTGTGAGCTCTCTTGAATTCTTCAATGATTTCCCAGGGTGAGACTACCATGGCCAATGTAATTGCAGCATCAAGGTCTTCTTCACTTGGCCATGATATCTACTTGGTATATTCTTCTTAAGAATTCTAGAACTTACCCTGGGGTCTGGCCAGATCCGCACTCTTTCTTTTTGATGTTGAAAAGTATGTCTAAGAGTGTATAGCCTCAGAGCCTGTTTCTTCATTTCTTGAATGGATGAGGAATGAGGGAAATCCTTATCAACCATCTTGAGAAACTTCTCATCGTGCTGTTTCTGCTGTTCTGCTTCTTTAATCTTTACCTTCACCATCTGCATTTGCAAGTCAGGAGTAATCACTTGTTGACTTCTATGCTCAGGTGTTTTAAGGTTGAGAACAGCAGAGATTGGCAGACAATCTTCATCATCATCCTATTCTTCATCTTCTACCCTCAACACCCTTCTCCTCCTTCTGGGTGTATCACTGGGTAAGGTTTGAGGTGGTTTTTGGGGTAAAGGGATTGGTTTTGTGGGTTGAGTTGTGGGTGGCTTTGGTTAAGGGATAGATTTGGGAGATTTTAGAGATGAGGCTTGTGTTTGAGTGGGAGTTTGAGAAGACTAATCTAGCATTTCGGTGGTGAGTTTGGCTTTGGAGAGCTTTGCCATTTCAGTTCTCTTCCCTGCACCTGCTTCATCCAGTGCTTCGATGATCAACCCTTTATTATAGCCTTCAGCAGAGCAGATTTTCTTGGTTATCTTCAAGATACTGTCTCTGGACCAGGACTTTATCTCTATCAATGATCTTCCAAGGTATTTGGCAATAAATCTGATCATTATCTCCAATCTTTCCCTTTCCAACACAATATAACTAGCCCATCTTGTTTGAATCTCTTCTATTTCCAGCCTTCTGATCTCAGAGTCTAATGTGGCTGTGTCATGACCATGTCTAAAGAGCTGATCTATAATTTTATCCATGGATCTGCTATGAGCTTCATCAGCATCTTTGACAAGATCTTCTAAGGATTTTTCTTCATCAGCTTTTGACTCAGCACTTTTCTTTCGCTTGTATGTGATCAGCTGTTCTGAGATCAGTTCTTTCTCCACCTCCTTCTCTTTTTCAGGTTCTTTCTCATCATCAACTCTTTTCCTTTTCTTTTCTTTCACTGCCTTAGTAGTCTCCCCCTTTTTGGTTGCATTGGGATCAGGGGCTTGAAAGGTAGAAAGAGATTTGTGAACAGCATCATCAATGAGGGTTTGTAGATTTGAGGAGATCCTCTCATCTATGGCTTTATGGACAATCTCAGTAATGATTGGAGTGATGAGAGGTAAGGAGTTTTGAAAGATAGCAACCATCTGCTCAGAGGGGTTCTGTCCCTAAGAGGTGGTGCCAAAGGCAGAGGCTGGTGGCATAGTTATGTGTGTAGGGGAAGTGTTTGGTGAACCTTTAATTGAAGGTGCCATCTGTGTGGTTATTGGGGTAGATGGACTTTGATCCTGAGACATTTTGGCTAGCAGCTCTTTGAGTCTGCTTACCTCATTCTCTAGGATGGTATTATGGGCTAAAACATCATAGAAAAAGCCCAGGTCATCATCAGTCGTTGCTGAATCATCTGACCTCCTGATTGAATCGGGATGAACATGCTCTGAGTGTAGATCAGTAGATGCATGTGCCCCTTGTTCTTGGTACTGGAAACTTCCTGCCTCAGGACTATGTCCTTCATTGGCAGTTGCCTCTGGTGAGATCTTATGGATTTTACCAACTTCATCCTGATCATTTGCTGAATCAGTAGAAGTGGCAGCCTTACCAGATGTTCTAACCTCCATTTCTACACATGGAGATTGAACATTGTAACCCCTGTGCTGTTGGCTTCAGAAGCACTTTGGTCCTCCCCCTCAATGGTTGAGGTATTCCCAGTGGTAATTCGTTTCTGGGGAGGGGGTGAGGAATGCAACTGACTTAGCACTTTAGCAACTATCAGTGTTGGGCTTTGAGGGGCGTTGCATGTGGAGATTGGTCCGAAGCAGATTGCACCCAGGGTGAGAGGTGCTCTTCAATGGTACCCTCTCAATTGAGATAGGTTCCAGTAATGTGGGATCCCCAATGTGGTTGCAACAGGATCCTGTTGAGAGGATACCTGTGCGGCTTCAGCGGTTGAGTCTTGGACATAACTGGGGGGTTATAACCAGTATGTGCTTCCTGTATTGGTGGTACAGGGGCATCCTCAGGGGACTCATCTCCCTGAGTAGCCTTTTTGGGCTTTTTGGATTTGGGTTTGGTGAGGACTTTGGATCTGGAAGTGGAGGCTATGGGTTCCCTCTGCTTGGGTTTTAGCATCCGGGCAGCCCTTTTAGAGTAAGGTCTGAGTTATGTCTGGAGTATACCTCAGCTAAAACAGCTGGAGCAGGGACCCCAACCAACAAGGCCATCAGATTTTAATTGATTCAAAATTATGGCCATCAGAAACCTGGATAAAGTAACCATCTGTTTGCCACAGGTTCTGAGCCAGATCCTTTAGTTCCATGAACACTATCTCAGAAAAATTTAGATTTTGGCGTTCAAAGATAGAGTACAATACCTGTTGCCACCGTGAAGACATCTGATCCCAAGAAGATGTCTTTGAAGCAAGGCAGACATTCACCATATGAAAGATAAGTCTTTCGGCATCATGGAAGTGCTTTTTAAGAATGGTTGTAGCACTTAAGTCGCCTGCATACCCGTTATGATGAAAGACATATCAGTGGTGCCTTTCGAGTATTCTTTAGTATAGGTGCCATCATGCAAATTTAGGGTTTTGCGAATGATGTCGGGGGTGATGAGCACCTGTTTCTGGTTCACCAACGACTGGAGAGTGATTTGGCTATCATTCTCACCAGTTGTTACAAAGACGTTGGTCCAGAATTGGTTAAGGAATCAGGTATATGGTAGGATTCAGAAGAAAGGTGTTCGGTATTGGGAATCCACCATAAGATCGATGGCAGTATCAAACTTGTTCCAGAAAGCCGATTGTTGAGAGAGAAAAGTTTGAAAATGGCTAATGAAACGTTTGGCTATAAGTGCAGGTATTATAGGTTAAGAAAAGGCTGAAAAGAAAATGACTGAAAGTGTTGGTGTTATCAGCAGTTGTATAAAACAACTGAAGACTTGTTTTAACTATCAGACGTTTGAACAACTGAAGACTTGGTTTTAGTCATCAGTAGTTGTGAAACTACTGAAAACTTGGTTTTGTCTTCAGGTATTGGAAACAACTGAGGACTTGGTGTTAGTCATCAGTAGTTGTGAAACTACTGAAGACATGGTTTTGTCATCAGCTGTTGTAAACAACTGAGGACTTGGTGTTAGTCATCAGTAGTTGTGAGACTACTGAAGACATGGTTTTGTCATCAGCTGTTTAGGTGAAACAGCAGTTTGTGGAAACGACTGAAGAGAAATTCTCATCAGTAGTTTTCGTCAATTCTTAGCTTTGCAGCTGTTTCATACTGTCCTCAACACTTACTCATCAGACTTTTTAGCTGTTTTCAGTGGTTTCATAGGACATCAGTACTTATCTGTTTTTACTGACATCAGTAGTTATAACTACATCAGTAGTTTGTAACAGAATCAATATATATTTGTGACATGTTTACTAATGATCATCAGTACTTGTTTACTAGATCATCAGTAGTTATCACTTATTCTAGCTGCAGCATACCAAGCCTTAACACAAGGTTTTGGAAAGTTGAACTATCCAAAGGCTTAGTAAATATATTTGCAAGCCTTCAGCACTAGGCACAAACTTTGGATCATCAGACCTTTTTCAAACACTCCTAATAAAATGGTGTCTGATCTCTATATGTTTGGTCTAGAGTGCTGGACTGGATTCTTGACAATGCACAGAGCTGAAGCACTATCCATTATAATGGAGTCTTAGTCTCTGTAATGCCATAATCCAATAGTTGGTTCTGAAGCCAGAGTACCTGAGATGTACAACTTGCAGCAGCAATGTACTCTGCTTCAGCAGTGGATGTAGCAACAGATGTTTTTTTCTTACTCTGCCAAGAAATCAAACAGTTTCTAGGATTGACATCCACCAGAAGTTGACTTTCTGGTTAACTTACACCCTGCATAGTCACTATCAGAAAAGCAACTAATTTGCAAGAGTGTCCAGTGGAATACCAAAGACCTAGAGATTTTGTACCTTGCAGATATCTAAAGATCCTCTTGACTGCAATCAATGAGACTCTTTAGGAGCAGCCTGAAATCTAGCACAAACACAAGTTGCAAACATGATATCTGGTCTAGAAGCTGTTAAGTACATCAAGGACCCAATCATACATCTGTAAAGTGTTTCATCAACGCTTTACCTTTCTGATCTGCATCCAGTTGTTTGGTGTTGCACATGGGAGTAGAACAGGGCTTACAATTTTGTAAATCAAACTTATTCAAAAGATCTTTTGTATATTTTGACTGATGAATGAAGGTTCCATCAGCCTGTTGTTTGATTGCAAGCCTAGAAAGAACTGTAATTCTCCCATTGCACTCATTTCAAACTTTTGTTTCATTAAATTTGTAAAATCATCACACAACTAGGGATCAGAGGATGCAAAAATTATATCATCAACTAAATTTGAACAAGTAGCTTATGCTGATCAACTTTCTTAATAAACAAAGTTTTATCTATGGAACCTCTAGTTAAATTATTTTTAAGAAGAAAATTTGAAAGGGTTTCATACCAGGCTCTAGGAGCTTGCTTCAACCCATAAAGAGCCTTATCAAGTTTATACACCCAATCAGGATGTTTATTGTCCTCAAACCTGGTGGTTGACACACATAAACCTCTTCTTTTATTTTACCATATAAAAAGGAACTTTTGACATCCATTTGAAAAACTTTAAGATTGTGGAGTGCAGCATAGGCTAAGAACAATCTAATTGCCTCTAGTCTGGCCACACAGGGCAAAGGTTTCATCATAATCAATACCTTCTTCTTGTGAAAACCCTTGTACAACCAGTCTAGCCTTGTTCTTGACAATAAGCCCATTTTCATCAGTTTTATTCCTAAACACCCATTTAGCGCCTATTGCACACTTACCTGGGGTAGAGGAACCAGTTCCCACACTTGTTGCTTTTTGAACTGAAGTAGCTCAAGCTGCATGGCTTCAACCCATCCATTGTCTCTCAAAGCAACATGATAGTTCTTTGGCTCTTGCTGACTGATGAAGAGAGCATAGAAGCAGAAGTTGGACAATTGACTTCTGGTTGAGACACCAGCATTGATATCACCAATGATTTGAGACATGGGGTGATTCTTCAGCTCTTGGTACACTATAAGATCAGTGCAAGTGTTTGTAGCTGGTTCAGTAGCAATAGATGATGATCCAGATTCTTGAAACCAAGTATGAGATGGCAATTCACATGATGTAGATGAGTCAGAAATCTCATCAACATTTGTTTTGGATGGAGCTGCTGAAGCTACAGGAACATCAAGTTTAGCAGACTCAGGCAGTTGGTCACTAAACTTGAAAAGGTGAGTACTGATATCATCATCATCTTCAGTACCACCAGGTGGAAGACTTTCTGCAGAAGATGATTTATCCACATGATCTACAATAGCTGGAGGTTGATAAGGAACATATTACAGTATGTCCAAATCAAACAACTCCACAGGTTTTGTGGAATTTTATCCTTATGAGATTCATTGAATTTCACATGCAAGATTTCTTCAACTATCTTTTTTCTGCAATTGAAAACTCTATAAGCCTTGCATGTGGATGAATAACCTACAAAATACCCTGCATCCACCTTAGGATCAAATTTGTGGAGTTGATCCTTTGTGTTGAGAATGAAACAAGGACACCCAAAGGCTTTGAAAAATGAATTAGAGGAGCCAAATGATGTAGAACTTCATATGGAGTCTTCATCAACCTCTGATTTACTAATACTCTATTCTGCACATAGCAAGCTATGTTGACAGCTTCAGCCCAAAAGGTCAACGGCAAACCAGAGTCAGCCAACATAGACCTTGCAGTTTCAATTAGGGTCCTATTCTTTCTCTCCACTACTCCATTTTGTTCTGGATTCCATAGAATGCTAAACTGCCTCTTGATTCCCTTTGATAGATAAAAATCATCAAGTGTACGGTTTCTGAATTCAGTTCCATTATCACTCCTTATACACTTGACTGATAGGGAATACTACTTCTCAACATACAACACAAAGTTTATAATCATCTGAGCAACCTCATCCTTTGAATGCAAGAAGAAAGTCCATACAAATCTGGAGTAATCATCCACAATTACCAGACAGTATTTCTTATTTGCCATGCTCATTACTCTCACAGGACCAAATAGATCCATGTGCAGTAACTGCAAGCAGGCAGTGGACTTAGGTTCTTCAATAGGAGGGAATGAGACTTTGTGATGTTTTCCTTTCAAACAAGCAGTGTAGGTTTCATCATAGTGGAACTCCTTTATTGGTAGACCTCTCACTAAACTATTGTGGATCAGCTGATTCATGTTATTGAGATTAACATGACCCAGCCTTCTATGCCACAGTTTAAATTCCTGAGGAGATGCTTTGGAGAACAGGCAAGGATGACCCTTCAAATCAATCGACATATACTCTTCCAATCCTGTTGGCCTTCAGGAGAGTATGTTCATCCAATACCTTGTCAATCAGCCTCAGAACTTGGCAAGACAGAATCATGCAGTTCTGGCTTGTGAAAAGTGCGACATGCCCTTTATCACACATCTGACTGACACTCAGTAGATTATACTTGAGATTCTCCACATGGTTAACATCATCAAATCTGATATCTCCATTAGACACATATCCATTCCCGATGATGTAACCCTTGCATCATTTCCAAATGAAACAAATCCCATCTTTCCTTGAGAGTAGTCATTAAGAAGAGAACTACTTCTAGTCATATGCATAGATCCTCCACTATCTACATACCAGATGCTCCTTTGGCATGCTGAAGAACCTTGCATTTATCATAAAGAACTAGTTAGGTTTTGAGACCCAAACCTTTTTGGTTTTGGGTCTGTTTTCAACAACAGATTTAACCATAACTTGTTTCTCATGATTAACAACTGATGAAGGTGGAGATGGTGCTGAAATGGATTCCTTGGATTTGGACTTGGAATACCTTTTCAGTGGTTTGATCACAGGTGCATCTAGTTGGTTAACTCTTCCCAACAAATGCTGAACCATCATAACAAGTTGTGTCTGATTTGTAGCTAAAGCTTTCAGCTCTTGGGACAAATCAGTACTTGTTTTTGATGAGTTTCTGTGACCCACCATTTCCTCCTTGAAATTCACAGACTTAGTCTGATGTTTGTCATGAGGAGCACTATCAGCTGTTCCATGATAAACCCTATCCTTCTTTTTGGATTTGGATGAAGTCATGGGTTTATCACATTGGGATGACTGTGGTACAAACTTGGTCTCAAACTCATTTTTCATTTCATCCATCTGGATTATAATGAGCTTATCCTTGTTGAGTTTGGAACCCTTTCTGTACCAACATTCATTAGAAAGATGATTGAATTTACCACATATTTCACATGGCTTATTCTTCATCTTGGATTGATCAACTGCTGATGTGGAAACTACTGAAGGTGTGATCTTTAGTACTTTCCTCCTTGCAGTACTTGTGTTAAGTACTGAAGGATCTGTAACAACTGAAGACTTGTTCTTCAGCTGTTCTCTATCCGTCCTGAAGACCGTATGATAGATTCATCAGCAGTTGTTAATCCTTTTATTTCAGCTGATTTGAAATGCATTTCAGATGTTGTTACTTGCCCTTCAACACTTGAGGTACCTTGAGGGACAACATCTGAAGTATTCAGCTTCATGTGCTTATCAGTAGTTAACCCATCAGGCAATTGATTTGCTGAGGTATCAACACTGATTTCATCTTGTGATTTTGGGTGATCACTTGAGGATGATGCACATGATGATGTGGTTTGGAAATTACTTTCACTTTCAGGTTTTACCATTGATTTTGGAGTAAAATCTGTAGGTGGTGCAATGTGATTGTAACCTATTCCAAACTTCACATTCGAAGCAGATTGCTTGCTAAGCAGCATTTCAAATCCCTTGCAGGATGATACCCAACAATCACACTCAACTTGGGTAGCTGCAAGTTTTTCTTTGAGTTCTCTGTGGTTCTCAAGAATGACCTCTAGCTTAGCCTTTTCATCATTTAATTGGCATTTAAGCTTATAAATCTTATCATCTTTATCATTAAGAACAGACTCTTACTCAGCTTTTCTTTTGGAAAGGGTTTGCTCAAGCTCAAGATTTTGATTTATTAAAGCTACATTTGCCTCTCTAATCGAGATAAATGCAACTATGCAAGATTCAGATCATAGCTTGGCCTTAGCCTCAGAGGATACCTGTGTTACCTGTGATGAGGATGCATTGGAGCATGAACTCTCAGTAGACTCCAGGGCCATGAGAGCAAGATTCCAAAAGGATGTTCACCACCATGTTGACCATCACCAGCAAATAAATGCTCATTACCAGAGAGATCATCTGGTCAACTGCTCTAGTCAACAACACCAGGGGTGAAGAAGCTGTGATGAGGTTGTGATTGAGATGATTGAGATGGTAGAGGCTCAGGTAAGGCTTGAGGTTGTTGTGCAATAGGAACTTGAACTAGATTTGGCTGTGGCATGTAATAGCAGGGATATGGATATGACATTGGACCCTGAGAGACAAAATATGCAGGAGATATAGGTTGTGCATGATGACCAGAAATAGCAGGATGTTGCCCTCTGTTTGGTGGACTATTGCTTGGAAAAGTCACAAAGGGTGCACAGGAGTTAGATCCAGTTGATCTACACTCTCTTGCAAAGTGTCCAAGCCTGTGGCATTTATGACACCTCAACTTACTCTTGTCAAAACCAACTTTGGTTTTGCCAGAGAGTCCTGCAAATTTCCTACCAGTTCTCTTGTAGAACTTTTGAGATCTGATATTAATCAAGGCCATTTGGCTTAGAATATCCATCTCTTCTAAGTGATCATCAGCAATACCCTTCAAATCATCCATAATGAAACACAAATTGTCACTATTACAGCCTGACAGACTGTCAACACTAACAAATGCATGATCTGAACTGTTTGAAGAGAAATCTATATGCTCATCATAATTGCTTTCTCATGCAGCATATTCTGACTCATGACCAACCAAGGCAGTGTTCCCTGGTACAAAGTCATCTGTGAGCTTTCCTGATGATGCCAGTTTCCTTTTCTGCTCTATCTCTCTTTCAAATGTAAGTAGTTTCCCATGGAGTTGGGTGAGAGATAGGCTATCCAGATTTGCACTGGAGCGTAGGACAATGGTGTATGTGTCCCATCTCTCAGGCAGTGATCTGAGAAATCTGTTGTTCATCTGGCTATTAGTGTATACATTTTTGACCATTTTCAGCTCAGAGATCAAGCAGGAAAAACGCTCAAACTGTTGAGTCAGTGACTCACCCTTCCTATGAGAGAATGTCTCATATTGTTGGGCAAAGATTTCTTTGTTGTTTGCTAGGACCTCATCTGTTCCACCAAATTGTTCCTTCAATGCATTCCAGAGGTCATGAGCAGTTTCATGATGCATAAGCCCAGAATAGATTTCATTAGGCACTGCCATGGCGAGAATACCATGCGCTTTAGCATCAATCTCAAACAATTTTCGATCCTCAGCTGAGTATTGTTCCTTCTTCTTCGGAACCATTTGGTTGGTTTCCGGATTGTTCGCCATAGGCTTGTGTGGACCATGTACCACAGATGTCCAACAACCTGAACTGTTAACAGACAGGTGATGGAGCATTCTTCGTTGCCATATGTTATACTCAGTCCTAACCAGCATCGGAGGCTTGGTTGAGGAACCGGTATTGTGAGGGTCATTAGAAGGAGTAGTCATTCTCAGATTCAACCAAATTCAATTAAGTTTTAACTGATTTAGTGCAAAACACAACAAACTCAATATGAACCAAGAGAAAACTCAAGAAAATAACCGAAAGCAGCAGAAATTCAATGATCTATAACCAATTCTTACAAATATGCTAATTCAATCAAACTTAGATATCGAAATAGCAGTTTCAATGATCAATTGTTAGATCGATCAATGATTAACCAGCTCTGATACCATTTGTTAGGATCAGTGATCTAAGTTTGATTAATTTGAATAGATTGCAGCGGAATTTGAACAATGAATTAGACAATTCGCAAGAACACAATTCATATTCAATGAGAAGTAAAAGGTTATAGAGAGAGAATTCTGCAAAGGAATATTTCATTCATATGCTTTCGTGGTGGCTGAATGTCACACGTTACAACTAGGTAAACATCTCTTATATAGGAGATGTGACGTTTGCTGATGTCACTTGATAGTGACATCTAACAAAATTATTCAAACTACTGAAACTATGCAAACTACTGAGAATGTTCTCAACTACTGATTACATCTTAGAGAATGCTAAGTACAAAACCATAAAACTACTGAGCTACAATTACTGAAAATATACTACTGAAAAGTAAATTACAAGTACTGAAAGGAAACCATCACAACTACTGAAGTTGATAACTTCAGCTGTTGTGACAACTACTGAAGTTGATAACTTCAGCTGTTGTGACAACTACTGAAGTTGATAACTTCAGCTGTTGTGACAACTACTGATCACTTTGGTCTTCAGTCTTTGTCTTCAGTCTTTGTTCTTCAGACTTTTACTTTCAGACTTTGTCTTCGGCTGATAGCTTCAGACTTTGTCTTCAGTACTTTTCTTTCAGACTTTGTCTTCACTACTTTTCTTTCAGACTTTGTCTTCAGTCTTTGCTTTCAGACTTTGTCTTCAGTAGAAGTCTTCAGATCTTTTCTTCAGACTTTGTCTTCAGACCTTGTAATCAGCTGATGTCTTCAGCTATTGTGATCTTCTTCAGCAGTTGCAATGTCTGTGGGACTTAGAGGTTTTTCTGATCAGGCTCATTGGTTCTTTAGGTCCAACACCCAAGCATTTCCTATCCGGACTACATCAGTATCTAAATCTACTAAAGGCACATAAGCCACATAACATGCGCACATAATGTTGTTTAACATTAAGACGATACCTGATGGCACCTAGCTACTCGAACTGGCATCCATTCCGCTTTCCATCCCATTTTCAGTTTAAGTTTAGGTTTCTTTTGAAAATTTTACTCGTTTCACTTAAACTTTGGCTCTAATACCAAACTGTAAGGCCCCATTCCCAGGACGCTCACAGCTGGTCAATCATTGCACATAAAACATATAATGACATTAACTTTACTAAAATCATGCAGCGGAAACACTTTAAACAAACATTTCATTTCCTTTAAAAACAGTTTTGCAAAATAATACATCGTTCATTACAAAATATAGTTCGTTTGTATTATAATGCAAAAATTTTATACAAAAGAATGCCATCCAAAAATGCCAAGTAGCTGCCCCGCGCCATCCTTAGAAATGCTCACCTGCGAACTGGAAAATGCATAAAAGTCAGCGTTGCTGAGTGAGTTCTACTTTTATAAAAACATTGCATTACCTTCCATTCATTAAAATATTTTCATTACTATCGCACGTGGTCACACATCGTACATACATCAAGGAAATCATTATTATCTTCATCATCATTCGTTTCATACATATTGCAAATTTCGTACTTATCGCTCTTTTCGTACATTATTATCTTTCACTTCTATCTAGGTCCTGTCATGTGCTTGACCCCCCCTCTAGAGCACCAAGCAATTCATCTAGGGTTTAGCGACAAGGACCCCATATCATACGTATGGAGTGGTCACTAGGATAGACTCCCCCTGTGTGTGTGAGCTCTTATGGGTTTGCCAAGATCGCACGCTGTATAACACACAGTAATTAGGAAAACACACGTATTGGAGCAGTCACCAATACTGAACTCTTACAGTGTGTATGAACCCTTATGAGTTAGCCAAAATCGCATGCTGTAGACACACACAGTTGAGCTAACAACTCCAAATGAGTTGTGAACCTCCTTTCTGCCATAGGAAAGACTCATCACTATTTGCTTTAGACTGAAACTTCTCCAGAGGGAGATGTTTCTTGCAAATTCATCTTGTACATGTTTTCCTGGGGGCTCTAAGCAGAATATGCTCATGAGGAATGACCACCCTGGCTTGAGAACAATGCACTCATGCTTAGTAAAGAGCATGTTATGACTCTGATCATAAAATTGGGATACACTCAGAAGATTGTACCTAAGCTCCTTGACAAAGTTTACCTTTTCAATGCTGAGCTTACCATTTATGACCTTGCCCCTTCCAGAAATGTAACCACCTTTGTCTCCTTCAAAGGCAACTGGCCCTCCATCAATCCTTTCAAAGTTCTGGAGTAGTGACCTATTGCCTGTCATGTGCCTGGAATAGCCACTATTAATGATCCAAACATTTTTGTTTGTCTTCAGCTGTCCCTGCACAAAGAAAATGATTAGTTACATTTGGAAACCCAAGCCTTACTTGTCTTGGGCTCACTAAGTGAAACAGAAGGTGATGCAATAGTAATAGATCCTATGGTTGTGCTTGGAGGATCTTGAGTTGTTGTTGATGGAGAATTTTCAGTCACTTGGTCTTTCTTAGACTTCCACACCACCTTTGGAAGCTTGGAATTGACCTTCAATACCTCAAAAGCTTTTGATACTTCAGGAGTTTTAATGATTGGACCTTTAGAAGATTCTGCAAACACTGTAGCAGACTTCAGTGCTTCGAAAGTATTCCTTCCTTCTGAGACCAACTTTTCTTCCGAAGGAAATTTTCCACTTCCCTTCTTCTTAGTTTTGGAGCGTCCGAAGGAAATAGATTTTCCTTTCGAAGATTGAATCTTCTTAGAACTCTTGAGCACCAAGCAATTCATCTAGGGTTAAGCAACAAGGACCCCATATTACACACAGTTGAGCTAACAACCCCGAATGAGTTGTGAACCACCTTTCATTTGCTGCAAGGCTTTTCATTCGTTTCTTCATTATGTTCCACTTTCATTATCTTAAATCTTTCATTTCATTAAGATAATACTTTACATTCATTATCAATATCACACCATGTAAAGTCGTGTCATCATACGTAATAAGGAACATAAGAAAACATATCATACATAACATACATAGCATACATAATCAACATACATGAGCATCAACATACATAGCATCAATCATACACCATCTTAATCACCATGCATCGTACATTCACATACATAAACATATGCATATCAAGCATAAATCATCATAAAACATAACTGACCCACCGTGGGACAGCGGGGTCTGGGGGTGGCGGGCCTTGACAGCGGGGTCCTAGTGGCAGCAACCCCTAGTGGGGTGCAAGGGGCAACGCCCCTGGCTGGGGCCATGCTGCCAGGTCAATGCAAATTTTTTTTATTTTAACACTTTTATATAGCACATTTCGTCATAGAAAAATTGATCTTCCTGTTAAAACCTCTTAAAATCTTGATCATCTAAAACATATATTTAGTATGCATTTCAAGCCCCAAACTAGTTCAAAAGCTTTAAAATAGGGGATCTAGAACTCACCTGGACTTGATGAGAAGCTTCTCAATCAAGCTTTCAAAGTAGGGGTTGCACTACACAACCTGATAAGTTAACACTCAAAGAAGTTAATTTCTGCCTAATTTCGCTGCTAATTTCGCTAGCAGTTTTGCTGCTAATTTCGCTGGCATCTTTGCTGGTAGTTTCGCTGGCATCTTCGCTGCCGGTTTCGCTGCCAGTTTCGCCCAACTTTCGTTGGAAAACCATATCTGCGAAACCACTTGCGAAACTATAGTTTCGCAGGAAAATCCACAGTTTCGTTGGACGAATACCTAATTTCACTGGATGAACACCCAGTTTTGCAGAACGGGCTGAACATTACGAACCACCCCATTTGACCCAAAACTTCAATCTTTTACACCAAAACCTTGGTTTATCACCCAATAAGCTTTATCTAAGCTTTTTACATATTTTCTTACACAAAAACGTGAGTTTTGGGTGAATCTTTACCACTTTTAAAATCCCAAACCTTAGAATCCATGTTTACATCAAAAGCAATGATTAAATTATGTTTCTTATCTGGATTCTTGGTGTTTTCTTGTTGTTTGGATGCCCACGAACATTGATCTTCAATCCCGAGATCAACCGAGCCTTAAATCTTCAATTCTCTCTACTTTCTTTCTCTACTCTCTCTCTAGAACTAGAGTGTTGAGTTGCTAATGAGAGCTGCTCAAGCTGATCCGTTTATATCTACCGGGCGTTCCCGGCACCTTAAACTCGCCAAACACATAACCCACAAAGTCTTCTCGGTCTAAAACCCATATCCATCTTATTTTTATTAAATGATCTCGTCTAAGCCCATTATTATTATTTGACTCACTTAGACATTATTCAGGACGTTAAATACCACTTCAAACCCTGCAGAGATAAAAACTTGTTTTTGATTGGAGTCAAAAGTAGCCTTGATCTCTTAAGCCTTCCTAGCTTTTCTTTTGCTCTTTCTGATCAAGTTCTTCCTCATTGAGTTGGTCATCACAATCTTCTTCTTCCCTTAGAAGGATAGTGCCCTCTTAGAATCCTCCTCTTCACTCTTCTTAGAGGAATTCTTCACTATCACTTCTTCATCTGACTAGGGTTGAGTAAGAGTGATATTCTTACTGTAATTTGAACATGGAAATCAAGTCAATGATTGAGTGGCGGAAACAAACAATCAAAGAACATTAAATGCAAGAAAAATACTCATAAATGCTTTTTGTATTGATATATGAAAGTTGATAAATACATAGAATAATTACAACAAAAATTCTCTATCTATCAGCCGTCACCTCATGTGTGAGGTATCTATTCTATTTATAGGCAGACAAGATGCCTTTTACAAAATGACTAAACTACCCCTGACCTATTACATCAGAACTAGTCTAAGTCTTCATTCGCATCTTTGCTTGTTCATCTGCATTGACAAATGCGGATGAGTTAACTTGATCAGCATTTCTTCACTTGATCAACCACATTAGTATGTTGGTCATCCTCATTGGTTAATGCGGATGAACAAATACTTGTGCGCATTGTTTCGGTCACCTGCATTTGTCAATGCAGATGAGCAAAGTCTTGTCTGCATTTACTTTGTCTTCCGCATTAGTCAATGCGGAAGAGTAAGTACTTGTCTACATTTACTTTTTGGTCTTCCGCATTTGTTAATGCGCCTTCCGCATTGACAAATGCGGGAGACAATACTTTATTCTTCTAAGCAGATTGTTCATCTGCATTTCGTCTTGGACTTAGGGGATTTCAGCAGAACAATCATCA
The DNA here is from genome assembly GCA_025506515.1 of Flaveria trinervia. Taxonomy (NCBI): domain Eukaryota; kingdom Viridiplantae; phylum Streptophyta; class Magnoliopsida; order Asterales; family Asteraceae; genus Flaveria; species Flaveria trinervia. The sequence goes on along the minus strand of CM046448.1, from coordinate 56,121,759 downwards.
ACTCACCCATTGAGTTGGCATGTATGATCCTTTCAAGGGTCCAACAATACTCCCCCTAAGGATTATACAGCCACGTTTTCCTCAATGTTTGGGTGGTGATTGATGTTGTGAAGATTCTGCTGGGTCTTTTGGGGGTAAGATGAATGCAGCTTTGGTAGGATCCAGTATAGCTTTGATCATATTCATGAAGTCTATAGCTTCTGACATCCTTACTCTGCTTAGCACATGAATCTTCATCTTGCTCATATTTTAGATGGCTTCCATTGGCAGCTTCTTTAGTGAAATTGGCTCCCATATAGAAATTGTAGAAAGTCCATCTCTATGTATCAGTAAGCTCCCCCCACATCAACCTCAAGTTTTACAATGTTGCCAAGCTGCAATGGTGTCTTCTTCTTCTTTCTTTTCTCTCTTTTGATTCTTATCTGATCATATGCCAACTTCAGCAGCTTGATGCACTTTAGAAAGAAGTGCATATCCAAATCTCCCATTTTATTATTCAATTCCCTAAAATGTCTAGTGTATATGTAGTGGATATATGATTCATCAAGCAATCTAACCTCATATCCACTGAAAAATCTTATTTCAGCTCCCTCCTTTCCTCCTCACTTCCTTTCAATTAACATCTCATAGGTTTTCTCATCATAGTATACATTTGAGATGGGTGTGGAGGAATGAGTACCAGACACCATTTTCCTTTTTAATGATTGTGTAGGCTTTACCTTCAGCTCAGGGAATACAATTTCTTCTGCTTGCACCTTTTTCTTCTTCTCAGGGGATAGACAAATGTTTTATCTTTTCTCATGCATATTGTCTTTAATGAATTGAAGTTATTTGTTCTTCTGAACATCTTAAGTATGTTCTCAACTTCATATCCCTTGAACATAGTTGCATGATTGATCAGTTCAAGTTGAGCTAGTTCCTTTAAATCATGAATCTCCAGGGCATTTACAAGAGCTGAGTACTCTGTAAAGAATTGTACTAGCCCCGAGATCCTTTTCACCATAACATATTCCATGTACATCGTACTTCCAAGCTATTATCTTTTGATCAACTTTACCCTTGGGAGTAGACACCCCTCTGATCAGTTCTGTAGTCAGTCCTTATTGCAGTTTCAATTGAGATGGTTCTGCAAACCATTCAGGGTACTTGTGTAGCACAGGGGCAAGTAGTTCTTAGTCTTTCTGGTTCAGCATCATGTCTTCAGCTGATACTCTACTTCTTGGTTTGGTGCTTGCTAATTCTTCTTCCATCTTCTTAAGTTTTTCTTTCTTCTCATTAATCAATTGAAGAGTTGCAGCCCTTAATGAGTTGGTCTTCATGTTTCCAATCCTTCTTCTTGTGAACCCCTTACTTGATAGATATTCCTTCATTTCCTCATCAGACATATAATAAGGATCAGGAAATAGTGGTTCATGGGTTGGAGATGATTTCTTCATTGAAGACAGCTTGTGTAGGGGACCCTTTCTTGGCAATGGTTTTTCATACCCTGTTGATTTCTTCAAAGAGGATTCTTTATGCTTTAGAGTATCCTTGGTGATTGCTTTCTTATATTTTGTTTCAATGTTTGGATCAAGCAGCCTTTTCACTTTATTTTCTTCTTCTTTCATTCCTTCATATGTCATTCCAAACACTTCATCTGGATCATATCCTTGATTGATCAGAAACATAGCTTTAATCATCAAGTCATCAGTTTGTGCTTTGGATACCATGTCTTCCATTGCCTGTTCTGTTTTCATGGGACTGTCCATAAGAACATCCTTTTTAGCTTCATATCACCAGCAATCTCACCTTCTTCTAAATCAATTGCACCAGCCAATTTCTTCAATTGAGCTTCTGCCTGCTCATGCTCTTCCAAAAATTCAGCAACTACTACTAGACTTCTGGGCTCATCCTTTTATTTCTTAACTGGTTCTTCTTCAACTGTTGGTCTCTTACCCTTAGCCTTTTCAGCTAAGTATTTCCTTTTTCGTGAGTAAGTTTGAAGTTGAGGGCTAGAGGTTTCAGCTTGTTCTATTGCTCCAGGTACCTTTTCAAGTGTGCTTGGCTCTTGATCATTCGGTTTACTTTTCTCCTCCTCTTTCTTTTCTGTTTCTGTTTCTTCTTTCCTTTCCTTTTCATTTTCCTCTTTCTTTTCTTTTTCATACATTTCCTTTATTTTTTCTTTTTGTTCTTCAGATAAAGAGATAGTAGGGACAATTCACAAAGTCAATTCCTTCTCCAAAGGCACTAGTGACTTAAGGATAAAAACAATGGGCTCTGAATCAGTTCTTTGATTGTTTACAAATTCCCAAAAATCATCATCAATGCTGATTTTTTCAGATGAAAAACTATCCAATGCACTGAAGAGTTCTTCAAATTCAGCTTTCTTATAGTTAGAGTCATCTGTGTTTCTAGAATATACTACCATATCTAGACTTTGATCTTTAAACTCTGTTTGACTTGCATCACCTCCTTTTTCTTCATTTTCATAAACGTACTTGTTATCATCCATATCTTCCTTTTCTTGTTCTTCATCTTTCTCTTCATCATCCACTTTACTTCTTTGACTTTCAATTATTAGTTCTAGTTCAGAGAATCTTCTGTTTTGACTTTGAAGCTCTTTTTCAAGACTAAAAATGATTTCTGCTTGTTCCTCAATGACGTTTTCTTGTTCCTCCATTGCTATAGTCTGAATAGCAAGAGTGTCCACATGACCACTTATTTCTTCTCTAGAATGGTTTAGTGCAGCTTTTAGGTACTCAATCTCCTTGTATTTTTCTTTTCTTTCAGCTGCATATTTCCCTTTTAGTTCTTTTAATTTACTTTCTTTCTCATCCAGTTCTAAAATTCTGTCATTGATAATTCCAGCTCTCCTATTTAGAGTTCTTTCCATCCTTTCCACTTTCAGTAATAGTTCAGATATTAGCTCATCCTTTTCATTAGGCCTGTTGATGTTAGATTCAGCATAGCTCTCTGAATGAGCAGCCTCAAAAGTTGCTCTCATAGTAGGGATTTGATCATGATGATCCTCCTCATCAGAAGATGATTTGGATGATTTAGCTGCACTTGTTGATCCTTCTATTTGAGTAGTGATCATGGGATGATGGTAAAGGTTGGTAAGGTGACATACGTGATTGATGTGGTGGTGATATTGGAGATTGATGATGAGGTGATATAGGTGTAGGTTGAGGGGTTGTTTGTGGTGTTGGTTGTGGTGATTGTTGTGGTTGTTGTTGTGGTGATGGTTGTGGTAATGTTTGTGGATATGGTTGTGGTAATGTTTGTGGAGATGGTTGTGGTGAAGGTTGTGGTTAAGGTTGAGGTATTGGTTGTGGTGGTGGTTGAGCTATTGGTTGTGGTGGTGGTTGAGCTATTGGTTATGGAGGTGGTTGAGCTTGACCTGCTTGGTTTAATTGTTGAATCATCCAAGGAAGAAAAGGTAAGTGGGCACCACTGTAAAAGTTCCTTGGGTCCTTTCTTGATGTATTTATACGATCTTGTATCATAATGAGGGATGTTAAGCACAGGTCCTTCATTAAAAATGTCATGAAATGATTCATTGATTAGACATTGAATGAATCCGGGATACATCAGAAGCTTGTATCTTAATCCTTCTTGAATGTTAGGAATTAGGCCATTGAACACATATGCAGACATATTAAACGGTCTGTTGGTGCAGAGAGCACATATTGCAGAAGATGTGAGGACTGGAATGTCATTCCATCCTGTTTTTCTTTTTGACAGACAGTGTTGGAACATATGAATTAGGAACCTCCAAGGCAGATCCACCGATCCTTGGACTATCTGTTTTGCTTCATAACCCCCTTCATAACCAATTGTAGTGAAAATGGTGGTTATTTCTTCATAATCTAATTCAAGAGGATCATTAGCATTATCACCAAATTGTAGACATCTTTCATTGTTGATTCTCCCAGTTAGTGTTCTCATACCATCATATTCAACTACCTCAGCTGATTCCCAGAAGGACCTGATGGGATTCTCATAGATTGTTGGTCTCAGACTCATGGCATATGCACCCCTAGTGGTAGATAAGAATCTTATCATATCTCGAAGTCCTTCGGCTTTAGGCACATCGGGGTTTAATTAACCGCTGACGTTATGGAGCTTGCTCCATGTAAGATTTTCCATGTAATCTGCACAAGAGACATGTGTGTTAGTTATTAGTTTTGACTTTAAATTGACAAGGAAGACTGTTTGTCATTTCTGTTGAATTGCTGTCATGGCAAATGGTGAGTTTGTCATTTAACAGTCACAGTTTCAATGTTTGGACCATTAAAGACATATTGTTTTATTGATTTGTTTCAAATGTGTAATTTCAACATGCACTGTTCTTACAACGAACATGAATATCAAGATTTTCATGATGACAAGAATTTTGTTGGTTTTCATGCTCATTGAAGTCGAAAAGGTGTATTATGTTACATCAACAAAACATGTTTTTGTGTTCTTCCTTATTAGTTGGTTCTTGACTGATTTAGGTTTATCATTCTGAAACTTAGGTTTTGATTAAACTTTTTATGAAAATTTCACCTTATTTCTGATCTGAATATTGTTTCAGAATCGATAACAAAAGTCGATTGAGAAGATTCACACGAAAATCTTTGAATGTTTATAATGATGATGATGATTGAAGATGGTGTACTGTATGTTTGCGCTCATCTCACTATAAAGTCTCTCAAATTTGAAAAGTATTAAATGACCTGTTTGAATTCCTTTAAATAGTCAAATAATACATTTTGAAAGATTTTACAAGTTTAAAAGCAGATACAGTCACCATTGTAGCAAATGCTGAAGGTTAATTTGTTTGATTTTTGGTCATTCGCATTTGTTGACTGTAGCAAATGCGGAAGACAAACTTTTGACATTGACAGTCCGCATTTGGCTACTTTTGGTCATCCGCGTTTGTTAACTGTAGCAAATGCGGAAGACAAACTTTTAACTGACTGTCCGTATTTCGCTATTGTTGTAAATGCAGAAGTTTTGTTTCTTAGTTTTATTCCTTCCGCATTTGTGTTGTAGTAAATGCGGAAGAATAACTTGTGTGTGTTCATCAGCATTCACTGTAACAAATGCGGTAGAGTTACTTGTTTTATCCTATCTGTATTTGTACAATAGCAAATGCGATAGAATAAAATCAATCAGCATTTGTGCAACTATACCAAATACGGTTGACACCACTTGGTCGACATTGCCCTATAGCAAATGCGATAAAGTCCTGTTCATCCACATTTGTTAACTGTAGCAAATACGGTAGAGTAAATTCCACATCTACTTCACACGCTAATGCGGTAGAGTAAAATCATTGTCTGTATTAGTTGCACTTAAAGAAAAATATATTGTTACCCGCATTAGTTACATGCATGGGTTACCTTCACCCACATTAACTAATGCACTTACCTGCATTAGCTTTTGAACTTAATCAAAAGTTAATATGATTGATTTGATTATTCATCTTATGAAGATTTGTCCTTGATTGATTTTTCTTATGAAGTTGACTGTTGAAGTTGTCAATTCTTGCTTGGATTGACTTGTATGTCACAATTGATACAAGTTTCCCAATTTTGATAGATCTTGGACTTATCATGCTTCTAAGAATCTACATAAGTTGAGATATAATGGTATGACTTATTGCAACAACACCAACTAAAATTCTTTTTGTTTTGTTTTTCAAAATTAAGTTAATAAACAAAAATTTGGACTTACTCAAAAATTTTAAATTACTCCCCCTAAAGTTTATGTCCACATTTGGAGAGAAACTTTAAAGATTTAAAAATTTTGAATATTATTTTGATTAATATTAATAATGAAGAGAAAAAACTATTGTTGGGATCATATCAGTCTTACATTACACTTGTGCATCCTTTATGATTAAATGGACATGATCATGAACTTGAAAATTGAAGGTATGTTTGTCCTCTTAAACCCATACCTCATTGATATTTTGATGCACATGACTTTTATCATGTTTGGTTGATTAATTATTCAATGTGTACCTCCCACACATAAGCATGAAATGATCAACCCTCCTTATACAGTGCATGGTAGAACTTTTTCACAACTTTTCTTACCAGGTTACTTAAGTCATGAAATCTCTTTTCACTGATCCTTATTGGGATTCTTTTACTTTGACACTTTTTCATGTTGATCCATATTGGGATTCTTTTCACTTCACTTTGGAAGGTGATCCATGATAGGATTCTTTTGTTCATTCACTTGGAATTTATTACTTTGTTGATTCATCCAATTTTGGATGTGTTCCACATTAGGAATCTTTTGGATCATAACATCTGCACTATGTGCAAGTTTCATTTGGTCTTTGCTCAGCAAAACAAAGATGAAACATGATGTGGTGAAAGAGATTCATAAAATATAATTACCTGGTGTGTTTAGGCTACTACACACACATGCATTTAGATAAGCCAATACATATCTGTACTTTGTGATGAGTGTTTCACAATTGAATATGTCTTTAATTCATCACTGCATGTATCTTTTCTTCCAAGTTGAGCCTACCAACATATCTGGTAAGTCATTTCAGTCTTTTACATTTTGAAATTAAGCATAGTGAATGATATAACGACTGTACTTATATCATTTCCCATAGAATTCTTTTCTTCATCAAACTTGATTTGCTTTTGTGGTTTTCTAATGTTTTAAATTGTTTTTGATGTTTTTCATTATTTTACTCAAGGTTAATCATGCCAATTGACTGAACCAGAAATTCAAACCTACCAGGTTCAAATGCCTTGGTAAACAAATCAGCTAATTTATTTTCAGTTGGTACTTCAATCAATTTCATTAAACCCTTTTCCATACAGTCTCTCAAAAAATGATATCTAATCTCAATATGTTTTGTTTTTGAGTGCTGAACTGGATTATTAGTTATAAAGACAGTAGTTGTGTTGTCAATAGAAATTGGTGTGTGCAAGAAGTTAAAACCATAATCAAGCATTTGGTTTTGAATCCAGAGAACTTGAGAGCAACATGCTCATGTAACAATATACTCAGCTTCTACTGTGGACACAGACACATTTGTCTGCTTCTTGCATTGCCAGGATACTAGTCTGGGACGAAGAAATTAACAACCACCGGAAGTGGATTTTCTGTTGAAGTTGCATCCTCCATAATCATTGTTTGTGTAGGCATAGAGATGAAATTCTCCTTACTTTGGATACTATAATCCAAGAGCTGGCTTGCCCTTTAGATATCTGAATATCCTCTTCACTGCGTTCAAATGTGATTCTTTTGGATCAACTTGATATCTGGCACACACACAAACACCAAACATAATGTCAGGCCTACTGGCTGTTAGATACATAAGTGAACCTATCATTGATCGATAGTGAGTCTGATCCACTGATTTGCCTTCAGGATCAGGTCCAATCTTCACTTTAGTATCCACAGGAGTTCTGATAGACTGATAGTTAGCAAAGTGGAATTTCTTCAACATGGTTTCTACATATTTTGATTGGTTGATGAAGATTCCATCTGCTGTTTGTTGGACTTGCACCCCCAGAAAGAAGGTGAGTTCCCCCATAGCACTCATTTAGAACTTTGAATGCATAAGGTCTTCAAATTCTTTATAGAGTTGCTTGTTTGTCGAGCCAAATATAATGTCATCCACGTAAATCTAGACTAACAGCATGTCTTTCCCTCTTATTCTTCTGAAGAGAGTCTAATCAATCTTTCATCTTTCATACCCATGTTCAAGAAGAAAGGATGATAGAGTCTCATACCACTTTCTTGGTGCTTGATGAAGACCATATAGAGCTTTGTCAAGCTTGTAAACTCTGTGAGGGAAATCTGGATCTTCAAAGCCACGTGGTTGACTCACATAGACTTCTTCAGCAATCTTTCCATACAGGAAGGCACACTTTACATCCACTTGATAAACAACAAAGTTCACGGACGCAGAATATGCAAGAAAGATTCTGATTGCTTCTAGTCTGGCAACAGGTGCAAACACTTCGTCGTAGTCGATTCCTTCTTCCTGAGTGTATCCCTGTGCCACTAGTCTTGCTTTATTTCTGATGATGATCCTTCTATCATCAGTCTTGTTCCTGTACAGCATCTGGTACCTATAGGGTAGTGTCCTTCGGGAAGATCTACCAGCTGCCATACTTCTTGCTTCTTGAATTGGAGCGATTCTTCTGCATTGCTTCAATCCAACTATTGTCTTGAAGTGCCTCTTTGATGTTTTTGGGTACTGTTTGACATAGAAAGCAGGAGAACAAAAATATGTTTGCAATACTAGACTTGCTTCTAGTCACCCTCTTATTCAGATCACCAATAATGGTTTCAACTGGATAATTCTTGTGGTTGAAATGGTGTCACCAGCAATAGTTACATCAAGATTGGAGACATTCAGTTCATTATGGTCAGAGGCACATTCATCTTGTATTGTTGTTGAATTATGAAAATTGTCAACTTCTATTTCAGTAACTGCTACATCTTCAGCAGCACTGAGATTGCTTGCATCATTTGATGTACCTTGTGTTTCTACTGGATGAGAAGCCTGTTTTTGATTTCTGATCTCATTTGACAAGTTATCTGAGTGAGATGGTACCAGGCTGGGACCTTCTTCAAAAGAAACACTAAGGTTTTGTGACAGTTGTCTGATGGGATCAGCTTGAAGAGGAACATCTCCATTCATATGTTCATCAAATGTAGGTGGAATCAATGGATAATTATCTCTTCTTTCTACAGTTGATGAAGTATCACCTCAATGTATATTTCCTGCATCAGACAAGTGAAATTGGTCAAATGATTTTGTAAATGTGTCAATATCAAACAACCAATCAGGATCATTTGTAGATTTGGGAAACGAATGTTCTTTGATTTGAACATTTGTAGATTCATCAATAATGTTCAACCTAGGATTGAACACTCTATAAGCCTTTGAGACAGAAGAATAACCTACAAAGAATCCTTCATCAAACTTGGATGAAAATTTTCCCAAATGATCACGGGTGTTTAATATTAAAACGGACAACCAAATGATTTAAGGAATCCAATAAATGGTTTCCTATGAAAGATCAGTTCATAAGGTGCCATATTACTTTCTTTAACAATCAGAGTTCGATTTTGCACAAAGCATGATGTGTTAACTGCTTCTGCCTAGAAGGTGATTGACAGTTTAGCATCGGCTAGCATCGTTCTTGCTGCTTCAATCAGTGTTTTATTTTGCCTTTCAGCTACCCTATTTTGTTGAGGAGTTCTAGCTGCACTGAATTGATGAGCAATGCCTTTGGTTGCAGAAAAGGAACTCATATTTTCATTTTTGAACTCTGTAGCAATATCACTTCTTATTATTTTGACCTTAAGATCAAGTTTATTTTCAATTTTAGTGATAAATTCTTGAATGATTGGGATGCTTCATTTTTATGAAGTAGGAAGAACACCCATGTGAATCAAGAAAAGTCATCAATGATCACTAAACAATACTGTTTCTTTCCCATACTCATTACATGAGTTGGTCCAAATAGATCCATGTGAAGTAACTTCAATGGAGTATTGTTAGTGTTCACCAGCTTGGTTTTGTGAGACGATCTGTGTTGTTTTCCTTTGAGGCACGTTGAACATTGATCAATAAAATTGAATTCTTTTTAAGGAAAACCAATGGCATGGTTTCCTTTGACTAACTTGTTGATATTTTTAAAGTTAGTGTGCCCCAAACGTCTATGCCAAAGTTGTGACTCATCAAATGATGCTTTAGACAAGAGACATGTTTCTTCCTTAGGTCATGCAGAACACATGTTTAAGACATATGTATTATTCTTCCTCAGAGTCTTTAAGACAACCCATTCTTCAGGGATCTGAAATCCAGGTTTTAGAATGTAGCAGTGAGTGTCTGTAAAGTGAGTGGAATATTTTTTGTCGTAGATCTGAGACACGCTTAGCAGATTGAAATTCAGTTGTTCACAGTAATTCACTCTGTCAAAGCTCAGCATCCCGTTTGTCACATATCCTTCTCCTGTAATTCTACCACCTTCTGAATCTCCACCGAATGCCATAGTAGTTCCTTGTATGTACTTGAAGTCATGAAGGAGGGAACGATCTCCAGTCATGTGTCGGGAGCATCCACTGTCTACGTACCATAGGCTATTAGACCTGTGTGGATGAACCTACAAGCAAAAAGAACTAATTAGAATGAGGAACCCAAGCCATGATGGTCTGGGGTTTCCCATTCCTATTCATGATAGTCACCTCCTGGTATTTCCCTCTGAATTGTGATTTGGATGGAGGTGTTCTGGGAGATTTTTGATGATGAATTGGTCAGGTCATCTCATCAACATCTATTGAGGATTCAGTTGAATAATGAAATCGTTGGTCTCTATTTCTTTGTAAAAATTTAGCCCGAGATTCATTATCAAAAGTTGGTTTTTGCTTAGGAAGGTCAAGTTTTTGTTTCATTGTGAGATGATTTCTTTGACCCTTCCTTAATTCCTTCAAGTTATTTCTGTCATTTGTTGATCTAGGTGTCCTAGATTGAGTATTATGAAGATGAGGTCTTACAGAGTGCATCACAGTAGATGTTTTTGAGATGGGCTTGTGTTGGGGAATTCTCAACCTCTTCTGATTAAAGTAACAATCAGATGTATTATGGTTGTTCATTTCAAAGATTGAACAATACTTGTTGAAATAACAATTTTTGGTGGAGTGATTATTCATATCACAAATAGAACAATATTGATTGAAGAAACATTTATCTGTCTTGTGATTGAACATGTCACAAATGTCATAATACATTTGTTTGTTTCTTGAATCAGATTTTTCCTTGTGTGACTCAACTGATATTTTCTTTTGATGAGTCATTTTCTTTTCTTTAGGTGATGAATCAGAATCAGCCCTTTTTGTAGTTTGCTTCACAACACTACTTGTGTTCAATTGTCTGGGTTGTTTCTGTTTCTTCAACCTATTTCTCACTTCTTTCTCAAACTGGTCAATATGTTCCTTGTTACAGATATCAAACCCAACTCCCTGCCTTAACTTTGATGACTGAGGGTCTGATGATGTTTTATGGGTTGAACTCAGTTTTACAGTTTGTTTCTTTTTCAGTGAAACCTTTTCTGATTTGCTTGAATTTTGTGGAGATATAATCTCATTATCAGAACTACTCTCAGTTGTCGGTTTCACTGTCTTGACATATTTCTTTTTGCCTTGTAAAACAAATGGTATGAATTTTATAAAAGGTACAATTGCTTTTACAGGGCTTGATGGTTTCATGACACTCACTGTCTTGTCTGAACACTCTTTGATATTGATTGGGTGACCTAACTTGATTTTATCCTCATTGGTTTCAATACAAACATCAGGTTTGTTTTAAGGATTTGTCACTTGTTTCACTACAGATTTAGGTTCCATAGTTTTAGGTTCAATTGCTTCAGAGAGTGAGACAGAGTCAGGCATGACAGTGTAGTTGTCATTGTATGGTGGAGGACATGAATTATACCCAATCCCTGACATGTCCTTTGGATCCTTTTGGGAGTCCAGCATCTCTTGGCTTGACTAAAGACATTTGAAACTTTTCAAGTTTCACTTCAGTCATAGATTGTTGAGCTTTAGCTTGAGCTAACTTTTTAGTAAGTAGCTCATTCTCAGCTGCAAGAGTGTATTTCTCACCATGCAGTTTTTCTATGTCAGAAATGAGAGATTTGATTTCGATTTCAAAGATTTTTAATTCTCTCTCATCATTTCTGACTTCACTTTTTCTTCTTTGATTTTATCTGCCAGTTTATGGTTGTGTTCCCTATACTCTTGTAATTCATTAATGCATTTTTCACCACAAAGGTTAGTTTTTACCTCTGTAGGAATTGGAGATGGTCCATCATTGATGAGAGCCATAAGAGCATGATTTTGGAATTGAGACTTGACTTCCTCGGCATACATACTCCAGTCACGTACCCCATCTTGTTTTATCACAAGGGCACTGGCAAAAGGCTGACTGCTTGCATGAGCTTCATTTGTTAGCTGTGGTTGATTCTGGTATGTTTGTTGATGATGAGAATGATGATACTGTTGTTGGTTGTTGGAGTGATAGCTTGAGTTTCGCTATGAAAATGATTGGCCTGGAGAGTTTCTTTGATAGTTGTTTCTCTTGGTGGCATTGCACTCTCTCGAGAAATCGCCAGTCATGCCACAGTTAAAGCATTTCACCTTGGATTTATCATATCCAAGTTTTGTGTTCTCATTTAGGCTTAGCTTTCTTCCTTTTCTGAAGAATTTCTTGGCTCTCATGGCAATCATTGCCATTTGCCACTGTAGATCCATTTCCTCCATATCATCAGGATCCATTTCTTCCAAATCTTCCTGAATTAGATGAGCAGAAGTGAGTCTTCCTCCCAGGTAGGCTTCAAAGCTTGCAACAAAGGCATTGTAAGTTGCCTTTTGCTCTTCTGATCTTGAGTCTTCAGGAGAGGTTTGAGGAGTAGTAGAGACTTTTGGTGCTAGTGATGAAGTTTATGAGGTTTGAGGAGTATTGTTCATTTGATCTCTTGATGAGATGAAATCATCTTCCTTAGCGATGAAAGCATTTTCAACAGAATGAGATTCTGAAGGAAATTTGTAAGCCTCAATCACTCTTGGTCCACCAAGGTTTCTGCTTCTTTCATCAAGTTCCAAAGCTTTAATTTTGGCTATCATAATGTCTAAAGTGGTACTCTCAAGATCAAGAGTGTTTTTCAGCATGGTTACATTTTGTTTCCAGCTTTAAGGGAGACTGTGAAGCACTTTCTTATTAAGTTCTTTAATCTTGTAAGTGACTCCTATGATTTCCAAGTCATTTACCAACTGTACAAATATGTGTAGTTGTTTAGATATTGATTCTCCTTTGGTGTGGTGGAATGTTTCATACTGATTGACCAGCTTGCCTTTGTTGATTTCAGCCACCTCACTGCTTCCTTCACACATGATTTTCAGTGCATCCCAAACAGCTTTAGCACTTCCATACTTTTCCAATCTTTTCAGCACATCCATCTTGAGTGCTTGAGTCAAAATTGAGTATGCTTTGAGGTCAATCTTGATTTTCTTATAGTCATCTTCATCCAAGGTTAAGTCTTCAATGGGTATTCTAGCAGGCTTGTAAAGTGCAGCTTGAGCTGTTGATAGAGTAACAGGGATGTGTGGACCGTTTCATATTAAAATCTAGAAATCAGGGTCTACACGTGTGATGTAATTTCTAAACCTTATTCTCCACTATTTAAACTCAGATTTGTGTTAAGCATGGGAGGTTTAGGTGTATGACCAAGTTTAGAGTAACTATTAGAATCCATTTTAATTTGTGTAAGTACAGATTTAGTTGATTTTAAGATTGATTATGTTTGATGAGTCCAATTTGTTCAAGCAGTTCTTTCGAGGTTCAGAATGAGTTTTGTAATATTTTCTTGCTGTTTACTAAGTAGAGATGATGATATCCACTAATAGCAACTTGATTACCAGATCAATGGAATTCTATTCAGTCTGTGCGCACATATGAAAGAGAATCGAGAGCCAAAGCTCTGATACCAATTGACTGGGGTTGAGTAAGAGTGATATTGTTACTGTGAATCAAATATGGAAATCAAGTCATTGATTGAGTGGCGGAAACAAACAATCAAAGAACATTCATTGCAAGAAAAATACTCATAAATGCTTTTTGTATTGATATATGAAAGTTGATAAATACAGCGAATAATTACAACAAAAATTCTCTATCTATCAGCCGTCACCTCATGTACGAGGTATCTATTCTATTTATAGGCAGACAAGATGCCTTTTAGAAAATGACTAAACTACCCCTGACCTATTACATCAGAACTAGTTTAAGTCTTCATCCGCATCTTTGCTTGTTCACCGCATTGACAAATGCGGATGAGTTAACTTGATCAACATTTCTTCACTTGATCAACCGCATTAGTATGTTGGTCATCCACATTGGTTAATGCAGATGAACAAATACTTGTGTGCATTTCGGTCATCCACATTTGTCAATGCGGAGGAGCAAAGTCTTGTCCGCATTTACTTTGTCTTCTGCATTAGTCAATGCAGAAGAGTAAGTACTTGTCTGCATTTACTTTTTGGTCTTCCGCATTTGTTAATGTGGAAGAACAAATACTTGTCTGTATTTGTTCTGTGCCTTCCGCATTGACAAATGCGGGAGACAATACTCTATTCTTCTAAGAAGATTCTTCATCCGCATTTCTTCTTGGACTTAGGGGATTTCAGCAGAATAATCATCAACTCACCCATTGAGTTGGCATGTATGATCGTTTCAAGGGTCCAACATCATCCTCTTCCCTCAAAGGATCTATAAGAGGAAGCTCATCTTCACAAGTTCCACACCTAGGTGATCTTACAGACAACATTGTGTGTGGAGGAGCTATCTCATTTGATCCTAGTCCCTACTTGTTTTGATAACACACTTTGTTGTGCAAGGATGAGGATATCATGTTCTTGAAGGTCTCTTCTTCAAGAACACACTTGTCTTCCTAGGCTTTGCTGATCACAAGCTCAGCCTGGCACTCAATCAGCTTAGTTATGAGATCCTTGTTTTGAGTCCTAAAATCTGTATGCTCATGTTTTAGAACTGAAATAGTTTTTTCTAAGTCCGATATCTTCAGTTTGTAATCATTTTCAGACTTTCTAAAATCAGCTTTTAAAATGTTTAAGGACTCAAGATCAGATCTCATTTCGAAGTTGTAGGACCTGTATCTATTAACTTTTGCAATGCATTCAGGGGTACAAAGATGTTCCAATACCCTAGCGTCATCATGATTTGCCATCAATGCTTGGTTTGGAGAAGCATCTTCCACCTGAAAGCTCCAGTCAAAGCCTCCATCTTCAATAGCAACAACAGCCTGCTGCTTTGGCTTCTCATTCAGGGGAGCTTTGTTAGTGTAGTTGGGCCTGGACTGTGTTTGGCCACCATTTGTTCTAGGCGCCTTACACTCACTGGCAAAGTGGCCTATCAAGTTACAATTGTAACACTTGACTTTTCCTTTGTCCATGCCAAACTTTTCACTGGTTGCATTGCTGGGAAACTTCCTTCTAGTCCGCTTGTAGAACTTCTTGGCTCTGTGAGTGAGAAGAGCCATCTGCTGGACTATCTCTATGTACTCCAGATCATCTGGATAGATACAGTCCAGGTCCTCAAGGGTGAAAAGAAAGCTGCCACAACTTTCATCAGAAGACACAAAGGCTTGAGAAGAACTTGCCTCTTGGAATGGGCTTCCTTGAGTGTAGTTCTCCCTTGGTGTATCTAGGAAGGTGATGAAAGGACCCTTTGATGAGTTGTCAAGGTAGCATATAAGATGATGTTGGGGTTCTATGCTCTCGCTTTCAACCACATGAAGGGCTGAACCCATTTGATAGTTAGAGTTGCCAGATGAACCTTGCATGTTCATCTCCATCTGGTAGCCACTAAGAATCCCATATAACTTTGTTAGAGTGAGAGTTTTGAGATTCTCAGTCCTCTGGATCACACAGTAGTGTGTCCACTGCCTAGGAAGTAAGGACATGAATTTCCTTACAATGTCTCTGTTCTTAGGAGGAACTCCTCCATCCACAAGGGTAACCACAATATCAACATACCTAAAGTATTACTGAGTCATAGTTTCATTTGCTTTGAAGGTGAAGCTTTTAAACTGTTGCTTCAGGAGATCCTTCTTGTTCTCCTTAGGTTCAGAGGAACCCTCATACATTAGTTTTAATGCATCCCACAGCTGCTTAGCTATTTTGCATTTCTTGAAACCTCTGTATACAGAGTTTGGAGGAGCAGTCTGAAGGGATGTCATGGATTTTCTATCAATCTCTACTCTCTTCCTGTCTTTATCAGAGTAGTTTGCCATAGCCTTGGAAATCATACCACCACCAGTAGAAGAAGGGGTGCTTGGTATGTAAGGTCCATTCTTAACAGACTCCCACATTCTTGAGTCTAGAGTCCTGATGAAACCTTCCATTCTCAGGCACCAAGTGTCAAAGTCATCAAGAGTGATTAGTTGTTGGATCTTGTATGCCCAATACACATACACGATTGATGTGGTTAGTACGTTATGATCCAAGTCGGGTCATACCTAATAACAAGCTAAACAAACGCCAATAAATATTTTTTTGTTGATGAGATCATACAAATAAATATTGACACCAATTTAGAAAATGGGTTTTCTAAAATGTTGCTTTTGTAATAGAACAATATTATATGGATAATTTGTTGAGAAATTTATTTGTTTCATTATTTAAGTTGGTTAAATAATAACAAATAAAAGTGTGTTAATGTTATAAAAGTAAAATAGGTTTTAATTTTATAAACTAATGGTTTGAAGAGTGCAAATTTATAAAAATTATAAAATGGGGGGAACCCATTTGAATCTTGATTTCGGCCGCCTCATGTGGTTTATGAGGGGTCTTTAGTCTTGGATACTAAAAGACTTTTACTACACTTGCACTCTTCAATCAAGACATACACTCTCTCTCACACACACAAGCATAGAACTCTCTCTAAACAAAGCGGAAAATTTCAGATTCAAGGCTAAACAAGCTGAAAATTTTCGGATTTTTGAAAGAGCATAGGTAGAGTTTTGGTGTTGTGCTCCCTAACAAGCTAGGTGTTTGGAAGAGCTTGTGGGTATACAAACCTGAGGCTTTGTCTCTTGGGGGCTGAACATTCAAGAGCATCATCATCTTCATCTCATCCACTCTTCAACATCTTGTTCTTGAAAGGTAGTTTCAAGAACCTCCTATGGTTGTTCTTTTGTTTTGATAGCATGTCTTATCACATATATTAGTGATCCTTGTTCTTGGGTTTTGTCTATGGTTAAAATGCTTAAAAATTTTAGATTGTTTAACATACTTTAACCACTATTATCCGCTACATTTTTCAAGTTAAATGGTTAAACTTGCTTTGATAAACTTGTTACAAAACCCAACAATGGAATCTAGAGCCGGTTATGTGGAATACATGCTTCTAGAGTTCTTGAAAAGTTAGTTTTCATGGACTTTTTCATCCCATTAGGGGCTGTTTTGTTGTGGATGTATGAATTCCTTATGTTTCAAGGTTAATCTTACATGCTTTAGTATAAACCTTGAAAGATTAACATCAAATGGTTAATTGTGTTATTTGGACAAAACTCTAAAGTTTTGGTTCATGTTGGCCAGAACTTTAAGGTTATTAAAAGGGGTTCACTGTTGTTCTTGAATGTTGTATATGATACATATTTTGGTGCATAACATAGCCTTGACCTTATGTGTTTTGGATTTGGTTGATTATGGTTTTGTCATGT
This sequence comes from Flaveria trinervia, assembly GCA_025506515.1. Classification (NCBI taxonomy): domain Eukaryota; kingdom Viridiplantae; phylum Streptophyta; class Magnoliopsida; order Asterales; family Asteraceae; genus Flaveria; species Flaveria trinervia. Next base: position 56,104,504 of record CM046448.1, on the reverse strand, counting down.
TGGTTTTCGTTCTTGAAAGGGTTGTAATATTTGTTTTTGTATTTTGAGTTGTAATTTATTTATTCATTTGGTTATGTAATAAATAGATTAGGTGCATTTCTTTTATTAGAAAAATTGTATTATGATATGATTTTGTAAAAGAAGATGCACAAGATGAAGACCCAAAGAAGGTCACAAAAGACATGGACACTTGAAGCATTTGGATGTGGATTCAAGTGGGAGTTCATGGACACATTTTGATGTGTCATTTTAACCCTTAGGAAAGACCTTATGACAACACTTGTGATGGAAAACAAGTGTGGTCAACTTAGTGGCTATGGTTATGCACTTATGTTTGTATGATTATGCTTGTATGATTGTTTGTTGTATGATTGTTGGTTGATATTTGGATATGCTTAACAAACTCATTAACAAACTTAACAAGCTGAAAATTGATGGTTCTTTATCGTTAAGTGTTAATAAAAGGTTATTAATAGGATTAATGATTTTAATAAAAGGGGTTTTATTAAAAAGTGAACCATAGGGTACCTTTTATTTGAAAGCATGCAAATATAAGGTACATAGAGTTTTCTAAACTAAGATTATGAAAACTAAAAATTTCTTTTAGAAACAAGTTTAACACTATCCTTTTGCACAACACTTGAGTCACTTGGAAACTCTTAATGGATAAAGGTCACCTAACCCTTTTGAGGGAACTTGTGATTTGAGGTGGGGATACCATATTTGTGGGATAAAGGTCACTTAACCACTTATGTTGGAAAACTCACATGTGTGTGCAAGTAGGGTAACTTGATTTGCAAACCATGTTAAATGGATCACCTACGATATGGTTTAAAAAGGTGTTGATGGGATAAACATGCCGACTATACATATGATGTTTTAAAGTCAATCCCATACCTCTAGAAGTTGCAAAAGGTTGCAATTGTCAACATTCACTACCTTGTTAATTTAAATAATGGGATAATGGTCACCTAACCACTATTTAAATATAACGTTGGATTCTAGAATTTTAAAATTGTGTAAGACACTTAAAAAAGGGCTTTAATTATTAAAATATGAAGAATATCGAAAATACTAAAATTGAACTTTGCTAACTTTTGTAGATGGCCACCAACAACAATGAAAATAATGATATCCCGTCCGCTCATTCACTATCACTAAGGACCACTCCCCAAAAGGAGTGTCTAAACCATAATAACTTTATTGCTTGGTTTCGAAACTTGAGAATTGTTCTCAAGCAAGAGAAATGATCATATATTTTAGACGATCCGATTCCCGATCAACCTAATGAGGAGGATGAGGAGGCCTACAATTATTGGATGAATTACACTAAGGACTCGGTCCAAGTGTCTTGCCTCATGTTGGTAAGTATGACTCTGGATCTCCAAAAGGAGTATGAATATCATGGAGCGTATGACATGATAACCCATTTGAAGGAAACGTTCCAACAACAAGCAAGGGTAGAGCGCTTCGAAACAGTTCGAGCACCCCATGCGTGTCATATGGATGACACCCAATCTATTTCATCTTAATGTACTTCAGATGAAAAGCCACATTGACCACCCAAAAGGCTGAATTGTCCCGTCTCGAAAGAGTTGGCTATAGATTTGATCCTTAACTCTTTGTCAAAAAGGTTTGACAACTTTGTCATGAATTATAGCATGAACGGGTGGGACAAGAACATAAGTGAGCTTCACTCTATGCTCAAAACTGCTGAGGTGGCCATGGGTTAAAGGGCGTTACCCGTTCTCACCATCAATGAAGGTGGGAACAAGAAGAGGCCTCACCCCGCACCCACGACAAATGTTGCCAAGGGTAAGGGGCACGTTAGGAGAAAGGGAAAGGGCGTGGTAAGAGCGCCACCACCAAAATCAGTGGAGAAGAAGCAAAAGGTTGCTTCGAATGACCCATGCTTAAGTGTGGGGAGATTGGACATTAGGCAAGAAATTGCCCAGTCCATCTCAAAGAGTTGCAAGCTAAGAGGGATGCTGGGCAAACCTCAGGTATAGTTTTCATGATTCATATTCATCTAAATTTAATATCCTCTAACACATGGGTATTGGATACCGGATGTGGAACTCACATTTGCAACTTATTGCAGGGGTTCAAAAGAAGTAAGGACTTTAAGAAAGGGGATGTTAGCTCTACATGGGGAATGGGGAAAAAGTTCAAGTTGAAGGCCGAGGGGACTACATCTTGAAGCTTCCAAATGGTTTAGAAGCAATTTTGAACAATATTTTGTATGCTCCTAGTTTGACTAGGAACATTATTTCTATTGCCCAATCAAGACATTATGGTTATGTTTTGACATTTATTGAAAATGAAATTCATGTTTCTTTAAATGGCATATTTTATTTTAAAGCTATTCCCATTAATGGTATTGATGAATTGGTTCGTGAAACCATATTATATGATAGCTCATTGTGCCAAACCACCACTAAGAAACTCAAATTGGATTTGAGTGATTCCTATCTTTGGTATTGCTGTCTTGCTCATATAAACAAGAAGCACATACAAACACTTCAAAAGACAGTCTTTTAAAAGCAAGTGAATATGATTCATTTGATGTATGTGAATCTTGTTTACAAGGTAAAATGACTAAGGCACCTTTTAGTGGCAAATCCGAATGGGCAAAAGATTTATTAGGCATCATACATTCGGATGTATGTGGTCCTTTTAAGCCAATGACTAGGTACCATGAAAGATACTTCATTACCTTTACCGACGACTATAGTCGATATGGTTATGTGTACTTGTTAAGACACAAAGATGAAGCTTTGGAAATGTTTAAAATCTTCTAAAATGAAGTAGAAAATCAACTCAACAAGAAAATAAAAATTCCCTGCACTAATAGAGGAGGTGAATACCTAAGTGATGCTTTCAGAGATCATCTTAGAAGTTGTGGTATTGTCTCACAACTATCTCCACCTGGAACACCATAACACAATGGTGTGTTCGAGGCAAGAAATCGAACTCTATTAGATTGGTTCGATCTATGATGGCTAGAAGCTCACTGCCTCTATAATTTTGGGGTTTCGCTTTGCTCTCTGTGGCCCGTATCTTGAATATGACCTCAACCAAGAAAGTGGAAACGACACCTTTTGAAATATGGCATGGAAGGGTTCCATCACTATCAAATTTAAAGGTATGGGGTTGTGAGGCTTATGTTAAGACTCCCACCTCAAACAAGTTAGAAAGTCGTTCCACTAAGTGTATCTTCATTGGATATCCTAGAGATTCTATGGGATATATTTCTATGATCCATTGAAAAAAAGGAGTTTGTTGCCAAGAAGGCTGAGTTCTTAGAAGCTAAGTTCCTTACAGAAGGAACTAGCAGTAGAACAATGGATCTTGAGGAAGATCAAGAACCACAAACTGATACATGTTTGGTTGACACTAGCACTCAACATGAGGATGTTAAGAATGATCAAGTGCTTGATCAATATACACAAAATGATCATAGATCTGGTAGAATTAGTAATCCACCTGAAAGATATGGATTTTTTGTAGATGGATGCTATGTGGTAGATTCCGATGAATCAACCACTTATCGTGATGCAATGTCCAATTTGATATGTGACAAATGGCTTGAAGCCATGAACATTGAGATGCAATCCATGTATGACAACCAAGTGTGGGACTTGGTTGTACCGCCTCTTAATTCCAAGGTAGTTGGAAGTAAGTGAGTTTTCAAGAAGAAAACTGATATGCATGGAAACTTGGATACCTATAAAGCTATACTTGTAGCAAAAGGTTTCACTCAAACTCAAGGGGTTGATTATGATGAGACCTTCTCACCGGTTGCAATGCTAAAGTCTATTAGGATGTTATTTGCCGTAGCTGCTCGTTATGATTATGAGATTTGGCAAATGAGTGTCAAAACCGCTTTTCTAAATGGATATCTTGAGGAAGATGCCTATATGGTTTAGCGTGAAGGTTTTGTCGATCCAAAACATCCTAACAAAGTATGCAAGTTAAGAAATCAATATGTGGATTGAAGCAAGCATCAAGAAGTTAAAATCACCGTTTTGATGAAGAGATAATTAAATTTGGGTTCATAAAAAAAGCAAATGAAGCATGTGTATATAAGAAAGCTAGTGGGAGCATAATCACTTTCCTAGTATTGTATGTCAATGACATTCTACTATTTGGAAATGTCATTCTAACCTTGGAAGTGTTAAAACTTGGCTTGGAAGCTGTTTTTCCATTAAGGATCATGGTGAAGCCGCCTATATTTTAGGAATAAAGATCTATAGGGATAGATCAAGTCGGTTGATAGGTTTGAATCAAAGTGCACCAATTATCCCACTCCCGACTTGGAGCTAGCAGCCGTAGTCTTTGTGTTAAAAATATGGTGGCACTATCTATACGAGATGAAGTGCACCATATTCAGCCAAGATACATAGGCCTTTCCGAATCATTGCTAGAGTAGGAGAGATGGCCTATAGATTGGAGCTACGAGATGAGTTAAGTGGAATTCATCCAACATTCCATGTATCTCATCTGAGGAAGTGTTCAACAGACGAGGATATGATTCTCCCACTGGAGGATATCAAGGTGGATGAACGGCTCAATTATGTGGAGCAACCAGTGGCAACCATTGATCGTAAAGACAAGAAGTTAAGGAATAAAGTAGTTCCTCTGGTGTGTGTACAGTGGAAGCCCAAATATGGATCTAAGTCTACGCGGGAGACTGAAGAACAGATGAGACAGCATTACCCACGATTACTTGAGGAATAACAGGTTTCAGGGATGAAACCTAAATAAGGGGGGTGGACTTGTAACACCCGGTTATTTATAAAAGACAAAGAAAGAAGAATAAAGTGAAGAAAAAGAATGTAAAGATATTTTACCCAAGTTGAAGGGTAAAAAGTGTCCAAAAGGACAAAATGTTTGAAAAAGTGGGTATAAAAGGTGATCGCTGCCCCCTCACATCCTACACACATATTTCTTTCGGGTGTTTTGAGAAAAAGAAAGAGAGAAAGCAGAAAGTTCAGTTCTTTGATGAACAAAAGCTGAAAAGTTCGAATTCAGCTAAGAATTCATATGTTTGTGATGTTCTCAACTGGTCTTAGCCTTGGTTGTGTGCTTATGAATGTTTGTGTGTGTTCGGGTGTGTGTTTTTGGTGGATTTTAGGTGTTGAACCTGTAGCAATGGGTTTTAAGGAAGTATTACCCGAAGTGGCTACTAAGGTGAGTTTGTAGAACCCCCTTTTTTACATGATTTAACTGATTTTGGGGCTGGAAATGCATGTATGAATATTTTTATAAAGTTGGGTTTCATACCCGTATGTATGAATGTGTGTATGTTGCGGGTGGGGTTTGATTTTGGACTATGTTCATGTTTGATGATGTTATGGTTGTGTTTCTATGGCTTAGAATGTAAGATTTAAGCTTAGCACATGATAGATGGTGTTTGGGGACTGAATCTGATGTTTAGGTGCGAATGGGGCTACTCATGCGCCCAAATAGGGCTCATGCGCCTAAGTTTTAGAGTCTGCCTAAGTGTTGTTAATGCGGATGACAAATGCGGATGAATAAGTTCATGCGGATGAACAAATCTGGATGAACAAAAGTTAATGTGGATGAACAAATTGATGAATAAGTTCATGCGGATGAGCAAATATGGATGAATAAGCTCATGTGGATGAACAAATGCGGATGAACAAAAGTTAATACGCATAACAAATGCGGATGAATAAGTTCATGTGGATGAATAGTTCATGCGGATGAATAAGTTCATGCGGATGAATAAAAGTTAATGTGGATGAACAAATGCGGATGAACAAATATGGATGAACAAAAGTCAATGCGGATGAGCATTGACAATGCGGATGAATAAAAGTTAATGCAGATGAACAAATTCGGATGAACACTTAGAATATTTCTGATTTTCGGGGGAATAGTGTTAAGTGGGCCTTGATTTGGGAGGTTCCTCGGGGCTATGTAAGTTGACTTTTTTGAGGTCTTGATGATGTGATGGGCATGAATGATTGATGTATGATGATGTATGACCGATGGTCATGCATGATGATGTGTGATTGATAATGTGCGATTAATGATGTTATGCTTATGTATGATATGATCTGTTATGTTCCTTATTATGTATGATGATGTGGCTTTATGTGATGTGATATTGTTAATGAACGTAAAATATTATCTTAACGAAGTGAAAAATTTAAGATAATGAAAGTGGGACATAATGGGCGAACGAATGAAAAGCTTTGCAAGAAACTGAAGGGAGGATTACAACTCATTGAGAGTTTTACCTTGTGTGGTCTACAACGTGCAATTTTGGCTAACTCATAAGGGTTCGTACACATAGTAAGAGTTCAGTCTTGGTGACTGCACCCATAACGTGCGCTTTCCTAATTACTGTGTGTACATCTATTACAGCATGCAATCTGGGTAACCCATAAGAGTTCACACACATAAGGGGAGTCTGTCCTAGTGACCACTCCATACGGTGCGATATGTGCGATACGTGCGATATGTGCGATACGTGCGATAGGTGCGAGACATGCGATACGTGCGATATGTGTGATATGTGCGATACGTGCGATATGTGCGATATGTGTGATATGTGCGAGATGTGCGAAATGTACAAACGAAGATGATGAAGATAATAATGACTACCTCGATGTATGTGCGATGTGTGATCACGTGCGATGGTAATGAAAATGTTTTAACGAATGGAAGGTAATGCAATGTTTTATAAAACTAGAGCTCATTCAGTAACACTGACTTTTTATGCATTTTCCAATTAGCAGGTAAAGTTACTGAGGATGGCACGAGGTGGCTACTTGGCTCTTTTGGATGGCATTATTTTGTTTAATATTTTTGCATTGTAATGCGAACAAATGATATTGTATAACGAATGTTGTATTGTTTGCAAAAGCATTTTTTATGAAGATGTTGTTTTTAATGTTTCTGCTACAACGTTTATTTCAAGTTAATGTAATTATTTGCTTTATGTGCAATGATTGGCCAGCTGTAAGGATCCCGGAATGGGGCCTTACGGTTCCTATTTCCATTCAGGGAGATCCAAAGGCTGGATCTTCCTATATGGATTTGGTGCTCTTCCTTCACTTGCAGACAAGTCAGGCACTTGCTCATGTACTTAGCCACGTCTTACTTCATTCCCGACCACCAGTAATCTTTCTTCAAATCCTAATACATTTTTGTGGCACCAGGGTGAATGGAATATCAAGTTTTGTGAGCCTCATCCATGATCTCTCCCTTAGATCCCCATAGAGAGGGATCCACATTCTCCTAGATTGGGTTCTAACACCCAGGGTGTTTTCCCCTAAATCTGAAATTTGTCCTTTCATCCTTTCAGAGTTGACTCTGTCCTCTCTTAATGCCTCATCCTAATACTCCCTCACTTGTTTCATAACATCAGGCGTCATGATTATCTGGCAAGCCCTCACCGGAATTTGTTCGGGTCGTCCCTTCCGCTAAGGGTGTCACCAACCACATTGGCTTTGCCTGGATGATAATGAGTTTCACAGTCATAATCCTTGATCAGTTCCAACCACATCCTTTGCCACATGTTGAGTTCCTTTTGTTCAAAGAAATACTTTAGACTTTTATGATCAGTGAAGATGGTGCACTTCAACCCATATAGGTAGTGCCTCCAAATCTTCAATACAAACACCACCGCAGCCAACTCCAAATCATGGGTAGGATAATTGGCCTCGTGGACCTTTATTTGTCTTGAATCATAGGCTATCACCTTCCCTCGTTGCATCAATACACAACCCAATCCTTCATGCAAGGCATCCGAGTAGACTACCAGGTCCTCGTTCCCTTCAGGTAATGTCAAGACAGGGGCTTGTGTTAACCTCATCTTTAGTTCTAGGTAGGCGTTTGCCTGATCGATATCCCATTCATATTTTACGTCTTTCCTGGTCAGCTTAGTCAAAGGAGAAGCTATCTTGGAGAAATTCTGGATAAACCTCCTATTGTAACCTGCCAGGACAAAGAAAGTATGAATATCAGAGGGAGTCTTTGGAGGTTCCCATTGCATTACCACTTCAACCTTCGCAAGGTCCACCCTGATCCCCTCAGGATTAACCACATAACCCAGAAATTGAACTTCTCGAAGCCAAAATGCGTATATAGAGAACTTAGCATATAACTTCTCGCTTCTGAGCGTCTCCAATACTTCTCGAATACGATCCGCATGTTCCTCTTCACTTTTTGAATAAATCAAGATGTCATCGATGAACACTATTACCAATTTATCCAACATCGGCCGACATACCCGATTCATAAGGTCCATAAAAGTAGCTAGAGCGTTGGTTAAACCAAAGGACATGACGAGAAATTCGTAGTGTCCATACTGCGTACAGAACGCTATCTTAGGAATGTCTTGTTCTTTCACCTTCAATTGGTGGTAAATAGACCACACGTCTATCCTTCAAAACCAGCTGCACCCTGAAGTTGATCGAACAGGTCGTCAATCCTTGGTAATGGATAGCGATTCTTTACAGTCATCTTATTGAGCTCACGATAGTCAATGCTCATCCGCATGCTTCCGTCTTTCTTTTGACAAATAAAACTGAAGCACCCCATAGAGAGTTACTCTATCGGATGAAGCCCTTATCCAATAAATCTGGCAACTAGGCCTTTCATTCTACCATCTCTGAAGGAGCTAATCGATACAGTGCTTTAGCGACGGGCTGTGCTCCCGGTGGCAAATCAATTTGGAATTCGATTTCGCAGTCAGGCGGCACACTAGTCATGTCTTCAGGAAAGACATCAGGAAACTCACGCACTATCGGCACGTCTGATAATTGTGGCTCTGGCACATCCACATCTTTTACATAGGCCAAGTAAGCGTTACACCCATGTCTCAAGTACTTTTTAGCTGTGATCATCGACACGACATTCGGCACACAGCACACCTTATCCCCATGAACCATAACAGATCTACAATTGGGCGTTGTTAGACGAATTACCTTCTTGCTACATACTATATTGGCTTCATAGCTAGCTAACCAATCCATGCCTAACACCACATCAAAACCTCCTAAGGCCATAACATGCAACCTAGCAGGGAACTTACATTCTTCTAACTCAATCAGGAAATCCACAACCACTTCATCTACCTTAATGACTTACAATGGTTGTTTCTACATAGAAAGGCTCATCTAACTTTCTACTCTTATCATGCAACAAACGGAAAACGCAGCAGATACAAACCTCCTACTAGCACCAAAATCAAAGAGCACAGAAAAATATTCATGGTCTACCAGAAACATACCTGAAACTACTTCTAGATCTGCCCTGGCCTCCTCACGAGTTATGTTGAATTCCCTTGCCTTTGTCTTCGAACTATCACCCTTTCCCTTATCTCCAGCTTTAACCATTCTTGATCCTCCCGATTTTCCTTTCTTGCAGTCCCTCTCCACATGTCCCATCTTGCCACACTGGTAACACTTCACCACCTTGCAATCCCTAGCATAGTGCCCTCTCCCCCACATTTAAACACTTTCCAATCCCAACTCCACACTCCCCCAAATGACCTTTTCCACATTTTCTACAAGCACCTCCTTCACTTGTATTTCCTCTTCTTCCGGACTCATCCTCAACCTTCATCCCTTCTCTCCACTCCTAAAGTTATCACCTCAAAACTCTTCCCATTCCATTCTTGTTACCACTCCATTTCTCCACTTTCTTCTGTACAGGGTACAACCTCCCAGCTAAATCCACCACAGACCTAAATGTGCCTGGTCTGGCCGCAATCATGTGCCTTTTGATATCCACAGGCAAACGCTGTATGTATCTCTTGATCTTTTTGGATGCAGGAGTCACCATGTCTGGCAAAAGTCTTGCAAGCACATTAAACTTGGAGGTATACTCTTGATGAGTCATGTTCCTAGCCTCCAAATACACGAACTCCTTCTTGGTCTTGTCTAATTCTCGATGGGGACAATACTCCTCTAGCACTAACTCCTTCAACTCAGACCACTTTATTTTGGCTATCCATCACTTTCCTTCGGCCTGGACAATATTGTCCCACCAACACAATGCCGAGTCAACAAAAGAATGAGTGGCAAACTTAACTTTTTTATCTTCCTGACACTCACTGATTTCCAGCACTGTTTCCATCTCTCTGACCCAACGGTGACCAGCAGTATCATTGCATTTACCGTCAAAGATCGGGGTCTTGCACCTTTGAAATGCTCCATAATTGCAGCCTCTAGTCGTCTCTCTCTGAGTCTCGTTATCACTGTCGTCATCATTGACAACCACCTTAGGGTTTGATGGCTCCTCTTCAAATTCCTCCGTTCTCCTAGTGGACTTTTTAGAATTCTTCTCATTTTCCTTCTCCTTCTTATCAGTTTTTTCTCCATCCTTGACTGTTTTGATCACCTCAGTCGGTAAGAAATTTTGCATAACATTGTAGACTTCATTAGGGATAGCCTCCTTCATAGTGGATTTGAGGGTGGCTGATCCCTCATCCTCCGGGTGACTATGGAGGTCTGACTCCTCATAACAGTCTCGGGAGCCATAGTTTGCTCTGGGTGACACGTGGCTCAGTAGTACGCCCACCACGAGCACTTACTCGAGTTGCCTTCCCTGATTTACTACCAGCCATAACTAATTCCTATAAGATTCAAACACCAAAATGGTTATTCAAGATAATTGCTCAGATCATTCTAAGTACAGTAAGTCCTTAATTACAGTGGTCAAGTATGATTAACTACTTACCTTACCCTCCTGTCCCAAGCAATCACTATCCTAACACATGTCAGTATTCAAATCTAGAAGCACATAACACACATAGCACACGCACATAATCCTAGTTTTACTTGAAAACCTTTAGCTGATGGCACGTAGCTACTTGGATTGCCATCCTTCATTCAGTCCCATTTTCAATTTAAGTTTAGGTTTTGAAAACAGTTTACCCAATTCTCTTAAAACTTGGGCTCTGATACCAACTTGTAAAGCTCCATTCCTGGGAAACCTCACAGTTGGTTAATCACAGCATAAAATCATTTTAATAACATACAACGCAGCGGAAATAATTAAACATTCATTAAAACTTGGAAATCATATTGTACTCATACATCTGTCCATCATTTGTGAATAAAACATAGTACTTTTTTTTCTTAAATTACAATAAAAGACTTTGTAAAGAAGAATGCCATCCATTGTCCTCCAAGTAGCTCCTTTGTGCCATCCTTAGCATCAACATTTACCTGCCAACTATTATGCATAAAAGACCGTTTTGCTAAGTGGGTTCTAGTTTTAGTTACTATAACAAAATATAAACTTTATCCATCATATAATGACCATGCATACATCATAATACATAACATTTGCGTCTTAATGAGATTGCACAAAACAAGAGCTCCATGTTGATTGACGATCCTTGTCGGTACACATCATCATGGTAGCTAACCCCCAACAGTTGATCCACACTGCAAGGCACATAGCCCGCTCATGAATACAGATCAATCATCATACATCAGACTCATGTAAGTGAAGTCTATCATAGTGCTTGCAAGACTTTTTATCATGAAATGGGCTCGGTGTTTCACTTTTCATTAACATCGTCTTTCACTTTATAATATAATACTTAACTTAATAAGTACACAACATGCAAGTACAAGTCATAATAAAACATAATCGATCCCCCTCGAGGCAGGGGGGTTCGGGGGCGGCAGCCCCTGACAGCGAGGTCCTAGGGGCAGCAGCCCCTAGTGGGGTGCTGGGGCCGGGCTGCCTGGTCAGCGCGAAAATTTTTTATTTCAAAGTATTTATATGTTAGAGGACCATGTACGGACGGAGTACTAACTGATTCTGCGCGTATACCAGATCAAATAGTGCGGAATCCTATTTGCTTGGCGATCCAATGAGGGAGAACATAACTCAGATCAATCTAACGATTAAAGAAACATTAAGAACAATTAGAGCATGATCAACTGTGATATATGAACTTGGAACAGGTTTTCTTGAGTCTCTGGACGGCTAGGGTACGATTATGTGCGTAGGTATTCGAATTGTTTTGTTTTTCAATGATTAGATGGTATTTGTAGGTTAGGGTCTTCTAATCGTACCACTGAACCATTAGCATGTTTCAGTCATGCCACTGAATCATGCGATTGATCCATCCGCATGAATGTAGGTTTAGTAGTGCGACTAAGTCAATCTTATGTCTCAATCGTGCGACTGATCCAGTCTCCTGCTTTTGTCATGCGACTAGTCCATTAGCATGAAGTATTCATGCGTATGGTCCATTAGCATGGTCCATTCGCATGAGGACTTCATATGATTAAGTTTGAACACATTTCTTAATCATTATTGACTAAGAATTATGTACAACAACCACAAACCTATATAGTTAGTTCACTATAAATTATCTCATAATAAAGAATGAAATACTAAACATTATAAGCATCAACCACATATTGTATTTCATTCATACCCATTCATTACATATACGTAAGACATGAAAGACATTTTACATTAAGCTTCTAAACTAGGTACATATGTATCAACAAACTCCCCCTTGGACCTAGTTTACATCATTGTTTAACATTATTCATTAGCTCTACCAATTTCTTGTACTTTTCCTCTCTTGTAACTCCGGCATGTATCTCGAATGCAAAACAGAGTCTTATCACGTTCTGGAACTTGAGGGCTTGTACTATATCTTTCAAGTCATAGAAGGGTAGCCACTTGTATAAGGTATAGACATCGTCTGCAGACAAGTTGGTCAGCCACATAGGGTCGAACACCCGAATAGTTTCCGTTTTGCTCTCTCTTTGTAAGACTATGAATGCTCACCTGTTCTCTAATCATAATATCACCACTTGAAGTGTAGAGTGAAGTCCTGTGGCATTTCTCTTAGAGGATTTTGGACATTGTGCGCGGAGGACTCCACTTCAGCACTACTTTAGGGTTTCTAGAAATGGGATCCACTTCAGACCTTCTGATGTACCTCTTCAGTTGTTAAGGTCTGAAGTTTACCCATCTGGTGTGGTATTCTTTTCTTAGTGCATCCTCAAACCAGCCTGACATTTTCCTCGGATCAATATATAACAACTTTAGGCATGCCAGCTGGTTGAGCTCTAAACCAGGGAGAGTCTTCAGATCATGTGGGAATCTGAAGTACTCAATTCCCTTCTCCCTTTTAGCTGCATACATGTTAAGATTCTCAAGATATGCCCACGTGATAATCTTGCCTGCCACCTTTAGATGTTTCTTGACCTTGTATAACTTGGTGTAGACATTTGACTTTTGAGCAATGCGTTAGGCTCGTATCTGAGCAAAACAAGCCACCCATTCAGCCTACTTTAAATCAACCTCAGCGTCTGAGGCTTGGGCTTGGTTCTCATTCTTCTCAGTTTCCTTTTCCATCTCATCCACTTTATCAAAGGTACCACTGCCAAGAGTATCACCCAAGTTGGGGACCACATTGCCCTCTCGGTCAGTGTACTCTGGATAGTGCTCAGCGGTGACATCCTCAATCTCTATTTCATCTACGTCATTGAGCTTATCGTCACTTGTCACATCAAAGTAGGCGTATCTTTGACAATCTTATTTGGGCTTAGCCTGAACATCTGTGCAAGTTGCTCGTCAGTCAGGTCATGTATGATTTCTCCTTCTTTGGGAGTATAGCTCACCGACCTTCTGACTATCCCTTGCAAATCAAGAATCATTGTGAGTTGGGACTTGATTTGCTATAGGGGAGCAACATGATATTCATCTTGCTGAGATGTTTGATCTGCTTGATTTATACATTTAAAACACATCAATCATTAGTAATTAATCAAGACATTCAAACATTTGATAAATATATATAAACATTAATTACAAAATTTTAATACAAGATTCATTTACAAAAGTTTTCAAATACGTAAACATCTAAGCATTACTTTTGTCTTGAATTGCCGGTTTCTTAGCAGGTGGGGCTAGGATGAAGCTCCTTGGTCTTGATTTCTCTTTGTCCTTCTCTCTTGACCTTGAGTTGAGGCAGATGCAGCTGCATCTCCTTCTTCATCATTATCATCATCTTTCTTTGCCCTTGGCCCTTCATCTTCACTAGTCTCATCATCATCACTATCATCATCTTCATCATCATCATCATCATCATCATCATCATCATCATCACACCCTCTCTAATCTTTAGAGGCTCATCTTTCGATCCATTTAGTTTGAGCATGATTGTCTTGTTTGAGGCCTCTAAATCTTCAATCCTCTTTACAGATTGGTCATTAAGCTCCTGAAGTTGGGCAATTTGATATGCTTGCTGGGAAATCTGTTATGCTTGAGTAGCATTTAGCTCCACAAGCTGACTTAGCTTAGCAGCTTTTTCCTCATCAGTCGGTAACAGCTTCAGCACCATGCGGTTAAATTTAGCCAGCTGTTCCTCTACCCTAATGGGGGGGGGGTAGAGTGGGTCCTGTGGTGAAGGTGGTGTGGGTTGATGGTCCTGCTTGGTGGCTAGTGGTGGTAGTGGTGGCTGTGGTGAATATGGGTGGTGGGATATGAGTGGATTGTGAATGGTTGGTTGTAGTAGTGGTGGATGGGGGTACGAAAGTGGTGGTAGGGGGTGTGGTAGTTGTGTTGGTAGCTGTGGTCGATGTGGTGGTGGCTGTGGCAGTAGTGGTGGTGGCTATGGTAGTAGTAGTGGTTGTGGCAGTGGGAGTGGATGTGGTCAATGTAAATCTTTGCCTCTTACCCTTTTTGCCATTGGGGTGAGCCATCCTCTTCTTCCTGGATCCTTTAGAACCAGAGGCTCCCCCTTGGCTGCTGGGAAGGTCTGGGGTATAAGATGGATTTTTATCAACAGTAATAGCATCCCCGAACTCCCCTTGGCATCCACCAACCGCCCTGATCCCTCTCTCCGTGGCTACGACCCGGCTCCCCACCGTTCGCACCAGAGGCTCTTCTTCAGACTCCTCTTCCTCCTCCATCTGGAAATCAGGGTGAATTGGAGCAGACTCGGGTCCACCCTGACCATTACCTCCTTGACCAACATAATGGTCACCACCGTCAGAATCATCAGAGGGTAAAGAAATCTGCTTAACATCAGAATCACTATCGTCGTGGCGCCACTTCCTCCTCGCTGGCGCCACATAGTCATCTCGGGCCAGATGCCCAAACAACCTTCTCACCGGGGGCTTCACCTGCTTGCCCCGGTAAACCTTCATCCTCCCGAGGGTGGTGTCATATATGACCTCAAGAGTAATAGCATCATGACTCTCCTTAGGCAGTGAGGGCAGCTTCTGGTCAATAATAATCAACCGTGGGTACATACAGAAGCCCTCCTTACCCTTGGCTTCCAGGTTCTCGACCAGATAGGAGAAGATCATGCAAGAGAAACTGAATGGATGGTTCAGTACCAGTGCAACGAATGCATTGTGGATTTGGTCGGAGTGGTCGTCAAATCCTCCACGCCGGGAGGCTATGCACTTGAGGATCACATGTGCCAAATACTTAAAGTGGGGGCACATGTTTCTCTTGTTCAATACTCTGGCATTTTAGTCATCGGCGTACTTGATCCTCATAAACATCCCAGGACTGTCAAGGGATGTAGCTTAGTTGGGTGGTCTCCATCCTCACCCAGACCTATGACTCGTCTCAAGTCCTCCTCCGTGATCACTATATGTTGACCCAAGATTGAGCTCCATATACAATGAGCTCCACTGATCTGTCAACCCTGGCACTCTCCTAGAATGCCTGCTCGATAGACCTGTAAGGTGTGCACTGAGTGGAGATAGTGTTGAAGATCCATGATCTGCGTATAAAAGCTATAATCCTTGAGAACTCAGTAGTGTTCCGGGAAGTAGGATCAAGGTGGGCACATTTGTTGTTCTTGGTGTTTATAGTCCACCTTTCTGCCATGTTTCTGTAATATAAGACCCATAAACATCAGATTAATCCATAACAGAAACACTTGAAACTTAACCTATTTTGAAATCAGTCTAGTTCAATCATGCGATTGAACCATACAACTGAGTTCAGTCGGTTGTTTGAGTATGCGACTGAGTTCAATCGGGCGGCTGAGCATGCAGCTGAGTTCAATTGGGATATTGTGCTCATACGCCTAGTTCATTCGGCCAATTGAGTCATTCGCCCAGTTCTTTCGGCCGATTGTGTCACTCGCCCGATTCAATCGTGCAATTGAAGTTCATTCGAAGTGACTAGTCGCATAGCTCTCTGTTCGACACATTAACCCCGAATCTAGATCAAAATTTGAAGTTAAATGTTGTGTTTAGACTCGCAGAAACCCTAATTGTCACAGTATGTCTTTCATTTTAACCATTATACATGTTTATGTGGTCTATTTGATGGTTGTTAGTTATTTCTTGATTTTAAACAATTTGGGTCTGTTAGGGTTTATTTTCACCATGCATTTTGTGCAAATTCAATCACAAATTACCTACAAATGATGAAACTATAAGTCATTAACACAAGAGCAGTGAGAAATCGACTAAATCAAATTTTGGCCGAGTGTGTTTGCTTTTGGGCG
Source organism: Flaveria trinervia (assembly GCA_025506515.1). Lineage (NCBI taxonomy): Eukaryota > Viridiplantae > Streptophyta > Magnoliopsida > Asterales > Asteraceae > Flaveria > Flaveria trinervia. Next base: position 56,088,012 of record CM046448.1, on the reverse strand, counting down.
ATTTGGGAGCGATTAGGGGTGATGAAAATATACGACTGACTTTAGCCCTATTTATACTGATTTTATTTTCAGTCAAGCGATTGGACCTATTCGCCCGCTTCATTCGGGCGACTGGGTCTCGATGGTGCGACTGGCTTAGTCGGTATCATTCATTCGTGCGACTGGGTTCAGTCGTATGACTGACTCAGTCGGTCATCTCCATTTGTGCGATTGGCTCGTATTCATGATCCAATTGTGTGAATGGTTCAATCTCATGCTCTATTCGTGTGACTGGTCCATACTTATTGTCCAGTCGTGCGAATGACTCTGACTTGTTCATTTGATCTTATGCACTTTCAAACACTTATCCTTTTTACAATAGATAAAACAATATCAGCGATGATCATCTCAGACATGACGTTTTTAATTTGAAAATACTGTTGATCACCTCAGACGTGATCCTTTTACTTAAAACAAATTTGTCACCTCAGATGTGACTCATTTTATTTTTGAGTGTTTTGGTCACCTCAGACGTGACCCTTTTGAGTGAGTGATTCCCAGATTATGACGAGTTGTTGAGTCCGACTCTTAACTTACAATTTACTAAAATTAAACAGAACAACTTTGAAATCAAGAACAATAACAAGACATATTTTTGTATTTTGATTAGAGATGAAATTCAACCTATTAGAATAATTCTAATTGATTTTACTTCCTAGACAACACAACTTCAATTCTAGTTAATCATTCTGGTACGATTCATTTTGGAATCATATAGGTATATCAGAATCACTTTGGGACATTTTAATCAACAATTTTGATGCTTGATTATTGTTTGCACTTTTGGGCAATAGCAATCTTAGGAAATCATACTAGAGCTACAAGATGCACACAATGATTTTGACTTTCGAGAGTTGCGGCTCATGATGATTGTCAGTAAACTTGTCCTCTTAAATCCATAAACAGATTTTTGACACACATTGGTAATGATTTAAGGTTTAATTATTTCAACAAGCATTTGTGGATCCCTGATCGATGTCAAAGTACCACTCAAATAAGATGATAAATTGTATTTCTATTCACCTTAATATAGTTAGGGTAAGTAGGGTTGTCGAACCTCGTGGAATTAGTGGTCGGTGTATTGTAAATTGATTTATAAGAAACGATTAACTAAATTATCAAATTACTTAAACTATTGCCTCTTGGCTGTAAAAATTGGATTTTGGAATCATTAAGAAAGTAAATAAGAAAACAAATTGCAAAGGATTAAACTTGATTAAGAAGACAATTATAAGAAAGAGTAATCCACTTCGGGGTTAAAGTTTGGTTTTAGTTATCGTTTAGTTCAACTTGGTGGAAAATTCTTAATGGGGATTCTATACGTGTAATGATTAAGTGATAATGATAATCAAGACTTTGCAGGTCTTAATACACAATACCAATTCAATTAGTAACCAAAACTCTACAACCATACGATTCGTAAAATATCATATGACATTCAAATAAAGGTTAACCAAAACAATTGTTTAAATAATCAAAAAACAAGTTACACTTATAAAAGAACTTAAAGGTTCTAAAGTTTAATCCTAACACAAGTTTAACAGAAACGAGAACCTAATCACACAAAACCCATTACCCGAAGTAGATCACGATAAGTCTAGCCGCTCATTGTTCTTAAATGATCTTCAAAATCATTGTTGAATTGCATCCCGTATGATTGAATGGTGTTAGAATGATGTAGAATGGTGAAACACAGGTTTAGAAACAACCAAAATTCATCTCAAATCGTCCTAGGTCGAATGGGGGGCAAGTGGTGGGTGAAACCTAACAAAAACACAATTTTATAGGTGTTTCCCGGAGGCTCTGGCGTAGGCTACGCCAGCCAGCGTAGCCTACGCTGGAGGGTATTGTGCTGTTTTTTGGCTGATGCTGGCGTAGCCTACGGTGGCTGTAGTAGGCTACGGTGGAAACTTTTCTGCTGCATTTTGAATCTTCGTTTCTTGACCCCTCCAACGCCTTGTATCACCATGGAATCTTCCAACTTGGTTGTTTTACCTACAAAATCACTTCAAACTCCTACTTAACCTATTCAACATGATCAAATGCATAAATACGAGTAATCGGACTCAATATTTAACATTTAAACACTTAAAATATCATTTGAACACACTCACATCACATCCCCACACTTAAACTTTGCTTGCCCTCTAGCAAATCCATTTGAAACACAAAACAACAATATATAAACCAAGGTCCCTTACTATGTCTTAGATATGGTTCAAAGTCATACCCCATTCCAATTACAACAATCGTGTTTGGTTAACAAGTTAAACATGTTACATTTATTTCAAAATAGAATCCTCCTAATTCAGCCTAACAGGCTTCTGGTTTTTATTTTCATGCAACACACACCTCACTATTTTCACTCCACTCGGTTTATTTCTGGATTGGTGAAAATTGCACCAATAAATCACTCAAAAGGTCCACGTATGAAACTTTGTGATCATATGATTGAGTGATGATCAAACTTTCACAGTAACACATTAATAATGCACACATCAAAGGACTTATCGGTTTTGGGCTTAGGTTCGAGTAGGAATGTTTGGCTGTGAAAGTGGTTAAAATAATCAAGGTAAATATCACCGTTTACATTCTTATTAAAATAACTACTACTAAATAAAACAACAACCATGGGTACACATTTATCCCATACTTAGTATTTTTTTGCATTTTTCTTTTTTCTCTTTTTTTTTCTTTTTTTTCAATCGCTAACTATTACCAAAAATTAAATACTGATACACTTGGAATGTCATCATCAGTGGTGAATGGGTCATATTGGGTAAAAAGAATAATTTTTCTATCATTGTATTTTGTAAGGATGAATGGGTTGATTTGGGTTTTAATGATATGGGTTTAACAAAAGGAAAGGTTTAAAGCTCAAAAGGGGATACTAGGGAAAATTTTAGGCAATTGGTAACACATGAAAATAGATTGAAAGGAAAAGAAATCCTAGATTGCCTCTATCATCCATGTGCATTTATCAAGTCCACCCTCTTAGCATGCATCAAATCACACAAGTTCTAAAACAAAGAGTCATACGGCCTACACTCAACAAATAAAATAGGTTTTTATATGAACTAAAAATCTAGTAGGCTTCAACATCTCACCAAATTAGGAAATATGGGATGCTGATATGTGCATGAATTTATTACACCAATAGCTTGTTAACCACAATTAGGTAATTCTTACGCTTTCTAAAAACCTTGCTAAACATAATTCCTTACGCTATCATGGAATTAGACCATGACTAAGAACCCTTACTTCAAACAAGGTAAGAATCAATTGGTATGCTTGTTGTTTTTGTGTCCAATTAGATTGCTCAAAACAAAAATTGTAAATGTTTTCACATTTTCTTTCCCTTATCCCCACACTTGGGATACATTGTCCCCAATGTATGATATTTAGGTTAAATGCAAGGATTTTTTTTATCCGATCGATCAACATAAACGACTTTTCAACCCAATCCACCCAAGCACACATAGACATTCCCAACACATAATGCTAATAAAACCACCAAATTAACACACACATTACGTAAACAAACACATTAAACATAAAAGCATAAAAATTTAATTTCGGGTTGCCTCCCGAATAGCGCTAAGTTTTAGGTCTTCAGCCAGATCATACATGCGACCACTCATGGTGGTCGAGTAGGATGCTTGACTCATGTATTCTTCAAATAATATGGTGGGTCTTCAACTAGATTGTATTGTGGCCCAAACATTAATGCCTCAACTCTGTCTTTTATATGATCAAGTGGATCACCGACTTTTTTCTTCATTTTAGGCTTCTCATTTTTTGTTTCCATCATCATAATTGGCTCTTCCTCTTCTTTTAAATTCATCAATTTCTTTTAGAACACATGTTTAACCCTATCATACTCAAAACCATTCTCAATGTTGGTGTTCATACTTACACATGAAGTATAAGTAGGAACACACACTTTACTCATATCTTCCATAAAAACTTCATCATTAACAAAATAATTAACTGACTTGGAAAATACATCAAAACGTAATTTACAAGTTTCGTTAGTCATTTCAATTGTTTCATTCCGACAATTGATTTGAGCATTGGCAGTTGCTAAAAACGGTCAACCCAATATGACATTCGGTTGCTCGTTTGTCCTCACGGTGCATAATCAAGCACCATAAAGTCTACCGGTAGTAAAATTCTCCCAACTTGATTATAACATTCCTTACCATCTGCCGAGCACTTTTCTGAGTCAAGTCAGCTAACACCACAGTGGTGTTAACTTCCTCTAGAGAACTGAAGTCATACTAATCATATAACATACCTGGCAAGATACTAACAGATGCTCCATAACCCAAGAGTGCTCTTTTTATCTTCAATTTCCCCGCTTTGATTGGAATGATGGGTGCTCCATCATCACTATCTTCCACTGCATCCACTTTTTCTTCCTTATCTACAATTTGTTGTGGAAAAGAAGTAAAGTCATTATCAATAATTTTAGAGTCAGGAAGGATACTAACCGAATTGATGTGAACATTTCTCATATTTTTCGTGTTGGTTCCTTGATTTTGAGGATTGATAGTGGTATCACTCGGTAGCTTCACAGGGTTACATTTAATCTGGGCTACGCCCTCAGCAAGTTAACCCACTTGTTTATTCAAAGCTTTATAAGCTTTGTCTCTTATTTCATTTTCCCTTTTATTCTCTTTCATATTCTCTTTTATAATATTCATCAAAGCATCTAACTTTGTATTTGTAGACTCTTGTTAACCCATATGGTTATAGCTCCCTTGATTGTTTCCTTAAGAATATGAGGTTCTTGGATAACCATTTTGATTGTAATTCCCTTGTTGTTGGTTCTGATATGCTTGACCACCTTGATTACTACCTTGAAAATTAGGATTCATCTGGTTTGAAACATTTCCATACTTCAAGTTTGGATGATTTCTCAAACAGGCATGATAAGTATTGGAGTTCATATCAAGCTGCTTATTCTCTCCATATACTTGATTCACCATTTCATGTTGACTTAGAGGCAACAGACACTTTACCCTTGCATGCCCCAGTTCACCACATTCATTGCATACATTAAATCCAAATGAAGCTACATCTTTAGTCCCCACTTGTCCTAACTTAGCCAATTGTCTTTCCAAAGATGCAATTCTTTCTTTAGTCTCATAATCAATGGTGGTTGACCTTGTTGGAGCAGGCTTTGACCGTCTACTAGCTGAAGCTTGAGCTTTGGAATTCTTGCACATTCGTTCTACAAATTCCCAATCCATATCTTCATGATTAGATAAGAATGTTCCATTACTTGTAGAATACAAGTATTTTCTTTCTTCTGGTGTTAGTCCATTTGAAAATGCCTTAATCAATTCCCACCTTTCAATACCAGAGGACACATACGGATCAACTCCTTGAATCTTGTAAATGCCTCATGAAATTGCTCACCCATTTGTTGTTGAAAAGATCGAATAGCCTCTCTTGCATCACTTGTCTTTCCCATAGAGTAATATTCTTCAAGGAAAACCCTTTGCATCTCTTGCCAAGTATGAATACTATTGTCAGGCAAAGTCAAGAACCATTGCTTAGCTCTATCTTTCAAAGTAAATTGAAACAGTCGCAACCTCACTTCATCTTGTGTGAAGTGATTTCCACCAATAGTGCTACATATGGCATCAAATTCAACAAGATGAACATATGGTTCTTCTGTTAAAGTGCCTCTAAATGCAAGGAGAATAGTGAGATAATGAGGGCGCACATCAAAAGCTCTTCCTTTATGATTTGGAGGTGCGATGGGATTTGGATTTTCAGAAATAGCCGGTCTAAAATGGCTATCCACACCATGTACTTGAGCTCTTTGAGGTCTTCTTGGTTGGTTGAAATTGTTATTGACTCCACCTCGTTGTTGATTCATAGGTAGTGCATTCCATCCATAATGATTGTTCCCCCAATTATTATAATTCCAATTATATCCATTACCTACACCATGATTTCCATCCCAAGCATCATAATTAGCACCACGATCGTCTGCTTTGTTGTTCCACTCATCCTCATAGTCTTCATCGCCCGAGTGGACACTGTGCATGCTCACATAATCAAAGTTACCTCCTTGATTGATGTTATTTTGATTCGGGTTATTATTAGGTGGTGGTTGATTTAGGTTGTTGTTACGGATATTATTTGGTTGTGGGGGTAGATTTGGGTTTTGGTTATTAGGAAGAGGGTTTGGATTTTGAGGTGGTTGGTTATTTGGGTTATCCATTTGGATTGAATCAGAAGAACTGCTAGCTTCTTGATCAATATCTTATGAAATTGATGTAACTGGTACTGATTGATGCAGAATGCGATTGTACCTTGCTGATTTCTCTATCTCTAGATCGAATACTACTGGTGATTTCCTACCCGAATAACGAGGATGCATGCAACCTGTCATCTGCACGCTGAAAAATACCAAGCGTAACAAGGAAATAAAGAAATAAAGCAAAACAAGTAAACAAAACTAAAAACAACTCAAATAACAAAAAACCAAGCGCACCGATTCCCCAGCAACGGCGCCAAAATTTGATCGATGTCGAAGTACCAATCAAATAAGATGTTAAATTGTATTTCTATTCACCTTAAACTAGTTAGGGTAAGTAGGATTGTCAAACCTCATGGAATTATTGGTCGGTGTATTGTAAATTGATTTATAAGAAACGATTAACTAAATTATCAAATTACTTAAACTATTGCCTCTTGGCTGTAAAACTTGGATTTTGGAATCATTAAGAAAGTAAATAAGAAAAAAAACTGCAAATGATTAAACTTGATTAAGAAGACAATTATAAGAAAGAGTAATCCACTTCGGGGTTAAAGTTTGGTTTTTAGTTATCGTTTAGTTCAACTTGGTGGAAAATCCTTAATGGGGATTCTATACGTGTAATGATTAAGTGATAATGATAACCAAGACTTAACAGGTCCTAATACACAATACCAATTCAATTAGTAACCAAAACTCTACAACCATACGATTCGTAAAATATCATATGACATTCAAATAAAGGTTAACCAAAAAAATTGTTTAAATAATCAAAACACAAGTTAAACTTATAAAAGAACTTAAAGGGTTCTAAAGTTTAATACCAACACAAGTTTAACAGAAACGAGAACCTAATCACACGAAACCCATTACCCGAAGTAGATCACGATAAGTCTAGCCGCTCATTGTTCTTGCATGATCTTCAAAATCGTTCTTGAATTGCAACCCATATGATTGAATGGTGTTAGAACAATGTAGAATGGTGAAACACAGGTTTAGAAACAACCAAAATTCATTTCAAATCATCCTAGGTAGAATGGGGGGCAAGTGGTGGGTGAAACCTAACAAAAACGCAATTTTATAGGTGTTTCCCGGAGGCTCTGGCGTAGGCTACGCCAGCCAGCGTAGCCTACGCTGGAGGGTATTCTGCTGTTTTTTGGCTGGTGCACGCGTAGCCTACGGTGGCTGTAGTAGGCTACGGTGGAAACTTTTCTGCTGCATTTTGAATCTTCGTTTCTTGACCCCTCCAACGCCTTGTATCACCATGGAATCTTCCAACTTGGTTGTTTTACCTACAAAATCACTTCAAACTCCTTCTTAACCTATTCAACATGATCAAATGCATAAATACGAGTAATCAGACTTAATATTTAACATTTAAACACTTAAAATAACATTTCAACACACTCACATCAATCCTACGCTTATATAGTAATCAACGTTCCTCAGGAGACTTTTGAGCGGTCTACAGGTATATTACAAAAAGAAACTATTCTAAGAGCTTTCAAAGAGATGCTAAGCCTCAGGTCAGTGCCACCGCAGAGCAGAGAGGCACAAACAATAATGAATTCTCGAATATTTAGGTTATGCTTATCCTTAGGCAAGTGCCACCACACAGTAGAGAGGCATACAAACTATCTTCTTGTTTGAGCAATTATTTTCTTTTTGCACATATCATACCAACAACATAGGTCATTAGCTTGATTGCTTTTTGCATTTTTCTTGTGCTTTGCTCAAATCTTATGGTCATCCACACACATTTGTGGCGTTTATTTTACTCGTTATCCCTTATTGGAACTTCGTTGATTGTGTTAACCAGGGATAAGATGGGAACCTATAGCTTGTTGAACAACTTAGTTTGTGCTTGAAATCACCAATAAGGTCTACTTATCTATTGTGTTGAATCTACCGACACATCATCTAATGAGCTAACAACCTCTAGGTCTACTTTCTCTATGTTACCATAGTAGCGTACTAGTTTAACTATCATCTTTCCTTTTATTTTTCTTTCACTTTTCAAACTTAACTTTGAATTTTGCATCTTAAGCAGTTAAACCTTTTGAAGTCCCAAATAATATGTTCCCTATGTACTATCATATTCCAAATTTGTTGAATCAGTATCACAGATTTGATTACTTTCCTTTTAGCTAAGTTGTCCTCCTCCCTTGTTTTTAAGTAATTAAATAAAACTACTAAATTAATACTAATCTAACTTATTCTCCCCCTAAAGTTCTAAAACCGAAAATGTTTTTGCGTTTTGAATTTTAATAGGCGAAGAAATAAAATAAAATAAAATAGAATAAAATAAAATAAAAATAACTCTACTCGTTGGACTATGTACTGTCATCTTCTGGAATCACTTCACATTTCATTTTCACACCGTTGACCTCTAATAGATATAAAAGTCTTGCTTTATCAAAAGCTTTTGTGTAGAGGTCAACGCGTTGGAAGTCCGTATTAATTTTAACTACAACGATTAAATTCTTTTCAAAACAATCACGTATAAAGTTATATTTAATTCTGATGTGTGTAGTTTTTTGATGTTGGACATGATTTTTACTTACTGCTATAGTAGCAGAATTATCAACAAATATAGGAGTGTTAGATAATTTCAAACCGTAGTAGCACATTTGCTGTTGAATCCAGATGATTTGTGATTAGCAACTTGCAGCAGCAGCGTATTCAGCTTCACAAGTTGATAGAGCAACCAATGTCTGCTTTTTACACTACCAGGTGACTAATCTTCTCCCAAAGAATTGACATCCTGCAGATGTGGACTTGTAGTTCATTTTGCAGTCGCCATAATCCGAATCGCTATACGCTGTAAGCTCAAAGTCATCCTCATGAGGATACCACAACCCAAGTGTTGGAGTACCCTTCAAATAACAAAATATCCTTTTGACTCCTATGAGTTGGTTGACTTCCGGTTTCACCTGATATCTGGAGTAGTGACACATTGCGTACATGATATTAGGTCAGGAGACAGTGAGGTACATGAGGGATCCGATCATTCCTCGATACATGGTGGCATCCACTAGATCACCATTTTCGTCGGGTGCCGCATCGTGGTTTGTAGCCAGTGGAGTCTCAGCTGCCGAAGCATTCTTCATATCGAACCGACTTGAGAATATCGCCTACATACTTGGTTTGATGTAGAAATATCCCCTTTGGTGTCTGATCTACCTATAACCTGAGAAAGAACTTCATCTCCCCCATGGCACTCATCTCAAATTCAGTTTTCATTAATGTTTCAAATTCTTTACATAATGCTTCATTTTTGGAACCAAAGATTATGTTATCAACATAGATCTGAACTAGCAGTAACTCACCATCCTTTTCTTTGATGAAGAGTGTACAGTCAATCACTCCTCTACAATAGCCGTGTTTCAAAAGATGAGTCTAGAGCTTTTCATACCATGCTCTTGGGGCTTGGTGGAGCCCGTAGAGAGCCTTATCCAGCTTGTACACTCTGTCCTGATGATACGGATCCTCAAATCCTTCTGGTTGACTGATGTACACTGTCTCCTGGATTTCACCCTGAAGGAATGCACTAATTTACAACTAATTGATAAACTTTGATCTTCATGTAAGATGCATAGGCTAGGAAGATATAGATTGCTTCCATTCTTGCTACAGGTGCAAACACTTCATTGTAATCAATACCCTTGACTTGTCAAAATCCTTGAACTACAAGTCGAGCATTGTTTCTTATTATGATCCCTTGGTCATCTTTCTTGCACTTCAAGACCCATTTAGTACCGATGACCTTACCACCTTTTGGTCTATCCACCAGTGTCCATACTCCTAACTTCTTGAATTGAAGAAGTTCCTCTTGCATGGACTCACCCATGCCTCATCGTTTAAGGCTTCACTAACATACTTTGGCTCAAATTGAGACATAAAACATCGATACGCACCATCATGAAGATATCCCTTTTGCATTACTGAGGCATAATCAGCTGAGTATAGCTGATTTATAGTCTGTACTCCTGATCGAACATCTCCAATGACATTGTCCAAGGGATGATAAACATTTAGTCATGATATAGGAGTGGTGAGAATAACTACCTCATTATCCAGATTGTGAACACCAGGTTCAGTATCTGAGGTAGTGGGAGTGTGAGGTTCCGATGTCAAAGGCATCATGCTTGTGTACTAGCAGTAGTAGGAACCTGTTCCTCCTGATCCACCTGATCATTTTCTACATCTTCATCATCAAAGGAGGAGTCACTTACCTCAAGTGCTCCCCCTGAAGAACTAGAAGACTCACCTTGTGAAGCTGAGGTTGTTGAGTCTAGTGATGGTGTATTTAACACATCGTACATCATTCTGGTCGATAACTCATCCTTAGTAGGGGAGAGAGGGATGTTGAAGGACTTAAAGAATCCATCGTATTCAAAAAAGAAACAGGGTCCTTTTCCAGCAAGGGGGGTGGTGTATCTCTATACATCAACATTGCACCACACTTCTACTTGACCCGTTGAGTTGTTATAAACTCTCTTATTTGGTATGTTGAATCCTAGGAAAATTCCTTCTTCAACCTTCTCACTGAACTTCCCTGACTGAGTTTTCTTCAACAACGTACATGGTGCGCCAAATGGTTCGAGGTACTCCAGATTTGGTTTACGTCACTGGAGCAACTCATAGCACATTTTACCATGACGTTTGACCACCAAGACTCGATTGATGGTGTAACATGCGTTAGCTACTACCTCATTCCGAAATTGGATAGGCAGTTTCGAGTCTGCCAGCATCGTCCGGGCTGTCTCTATCAAGCTTCGATTCTTTCTCTCAGCAACTCCGTTCATATGAGGAGTGTAGGCAGATGTGAACTAGTGCACAATTCTTTTTTCTTTGCAGAATGCCTCCATCCACTGTTCTTGAACTCGGTACCGTTGTCTGAGCGAACTTGCCTTACCTTTAGCTTGTAGAGTGATTCCAATGTAGTTACCAGTTCTTTGAATGATACAAATGTCTCTGATTTGGAATTCAAAAACATCACCCAAGAAAATCTTGAGTAATCATCCGTAACTACATAGCAGTAAAAATCGCTGGCAATTACTAACTGGGCCAAACAAGTCCATGTGAAGAAGCTCAAGAGGCAGGTCAATTGAGTGAACTTTCTTTGCCTTATAAGACTTCTTTGTCTGTTTCCCTTTTTTACATGCGACACAAAAATCCGGTAATTGGAAGTTCTTAACATTTACTCCACGCACTAGATCATTCTGGATCAAGTGATTCATCTTCCATGGATTAATGTGTCCTATTTTCCTATGCAAGGAGATGGAGTCTTTCTCCATTTCCTTTGACAAGAAGCATTGTACATTATGATTGGTTGTGGAGGCCTTTGATAGGTCCAAGACATATAAATCGTTATATCTTGAAGCTGACATTAAAACTTGGTCCTCCGGGATAACGTAGTCCTTTTTTAGATAATAGCACTTCTTGTTGTCAAATACAACTTTGAATTCTTTGTCACATATCTAGGAGACAGAAAGTAAGTTATTTTGAAGTTGTGGAACAGAGTTTACCTTATCAAACTTAACTTTCTGGTTTCCCACTTTGCCTTGTGCCATGATAAATCCTCCTTTATTTCTAGCAAATGAAACATGCCCCCTTTAATTTGTTTGACATCTGACAAGAGAGACAGGTTCCCAGTCATGTGGTTTGATGCCCCACTATCAACAATCCAGGTATTTGACAGGAGACAGGTTCCCAGTCATGTGACAGTAGCACTATAGTGGACACCCGGCACATTCAAAGGAAATCATTAGCTTAGGTTAGGGACCCAAGCCTTAACTAGCTTGGGTGACCCAGAGGGAAACACACATCATAAACTAAACCCACTATCCATTTGAGGGTAAAGGAAAATTATTTTTCTTCTTATTCTCATTATTAGACACTAGACTTTACTTTTTTTTCCATAAGCTAGTTTTGTGTAAGGCCTGTTTCTGATAAACAAACGATTGGCTTACAGTTTGAACTTTATGTTCACTAATTCTTTTTGGTGGAGTGATAGAACTCCTTTTTGAAGAACATGGTTTAGTTCATGAAGTTCAATTTTCTTTCTTGGTGTCTGATAATGGACAATTAGAAATGATGTGTCCATACTTTCCATAATTGTAGCATGATCTACTTTCTACATGTTGGTGGAACTATTTCTGTGGGGAAGTGTATGACATAGGTGTGACATTTGTCTGTTTGGGTTTGGGCACTTCTTGTTTAGATGTTTTTGCTTCTTTAACAAAATTCATTGTTTGAACATTTTTAACATCTTTACCCTTTCGTTTATTTGGACTAAGACATGGTGCACGTGGTTAGTTAACTTGTTTGGTCTTTTTAGGTTGAGAAATAGACATGTTTGAACCTGACTTACCTTAACCTTTTCAAATTGTTCATCCAAATTGACAATAGGCATCTTACTTTTAGATTTCAAAGTGGCCTCCTTCTGTTTAGCGACAGATTCCCCTGATTTACTTGTGGAATCTGGATCACTAACTAGAGGAGTGGACACCATATGATCCTTGATTGGGTTGTTATTTATTGCTCTACATTTAGCATTCAATAAGATCTCATGTGGTGGTGGAACCACTTTGTAACCCAACCCTCCCCATTGTTACGTTCTTTCACAAAGTGCTGGACTATGTGAGAAGAAATGGTCCAACTGTGCAGTTTTTGTTTTAATAAGTTGACTTCGACTTCCATAACTGCCTTTTCTTTCTTTGTTTCTTCTAGGGAGTTTAAATAAAACTTTATGTCATTTGCTTGATTAAAAGCAACAACTTCAGTTTCCCATAGTTGTTTATTTAAAAGTTCGATCTTCTCTTTATAACTGTGCTTATTTTATTTTAAAATCCGGTTAGCTTCTGTGCATAATTGTAAGTCATTTACTAAGATATCATTGTGATCTAATAACCTAGCAAATTTTGAATCCATGCTTTCCCTAAATTTATTACATTCATTACAAGAATAACTATCAAAAAGTTGGTCTTTGGTACTTACCTATGAAGATTCGGTTGAATTAGCCATCATGGTAGAGTTTGACTGTTTAGGTGCTGGTGATTCTGAATAAGTTGTTCTAAGACCTTCTTCACTCAGGTGATTGACCACATTCGCAGTATCTTTATTATTTGACATCACTAGGTTGCACTGCTATTTCACCTTCGCTTGTAGAGTCGTCATCCAAACCCTCAACACAAGCAATGTTGGATTCTCCCGGAGATATAAAACGAAAGGTCCAATATTGCCTTTCGTCTTCTTGTGTAGTCAAGGCCTAAGTGTCCTTGCTTGATGAGGTAGCACCACTGTGGGTTTGTCTTGACGATTGAAGTTTAAGAATGGATTACCATTACTTGTGTTCTTGGGCTTAACACATTCACGTTTAAAATGCCCCTTCTCTCCACAGTTAAAACAGGTAACTTTGGTTTTATCGAAACCAAAGGTAGTGTCTTTTGTGGCTATCAAGTTCTGTCCAGTCTTTTTCACAAACTTCATCGCCCTCCGGACAGCACTAGCCAATGCCCACATGATATCCATTCTTTCGAGTTCAGTTTCATCCACCTACTCGTAATCTTCATCTGCGAGATGGCAGTTTCGAATCTTCCCCACAACTAGTCCATCATAGGAGTGAACTACCACTGCTCGTAGATCCATATGCTCCTTTGTCACCTCCACAGTAATATTACCGAGATTCTCGGTTCAACTTTGTAGTATTTGCTTCAGGTACTATATATTGGGTGCAAGATGACCCTGACGTTTCCGATCCTGAAGTAGTGGCTTGGGAAGGAGCTGCGGAACTAGACACAAATGTCATTTGAAGTGGTACTCCTGAACTTGTTGGAGTGGGAGATGAGTTATACAGTGATGGGTTCTGATCATATGATCCTTTATAAGACCTATACATCATCCTTAATTCTTCCTCTCTCAGCTTCAGAATGAAATCATTAATATCCAACTTCGCCAGCATATCATTCTGTCTTAGATTTGACACAAACGAAACCCACTTCTCTCGCAATCCATCTACAAAACTTGACACATTGTCTTCCATGGGCGTGGTTACCCCATGAGTGTGCAGCTCACTCATCAAGTGGTAGAATCGGTCAATGATGTCATCCAGGCTCTCTTTTGCTATCGAAGAAAAGTTATCAAACTCCTTCTTCAGAGCCTTCGCCTTTAATGCCATCAACGTTGCATTCCTGCCATAATGTTTTACCTGAGCCTCCATAATTTCTTTGCTTGTTCGTTCTCAGAAAATGGATGGAATATATCCTTAGGAATTGACTGAGTCAACAAAGCATACACCTTCTTTTCTGCATTGTATTTCACCTTTTGGCTATTAGTCATGCCGCCCACAGTAAGTTTAACCCCATCAGCACCAACGACATGCTATAACTTGTCTTGATTGTAGCACAATACAACAAAGAGGAGATTTACCAAACTTAATCAAACAGTAAACTGGATTAACCACAAGTGAGACACTAAGAACACAAGTAATATATGAGACGGAACAAAAGAACACGAGTGTATGGCTTTTAAGAATGTAGTATATTGCTTTCTCTATGTTCTATTACAAGTGTTACAAAGCATATTGGAAATATAGAAGAACATGAGATACTTATACTACATCCTACAGCCGGCTATACTTTGAAAGCCAGCCGGATACAATTGACTACACACAAACAAAATCAATTATAGAGTCAAAAGGCAGATTGCCTTTTGACTAGTGACTATGACATGCCATAGCTCACATCCTTATCTATTACAAAAAGGATAAAGTACATGAAGTAGAAAGTTACAGACTCAAGACCTGAATGTATAGTTACCAAAAGCATGGACCTGTTCACTAACTCATGTAAGTTGGTGACCTTACTGAGATGCAGCGGAAAGGTGTCCAGCTTTATGGAAAAGTACATCAGATAAAGCATGTGTCAAAAGTCTTTGGAAGAAATCTGTTTTCATAAGTTGAAGCTTCGGAAGACTTTTTCTCTGAGGCTTCGGAAGAGTTCACATTTGGCTTCCGAAGATATTGGTCTTGGCTTCGGAAGATTTCACACTTAAAGTATTTCAGTTGCATGTGTGAAAATTCCTAAGCATTTTTCTTCAATGCACTTGTGCAATATGCAGGATAGACTTTGGATGTTTGAGTTGCATCAGCCACTTCATTAATCTCTACAAACACCCCCTAGGCTGATGCTACCAAAACACTTAGTAGACTTCAGATATCAATAGTCCTCATTAGGATGATCACCATTCCTTTCTTCATAAGGTGATCAGGATCCTTCAAACTGTCAAAATGTCTTCTCATATCAAAGAGATCATGCAGAGGCAACTAAAACATATCTTGCCATGTGTAAATGTCTTCAGTGCCTTGATCTCTAATGACATGCCATCTTTCTAGATTTGTGGTGTATGTCTAAGACAAGATGGGTCTTCTTGATGCTAGAGGAGCTATTTGAATTGGAGTTGATGTAGCATCCTCTGGCTGCACATCCTTAGGATGTTCTGACTCATCATGGGGTTTAGAAGAGGGTGTAGTCTTCTTCTTTGGCTTTGGTTTAGAAGCCATCCTCTTCATTCCCTTTACAGGTTTTAACTGAGAAGATTGGCCTGCAGTACCAAATTGAAC
The DNA here is from genome assembly GCA_025506515.1 of Flaveria trinervia. Taxonomy (NCBI): domain Eukaryota; kingdom Viridiplantae; phylum Streptophyta; class Magnoliopsida; order Asterales; family Asteraceae; genus Flaveria; species Flaveria trinervia. The sequence goes on along the minus strand of CM046448.1, from coordinate 56,072,074 downwards.
TTCACTGTCTTTCTCAGTTAGGACTTCCTCTCTCTCAGGCTCAGAAGGAGAGGGAGGTTAACCCTGCTGTGGATCAGAAGATGAAGCTTGCTGAGTTTCAGCAGGAGGTCCAGGTTGTGTTGTCTCTGGTTGTTCAACCTTAACCTCCACTTCAGGTGGGGCTTGACTTGGAGTGGAGTGTAAGTCAATGAGCTCTCCACTTTTGATCTTCTACTTGATCACCCGAATATGCTCATCCATAGTGGATAGAGACATGCGGCCAAGTCTCCTTCTGGAGAATCCATATAGCTTCAAGAAGCTCATCATCCTCTGCCTGTCAGCAGACTTCTTCATGCTATTTTGGATGATGGCTCTTGATTTTGCAGCTTCTTCCCTTAGCTTTTTCTTAGTTGTCTTTCTGTCCTTGATTATCTCAAGTTCAAGTGGTTTTAAGTACTCAAACTCAACATAGTCAAAGGACAGAGAAATGAAACTGTCTATGTCATAGTTCCTTGTCTGTAGATAATTTATCCTAACTGCCGTTAACTCATCATTCTGACTATCTGGTATGGGGGCAACCCTTATAGCAGACTCCATGAGTCTTGAAGACACAGTAGAGGAACTTTCTCCCCTCAGTCTCCTTTTCCTCTCTCTCTTTCTCCTCCTCCTCAATCTCCTCAGATGTTATCTTTATGTTCCCTTTGTCACGCACAGACCTTTGTGACTCAGGGTGGAGAGAACTTTGGCCTTTATTGCTTGATGCAGCTTCTGAGCTCTGTCCAGAGAGAGGTTGAGAAGCACCTTCACCAGTAGGTGTCTGAATAGGAGTGTGGATCTCTATAGTAGTAGATGATGTGGAGACAGGGCTCTTAGGTTCTGCCACTGGGCCTTCAGCAAGGTTTCCCCTATGAAACTAATCTTAGGGTCTGCCATAACATCTAGTTGACCGATGGCATTGACTGATTGCCTGAGTCTTCTTCTGAAGCTGAACTCTATAGTGATCCTGTCTTGGATTCTTTGAGCCAGCCTGTCAGCTTGTCTTGATTTGCTTTGATTGACAAGTGGCATGTTGACTAGATCCAAACCTTTATAGTAGTTTAAAGTCTAAAAGTTTAAGACTTCTTGCTACCCTTGAACTCTTATGATGATTAGGGCTTTCATGTTGCCGTCATACATCCACCCAATGATGTGATTGGAAGATGGTGAAGATGACATAACCCTTGGTATCCCATCCTCAAACAGACTTTGTATGAAGGAGTCTGTGTAGTCCACATCAATGTGAATTTGAGGAGGTTGCTGAGAATGCACATTTGGAAGTGAGGATGGTGAGTCCTCAATGTCCATTCTCTCTGAAGAACTCCCAGGTCCTAGCATAGGTGAACTGGAAGATAGGTCAATCACATCCACAGGTTCTTCTATTCCTGGTTGAGCTCTTCTTAAGGGTCTCCCAACTAGTTTTTCCTTAAGATATGAAATCTTAAGTTGCTGATCATTGATCCTGTTGTGTAAGGTAGTCACCTAAGATTCAAGGTGACTGACCTTTGAGACTAAATAAGTGCATGTTTTAGACAGTTTGTGCACCTTTAGTCTTAGGTTCCCCTCATCTTCATCAGAAGAATCATTGGGGGATGAGATGATTAGACCAAAGTCCTCTCTCTCACCACCTGCTTCAGGTTCTTGGCTACTGGATTTCCTCTGCTCACTGGCAGTCTCAGTCGAGATGACAGTGGGCTGAGTTGCTATGGTTGAGGTCTTAATGATGTAATCACTTTCATAAGTGAGAGCCTCTTCCATATGGACATCCTGAACAGGTTCAGAAGTGTCCACCTCAGTAGTAGGTGACTGATGTGGGATAGATATAGGAGACTCAAGAGCATTCATCTCTCTTTGAGTAGGGGTAAAGAAGAGAGACTCATTATACACACTAAAACCTAGATCTTCATAAGTATAGAAATCAAGGTTGGGAATTGGTTGGTTGAGATCTATAGGCTGGGGATGGTAACTGTCCCCTGAAGGTTGATCACTTGAGTGTTGAGACTCAAAGTGATGGCTTAAGGCAGTTGGGCTAATGAGGTCATCAGGTTGAGTATGAGGAACCTCAACACTGATCCTTGAAGAGATGGGAGTGGTCTGCTCCTCAGGAGAAGTGGGAGCTCCAGTGTCCACTTCTGCCTGTAAGGGTGAGTGTGTGGGGACCTCCACAGACTGAATAGTATGAGCAGGGGTTCGTTTTGATTTTCTTTGGTAAGTGAGGGTAATTTGAGGCTGTTTTGGTGGTTGGGATGTAGCAGGTGTGGGTTCAACACTAGCTTGTGCTGCTAGGTTGTCACCTTGAGCAATGAGCTCTAACATTTTTCAGACTAGGGTTGTTTCTACCCAGAGAAGCCAACAGTGGGCTTTCTCAGTATTTAAAGATGTCGGGCTTCATCTATCCCAGTTTAAGAATGTCACCTGTTTCCCTTAATTGCGAGCCCAGTTCAAAGTTAAGAATGTACTGGACATATCTAGGAAACATGTAATATTCTAAGGAGTCTAAGTTAGCAAGCAATTTGGTATAAACAAACTGAGAATACCTGAACTTGACCCCTTGAACCATTCCATGGATGATGAAGGAGAGATCCTGAGGAATCTGGTCCCATCCACCATGCTTGTTTGATAAGCTGTGGATGACCACATGGAGCAGGAATCTCCACTGGGATGAGACCTTCCCTTTCCTAAAGGTCTTTACAGAGAAATCTCCCTCATATCCCATCTGCTTAAGGAATGATTAACAGCTTCCTTTGGGAAGAACACCTTACCTTCTTCATCATCCAGCTGAAGATACCGGTTGATGATGGCCGGAGTGATGAAAATTGTTCTCCCCTGCACTATGTCAGATAGTGCCTTCTCCCCATCCATTATGACCTCTTGGCAGGTCTTCCAAAAATCAAGCAGCTGATCCTCATAGAGAGGAGGATCAATGGTTAGGGAGGTTAAGTAGTTGGACAAAGCTAAGAATCGACAAACCTTTGAGAAATGAGGATCTTTCTTAGAGCTTAACAGAGCAACATGATTATGTTGCCTGTGTAGCTGCATGGTAAAGTTGGGATCATTTCTGTGAACGAGATTGGCCATTGTGAGGTAGCTTAATGATGAAGAAAGAAGGAAGAAAGAAATTTCAGAGAGAAATTTGGGTTTTAGGTACGGGGAAAGAAAGAATAGATGATAGAATAGGGATTTCAGATAAAGTTTAATGACAGAGGATAAAGTTTGAAATCGGAAGTCGGTCCCACCTCTAAAAAAGTAGTTTACTTTTGCTCAAAAAGTAGTTTTCTTGGAAATTAAAAAGCTTCCGAAGGTAAATTGTTTTCGGAAGTTTTAATTAAAAAGCTTCCGAAGCTAAAATGACTTCGGAAGAGTTTCCTGAGATTTTTGAGAATTTTGTTTCAGAAGAGAAATTAAAACTTGGTTGCTTTGTATATGAAACAACAAAGCTTCCGAGAGTTAATTTTGCTTTGGAAGAAAATAGTCCTTGAAAATGAATAATTTTGTTTCAGAAGAGAAATTAAAACTTGGTTGCTTTGTATATGAAACAACAAAGTTTCCGAGAGTTAATTTTGCTTTGGAAGAAAATAGTCCTTGAAAATGAATAAGTGTCTGAGACAAGTATTTAAGCTTCGGAAGATAGATTAAAAATCTCTTCCGAAGGTAAATTTCTTAGACAGTTATTTAGTTTGAAGGCATGATTTGCGTCCGAAGTTAAAAGCATAACTTCCGAAGGATAAAAATATTATCAACAAACTAAGGAAAGTCTTCAGAAAGATAATTTTATCTAGAGAAAACATGAGCTTATGAAAGTGATAAACTAGAAAACTTAGGACATATATTTTAAGAAATAATAAGAATTAGTTTTAAGAAAAACTTACTCAAAGTTGATCATCCCAATAGCTGATATTAGATATTTAAATCTCTGTTCATCAAAAGCTTTTGTAAACAGATCAGCATATTGTTCATTTGTGTGAACTTTGACTAGTTTAATTAATCCCTTTTCATGGTTATCTTTTATTAAATGATACTTGATATTGATGTGTTTGGTCCTTGAGTGCTGCATAGGATTCTCTGTGACTGAGACAACACTGTTGTTGTCTATATGAATGGGAGTCTCCTTGAAGTTTAACACATAGTCCAGCATCTGATTCTGAATCCAAAGCACTTGAGCACAACAGCTTGCAGCAACAACATATTCAGCTTTAACAGTTGACGCAGAGACACATGATTGTTTCTTGCATTGCCATGAGACAACCCTTCCACCAAGGAACTGACATCCCCCTGATGTAGACTTTGCAGTCATGTTGCAACCACCATAATCACTATCTGTATAAGCATACATATTAAAGTCAGGATTCTTTGGGTATCATAAACCAAGTGTTGAGGCACCATTGAGGTATCTAAGGATCCTCTTGATTGCAATGAGGTGAGACATCTTGGGGTTGGCTTGATATCTTGCACAAATACATGTAGCAAACATAGTCTCAGGCTTGCTAGCAGTAAGATACATAAGAGACCCAATCATAGCCCTGTATAAGTGTTCATCTACACACTCCTCCTCAAGGTCAAGTCCAAGGGAGTGGTTTCTGGCTATGGGTGTCTTAGCAATCTTACAATCAGTCATGTTGAATCTCTTGAGTATGTCCTGAACATACTTTGACTGACTTATGAAGATGCCATCTTCAACTTGCTTCACTTGAATTCCCACAAAGAAATTGAGTTCCCCCATGGCACTCATTTCAAATCTGTCTTTCATCAGCTTCTCAAAGTCTTTGCAGAGCTTTGGATTAGTTAAACCAAAGATGATGTCATCCACATACACTTGAACTAGCAGAATGTCATTTTTCTATCCTTTGATGAAGAGAGTTCCATCTATAGTACCTCTCCTGTATCCATGTTTACAAAGATACTCAGACAGTGTCGCATAGCACTTCCTGGGTGCCTGATGCAGCCCATAAAGAGCTTTGTCAAGCTTGCACACATAATCGGGATGATTAGGATCTACAAACCAGGTGGCTGTTTGACATAACCTCTTTATCAATCGCTCCATACCGAAAGGCACACTTCACATCAAGCTGAAAGACCTTAAAGTTGTTAGATGCAGCAAATGCCAGGAATATCCTAACAGCTTCCAATCTTGCTACTGGAGCAAAGATATCAGTGTAGTCAATCCCTTCTTCTTATGTGTACCCTTGACAACTAGTCTAGCTTTGTTCTTGATGATAATGCCTCTATCATCTTTCATATTCCTAAACACCCTTTTGGTTCCAATGGTAGTCTTCACATAAGGAAGAGGACAAAGGTTCCAAACTTTTTGCCTTTTGAATTGAAGCAGCTCTTGTTGCATAGCCTCAACCCAACTTCCATCCTTTAGAGCCTCATCAACTTTCTTTGGCTCTATCTAGGATAGGAAACAAGAGTGAAGACAAAAATTTGCTTCATGGATTTGTCCTCTTGTTCTTACCCCTGTGACAATATCTCCAATGATTTTTATGGTAGGGTGAGACTTATGGATCCTAAGCTGAGGGATCACAAAAAGTTGCTGAGAAAGATCTAAATTAGAGATATTTAGATCTGGCATAGATGTTTCTCCCACCACATCAGCACACTTTTCAAGAGAAACTTGATCCAAGTAGTGTGTGATATCATTGATGTTCTCATCTATGGTGTGGTTGGTAGCATCAACAAATTCTTGATCACTCTCACCACCACCATTGTTGTCTTCCATAATTGAGATATTCTTATCTGGTTGTGGAGCCTCTGAGCTAGAATTTGAAGGCACCCCAAATGTATCAGCTGAGTTTGTCGTTGTAGTGCTGATAGACACCTCATTTGCAGAAGTAGTTCCAATTGAAACTGAAGATGTGTGACTTGAAGATCTTCTCAGCTCAAATCTTGGATCAAGATCACCTGTATTTAGATTTTCTGTAGATCCTGAAACATTATCACAATATTTGTTAAAAAAGTTGGTAACTAAATCAAGATCAAATAACCAATCAGGACTAGAACCAACCACACAGGGTGTGTGTTCATTGAAAGTCACATTGGCCGACTCCTTAACATTTTTAGTTTTGAGATTGTATACTCTATAAGCCTTAGCTTGAGAAGTGTATCCAATAAAATGTCCGTCATCTGATTTCTCAGCAAACTTGGCAATTTGATCTTTAGTATTCAAGATGGTGCAAGGACATCCAAATGACCTGAAAAAATCAATGAAAGGTTTCCTCTTATGCCAAAGTTCATAAGGAGTCTTGCCATGAGTCTTGACCACTAAAAATCTGTTCTGCACATAGCAGGCAGTGTTGACTGCCTCTGCCTAGAAGGTGATGGGCAGCTTAGAGTCAGACAGCATGGTTCTTGTAGCTTCAATCAATGTCCTGTTTCTCCTCTCAGCAACACCGTTTTGCTTAGGAGTCCTAGAAGCACTGTATTGTCTTGTAATACCCATTTCATCATAGAATGTATCAAGGATTTGGTTCTTAAATTCAGTTCCTTGATCACATCTTATGATCTTGACCTTGTGGTCAGATTGATTCTCAATCTTTAAGATGAAATTCTTCAGAATCTCAGGAGTCTCATCCTTAGTTCTAAGAAAGAAGACCCAAGTGAATCTGGTAAAATCATCTGTGATCACTAAACAATAAGAGGTCCTTCCTAGACTCATAACACTGGTAGGGCCAAAGAGATCCATATGTAACATGTGTAGGTGTGTAGTCATGGAGTTCCTTTCCTTAGGCTTGTGAGATACCTTATGTTGCTTCTCTTTCAGGTAGGCAACACAATGGTCATTAGTTGTAAACTCTTTCTTTGGTATTCCAGTTACCAAATCATTCTTATTAATTTATTCATGTTCTTAAAGTTTACATGTCACATTCTTTTATGCCACAGGAAAGACTCATCACTATTGGCTTTAGACAGAAATCATAAAACTTCTCGAGAGGGAGATGTTTCTTGCAAATCCATCTTGTACATGTTCCCTTTCCTGGGGGCTCTAAGAAGGATATGCTCATGAGGAATGACCACACCAGGCTTGAGAACAAACTCTTTGACAAAGTTTACCTTTTCAATGCAGAGCTTACCATTTGTGACCATGCCCCTTCCTGAAATGTAACCACCTTCATCTCCTCCAAAAGAAACTGGTCTTTCATCAATTCTTTCAAAGTTCTGGAGTAGTGACCTATTGCCTATCATGTGCCTGGAACAACCACTATCAATGATCCAGACATCTTGTTTGTCTTGAGCTATCCCTACACAAAGAAAATGATTAGTTACATTTGGAAACCCAAGCCTTGCTTGTCTTGGGCTCAGAAATAGAAGGTAATGCAACAATAATAGATCTTATGGTTGTGCTAAGAGGATCTTGAGCTGTTGTTGATGGAGAATTCTCAGTCACTTGGTGTTTCTTAGACTTCCACACCACCTTTGGAGTCTTGGACATGACCTTCAAAACTTAAAAAGCTTTTGGAACTTTGGAAGTTTTGATGACTGAACATTTGGAAGATTTTGCAGACACTGCAGCAGACTTTAGTGCTTCGGAAGAACTCCTTTCTTTCGAGACCAACTTCTCTTCCGAGGGTAATTTTCCGCTTGCCTTCTTCTTAGATTTGGAGCTTCCGAAGGAAACAGGTTTTCTTTCCGAAGCTTGAATCTTCTTGGAACTCTTTGAAGTCTTTGTCTTGGTTATATGGACAGTACTTTAAGATTGTATGGACAATCCTTAGCAATGTGAGTGGTACTTTCACACATGACAAATGCTATTTTCTTCTTCACAAGAGTCTTCTGTTGGGAACAAGACTGTCTTTGGTCACATCCCTTCTCCACCTTCATCTTTGCAGATGTTGAGACAGTTCCTTTAGGCTAGGAACTGTTCTTGGAGTTTGATGGTCCAGGCTGTGTAGCAATGGTACACAGCAGATCAGTCTTCTTCTTGTTACTGAGATGAGTTGAATAAGAACCAGAACTCTTAGCAGGAGAGTTTTGGTTTATGTATTCAGTCCTTACTACTTCAAACCCTGCAGATATGAAAACTTGTTTCTGCTTAGAGTCAAAAGTAGCCTTGATCTCTTGAGCCTTCCTTGCCTTTCTTTTGCTCTTTCTAATCAAGTTCTTTCTCATGGACTTGGTCATTACAGTCTTCTTCTTCTCCTCAGAAGGATAGTGGCCCTTCTTAGAATTCTCCTCTTCACTCTTCTCAGAGGAATTCTTCACTATCTGTTCTTCAGCCTCTTCATTCATAGGATCTATGAGAGGAAGCTCATCTTCACAAGTTCCACATCTAGGAGGTCTTATAGACAAGATTGTGTGTGGAGGAGTTATCTCATTGGATCCCAGTCCCTGCCTATTTTGATAGCACACCTTGTTGTGCAGGGATGAGGATATCATGTTCTTGAAGGTCTTTTCTTCAATAACACTCTTTTCTGCCTTGGCTTTGCTGATCCAAGCTCAGCCTGGCACTCAGTCAGCTTGGTTATGAGATATTTGATTTGAGTCCTAAAATCTATGTGTTCATGTTTTAGAACTGAAATAGTTTTCTCTAGGTCCTCTATCTCTAGTTTATAATCATTTTCAGACTTTCTAAAATAGATTTTAAAATGTTTAAGGACTCAAGGTCAGATCTCATCTCCAAGTTATAGGACCTGTATCTATTGACTTTAGCAATGCATTCAGGAGTACAGAGATGTTCCAATGCCTTGGCTTCATCATGATCTACCATCAATGCTTGGTTTGGAGAAGCATCTTCCACCTAAAAGCTCCAGTCAAAGCCTCCTTCTTCAACAGCAATAGCAGCTTACTGCTTTGACTTCTCATTCTGGAGAGCTTTATCAGTGTAGTTAGGTCTGGACTGTGTTTGGCCACCACTTCTTTTAGGTGCCTTACACTCTCTAGCAAAGTGACCCATCAAGTTACTACTGTAACACTTGACTTTTCCATTGTCCAGGCCAAACTTTCCACTGGTTGCATTGCTTGGAAACTTCCTTCCAGTCCTCTTGTAGAATTTCTTCGCTCTATGAGTGAGAAGAGCCATCTGCTGGACTATTTCCATGTATTCTAGATCATCTGGATGAATACTATCCAGGTCTTCAAGAGTGAAAAGAGAGTTGCCACAGCTTTTATCAGAAGACATAAAAGTTTGAGAAGAGCTTGTCTCTTGGAATGGACTTTCTTGAGTGTAGTTCTCCCTAGGTGTCTCTGGGAAGGTGATGAAAGGACCCTTTGGTGAGTTGTCAGGGTAGCATATGAGATGATGTTTGGGTTCTATGCTATCCCTTTCAACCACATGTAAGGCTGAACTCATTTGATTATTGGAGTTGCCAGATGAAACTTGCATGTTCATCTCCATCTGGTGGCCACTGAGAATCCCATATAACTCTGTCAGAGTAAGAGTTTTGAGATTTTCAATCCTCTTGATCACCACACAGTAGTGTGTCCACTGCCTAGGAAGTGTGGACATGAACTTCCTTACAATGTCTTTGTTCTCAAGAGAAACTCCTCCATCCACAAGGGTATCCACAATCTCAACATACCCGAATATTGCTGAGTCATGGTTTAATATGTTTTGAAGGTGAAATTTTCAAACTGCTGCTTCAGGAGATCCTTCTTATACTCCTTGGCTTCAAAGGAACCCTCATACATCAGTTTCAGTGCATCCCATAGCTGCTTAGCTGTTTTGCACTTCTTGAAACCTCTGTACACAGAGTTTGGAAGGGCAGTTTGAAGGGACGTCATGGCTTTTCTGTCAATCTCTACTCTCTTCCTATCTTCATAAGAGTAGTTAGCCACATCCTTGGGGATCATACCAGCACCATTAGCAGAGGGGATGCTAGTATGAAAGGTCCATTTTCAATAGACTCCCACATTCTTAAATCAAGAGACCTAATGAAACCTTCCATTCTCAAACACCAGGTATCAAACTCATCAAGAGTGATTAGTGGGGACTTGTTCATGGTTCCAGTTCCATATCAGTCTTAGAAATGGCTGCCATTTGAAATATTTAGTATATATGTATGTGAGGGATCTTAAGATGGTGAGATCTTATATCAAGAGCCTGGAATGCTTTGATACCAAATGTAGGACCGGTGAGGGGGGTCACTTACAGCACAATACAACAAAGAGGAGATTTACCAAACTTAATCAAACAGTAAACTAGATTAACCACAAGTGAGACACTAAGAACACAAGTAATATATGAGACAGAACAAAATAACACGAGTGTATGGTTTTCAAGAATGCAGTATATTGCTTTCTCTATGTTCTATTACAAGTGTTGCAAAGCATATTGGAAAGATACAAGAACATGAGATACTTATACTACATCCTACAGCCGCCTATACTTTGAAAACCAGCTGGATACAATTGACTACACACAAACAAAATCAATTGTAGAGTCAAAATGCAGATTGCCTTTTGACTAGTGACTATGACATGCCATAGCTCACATTCTTATCTATTACAAAAAGGATAAAGTACATGAAGTAGAAAGTTACAAACTCAAGACCTCAATGTACAGTTACCAAAAGCATGGACCTGTTCACAAACTCATGTAAGTTGGTGACCTTACAGAGATGCAGTGAAAAGGTGTCCAGCATTATGGAAAAGTACATCAGATAAAGCATGTGTCAAAAGTCCTCGAAAGAAATCTGTCTTCCTAAGTTGAAGCTTCGGAAGACTTTGTCTCTGAGGCTTCGGAAGACTTCACATTTGGCTTTGGAAGATATTGGTCTTGGCTTCGGAAAATTTCACACTTAAAGTATTTCAGTTGCATGTGTGAAACTTCCTAAGCATTCTTCTTCAATGCACTTGTGTAGCATGCAGGATAGACTTTGGATGTTTGAGTTGCATCAGCCTCTTCATTAATCTCTACAGGTATGTCTCGAACCTTTGCTTCCATTATGGGTAATCATATAACGTTATGAGTTTAGGGGGATTATTGTGATTCCCAATTTCATTTTCCAGAAGCAATAGATTCCAGATACGAGAGTCCCTTCCGGCAGTAAACACTGAGTACTGATCTTCCATTTCGTTAAACTATGAACTTTAGATAAGACTTATTCACTCGTGCGAATGAAGAGGTCCGAATGAGTCAATCATGCAATTGAACAAATGCGGATGAGCCAATCATGCGATTGGAAAAATGTGGAGGAACAGTCGTGCGATTGGGCAAATGCGGATAGATAATGCGAAAGGGATTGTTCAGTCGTACGGATGGATGGACGACTGAGTTCAATCTTGCGTATGGGAGGTGCGATTGAGTTCAGTCATGCGATTGAGTCAATCGTGCGACTAAAGGCTGCTGATTTTGAAAATTCGAAGGTTTTTGGTACTTTGACACGAAAATACGATTTTTCATGAACCCTAATCTGCCGTAAGCCGAAAAACGTGAGCTTTTAGATCTAGAGACGTCGAAAACACTGTTTTACTCAAAAAGATGGTGTTTTGAAAGAAAAAAGCATGATTTTTACACCAAAGCCGATCGAATCAGACACAAAATCAAGAACCAAAGCTCTAATACCACTTGTTAGAGGACCGTGTACGGACGGAGTACTAACTGATTCTGCGCATATACCAGATCAAATAGTGCGGAATCCTATTTGATTGGTGATCCAATCAGGGAGAAAACAATTCAGATCAATCTAATGATTAAAGAAATGTTAAGAACGATTAGAGCACGATCAACTACGATCTATGAACTTGGAACATGTTTTCTTGAGTCTCTGGAAGGCTAGGGTATGATTATGTGCTTAGGTATTTGAATTGTTATGTTTTTCCACAAATTAGGTGGTATTATAGGTTAGGTTCTTCTAACGTACGACTGAACCATTATCATGATTTAGTCGCGCGACTGAATCATGCGATTGATCCATCCACACCACTGAACAGTCGTGCGACTGAATCAATCTTATGTCTCAATCGTGTGACCAATCAAGTCTTATAGTTTAGTCGTGCGACTGGTCCATTAGCATGAAGTATTCATGCATATGGTCCATTAGCATGGTCCATTCACATGAGAAATTCATATGATTAAGTTTGAACACATTTCTCAATCATTATGGACTAAGAATTATGTACAACAACCACAAACCTATATAGTTAGTTCACTATAAATTATCACACAATAAACAATGAAATATAAAACATTATAAGAATCAACCACATATTGTATTTCATTCATACCCATTCATTACATATATGTAAGACATGATAGACATTTTACATTATACTTCTAAACTAGGTACATATGTATCAACATTATATAACACATTTTCTTATAGAAAAAATTGATCTTCCAGATAAAACCTCATAAAAGCTTGGTTATTTAAAAATGTATATTTAGTATCCATAATAACCCCAAAACATAGAAAACTTACAAACAAGGGGATCTAGAACTCACCAGGATGCCGAGACTAACTTCTAAACTAAGCTTACAAGCCTAGGATCACACTACACAGCATACAGATAAGTAACACTTAAATGAGTTAATTTCTGCCTAAATTTGCTGCTAATTTCACTGCTAGATAAGCAGTTTTGCTGCAAGTTTCACTGACAGTTTCGCTGCCAGTTTCGTTGTCAGTTTCCCTGTCAGTTTCGCTGCCAGTTTCGCTGCCAGTTTCGCTGCCAGTTTCGCTGCCAGTTTCGCTGCCAGTTTCGCTGCCAGTTTCGGATGGTAGTTTCGCCCAACTTTCGTTGGAATTCCCTAGCTGCGAAATTATCTAAGAAACTATAGTTTCGCAGAAAACCCACAGTTTCGCAGCTTGAATATGCAGTTCCGCCGGATGCATAAACAGTTTTGCAGATCGCATAAAAATTACGAACCAGCTCGTTTTTAACCCAAAATCACAACTTTTTACGCCCAATGTCTTAGTTTATCTTCCATGAGGCTATATGTATGCTTTTTACATGTTTTCATACGTAAAATGTGACTTTTATGCGATTCTTTGCAACTTTTCAAAACCCAAAACCCTAGAATCTATGTGTGATCTAAAGAAGGGTTTAAAGGTGATTTTCTTACTTGGATTTGTTGCCCCTTTCTTATGGTTGATGCTCCAACACCCAGATATTCAATCTCTTAACATTAGAAGTTCCAAATCTTGAGTTTTCTTCACTTTCTCTTTCTACTTTATCTCTCTACAAATTTGGGAGCTAGGGTTTCAAATGAGGGAGATGGTGGCTGGTTAGATGGGTTAAAGGGCTGATTATGGGCCCTTAATCACTTAGGCTTTTGACCATAAGCCTAATTTAGCCCATAACCCATTTCCTTCCTTTATTAAATACCCATTAATTAAACCCATTATCCTCGAAGACTCATTTTGACTTTTTGGGGTGTTACAAGTCTCTCCACTTATTTAGGTTTCACCCTCAAAACCTGTTGGTCATCAAACAATTAGGGATGAAATTTCCTCATCTCCTCCTCGGTCCCCCACGTAGATTCTGATCCTTTTCTGTGTCTCCACTATACTCGTACTAGCGGAACCACTTTATTACGTAAGTGCTTCTCTTTCCAATCAAGGATGGCCATCGGCTACTCTACATAGTTCAGTCGTTCATCGACTTCAATGTCTTCTAATGGTACAACTACATCATTATCTGCCAGACATTTCCTAAGATGAGATACATGGAATGTAGGGTGAATTCCACTCAACTCATCGGGTAGTTCTAATTTGTAGGCCACTTCCCCTACCCTCGTGACAATACTGAATAGCCCTATGAACCTTGGACTTAACTTTCCCCATTTACGAAACCTGATAATCCCTTCCTAGGGAGAAACCTTGAGCATAACCTTGTCACCAACCTCAAACTCTATTGGTCTACGCCTCTTATCAGCATAAGACTTCTGGCAATCCTTTGTAGCTTTCATGAATGCCTTAATCTTGTCTAACTTCTCAGTTGTGACCTCAATCACTTCAAGGCTTCCCAATTCCTTTTGCTCCTTATCACCCCAACACACAGGCGTTTGCACTTCCTACCGTACAACATCTCATAAGGCGGCATACCAATGCTGGCATGGTAACTATTATTATATGAGAATTCCACCAATAGTAAGTACTCATCCCAACTTCCTCTAAAGTCGATTACCCAGGCTCGTAGCATGTCTTCTAAAGTTTGGATCGTTCTTTCCGACTGATCATCCGTTTGGGGGTGGTAAGTCGTACTAATATGCAGTCTAGTCCCCATTAAATCGTGAAACCTCTTCCAGAACTTGGATGTAAACTGTGTGTCCCTATCCGAAATAATAGACACTGGCATGCCGTGATGAGCCATGATCTCCTTGATAAATAGCTCTGCTAACCTCTCAGAGGAAAACGTCTCACGAATTGGTAGGAATGGGCGCTCTTTGTTAGACAGTCAACAATCACCCGGATCGCGTCACTTCCTCTCGTTATGCAAGGTAGCTTCATGATGAAGTCCATTGTGATGTGTTCCCATTTTCATTCAGGGATATCGAAAGGCTGGATCTTCCCATATGGTTTTTGGTGCTCTGCCTTCACTTGCAGACAAGTTAGGCACTTGCTCACGTACTTAACCACGTCTCGTTTCATTCCCGGCCACGAGTAATCTTTCTTCAGATCCTGATACATTTTCGTGGCACTGGGGTGAATGGAATATCAAGATTTGTGAGCCTTATCCATGATCTTCTCCCTTAGATCCCCATAGAGAGGGATCCACATTCGCCCAGATCGGGTTCAACACCCAGGGTGTTTTTCCCAAATCTGAAATTTGTCCTTTCATCCTTTCAGAGTTGACTATGTCCTCTCTTAATGCCTCATCCTAAAACTCCCTCACTTGTTTCATAACATCAGGCATCATGATTATCTGGCAAGCCCTCACCCGAATTGGTTCGGGTCGTCCTTCCGGCTAAGGGCGTCAGCAACCACATTTGCTTTGCCTGGATGATAATGAATTTTGCAGTCATAATCCTTGATCAGTTCCAATCACCTCCTCTACCTCATGTTAACTTCCTTTTGTTCAAAGAAATACGTCAGACTTTTATGATCAGTGAAGATGGTGCACTTCACCCCATATAGGTAGTGCCTCCAAATCTTCAATGCAAACACCACCACAACCAACTCCAAATCATCGGTAGGATAATTGGCCTTGTGGACCTTTAATTATCTTGAAGCATAGGCTATCACCTTCCCTCGTTGCATCAACACACAACCCAATCGTGCACGCGATGCATCCGAGTAGACTACCAGGTCCTCGTTCCCTTCAGGTAATGTCAAGACAAGGGCTTGTGTTAACCTCATCTTTAGTTCTAGGAAGGCATTCTCCAGGTCGGTACCCCATTCATACTTCACATCTTTCCTGGTCAGCTTAGTCAAAGGAGAAGCTATCTTGGAGAAATTCTGGATAAACCTCCTATAGTAACCTGCCAGGCCCAAGAAACTACGAATCGTAGAGGGCGTCTTTGGAGGTTCCCATTGCATTACCGCTTCAACCTTCACAGGGTCCACCCTGATCCCCTCAGGATTAACCACATGACCTAGAAATTGAACTTCTTGAAGCCAAAATGCGTATTTAGAGAACTTAGCATACAACTTCTCGCTTCTGAGCGTCTCCAATGCTTCTCGAATACGATCGGCATGTTCCTCTTTACATTTTGAATAAATAAAGATGGAATCGATGACCACTATTACCGATTTATCCAACATCAGCCGACATACCCGATTCATAAGGTCCATAAAAGCAGCTGGCATGTTGTTAAACCAAAGGACATGATGAGAAATTCGTAGTGTCCATACCACATACTGAACGCTGTCTTAGGAATGTCTTTTTCTTTCACCTTCAGTTGGTGGTAACTAGACCGCAGGTCTATCCTTGAAAACCAGCTGGCACCCTGAAGTTGATCGAACAGGTCGTCGATCCTTGGTAACGAATACCGATTCTTTACAGTTAGCTTATTGAGCTCACGATAGACAATGAACATCCACATGCTACCGTCTTTCTTTTTAACGAATAAAACTAGAGTACCCCATGGAGAGATACTCGGTCGGATAAAGTCCTTATCCAATAAATCTTGCAACTCGTCCCTTAGTTCTACCATCTTTGAAGGAGCTAATCGATATGGTGCTTTAACGAAGGGCTGTACTCCCGGTAGTAAATCAATTTGGAATTCAATTTCGTTGTCAGGTGGCACACCAATCAGGTCTTCAGGAAAGACATCAGAAACTCACACACTACCGGCACGTTTGATAATTGTGGCTCTGGCACATCCACATCTTTTACATAGGCCAAGTAAGCGCTACACCCATATCTCAAGTACTTTTTAGTTGTGATCATCGACACGACCTTTGGTACACAACACACCTTATCCCCATGAACCATAACAGATCTACCATTAGGCATTGTTAGACGAATTACCTTCTTGCTACATACTATATTGGCTTCATAGCTAGCTAACCAATCCATTCCTAACACCACATTGAAACCTCCTAAGGCCATAACATGCAACCTAGTAGGGAACTTACAATCTTCTAACTCAATCAGGAATCCTCAACCACTTCATTTACCTTAGTGGGCTTACCAATGGCTATTCCTACATAGAAAGGCTCATCTAACTTTCTACTCTTATCATGCAACAAACAGCAAAAGGCAGCAACACAAAACTTGTTGGATCAAGAAGAAGGCTGGTGCAACCAAACCAAATCACTTTGACAATTTTGGTGCTACATGAAAAGGCTTCCGAAGCTTAGCATGGAACTTCCAAGGTTGTAGAGTTCTTCCAAAGATAAAGTGAAAGATCAATTTCCGAAGACAAAACTCTACTTTCGAAGTCAAGAGCATGCTTCCGAAGGTCAAGTCTTAGAAGAACAATCAAAAGACTACTTCCAAAGTATGAAGAAAAGAAGAAGTTCCCAAGCCTTAGAAGGAGTAGCCTCTTCCGAAGTGTTAGGATCAGTGATCTATGTTTGATTGATTAGAGAGTATAGCAGCGGAATTCTAACAATGAATTAGCCGATTCACAAGAACGAAACGATATTCAATGAAGAACAAAGACGGTCATAGAGAGAGAATTCTGCAAATATATTTCATTCAATATTCGCTTTCATGGTAACGAAATGTCACACTTACAATTAGGTCGACACCTCTTATATAAGAGATGTGACGTCTGCTGATGTCACTTGATAGTGACATCTAACAGAATTATTATAACTGAAACACAACTACTGAAGATGTCAAAACAACTGACATCTCCTTATAAAAATGCTAAGTGTTATCAGTTGTTATAACTACTGAAAAACATAAAACTACTGAAACTACAACGACTGAAGAACAAGCTCTTCAGTCGTTTTACAAATCTACTGAAAGTAAAAACATAAAACTACTGATATCACAACTACTGAAGAAGTACTCTTCAGCTGTTGTGACAAACTACTGAAACTTCAGTACTTGATCTTCAGACTTGAACTTCAAACGTTTCATCAGCTGATGACTTCAGTAGATATCATCAGCTGATGTCTTCAGTCTTTGTCTTCAAACTTTGTACATCAGTTGTTGATCTTCAGCACTTGTAAACTCTTCATCTGTTGTACTTCAGTACTTTAGTCTTCAGCTGTTGAAGTCTTCAGCACTTGATCTTCAGCTATTGAAGTCTTCAGTACTTGTCAAACTGCTGATGAAGCTTTCAGCAGTTGTCGTGATATCATGTGGGACTTAGAGGTTTTCTGATCTTGGCTCATTGGTTCTTTTGGTCCAACAAACTCCCCCTGAACCAATGCAGCCAAAACCTCTAATTTATTTATTTTCCCACTTATTGTTGGCAAAAAGGTTGGTCTTTTTCCTTCTTGATCAGTAGAGAAGATGACCCGTATAAGCTCCGGCCTGGGAATAAATCTCAGATATTTGTTTGGCAAGATATGAATGGGAACTCTGTTTTGGGGAACTGGACACAGAGTTGTTATCCCATTCATTAGATCTACTTCCCGTGTATGAGCCTGTAGGATTCTCTGGTGTAGGCTCTGAGAAACATGATTTGTTCTTCCATGGTCAGGTTCTCGGCTTCACCATCAAACAATCCTTCTCGCCCATACAGCTCTGAGATGTACTTGGCCTGTTTGCCATTTTTGAGCTCAACTGTTGTAATCTGTCTGTATGCAAACTCATCAGGATGATTCCCTTCGAGTAACAGACTGAGCTCATTTTGTTTGAAGTTCTCAAGCCTCTTGTAGACTAACCCCTTTTTAATAATTCTATTCTCTAGCATCTTCTGGGGTGGTTGTTTAGTCTCGTAGGCCTTCTTGAAATCTTCGACAATCTCCCAGGGTGATACTACAAGGCCACTGTGATCTCTTCATCTACGATCCTCTTGACTTGACCCTTGTATCTCGAAGGAATGTCTTTCTTTACAATCCTGTGAGCCACCCTAGGATCAGGCCATACTCTCACCCTTTCCTTCTCATATTGAAATGTGTTGGCGAGAGTGTACAACCTCAGAGCTTCTTTCTTCATACTAATATTGATGACGAAGCAGGATAAGTTTTGTCAATGCTTTTCAGCATTTCATCATCATGAAGCTTTTGCTGCTCCTCTTCTTCAATCTTTACTCTCACAGCATCCATCTGTGAGGTGGGAGTGATGGGCATAGGTTTGGCTTTCGCCAATGTTAGAACTGCAGACAGAGGCAGCCTATCTTCTTCCACATCATCCTCTTCTTCTTCTTCTTCTTCTAGCCTCAACACCCTTCTCTTCTTCTTCTTAGGTGCATCATCGGCTATTGGTTTAGATGGTAAGGGAGTTGGTTTTGTGGTTGAGGAAGTTTGGATTTGGGCTTTGAGATTGGTTTGGAGATTTGAGGGGTGGGCTGTTTTTGAGTGGGTGGAAGGGAAGGTTGTTCCAGCATTTTGGTTGTGAGTTTAGCCTTTGTAAGTCTTGCCATTTCAAACCTTTTTCCAGCCCCAGCCTCATCAAGGGCTTCAATGATAATCCCCTTATGGAATTGCTCAGACAGACAGATTCTGGTGGCTATAGCCAGAATACTGTCTCTGGTCCATGCACGAATCTCCATCAAAGATCTTCCTAAGTATTTGGCAATAAAACGGATCATGATCTCCAATCTCTCCTTCTCCAGTACATCATACCCAGCCCATCGGGTTTGAATCTCCTCCACTTCCAACTTCCTGATCTCACTATCTAATGTGGCTGTATCAAAACCTTGCTTGAAGAGTTGTTCAATTATTTTATCCATGGATCGGCTGTGTGTGTCATCTGCATCTTTTACCAGCTCTTCCAAGGATTTTTCTTCAGCAGTAGGTTGATCATGAGCACTTTTCTTTCTTTTATAGGTGATCAGTTGTTGCTTTTCTTTTTCCAACTCCTGGATTTGTTCTTTTGCCTTCTCATCCTCTGTTCTTTTCCTCTTCTTTTCTTTCACTGCAGTACTCTCCCCCTTTTTGGATGCATTGGTGGTAGGGGTTTGTACCGCAGAAAGTGTCTTTTGCACAGCATTATCAATCAGTGGTTGTAGAGTTGAGGAAATCCTCTCATCAATGTCTTTAGTAACAATTTTATTGATAATGGGAGTGATGAGAGGTATGGATTGTTGGAATACAGCAACCATCTGCTCTGGGGGTTCTGTCCCGGAGAGATAGCACCAAAAGCAGAAGCTGGAGGCTGAGTGAAGTGAGAGGGTAAAGTGTTTGGGGAACCTTCAAAGGAAGGTGCCATCTGTGGGTTGGTGGGGACAGATGGACTTACATCCTGAGACTTCTTGGCAAGCAGTTCTTGTAGTCTGCTTACCTCAGCCTCCAGGATGGTGTTGTGGGCTAGAACATCATAGAAAAAGCCCAGGTCATCATCAGCAGAAGCTGAATCACCTGACCTCCTGCTTGTAGCAGGATTTACATGCACTGGGTGTAGACCAGTTTTAGCATGTGCCCCTTTTTCTTGGAACTGGGGACTTCCAGCCTCAGGACTATGTCCTTTATCAGCTGTTGCCTCTAGTGAGGTCTTAGCAATGTTACCAGCCTCATTCTGATCATGTGGTGATGCAGAAGAGGTGGCAGCCTCACTAGATGTTCTAATCTCCCTATCCACACTAGGAGATAGAACTTGTAAACCCCGGTGCTATGGGTTGTCAGAAACATGTTGATCCTCTTCCTCAATGTCTGTGGTTCTCCCCTTTGTTGGTGGTTGTTGGGGAGGAGGAGAGGCATGCAACTGAGTCAGCACGTTTGCAATAATTATGGTTGGACTTTGGGGGGTGGTTGCATGGGGAGATGGGGTAGAAGCAGTGTGCACCTGGGGAGGATGGTGCTCTTCAATGGCAATCTCCTCAAGTGAGGAAGATCCCAGATGTGTGGGTACCCCTTGTGTGGTGGCTACAGGCTCTTTTTGAGAGGAATCCTGAGCGGCTATGGCTGGTAGAGTCTTTGATACTGCTGGGGGTTTAAGTCAGCAAGTATATCCTGCGTTGGTGGTGCAGGAGCATCTTCAGGGGACTCATCTCCCTGAATAGCGGTTTTGGTTGTTTTGGTTTTGGTTTAGTGGGGACTTTGGTTCTGATGGAGGAAGCTGTGGGTTCCCTGTGCTTGGCTTTAGCATTCGGGCAGCTTCTTTGAGTGTAAGGTCTGAGTTGTGCCTGGAGTATACCTCAGCCAAAACAACTGGTGCAGGGATTCCAAGGCCAACAAGGCCATCAGATTTTAATTCATCCAAAATAATGGCCATCAGAAACCTGGGATATAATGGCCATCGGTTTGCCACAGGTTTCTGAGCCAAGTTCTTTATTTCTAGAAACACGATTTCAGAAAAATTTAGCGGTTGGTGTTCTAGAATAGAATACAATACCTGTTGCCATTGGGATGACATTTGATCCCAAGAAGATGTCTTGGAGGCTAAGCAGACATTTACCATGTGAAAAATAACTTTCTGAGCGTCATGGAAATGTTTCTTTAGAACAGTTGTAGCCCAAAGATCACCTTCATACCCATGATTGATAAATGACATATCGGTTATGCCCTTTGGGTATGTAGTCACAGCGGTGGAGTCTTGTAGGTGTAATGCCTGACGAATGATGTCGGCGGTAACGACCACTGGTTTCTGGTTGACAAGGGACCGAACAAAGATCTGACCGGTAGACTCATCAGTATGAACAAAAGCATTTGACCAGAATTGACTGAGGGATTCAGGGTAAATGGTTGGATTCAAGAGAAAGGCTGTGCGATATGGGGAATCCACCATTAAGTCAATGGCATTATCATATTTGTTCGAGAAAGCTGACTTTGTAAGGTAAGCAACGCAGTTATGTCGTGGTTTCAGACTCACGGTCGCCATGTTTGAGAGAGAGAAGTTCGGAAAATAACGGCTAATGAAACATTAGAGAAGAGGACAGGTATTTATAGGGTAGGGGTGAGAAAAGGATTGAAGGGTTTGGTGTTAGTCATCAGTAGTTTTAAACCGACTGTTGACATGGTATTATCCTATCAGACGTTGAAACAGCTGAAGTCGTGGTTTTAGGCAGCAGCAGTTAGAAAACTACTGAAGACCATGGTTTTGACTTGAGATGTTGAAACAACTAAGGACTTGGTGTTTGTCATTAGTAGTTGTGAAACTACTAAAGACAGTGGTTTTGTCCTCAGTTGTTGTAAACAGCTGAAGACTTGGTATTAGTCATTAGTAGTTATAAAACTACTGAAGACATGGTTTTGCTTCAGTTGTTTAGAATGAAACAGCAGTTGTAGAAACAACTGAAGAGAAAGTTCTCTTCAGTAGTTTTCGTCAATTCATAGCCTTTCAACTGTTTCATACTGTCCTCAACACTTACTCATCAGACTTGCATCTGCTTTTCAGGTGTTTCTTAGGACGTCAGTACTTATCTGTTTGTACTGATTTCAGTAGTTGTAACTACATCAGTAGTTGTAACTACATCAGTAGTTTGGAACAGATAAAGTACTCAGTACTTATGAGGCATTTAGCCGTCAGTAGTTATAAAACTACTGAAGGTGAAAGGACTCATCAGTACTTATATGTGACATGGGTACCAATGATCACCAGTAATTATTACTGAAATCATCAGTAGTTGTCACTTATTCTAGCTGCAGCATACCAAGCCTTAACACAAGGTTTTGGAAAGTAGAACTATCCAAAGGCTTAGTAAAAGTATCTGCAAGCTCATCAGCACTAGGCACAAACTTAGGATGAATCAGACCTTTTTCAAAACAATCCCGAATAAAGTGATGTCTGATCTCTATATGTTTGGTCCTAGAGTGTTGGACTGGATTTTTGACAATACACAGAGCTGAAGCACTATTCATTAATAATGGAGTCTTAGTCTCTGTAAGGCCATAATCCAGAAGTTGGTTCTGAAGCCAGAGTACCTGTGAAGTACAACTTGCAGCAGCAATGTACTCGGCCTCAGCAGTTGATGTAGCAACAGATGTTGGTTTCTTACTCTGCCAAGAAATCAAACAGTTGCCTAGGAATTGACAACCACCAGAAGTTGACTTTCTAGTTAACTTGCACCCTGCATAGTCACTATCTGAACAAGCAACTAATTTGCAAGAGTGTCCAGTGGAATACCATAAACCCAGAGATTGTGTACCTTGCAAATATCTAAAGATTCTCTTGACTGCAATCAAATGAGACTCTTTAGGAGCAGCCTAAAATCTAGCA
This sequence comes from Flaveria trinervia, assembly GCA_025506515.1. Taxonomy (NCBI): domain Eukaryota; kingdom Viridiplantae; phylum Streptophyta; class Magnoliopsida; order Asterales; family Asteraceae; genus Flaveria; species Flaveria trinervia. The sequence goes on along the minus strand of CM046448.1, from coordinate 56,049,463 downwards.
CAAACACATGTAGCAACATAATATCTGGTCTAGAAGCTGTTAAATACATCAGGACCCAATCATACATCTGTAAAGTGTTTCATCAACAGCTTTACCTTTCTGATCAGCATCCAGTTGTGTGGTGTTGCACATGGGAGTAGAACAGGGCTTACAGTTTTGTAAATCAAACTTATTCAAAAGATCTTTTGTATATTTTGACTGATGAATAAGGTTCCATCAGCCTTTTGTTTGATTTGCAAGCCTAGAAAGAACTGTAATTCTCCCATTGCACTCATTTCAAACCTCTTTTTCATTAATGTTGTAAAATCATCACACAACTGGGGATCAGAGGATGCAAAAATGATATCAGCAACATAAATCTGAACAAGTAGCTTATGCTGATCCACCTTCTTAATAAACAGAGTTTTATCAATGGAGCCTCTAGTGAAATTATTCTTAAGAAGAAAAGTAGAGAGTGTCTCATACCAGGCTCTAGGAGCTTGTTTCAACCCATAAAGAGCCTTATCAAGTTTATACACCCATTCAGGATGTTTATTATCCTCAAAGCCTGGTGGTTGACACACATAAACTTCTTCCTTTATTTTACCATATAAAAATGAACTTTTGACATCCATTTGAAAAACTTTAAGATTGTGGAATGCAGCATAGGCTAAAAACAATCTGATTGCCTCTAGTCTCGCTACAGGGGCAAAGGTTTCATCATAGTCAATACCTTCTTCTTGTGAAAACCCCTGTACAATAGTCTAGCCTTGTTCTTAACAATAAGCCCATTTTCATCAGTTTTATTCCTAAACACCCATTTAGTGCCTATTGCACACTTACCTGGGGGAAGAGGAACCAGTTCCCATACTTGCTGTTTCTTGAACTGAAGTAGCTTAAGCTGTATAGCTTCAACCCATCCATTGTCTCTCAAAGCAACATGGTAGTTCTTTGGTTCTAGCTGACTGATGAAGAGAGCATAGAAGCAGAAGTTAGACAATTGACTTCTAGTTGAAACACCAGCATTGATATCACCAATGATCTGAGACATGGGGTGATTCTTCAGTTCTTGATAAACAATGAGATATGTGCAAGTGTTTGTAGAACCTTCAGCAGCAGCAGATGTTGATGCAGACTCTTGAAACCAAGAATTAGATGGTAACTCAAAAGATGTAGAGGAAACAGAGATCTCTCATCAGCATTTGTTGTGGATGGAACTGCTGAAGCTACAGGAACATCAAATTTAGCAGGCACACAGGCAGTTGGTCACTAAACTTGAATAGGTGAGTATTGATATTATCATCATCATCATCAATACCACCAGGTGGAAGACATGCCACAGAAGAGGATTTATCCACAGGATTTGCAACAGCTGGAGGTTGATAAGGACATATTGCAGTATGTCCAAATCAAACAACTCCATAGGGTTTTGTGGCATCTTGTCCAAAGGAGATTCATTAAACTTCACATGCAAAGTCTCTTCAACTATCTTTGTTCTGCAGTTGAAGACTCTGTATGCCTTGAAAGTAGATGAATAACCAACAAAATACCCTGCATCCACCTTAGGATCAAATTTATGGAGTTGATCCTTTGGGTTGAGAATAAAACAGGACACCCAAATGCTTTGAAAAATGAAATTAGAGGAGCCAAGTGATGGAGAACTTCATATGGAGTCTTCATCAACCTCTGATTTACTAAGACTCTATTCTGCACATAGCAAGTTGTGTTAACAGCTTCAGCCCAAAAGGTCAGTGGCAAACCAGAGTCAGCCAGCATGGACCTGCAGCTTCAATTAGGGTCCTGTTTTTTCTCTCCACTACTCCATTTTGTTCTGGAGTCCTTGGGATGGTAAACTGCCTTTTGATTCCCTTTGAAAGATAGAAGTCATCAAGTGTATGGTTTCTGAATTCAGTTCCATTGTCACTCCTAATACACTTGACTGGAAGGGATACTGCTTCTCAATATACAACACAAAGTGAATAATCTTCTGAGCAACCTCATCCTTTGAATGTAGAAAGAAAGTCCATACAAATCTGGAGTAATCATCCACAATTACCAGACAGTATTTCTTCTTTGCCATGCTCATTACTCTCACAGGACCAAATAGATCCATATGCAGTAATTGCAAGCAGGCAGTGGACTTAGGCTCTTCAATAGGAGGGAATGAGACTTTGTGTTGTTTTCCTTTTAAACAAGCAGTGCAGGTTTCATCACAGTGGAACTCCTTTATTGTAAGCCTCTGACTAAACTATTGTGGATAAGCTGATTCATGTTTTTGAAATTAACATGACCCAGCCTTCTGTGCCACAGTTTAGATTCTTGAGAAGAGGCTTTGGAAAATAGGCAAGGATTCCTCTCAGATCTATTTTCTTGGAAAGATCTAAGGCATACACTCTTCCTGTCCTGTTGGCTCTCAGGAGAGTGTGATCATCCAACACCTTATCAATCAAATGCAGAACTTTGGATGACAGAATCCTACAGTTCTGACTGGTGAAAAGAGCAACATGGCCTTTATCACACATTTGACTGACACTCAAGAGATTGTACTTGAGATTTTCCACATGATTAACATCATCAAACTTGATTTCTCCATTGGAGACAAAGCCATTTCTAATGATGTAACCCCTAGCATCATTGCCAAAAGAAACAAACCCCTTCTTTCCTTGAGAGTAGTCATGAAGAAGAGAGTTGTTCCCAGTCATGTGCATAGATCCCCCACTGTCTACATACCAGATGCTACTTTGGCATGTTGGAGAACCCTGCAATAATAAACAATCAGTTAGTTTTGGAGACCCAAACCTTTTTGGTTTTGGGCCTGGTCTCATCAACGGATGGTAAACTAACAGGTTTATTAGAAACAACAGCCTGAGAGGAAGAAGATGGTAGAAGAGGAATCCTTTGGCTTGGACCTCCTTTTCTGTGGTTTCAACATAGGAGTATCTAATTGGTTAACTCTACCCAACAGATGTTGAACCATCATAACTAGCTGTGTCTGATTTTGTGATAAAGCTTTCAGCTCATCAGACACATTGCCAGTGGAGTTTGATAAGTTCCTATGTTGCACCTTCTTTTCTGAGCACTCTCAGCTGTCACCTGTTTAACCCCTTCCTTTTTGGATTTCTTTGAGGACTTAAGGGTTACAGGATTTGATGTTACTGATACAAATGTGGTCTCAAACTCAGTTTTCATTTTTACCATTTTCTCTTAATTTCTTCTTTATGTTTGAGTTTGGAACCTCTTTTGTACCAGCAATCATCTGTAAGATGATTGAACAAACCACATACTTCACATGGTTTCTTCTTCATCTTAGGTTGATCATCAACTAAAGAGGGTGAAGCAACTGAAGACTTGCTCTTCAGTGCTTTGGAAGCATTGTTTGCTTTCCTGACTTCCTCTTTAGTAGTCTTCAAACTCTTTCTACTGACAGTTTTCTTCTTTTCAGTACTGGCAGTAGTTGGAGTTTGAACTTCAGGTGTTAAATCCTGCTCTCTAGTCCTTTCAGGACTTTCAGAATTAACACCTGAGTTGATCAACTCATGATCATGTGAGTGTCAGCAGTGGAACCATCAACATCAGCTGATAGGTTCTGAGAGGGCTTGGTGCTGACTTCTACTTCTGATTGTGCTGTATCAGAAAGTAGATCACATGATGAGATGGATTGGTTATTGCTCTCACCATCAGATTCTACCTCTGCTCTGGGAGTAAAATCTATAGGTGGAGCAGTGTGATTGTAACCAATGCCAAACTTCACATTGGAAGCAGATGCTTACTAAGAAGCATTTCAAAACCTTTGCATGATTGTACCCATCTCACTCTACTACTGGGTAACTGCAAGGTTTTTTGAGATCTTTATACTTCTCTAGAAGTATCTCTTCCCTAGCCTTATCATCAGTTATTTGGCATTTCAGTTTGTAAATCTCATCATTTTTATCATTAAGCACAGACTCAAATTCAGCTTTGCTTTTGGAAATTATTTGTTCTAGCTCAATGTTCTTGTTGATTAAAGCTACATTTGCTTCTCTAATACATGCAAATGCTGCTATGCATGTTTCAGAACATAATTTGGCTTTTGCCTCAGAGGATACCTGTGATACCTTTGGTGTAGAGGCATTAGAGGATGAAGTATCAGCAGAATCCAAAGCCATAAGAGCTAGATTTCCAAAGGGACTTTCACCACCATGTTGACCAGCACCTGAGAACAGTCGTTCATGACCAGACAAGTCATCTGGTAACTGCTCCAGTCAACAACTCCTGGGGTGAAGAAGCTGTGTTGTTGAGGTTGAGTTTGTTGATGAGATTGTGAAGGTTGTGGTTCAAGCAATGCTTGTGTTTGTTGTGCAATGGAGCTTGAACAGGATTTGGTTGAGGCATATAATAGCAGGGATACGGATATGACATTTGACCCTGGGGAACAAAGTATGCAGGAGATCTAGGATGTGAATGATGACCAGAACCAGCAGGATGTTGCCCTCTGTTTTGTGGACTAGTACTAGGAAAAGTCATAAAGGGTGCAGAAGAGTTAGATCCAGTTGATCTACACTCCCTTGCAAAGTGTCCCAGCCTTTGGCATTTGTGACACCTCAACTTACTCTTGTGAAAACCAAGTTTGGTTTTGCCAGAGAGTCCAGGAAATTTCCTGCCAGTTCTCTTATAGAACTTCTGAGATCTGATATTAATCAATGCCATTTGGCTCAGAATATCCATCTCTTCTAGATCATCATCAGCTATTCCTTTCAGATCATCCATAATGAAGCATAAATTGTCACTATTACTGCCAGAATGACTCTCAATACCAACAAATGCATGATCAGAACTATTTGAAGAGAAATCAATATGCTCATCATAATTGCTTTCAGATGCAGCATATTCTGACTCATGACCAACCAAGGCAGTATTCCCTGGTACAAAGTCATCAGTGAGCTTTCCTGATGAGGACAGTTTCCTCTTCTGCTCTATCTCTCTTTCAAATGTAAGCAGTTTCCCATGAAGTTGGTGAGAGATAGGCCATCCAGATTTGCACTGGAGCGTAGGAGAATAGTGTATGTGTCCCATCTCTCAGGCAGTGATCTGAGGAACCTGTTTCATCTGGCTATTAGTGTATTCCTGTTTCACCATTTTCAGCTCAGATATCAAGCAGGAAAAACGCTCAAACTATTGAGTCAGTGTCTCACCCTTTCTATGAGAGAATGTCTCATATTGTTGGGCAAGGATTTCTCTATTGTTTGCTAAGACCTCATCTGTGCCACCGAATTATTCCTTCAGGGCATTCCAGAGATCATGAGCAGTTTCATGATGCATAAGCCCTGAATAGATTTCATTAGGCAGTGCCATGGCCAGAATTCCATGGGCTTTAGCATCAATCTCAAACAGTTTCCGATCTTCATGGAGTATTGTTCCTTCTTCTTCGGAACCTTTGATTGGTTTCCGGATTGTTCACCATAGGCTTATGTGGTCCATGTACCACAGATGTCCAACAACGAACTGTTAACAGACAGGTGATGAAGCATTCTTCGTTGCCAGATGTTATACTCGGTCCTAACCAGCATTGGAGGCTTGGTTGAGGAACCAGTATTGTGAGGATCATTAGAAGGAGTCGTCATCTCAGATTCAATCAAATTCGATTAAGCTAAAACAGATTTAGAAACAAATGCAACAACCAATTGAACCAGAAGATCTCAAAATAAATGAACGAAAGCGACGGAAATTCAATAATCTATAACCAGTTCTTGCGAATATGCTAACTCAATCAAACACAGATATCAATTAGTAGTTTCAATGATCAATTGTTAGATCGATCAATGATTAACCTGCTCTGATACCACTTTTAGGATTAGTGATCTATGTTTGATTGATTAGAGAGTATAGCAGCGGAATTCTAACAATGAATTAGCCGATTCACAAGAACGAAATGATATTCAATGAAGAACAAAGACGGTTATAGAGAGAGAATTCTGCAAATATATTTCATTCAATATTCGCTTCGTGGTAACGAAATGTCACACTTACAATTAGGTCGACACGTCTTATATAAGAATGTGACGTTTGCTAATGTCACTTGATAGTGACATCTAACAGAATTATTATAACTGAAACACAACTACTGAAGATGTCAAAACAGCTGACATCTCCTTACAAAAATGCTAAGTGTTATCAGTTGTTATAACTACTGAAAAACATAAAACTACTGAAACACAACGACTGAAGAACAAGCTCTTCAGTCGTTTTACAAATCTACTGAAAGTAAAAACATAAAACTACTGATATCACAACTACTGAAGAAGTACTCTTCAGCTGTTGTGACAACTACTGAAACTTCAGTACTTGATCTTCAGACTTGAACTTCAGACATTTCATCAGCTGATGACTTCAGTAGATATCATCAGCTGATGTCTTCAGTCTTTGTCTTCAGACTTTGTACATCATTTGTTGATCTTCAGCACTTGTAAACTCTTCAGCTGTTGTACTTCAGTACTTAGTCTTCAGCTGTTGAAGTCTTCAGCACTTGATCTTCAGCTGTTGAAGTCTTCAGTACTTGTCAAACTGCTGATGAAGCTTTCAGCAGTTGTGTGTATCATGTGGGACTTAGAGGTTTTCTGATCTTGGCTCATTGTTCTTTTGGTCCAACACGAAGTATAAGTGGCTTCAGAAGTACTTGTTCTTCCGAAGCCATTTAACCTTTGGAAGACACTGCTATGAACCAGTGGACATAAGTATGGTCTCTGACACTCCGCTGCAGACCTCTAATATTGTATGGCGTTTTCACAAAGAGCCATGCAATTGACCATACTTTATTACACTGTTTACCTTTTTATGATAGTACAGGTTACCAACTTTAGTTGTTGACAAAAGGTAAGTCAGGGACATGTCCTGACTACCATATCTCAGTTAAGACTTTATCCTAGATACCTTAGACTATAGTCTTGTAGTATAGGCTTTAGTTATAGGATCCCAGCTGGTATCAAAGTATATCTGGTTGTAGGTAGTATTATATATAGTTTCTCATTGTAACTCGAAAAAAAAACTTGTAAGAGTCTTGTAATATTTGAGTTGAGAAGCAATATATGCAAGTACCTTGAAAATTCCTTTCTGTGTTCTTTATTACTTACTATATTGTGATCAACTCTTATTGACTCTATCTTCATCCGAGTGTTGTTCAAAGTGAGTTTGAGAGAAATGCTAAGTGTTAAGTGACCTTAACCGATCCTGCCATTGGTATCAAAGCTTCTTAGGCCCTTGATTGCACGATCTAACCATCCAAATCAACCTGTTTTTCACTCCTCCCTACAACTCACTCACTCAAAATGGCCCTCAACAAATCCGAAGTAGAGATGGGAACTATGATAAAGGCTCCCATCATTACTCCTGAAAACTTCAGGTCATGGAGCAGAGGAATGGAAGGCTTCGTTAGATATCAAGACAGCAAGATGTGGAACTCCATTGTCAACGACCCATATAAGCCAAAGGTTGCATCACCTGGTGGAAACAGTGCCATGATAGAAAAAGCTGTTGAAGATTATTCTGACGAGGACCGAAAGAAGATAGACATCGATAGCAATGCTATGACCATTCTCATGACTGCAATACCAAACTCCATCATGGTGGGGTTTGAGCATTGTAAGTCTGCAAGGAATTGTTTGATGATCTTGCTCAGATGTACTCAAGCTCCAATGACTCAAAGAAGGACTCACTGAAGCAGCAGTTCGAGAACTTCACTTATATTGCTGGAGAGACCCTCAGCCAACAGTATTTCAGGTATATGGATCTTATCTCCTCTCTTCAGTCTGTGAAGATCACTCTGAACTCAGAGATCTCATGAGAAAATTCATTAGTGCTCTTCCAAACAGTGGACATTTTACTGTGTCTCTATAAAGAGGACAGAAAACTTGAACACTCTCACTATGACTGAAATTTACGGCATCCTCGATAGATATCTTTTAGAGATGGAAAGTAAGAAGGGCCACCAAGCAAGCTGACGTTTGACTCTTCCTGCTAGCAACAATTTAATGGTTGTAGAAGGCTCAACACCCCCACAACCTCAGCACTACCTCACTTACAAGCAGCCGTCCTGCTCTTCTGGACCTTACATCACTTTTCCTGAGAACCCAAGGTAGTAACAGGCTCCACACAATTCCTTTCAGGAAAGTTGTGCCTTTGTCTGAGGAAGTGGACACTCTCGTGATTTTCAATATTATTTTGATGATCTTGAGTGCTTTAATCCAGACGATGTAGAGTATGTGGACTTATCCAACAGATGGCTCTTTTAACTTATATAGAGAAGAAGTTCTTCAAGAGAATGGAAGGCAATTCCCTCAACTACAAGCATGTTTGGGTTTGACAAGACCAAAGCAAAGTGTTACAACTATATATAATACTACCTACAACCAGATATACTTTGATACCAGCTGGGATCCTATAACTAAAGCCTATACTACAGGACTATAGTTTAAGGTATCTAGGATAAAGTCTTAACTGAGATATGGTAGTCAGGACATGTCCCTGATTTTCAATATTATTTTGATGATCTTGAGTGCTTTAATCCAGACGATGTAGAGTATATGGACATTGTCCAACAGATGGCTCTTTTAACTTAAATAGAGAAGAAGTTCTTCAGAGAATTGGAAGGCAATTCCCTCAACTACAAGCATGTTTGGGTTTGACAAGACCAAAGCAAAGTGTTACAACTATATATAATACTACCTACAACCAGATATACTTTGATACCAGCTGGGATCCTATAACTAAAGCCTATACTACAGGACTATAGTTTAAGGTATCTAGGATAAAGTCTTAACTGAGATATGGTAGTCAGGACATGTCCCTGATTTTCAATATTATTTTGATGATCTTGAGTGCTTTAATCCAGACGATGTAGAGTATATGGACATTGTCCAACAGATGGCTCTTTTAACTTAAATAGAGAAGAAGTTCTTCAAGAGAATTGGAAGGCAATTCCCTCAACTACGAGCAAGTTTGGGTTTGACAAGACCAAAGAAAAGTGTTACAACTATATATAATACTACCTACAACCAGATATACTTTGATACCAGCTGGGATCCTATAACTAAAGCCTATACTACAAGACTATAGTTTAAGGTATCTAGGATAAAGTCTTAACTGAGATATGGTAGTCAGGACATGTCCCTTTGCAAGGGAATGCAAGGCTCCCAACACCAATCCATGAACCCCACAGGCCTCCACATATCCCTCAACCTCAAAGCCCACCGGAAAGTCAACTGAAACAACTGCAATGGCTCAAGAAGTTGACGCGAGCTTCATGGTACAGGATGTGACTCCTGCTTATGCTCTCATGGCCAGAGCAGATGATACTCAGGTATATGAACATCTTTGTACTCCAGCCTGTATAGCTAAAGTTAAGCTTTATCAGGATTACAATTTGAGTCTTTAAATATTCTAAAATCTGATTTTAAGAGAGCTAAATCTGACTACCAAAAGAAAATTGAGGAGTTAGAGAAAACTGTGTCTCTTTTAAAACATGAACACACCAACTACAAGACTTAAATCAAGGATCTGATATCCAAATTGTCTGAGGCTCAAGCCTAGCTTGTCACTACTAAGGCTCAGGCCAGGAAGCATGATATTTCTAAGTAGAACTTCCAAGCTATTCTTCTATCATCCTCCCACTCCAAACTCTGTTATCAGAACAAAGGAGGGTTGGGAACCAATGAAATTGCTCCACCACACTCTTATGAGTCTATTAGACAACCTAGATGTGGTACTGAGGAGTAAGAGGTTCCAACTGTTGACCCTTCCTCACTAGAGTTGACGGATGAAGGAACAATAGTGGCCACCACAAGGAAGGAACAGGTAGATGTACCCATCTCCTCCTATGAAGAACAAATCCTAACCACTATAGCCAGAAGAAGTGGAGCTAAAGATGCTAGAAGAACTGTCAAGAAAGTTGTTGAGTCCAAGCTGAAGTTGACCTAAAGCAGATAGGTGTCTTTATCTCAGCTGGATTCCAAGTGTTATGTACTTCTGATTCAGGAAAATAGTGTAATACCAGCACACCTATCCTACGAAAGGATGAGAAGTTGAAGGAAAAGGTTGCTCATGAAGAGAAAAAGCCCAAGACATAGCAACCCTCATAGTCCCTAAGAGTAACATTGCATGCATAATGTGTGGTCTGCACAACCACATGGCAAAGATTGTTACTACAATCCTGCAAGCACACATTATGCAAATAATGTTAGAAAAGAAGGAGTCAGGGAAGGTTTCACATTTGGGCCTTTTTAATGGTTCAAGTGATGAAGAAGGAAAAGTTGGTTTTCGAAGCAAGGTTGCTTTCGAAAGAAACTCTTTGTTCCGAAGGGAAAATGGCCACGGAAGCTTATGCTGTCAAAGTTTGGAAGAACAAGAAGATTCCCTTGAAACCATCCCAGAAGAAGACTGATTTAGAAGAAAAGATGGTGAAGGCTTCTTCCAAAAAGAAAGAAGCTTCGGAAGAAGGCCATGCTGCAAAAACTTGAACAAGCTCATCCTCCAAGACCAACCAAAGGATGGACTAGAAGATCAAGGAAGATGCTGTAGCCCAAACCATTCTTCAAATACATCTATTGAACCTCCATGCATATCTTTTGGTTCAATTACATCATTATCCTTAGAAGAACCCAAGACCAGCAAGGCTTGGGTTTCCAATCAAAGCTAACAATCTCATCTTATGTGTAGGGACATCCATATGACAAGAACAACAATGCCTGGATTGTAGACAGTGAATGCTCCAGGCACATGTCAGGGAACAAATCTCTCCTTCAACAGTTTCAATACTATGATGGAGGTCCTGTCCAATTTGGAGGTGAGGCTGGCGGATATATTTCTAGTAGAGGGAGTATATCCAATGGTAAGTTAAAGGTTGACAAAGTTCACTTTGTCAATAGCTTGAACACAATATGTTGTGTGTTTCTTAATTATATCAAAAGAAACAGATGCTTTTCACAGAACATGAGTGCATTATCCTTAAACCAGGGATGACCATTCCTCTAGAATTGGTGGTTCTTAGATCTCCAAGGAAAGGTGATGTGTACAAGCTGGATATGAATAATGCTTCCCCAATGGGTGAAGTATCATGCTTTCTTTCCAAAGCTGATAGTGATGAGTCAACACTATGGCACAAACGTACGTGTCATGTAAATTTTAAGACAATGAATAAATTGGCTAAAAATAACTTGGTACATGGTTTGCCTAAAAAGGAATTTTTCTGCAAAGATAACTGTGTTGCATGCCTGAAAGGGAAGCAACACAGGACATCTCACAAATCCAAAAGTGTTAACTCTATCACTACTCCATTACACTTATTGCACATGGCTCTTTTTGGTCCCACAAGTATAATGAGCATTGGAAGGAAATCATACTGCCTTGTGATAGTTGATGATTTTACAAGATTCATATGGGTATTCTTTTTAAGAACTAAAGATGAAACTGTTGAAACATTAAAATCTTTTATTCTTAAAATAGAAAATCAAATTGATCATAAGGTTAAGATTATTAGAAGTGATCCAGGGACTGAGTTTAAGAACTTCATTCTTGACTCATTCTGTAACTCAAAAGGGATTGCCAGACAATATAGTGCTCCCAGAACTCCTCAACAAAACGGTGTTGCTGAGAGGAGGAATAGGTCACTTATTGAGACTGCTCGAACAATGTTAGCTGATTCAAACTACCTCTAACATTCTGGGCAGAGGCAGTCAGCACTGCATGCTATGTGTAGAACAGAGTTCTTGTAGTTAAGCCACATGGAAAAACCCCTTATGAGCTATGGAACAAGAGGCCACCGTTCATTGGCTTTCTAAGGTCCTTTGGTAGCAAGTGTACCATACTTAACACAAAAGACAATTTTGCAAAATTTGCTGAAAAGTTGAATGATGCTATCTTTGTTGGATACTCTTCTAGCTCCAAAGCTTACAGAGTATACAATATCAAGAATCAACAATTTTAGGACTCATCCAATATAGTTGTTAATGAGCACATTCCTTGTGTTAAGGGGAATGGCCCTGATCATATCTTTGATTTAGAATTGTTTCCAAACTATTCAAAACCTTCTTGTGAGAATGTTTTAGTTGGAACAGGTGCTCAAAATGAGGCTGATGCTGTTGCTGATGATCAACTGTTTGAGCTTCTCAAACCTCGTCCAATTCTCCAAGAGCTACAATAAATCAATCTTCCACAATTCATAGATCAAATAGCTTAACCATATCCAGGAATAGTGAAGCTTCAACAAGTGAATCACTTGCTGAGCCTCAAAACTCATCAGGTGATCCCCACAACACCAAGCAGAAGGAAGTAGTGTTTTGAAGGAACATGGAACTGTTAATACTACTTCACAGCCAACCATTGATGATGTTTCTCACTCATTCAATCAGTCCTCATTGAATGATTTTGACATGCAGCTGGACTGAGTGTACCAGTTCCTAAGCAAAATATGTCCAACCTGGATTTATCTCTGCTGCTGGAAGTGATTCCTCGCCTTAGGATTCATAACACTCATCCAATTGAGAACATCATAAGGGATGCCTCTAAAGGTGTGAGAAGAAGAGGACAAACTCATCATGGTAGTGTTTGCTTGTACTCATGCTTTTTATCCCAGATGAAACCAAGAACGTGGAAGATGCCTTGAAAGATAGTAGGTGGCTTGAATCGATGCAAGAGGAGCTGCTTCAATTCAAGAGACAGAAGGTATGGAACCTATGTTCGCTACCATCTAGTCAAGTACCGATAGGCACTAAATGGGTTTTCAGAAACAATAGAGATGATAGAGACTTGATCATCAAGAAAAAAGCAAGACTTGTAGTTCAAGGATACACCCAAGAGGAAGGAATCGATTATACTATTGTTTTTGCATCTGTTGCAAGACTTGAGGCAATTAGGATCTTCCTTGCTATGCTGCATCCAAGGACTTCACTATTTACCAGCTTGATGTCAAGTGTGTCTTTCTATATGGGGATATAGATAGGGAAGTCTATGTGTGCCAACCTCTAGGATTTGAAGACCCACAACACCGCAACTATGTATGCAAATTGGATAAAGCTCTATATGGGCTGCACCAAGCGCCTAGGCTATGGTATGAGACTTTTTCTTAGTTTCTTTTGAAAAATGGCTACACTAGAGGTACCATTGACAAGAATCTCTTCATCAGAAAGTGTGGAAAGGACATTTTGCTTGTTCAAGTCTATGTTGATGACATCATATTTGGTTCTTTAAATGACCAAATGTGTAAGGACTTTGAAAGCATTATGAAGAAAAAGTTTGAGATTAGTTCCATGGGAAAAATGGATTTTTTTCATGGAATTCAGGTGAAGCAAATGAAGGAAGGGTTTTTTATTAATCATTCTAAGTATGTTTTTGACATCTTAGAAAGATTTGAGATGAAAGATTGTAGGCCTGCCAAGACACCCATACCCAGAAACCACAATCTTTGTCCTGACCTTGACGGGGAGGATACTGATCAACATCAGTATAGGGAAATCATTGGTTCTCTAATGTATCTCACAGCCAGTAGACATGATATCATGTTTGCTACCTGCATCTGTGCAAGATATCAGGCTGCTCCAAAGGTGTCTTATCTAGCTGCTGTTATGAGAATCCTCTGATACCTCAAAGGAGCACCCAAACTAGGTCTATTGTATCCTAGAAACAAGGATTTCAATCTCTATGGATACTCTAACAATGACTATGGAGGCTGCAACATTGACAAGAAATCAACGTCAGGAGGATGTCAATTTCTTGGTGGAAGGATCATCTCATGGCAGGGCAAGAAACAATCTTGTGTCTCTACATCAACTGCTGAAGCTGAATACATTGCTGCTGCTAGCTGCTGTGTCAACTGCTATGGATTCAGAATCAGATGTTAGACTATGGATTCACCTTTATGAGTACTCCTATCCTGATTGACAACAACAACGCTATCTCCATTACTGAAAATCCGGTTAAGCACTCCAAGACAAAGCATATTGACATTAGGTTCCATTTTATTAGAGATATTCATGAGAAAAATCTGATTAAACTAATCAAAGTTGACTCAAATGAACAATATGCTGATTTGTTCACCAAGTTTTGATGAACAAAGATTTAAGTATCTTATAACAACTATGGGATGATAAATATTGATTAGATTACCTCTTTTGAAAACCTTTTTAACATGTAATGTCTTATGTCAATACAATTTAAGCCTTGTTACAAAAGGTCTCTCTGAAATTTTCTAAGTTAAATTTCTTCCAAAGAGAATTAACCCTCGGAAGTAATTTTCATATCTTCCAAGCAAAATTTCTCAAAGGATAATTTTCTTCTCGGAAGAGTCTTGGTCTCGGAAGAAGCGATTGATTTCATATATGTTCTACTTTCGAGGCTTACACACACTCTCCATTCGGAAAGCAATCCTGACTTCGGAAGCAGAGGCTTTGCTTCGGAAGTAAGAATTTCCTTCGGAAGATAAGTTACCTTCGGAAATGTTTTATATTCGGAAGAGAGATTTTACTATGTAACGGAAATCTCTTGGGCCCCACACTGTAAAAGCAAAGATTTTGTTAATGATGTTGGATTATTTAATTGATTTTAACCTTACTGCCACTGTCATTTCTTCCACTAAAACATCACATCACCTTATCCTAACCCCCATTACCGCCTTCCCACCCTCCTTTAAATAATGCTGACTATTCAATTTCATCTTCTTAGTTGAAATTTTTATTGCCCAAGAAATTTTCTCCACTCCAACTTTACCCAAGCTCAAATTCATCCTCATTCACCTTTCTCCAATGGCACACCACCCTCAGCACAACCAAGTTGCACTTCATGATTCATCAAGGGATGCTAACTTCTCTGAAATCATCTCCTTTCTTACCCAATCATCTTACTACACAGCCCTTACCGTTAACCCCACTATTTACTCCAATCAAATGGTCGAATTTTGGGAAAATAATAAAGTCGAAACCCAAAATAGGATTCGTGTACTAAGGTCCAACATTTATGGACAAGAGTTGGACAACTCATTAGGGAGCATCGTGAGCTTCATGACGAAGGAGCTCCTACTGAATTCCGCAAAGAATATTTAGACAACAATTATATCCTCATGGGATATGGTGGAGACGTAAGCAGGTTAACAGGCTACAAGTACGACTTCTCCTACAACTGGAAGTTCCTCCTGCATGTTGTCCTCCACTACCTGTCAAACAAATCTAGGGGATGGGATCAAATCCCATATGAACAAGGATGCTTAGTTCATGGACTGTTTAGAGGCCTCCACTTCTATTACTCAAGATTTGTGTTCACCAATCTGATTAGGAATCTTCAAAGGGAGACATTCTTTATGTACCCCCTATTCATTCAACACATAATCAACTGTGGGTGGAATAGAGTATGCTTGTGTGTGCAGCTGCTCTTATTGTCCCTCACATGAGGCCTACCATCTTCAAGACTTTGAAGAAGGTGTCCACCAACTTCACTAGAAGGTACACTTCTCAACTTCCAGGTATGATTGAGCGTATAGCTCCTGGTAACATCCCTGTTCACCCCACAGGTGATGAAACCACACGAGCAACCACCTCCACAATACCAACACTACCTTCTCTACCCATTACCATCACATACTAGAGACGCCCTAAACAAACCCTTGTTCAATCTACTTTGATTGAGCAAGCCCCTCCTGTTCAATCCAAAAAGACTAGAGTGGAAACATGGGCTCTCACTCAGTCTGAGGTCTTAGCATCCATCACATTTGACTTCAATTTGGGTTTTGAGTCTCCTTAGTCTCAAATCCATAAGCATGACACCCAAACCAACAGCCCTCAAGATGAGTATTTACACTCTTCTGAGCAGCCAACAAGGACAGACCCACCAAAGGCTTAATGCCTGTAGACATTGACCAAGGTCCCGGGTCAGTAGGCTTAACATCCCTATCTTTCACTGACCTTCTCTTCAAGGCTGATGAAGAGATAAGATCTCTCCACGGCAATGAAGTTGATTTACAACACCCTCTCCAAGATCAATAGAGCCCAGCAAGATCCCTTATCTCTAGCCCCCCATCAACAACCCATAACTGAGGTGGGTCCTAATGATGTGGAGGGGACTCATGCAGATTTAGCTGCCACTACAGAAGGTGCCTCAATGGACCCTATGGACAGTGGTAACATATCTGAGACTGAATCTGTGGCAACCATGCCATTTGATGACTTTGAAAGAGACATCATTTAGCAAGGGAAACTAGGGTGCCAAGAAACCACATCTGGTGGTGAGGCTGAACATACTAGGTTTGTTACCTCATCTCCGTGTGATTCTTCAAAAGAAGATGAGGGAAGCATGCAACTCGTCATAAAAGACCTTCTGTCTAAAGTCTCAAACCTTGAATCCTTGGTTAGAACTTTAGAAGAAAGGTCTGCCACTCAGCAACTAGAGATTGACAATCTCAAGGCTCAGCTAGCTAAGAAACAAACCGAGAGATCTATTAGGCATGTACATGTCCAGGTCTCATTGACTTCTTCCTCTAGCTCAACTAGCTCTCAAGATGATGCTACCAAAAAGAGGGAGAATGTTCAGAGACAAACACTTGAGGACCCACAGATTCATACGTCAACTTCAACATCTTCTACTCCTGTCATCACTTTGTCTGAGCCATCTCATGTTGTACTTCAAATCAACCAAGGATGCTCAGAGATCTCTACAGACTCTTCACCAAGCTTCTATTGAGATCCTCTACTGATTAGCGAAGCCCAGATGCTGCAATGATTTACTTCGGAGTTGAAGAGCTTTAGAGGCTTACTACACCTTCTACCACTGTGGAAGAAGTGTTGGATTCTTATGCCCAATACACATAGAATATTGATGTGGTTAGTACGTATTGATCCAAGTCGGTTCATAACCAATAACAAGCTTGCAAACACTAATATATAAATATTTAATTGATGATATGATCATGCAATTGAATAAATACACCAATTTAGAAAATGGGTTTCTAATAAATTGCATATGAGATAAAACAACTTATAAGGATAATTTGTTTATGAAAATTATTTGTAATGTTATTTAAGTTGGTTAAATAACATCAAATAATAATTATAGTGTGTGTATAAGTTATATAATTAAAAGGTTAATTAGATAACTTATATGTATGATTAATAAAACATTAGTGAATGTTTTGGGGGGAAAACCCCAAATTAATTCAAGATTCAGCCGCCCCTCATAGGGGTTGATGGCCACTTGTTTTAGTTGAGTTTTTTTTGAAAACACACACACACTCCATCTCTCACTCTCTCTCTTACATGCAAACACTACAAGAATCTCTCCTCTTCTCCATTATTGAAGAACATTTCAGCTGAAAAAAAGGGTTTTCAGCAGCTCTCTTGATGTTTTTGGTGTTCAAATACCTAACAAGTAAGTGTCTTGCTTGAGGCTTGTGGGTATACTAGCTTGAGGACACCTCTCTTTGGTGTTTTGGCCATTCAAGAAGCTTCTTTTTAATCATCCAAACTTGTTTTCTACAGCTCTACAAAATGTAGTTTGTATCTTTTGTTTTTGATTATTTTTTCTTCTTGATAGCTAGTTCACACACATATAAATGATCCTTATGTTCTTGGGTTTGTTTGTAACTTTATAATATCAAGATGAAACCCGAAATTTCAGTTCATTAACTATGTTATAAAGCTTGTTTCCACTGCGTTTTCACAATGTTTAAATGGTTAAACTATGCATCTTGTTCTAACAAACCCTAACATTGGCATCTAGAGCCGGATATGTGGATGACTAGTTTCATTTGTCCTTGAAATTTCGTTTTGTGGGACTTTAAAACCACTTTAGGGGCTGCTATTTTCATGTATTATGAATTCCCAAACATTCAAAGTTATATCACACATGCTTGTGATTAAACTTTGAAGGACATGTAAGATGTATTGTTTGTTTGGACAAGATAAAACCCGAAATTTCAGTTTGTGTTGGCTGAAATTTCATGGGTTTTAGGTGAGGATGATGAGGAGGCCTATAATAATTGGATAAAGTACACTGAGGACTCTGTCCAAGTGTCTTGCTTTATGTTGGCAAGCATGACTCCGGATCTCTAGAAGGAGTATGAGCATCACAGAGCTTATGACATGATAACCCAACTGAAGGAAACGTTCCAACAGCAAGCGAGGGTTGAGCACTTCGAAAAGGTTCGAGCGCTCCATGCATGTCGTATGGACAACAACCAATCAGTTTCATCTTATGTACTTAAGATGAAAAGTCACATTGACCGCCTCGAAAGGCTAAACTGTCCCGTCTAAAAGGAATTGGCCACGGATTTGATCCTCAATGGCCTTACCAAAAGATTTGAGATGTTCGTGTTGAACTGCAACATGAATGCTTCGGAAAAAAGCATTGGTGAGCTTCACTCTATGCTCAAAAAGGCCGAGGCGGCCATGGGTAAAAGGGTTTTACCCGTTCTCACCATCAATGAAGGTGGGAACAAGAAAAGGCCTCATCGCGCACCTAAGGCAAGAGTTGCAAAGGGTAAGGGACCCGTAATGGGAAAAGGGAAAGGGGTGGCAAGGGTGCCACCCAAAGCACAGGAGAAGAGGCAAAAGGTTGCTTCTAATGAACCATGCTTCAAGTGTAGGGAGATTGGACATTGGGCAAGAAATTGTCCTGTCCATCTCCAAGAGTTCAAAACAAAGAGGGATGCCAAGCAGACCTTAGGTACTATATACATGATCCATATTGATTTAAACATAATATCCTCTAACACATGGGTATTAGATACCGGATGTGGAACTCACATTTGCAATTTGTTGCAGGAGTTCAAAAGAAGTAGCAACTTCAACAAAGGGGATGTTAGCCTCTAGATGGGCAATGGGGCTAAAGTTCAAGTTGAAGCCCGTGGTGACTACCATCTTGTAACTTCCAAATGGTTTGGAGGTAATTTTGTACAATGTTTTGTATGCTCCTAATTGACTAGGAACATTATTTCCGTAGCCCTATTAAAACATTTTGGATATGTATTATCATTTATTGGAATTGAAATCCATGTTACTTTGAATGACATGTTTTACTTTAAAGCTATTCCCATCAATGGTATCTATGAATTGGTTCGTGAAAATACATTGAATGATAGCTTATTGTACCAAACTAGTACCAAGAAACTCAAATCGGATTTGAGTAACACTTATCTTTGGCATTGCCGTCTTGGTCATATAAACAAGAAAAGAATACAAACACTACAAAAGAATGGTCTTTTAAAACCAATGAATATGATTCATTTGATGTATGTGAGTCTTGTTTACATGGTAAAATGACCAAGGCACCTTTTAGTGGCAAAGCCGAAAGGGCAAAGGATTTATTAGGTATCATACATTTGGAGGTATGTGGTCCTTTTAAACCTACGACAAGGTACAATGAAAGATACTTCATTACCTTTACTGATGACTATAGTCGATATGGGTATGTGTACTTGTTAAGACACAAAGATGAAACTTTTGAAATGTTCAAGATCGTTTAAAATGAAGTACAAAATCAACTCAATAAGTCAATTAAAATTCTCCACACCGATAGAGGAGGTGAATACCTGAATGATGCTTTTAGGGACCATCTTAGAAGTTGTGGGATTGTCTCGCAACTATCTCCAGGGGAACACCACAACATAATGGCGTGTCCGAGTGAGAAATCAAACTCTATTAGATATGGTTCGATTTATGATGGCTAGAAGCTCTTACCTCTATCATTTTGGGGTTTTGCTCTGCTCTCTGCGGCCTGTATTTTGAATATGGCCCCAACCAAGAAAGTGGAAAGGACACCTTATGAAATATGGCATGGAAGGGTTCCATCATTTTCATATTTGAGGGTGTGGGGGTGTGAGGCTTATCTTAAGACTCCCATCTCGAACAAGTTAGAAAGCCGTTCCACTAAGTGTATCTTTATTGGATATCCAAGAGATTCTATGGGATATTATTTCTGTGATCCAATACAACAAAAGGAGTTTGTTGCCAAAAAGGATGTGTTCTTGGAAACCAAGTTCCTTATGGAAGGAACTGGTAGTAGAACTGTGGATCTTGAAGAGGATCATGAACCCCAACCCGATACACGTTTGGTTGACACTAGCACTCAACACGAGGATGTTGAAAGTGATCAAATAGTTGATCAATACACAGAAAACGTTCGCAGATCTGGTAGAACTAGTAATCCACCTGAAAGATATGGATTTTTCACTTATGGATGCTATGTGATAGACTCTGATGAACCAATCACATACCATGATGCGTTGTCCAATTTGGATTATGACAAATGGCTTGAAGCTATGAACGTTGAGATGCAATCCATGTATGACAATCAAGTATGGGACTTGGTTATACCACCTCTTAACTCCAAAGTAATTGGAAGTAAGTGGATTTTCAAAAAGAAAACCGATATGCATGGAAACTTGTATACTTATAAAGCAAGACTTGTAGCAAAGGGTTTCACTCAAACTCAAGGCGTTGACTATGATGAAACTTTCTCACCTGTTGCGATGCTAAAATCTATTAGGATATTGTTTGCCATAGCAGCTCATTATGATTATGAGATTTGGCAAATGGATGTCAAAATGGCTTTCCTAAATGGATATCTTGAGGAAGATGTCTATATGGTTCAGCCTAAAAGTTTTGTTTATCCAAAACATCCTAACAAAGTATGCAAGTTAAAAAAAATCAATCTATGGATTGAAACAAGCATCGAGAAGTTGGAATCACCATTTTGATGAAGAAGTAATTAAATTTGGATTCATCAAGAATGCTGATGAAGCTTGTGTATATAAGAAAGCTAGTGGGAACATCATCACTTTCCTAGTATTGTATGTTGATGACATACTACTATTTGGTAATGACATTCCAACCTTGGAAGGTGTAAAAACCTAGCTTGGAAGTTGTTTTTCCATCAAGGATCTTGGTGAGGCCGCCTATATTCTGGGAATAAAGATGTGTAGGGATAGATCAAGGCGGTTGATTGGTTTGAATCAAAGGGCATACATTGATAAGATATTGAAAAGGTTCAAGATGGAGAACTCTAAGAAAGGTATGGTACCTATTCAAAGAGGAACAATATTAAGCATGATTCAATGTCCAAGCTCAAAGGATGAGCAAGATAAAATTAAAGGCAATCCCATACGCATCTGCTATTGGATCCATCATGTATGCAATGATATGCACTCGGCCGGACGTTTCATGCGCCTTAAGCATGACAAGTCGTTACCAGCAAAATCCTGGAAGCAGTCATTGGATGGCTATTAAGAACATACTTAAATACCTAAGGAGGACTAAAGATATGTTTCTAATCTATGGATCTGGTGATGAGGAACTCGTTGTAAAAGGTTACATGGATGCAAGTTTCCAAACTAATCATGATGATTCGCGATCACAATCTGGATACATATTCATTTTGAATGTGGAGCTATCTCTTGGAAGAGCTCTAAACAAGATGTGGTGGCTTTATTAACTACAGAATCTGAATACATTGCCGCCTCATTGGCAGCTCAAGAAACTGCATGGTTGAAGAAATCTATTGCTGATCTAGGGGTTGTCCCTTCCATTCAGGACCCCCTAGAGATCTTTTGTGATAACGAGGGTGCGATTGCTCAAATCAAGGAACCTCGTGCTCATCGAAAGACTAGGCACATTGAGCGGAGATTCAACTACATATGAGATGAAGTTGAGAAGGAAAGATATGTATTCGCAAAGTTCACACAGATCAAAATATTGCGGATCCTCTTACGAAGCTCCTAGAAAAGGCAAAGCATGAAGGTCATACGTGTGCCATGCTACTTGAATAAAATTATTTGGTTATAATATTTCAATAAATGTTCCATTTAGCATGTTTAATCCATGGGTAAATTGTTTACTCTAAATGTACGTAGTCGTTCATACTTGTGGGAACAAGTATGAGGGTAATATTATTATGAATTTGGATTCGTGGATATTCATAAGGAATGAATATAGAGCAATTGGTTGCTGCCAATTTTCATATATATTTGTGCGATACAAATATTGGACTCACCGCATCTCAAATTTTACTACATGGAGTCTTCTAGATTGATCATAAGTAATTTTGAGTAAAGGCGAATATCTTTGGTATCCTCAGACCCGAGATACGTATTCGGTTTTGATATTCACTAAGTGTTATACCTTGAGCTAGTTCTTCACTGCCCTGAAGTAATGGACAGTACGTAAGGCTATGTAGTCAAGATGGAATTTGTTCCTCTTATTTGTTAAGAGCAAGATGTCTAAGGCCTGATTAAGTTAAATCAACAAGGAATGATCATTCTGTGTCCTTGGATTTAACATGACATCTGTAACAGAAGGATAAATGATTAATTCACCTAAATCATTTCAAGTAGGATACTTGAATGGGATGATTTTATTGAATGGCTTTAAGTCATGCATATTAAGGGTAGTAAAACGTTGTTAGCCGGTATTTACTGCTTGCATCAATCTTCTATGAGTCTTGTGCAAGTGGGAGATGTTGGATTCTTTATGCCCAATACACATAGAATATTGATGTGTTTAGTACGTATTGATCCAAGTCGGGTCATACCCAATAACAAGCTTGAAAACACTATTATATAAATATTTAATTGATGATATGATCATGCAATTGAATAAATACACCAATTTAGAAAATGGGTTTCTAATTAAATTGCATATGAGATAAAACAACTTATAAGGATAATTGTTTATGGTCATTATTTGTAATGTTATTTAAGTTGGTTAAATAACATCAAATAATAAATATAGTGTGTGTATAAGTTATATAATTAAGAGGTTAATTAGATAAATTATATGTATGATTAATAAAACATTAGTGAATGTTTTGGGGGGAAAACCCCAAATTAATTCAAGATTAGGCCGCCCCTCATAGGGGTTAATAGCCACTTGTTTTAGTTGAGTTTTTTCTTGAAAACGCACACACACTCCATCTCTCACTCTCTCTCTTACATGCAAACACTCCAAGAATGTCTCCTTTTCTCCATTATTGAAGAACATTTCAGCTGAAAAAAGGGTTTTCAGCAGCTCTCTTGACGTTTTTGGTTTTCAAATACCTAGCAACTAAGTGTCTTGCTTGAGGGTTGTGGGTATACTAGCTTGAGGACACCAATCCATGGTGTTTTGGCCATTCAAGAAGCTTCTTTTTAATCATCCAAACTCGTTTCCTACAGCTCTATAAAATATAGTTTGTATCTTTTGTTTTTGGATGTTTTTTCTTCTTGATAGCTAGTTCACACACATATAAATGATCTTGATGTTCTTGGGTTGTTTGTAACTTTATAATATCAAGATGAAACCCGAAATTTCAGTTCATTAACTATGTTATAAAGCTTGTTTCCGCTGCGTTTTCACAATGTTTAAATGATTAAACTATGCATCTCGTTCTAACAAACCCTAACAAGAAGTTGGTCAACCTAAGGTCCACTTGGAACCTAATATTCATTTCGAAGGGGAAATAGGGACTGATGGCCCAACAACTGAAACAGTCGGGAAAGAACCTACATCTCCTCAAACTTCCAAAGCTGAAGTTCAAGCCTCAGAAGAACAAGCTGAATCTTCCAAAGCTAAAATGGAAGTTGCGGAAGGACTGTTCAAGATGTCCGAGGAACTGATCATCACAGATGCAATCCTAGAAATGGCATCTGAGGTGAACAATGAGGACTTTCTTAATCTTGCTCTATCCCAGACACCCTCTCTGCTCTCTCACAATCAGAATCCACTTTCCAAGAACCACCACAATCAGGCTCTTCAAAAGATAACAAAGGGAAAAGGAAGATGACTGTGGAAGAGCTTTAGGAAGAGGAGAAGATTGAGAAAGTAAAGAAGAAAGGAAGAGTTCCAACTGAGAAGTTGCTAGCTGCTAGTACAAAAGTAGCTGCAGCCAACCAGAAGGCTATCAACAACAAAGGAGAGAAGAGATAAATGATCAGCTCATCCAATTGGGAGTTGCCAATGAAGAAACACTCCTGCTACCACTAGAGGAGCTGGTGAAACTGGAAAAGGCAACCAGACTACAACATGAGAAACAACAAGAAGCAGCCAGGTTGGCCTTAAAGAAAGAGAAAGAAGAAGAACAGAAGGAGGCTGACTTGTAGCAGAGGAGAGATTGGATAGAGTTCCTAATCTACAGAGGCTTCAATCTTCAAGAACTCTCTCCATATAACAATGAAACGATCCTATGGCTCTACAACAAAGAGTAGGATAAAATGGAGAAAGAGAGAAGAAAGGTTTCAAGAGAAAAGCTAAAGGAAAGGAAGAAGAAGGAGGAAGAAGCAAGGCCACTACAACGAGGAAGCTCAGTGAGAAGGCCTGGATGAAGGACTATCTCCAGGCTCATGGCTTCTCTAGAAGGCAGGTGGGTCCCATGTCAGAGAGGACACTCCAACAGGTGGCTTCACTGCAATACTCAACCACAACCTGATCCCTCACCCTTACCCTTCACCATCAAACTGAGCCCTTCACCCCTGAACCCACATCCTTACCCTCACCCATTTCATCACCTCAACCACCTAAACTTCCCATCCTTTAACCAAAACCCTTCCAGAACCTCTAAACCTAAACCTACCCAACAACCATCCAAACCATCCCCTCAGCCTTCTCAACATCTCTCTCTTGAGGTGTTCAAGGCAATCAAGGTTAAGCTCACCAACTACACAACTTTGAGCAAAGTCTCATGTGAAGAAGACTTTGTCAATATCACCTATGTTGATGGATCTTCATGTTCTTTCAGAAGAGATCATTCCTTGATTTGCCTAGAGGAACATTGGACCAGGCAGCTAGACTTCTAGGCCTCAACTCAGATTCAGTAAATGATGAAGAGAAGAAACTTAGAAGGAAACTGGTGACTCTGCTAGATACAAAGAAAGAAGACAAGATTCCTAGTTAGTCTCTTATTCCTAGAAAGAGAATAATCTAGTGGAGGTTCGATGAAAGTTCTCACAACTTTGTTGTGGAAAGGGAGAGTGGCGAAGTCAACAGACTTAATGCAACCTCTCTGTTACACTCCAGCAGATTTGATATTGCTGAGTTAGCAGAGAAGTCATTCTCCAACACCTCCAACTCTGAAACTGCTACATCCATCAGAAATCATCTCAGTAGTCTTCATGTAGCAAAGCTAATTGCAAAAGCCAAGATTGAAGAAGAGTTGAAGTTGAGAAGACAGGAAAACAAGGAAAGACCTCCTACCAAGAGCAATGCCTTTCTACACATGGTAGAGGGTCCTGAATTTGAACTTATAGTTAGATGGGAATATGATTACAGTTCCCATCAACTAACTCTTTTCAGAGGGCAACAACAGAGGGTACATATCATCCAAGGTGACAGACTAGACTTCCTGTCTACCAAGGATTTGTACAAACTTCTCAGCACCACGTCAGGGAAGAACAAGGAAACATATAAATATGTACTTTCCTTGGTGCTGAAAGTTTTGAGAAGCCGAAACAAGTAAGGTTTTAGTAGCATCAGCCTAGGGGGAGTTTGTTGGATCAAGAAGAAGGCTGTGGTGCAACCAAAACCAAATCACTTAGATAATTTTGGTGCTACATGCAAAGGCTTCCGAAGCTTAGCATGGAACTTCCGAAGGTTGTAGAGTTCTTCCGAAGATAAAGTGAAAGATCAATTTCCAAAGAGAGAACTCTACTTCCAAAGTCAAGATCATGCTTCTGAAGGTCAAGTCTTAGAAGAGCAATCACAAGACTACTTCCAAAGTATGAAGAAAAGAAGAGGTTCCCAAGCCTTAGAAGAAGTAGCCTCTTCTGAAGTATACGTGGCTTCAGAAGTACTTGTTCTTCTGAAGCCATTTAACCTTTGAAAGAAACTGCTATGAACCAGTGGACATAAGTATGGTCTCTGACACTCTGCTGTAGACCTCTGATACTGTATGGCGTTTTCTCGAAGTGCCATGCAGTTGACCATACTTTGTTCCACTGTTTACCTTTTTATGATAGTACATGTTACCATCTTTAGTTGGTGATAAAAGGTAAGTTAGGGACATGTCCTGACTACCATATCTTAGATAAGACTTTATCCGAGATACCTTAAACTATAGTCTTGTAGTATAGGCTATATTTATAGGATCCCATCTGGTATCAAATTATATCCGGCTGTAGGTAGTATTAAATGTAGTTTCTCATTGTAACTTAAAAAAAAGCTTGTAAGAGTCTTGTAATATTTGAGTTGAGAAGCAAAATAAGCAAGTACCTTGAAAATTACTTTCCGTGTTCTTTGTTACTTACTATATTATAATCAACTCTTATTGACTCTATCTTGATCGAGTGTTGTTCAAAGTGAGTTTGAGAGAAAAACGAATTGTTAAGTGACCTTAACCGATCCTGTAGACTTTTATGATCACTGAAGATGGTGCACTTCATCCCATACAGGTAGTGCCTACAAATCTTCAATGCAAACACTAGCACAGCCAACTCCAAATCATGGGTTGGAAAATTGGCCTCGTGGACCTTGAATTATCTTGAAGCATAGGCTATCACCTTCCCTCGTTGCATCAACACACAACCCAATCGTGCACGCGATGCATTCGAGTAGACTACCAGGTCCTCGTTCCCTTCAGGTAATGTCAAGACAAGGGCTTGTGTTAACCTCATTTTAGTTCTAGGAAGGCATTCTCCAGGTCGGTACCCCATTCATACTTCACATCTTTCCTGGTCAGCTTAGTCAAAGGAGAAGCTATCTTGGAGAAATTCTGGATAAACCTCCTATAGTAACCTGCCAGGCCCAAGAAACTACGAATCGTAGAGGGCGTCTTTGGAGGTTCCCATTGCATTACCGCTTCAACCTTCACAGGGTCCACCCTAATCCCCTCAGGATTAACCACATGACCTAGAAATTGAACTTCTTGAAGCCAAAATGCGTATTTAGAGAACTTAGCATATAACTTCCCGCTTCTGAGCGTCTCCAATGCTTCTCGAATACGATCGGCATGTTCCTCTTCACATTTTGAATAAATAATGATGGCATCGATGACCACTATTACCGATTTATCCAACATCAGCCGACATACCTGGAGTGGTCATTCCTCATGAGCATATTCTGCTCAGAGCCCCCAGGAAAGGGAACATGTACAAGATGGATTTGCAAGAAACATCTCCCTCTGGAGAGTTTCATGCTTTCTATCTAAAGCAAATAGTGATGAGTCTTTCCTATGGCATAAAAGAATGTGCCATGTAAACTTTAAGAATATGAATAAATTAATCAAAAATGATCTGGTAACTGGAATGCCAAAGAAAGAGTTTACAAGTGATGATCATTGTGTTGCATGCCTGAAAGGGAAGCAACACAAGGTATCTCACAAGCCTAAGGAAAGGAACTCCATCACTACTCCCCTACACTTATTACATATGGATCTCTTTGGCCCCACCAGTGTAATGAGTTTAGGAAGGACCTTATACTGTCTAGTGATCACAGATGATTTTACAAGATTCACTTGGGTTTTCTTTCTTAGAACTAAAGATGAGACTCCTGAGATTCTAAAGAATTTCATCTTAAAGATTGAGAATCAATGTGATCACAAGGTCAAAACCATAAGATGTGATCAAGGAACTGAATTCAAAAACCAAATCCTTGATACATTTTGTGATGAAAAGGGTATTACAAGACAATACAGTGCTCCCAGGACTCCTCAGCAAAATGGAGTTGCTGAGAGGAGAACAGGACACTTATTGAAGCTGCAAGAACTATGTTGTCTGACTCTAAACTGCCTATCACCTTCTGGGCAGAGGCGTTAATACTGCCTGCTATGTGCAAAACAGAGTCTTAGTAGTTAAGACACATGGTAAGACTCCTTATGAACTTTGGCACAAGAGGAAACCTTTCATTGGCTTTCTTAGGTCATTTGGATGTCCCTGCACCATCTTGAATACCAAAGATCAAGTTGCCAAGTTTGCTGAGAAATCAGACGATGGACACTTCATTGGATACTCTTCTCAAGCTAAAGCTTATAGAGTATACAATCTCAGAACTAGAATCATTGAGGAATCAGCCAATGTGACTTTCAATGAGCACACTCCAGTGTGGCTGGTTCTGGTCCGGATTGGCTATTTGATCTTGATTTAGTTACCAACTGTTTTAA
This sequence comes from Flaveria trinervia, assembly GCA_025506515.1. Lineage (NCBI taxonomy): Eukaryota > Viridiplantae > Streptophyta > Magnoliopsida > Asterales > Asteraceae > Flaveria > Flaveria trinervia. Next base: position 56,021,416 of record CM046448.1, on the reverse strand, counting down.
TAAATCTTGTGAGCATGTTTCAGGATCTGCAGAAAATTTAAATACAGGTGATCCTGATCCAAATTTGAGCTTGGAAGACCTTCAGCTCCAGTTGGAACACTTCAGCAAATGAGATTTCTATCAGCACAACAATGACAAATCCAGCTGATACATCTGGCATGCCTTCAAATTCCAGTTCAGAGGCCTCTCAACCAGATAAAGACACCTCATTGCAGAAGATAACAATGGTGATGGTGAAAGTGATCAAGAATCTCTTGATGCTAATAACCATACCATAGATGATAACATCAATGATGTCACACACTCATTGGATCAAGTTAATCTTGATAAGTGTGATAATGTGGAGGATCAATCTTCAAGACCAGATCTAAATTTCTCAAATTTGGATCTATCTCAGCAACTTGCTGTGATCCCTCAGCTAAGGATTCACAAGTCTCATCCTACTACAAACATCATTGGAGATGTTATCTCCGGGGTAAAAACAAGAGGGCAAACCCATGAAGCAAATGTTTGTCTTCACTCTTGTTTTCTATCTCAGTTAGAGCCAAAGAAAGTTGAGGAGGCTCTAAAGGATGGAAGTTGGGTTGAAGCTATGCAACAAGAGCTGCTTCAATTCAAAAGACAGAAAGTTTGGAACCTTTGTCCTCTTCCTCATGGGAAGACTACCATTGGAACCAAATGGGTTTTTAGGAATAAAAAGATGATAGAGGAATCATCATCAAGAACAAGGCTAGACTAGTTGTTCAAGGATATACACAAGAAGAAGGGATTGACTACACTGATGTCTTTGCTCCTGTAGCTAGACTAGAAGCTGTTAGGATATTCCTGGCATTTGCTGCATCCAGAACTTCAAGGTCTACCAACTTGATGTAAAGTGTGCTTTCTTATATGGAGTGTTGATGAGGGAGGTTTATGTCAAACAACCACCTGGTTTTGTAGATCCTGATCATCCTGATTATGTCTGCAAGCTTGACAAAGCTCTCTATGGGCTGCATCAGGCACCCAGGAAGTGGTATGAGACACTGTCTGAGTATCTCTGTAAACATGGTTACAGGAGAGGTACTATAGATGGAACTCTCTTCATCAAAGGACAAGGAAACGACATTCTGCTAGTTCAAGTATATGTAGATGACATCATCTTTGGCTCAACCAATTCAAGGCTCTGCAAAGACTTTGAAAAGCTGATGAAAGATAGATTTGAAATGAGTTCAATGGGAGAACTTAATTTCTTTCTGGGAATTCAAGTGAAGCAGGTTGAAGATGGCATTTTCATAAGTCAGTCAAAGTATATTCAAGATATACTCAAGAGGTTCAACATGACTGATTGTAAGACTGCTAAGACACCCATAGCCAGAAACCACTCTCTTGGTCCAGATCTTGAGGGTGTGTAGATGAGCACTTATACAGGGCTATGATTGGGTCTCTTATGTATCTTACAGCTAGCAGGCCTGATATCATGTTTGCTACATGTATTTGTGCAAGATATCAAGCTAATCCTAAGATGTCTCACTTAATCACTGTGAAAGGATTTTAAGATACCTCAAAGGTGCTTCAACACTTGGTTTATGGTATCCAAAGAATTCTAACTTCAATCTGTATGCCTATACAGACAGTGATTATGGTGGTTGCAACATGACTGCAAAGTCTACATCTGGGGGATGTCAATTCCTTGGTGGAAGGGTTGTCTCATGGCAATGCAAGAAACAAACCTGTGTGTCTGCATCAACTGCTGAGGCTGAATACATTGCTGCTGCAAGCTGCTGTGCTCAAGTGCTTTGGATTCAAAATCAGATGCTAGACTACGGATTTAACTTCAAAGAGACTCCTATCCACATAGACAACAACAGTGCTATCTCTATCACTGAGAACCCTGTGCAGCACTCAAGGACCAACACACATCAACATCAGGTATCATTTAATAAGAGATAACTATGAAAAGGGGTTAATTAAACTAGTCAAAGTTCACACAGATGAACAATATGCTGATCTGTTCACAAAAGCTTTTGATGAACAGAGATTTAAATATCTGATATCAGCTATTGGGATGATTAACTTTGAGTAGATTTTTTTTTAAAACTAATTCTAATTATTCTTCTTAAAATATGTGTGTCCTAAGTTGTCTAGTTCATCACTTTCATAAGCTCATGTTTTCTTTGAATGAAAAACTCTTTTTGAAGACTTTCCTTGGATTCTTGAAAATTTTCTGACACTTCGGAAGATAACATTTTACCTTCGGAAGAAAAATATGTCTTCAAAATAAATGACTGTCTAAGAAATTTACCTTCGGAAGAAGTCAAACTTTATCTTCCGAAGCTTAAAATTCTCAACTTAGACACTTATTCATTTTTAAGGACTTTTTCCTTCCGAAGCAAAAATTACTTTCGGAAGCTTTGTTCATTCCTATACAAAGCATCCAAAGTTTATTTTTTTCCGAAGCATAAATCTTTAAGACTCTCAGGAAAATTCTTCCGAAGTCACTTTAGCTTCGGAAGCTTTTTCAATCAAACTTCCGAAGACAAATTTCCTTCGGAAGCTTTTCGAATTCCAAGAAAACTAATTTTTGAGCAAAAGGTAAACTACTTTTTCAGAGGTGGGACCGACATACGGATTTCAAAGTTTATCCTTTTCATTAAACTTTATCTGAAATCCTTCTCTCTCATATAACCCAACGTTTCCCCCCTCTTCTTTCATCTGCTTTTCTTCCATACCTAAAACCCAAAGCTTTCTCTCTGAAATTTACTTCCTTCTTTTCTCTTCATCTCTGAGCTACCTCACAATGGCTGACCTTACACACAAGATCCTCACTTTGCCATGCAACTACACAGACAACACAATCAGGTTGCTCTGTTATGCTCTGACAAAGATCCTCATTTCTCAGAGGTTTGCCGTTTCTTGTCTTTGTCTCACTACTTCACCTCCCTAACCATTGATCCTCCTCTATATGAGGATCATTTGCTTGAATTCTGGAAGACCTGCCAAGAGGTCATTATGGATGGGGAGAAGGCACTGTCTGCCACAGTGCAGGGGAGAACAATTTTCATCACTCCGGCCATCATCAACCGACATCTTCAGCTGGATGATGAAGCAGGTGAAGTGTTCTTTCCAAAAGAAGCGGTTAATCATTCCTTCGAGCAGATGGGCTATGAAGGAGATTTCTCTGTAAAGACCTTCAGGAAAGGGAAGGTCTCATCCCAGTGGAAATACCTGCTCCATGTGGTTATCCACAGCTTATCAAACAAGCATGGTGGATGGGACCAGATTCCTGAGGATCTCTCCTTTATAGTTCATGGGATGGTTCAGGGGTCAAGTTCAGGTATTCACAATTTGTTTATACTAATTTACTTGCAAACTTAGACTCCTTAGAATATTACATGTTTCCTAGATATGTTCAACACATTCTTAACTGTGAACTGGGCTCACAGTTGAGGGAAACAGGCAATATTCTTAAACTGGGACAGATGAAGCCCGGCATCTTTAAAATTATGAAGAAGCCAACTGTAGGCTTCTCAGGGGAAGAAACAGCCCTAGTCCCAAAAATGTTAGAGCTCATTGCTCAAGGTGACAACATAGCAGTCCAAGCTAGTGTTGAACCCACACCTACTGCTCTCCTACCCTCTTCACAACCTCCAATATTCATCACCTACAAAAGAAAATCCCAACGAACCCCTGCTCAGGCTATTGAGTCTGTGCAGCCCCCAAATACTCAACCTTACAGGAAGAAGTGTGACTCTAGAGCTCCCACTCTCCTGAGGAGCAAACCACTCCCATTACTTTACCTATCAGGGCTGAGGTTCCTCAAGCTCAACCTGATGAGCTCATTAGCCCAACAACTGTAAGCCTTCACTCTGAGTCTCAACACTCAAGTGAACAACCCTCAGGGGACAGCTACCATCCCCAGCCTTTGGATCTAAACACCAATTCCCAACCTATCCTTTTACACTGATGAAGACTTAGGATTCAGTGAGTACCATGAGTCTCTCTTCTCCTCCCCTACTCAAAGAGAGATGAGTAACTCTGACTCTCCTCAGTCTATCCCTCATCAGTCACCTATTACTGAGGTGGACACACCTGAACCTGTTCAGGATGTCCATATGGAAGAGGCTCTCACTTTTGAAAGTGATTACATCATTAAGACCTCAACCATGGCAACTCAGCCCATTGGCATCTTAACTGAGGTTGCCAGTGAGCAGAGGAAAACCAGCAGCCAAGAAACTCAAGCTGGTGGTGAGAGAAGGGATTTTGGTCCAATCCTCTCATCCCCCAGTGATTCTTCTGATGAAGATGAGGGGAATTTGAGACTAAAGGTACAACAATTGTCACAAACATGCACCTATCTAGTCTCTAAGGTTAGTCACTTGGAATCTCAGGTGACTACCCTGCAAAACAGGGTCAATGATCAGCAACTCCAGATTTCATATCTGCAGGAAAAACTAGCTGAGAGACCTTTAAGGAGAACTCAACCAGGAACACAAGAACCTGTGGGAGTGACTGATTTATCCTCCAGCTCATCTATGCAAGTGGGTGATGCTACCAAAAAGGGGGAGAAAGTTATCACAACCACAGAACCTGGGAGTTCTTCAAAGAGAATGGACATAGAGGACTCACCATCCTCACTTGCTGTTGTGCATTCTCAGCAACTTCCTCAAGTTCACATTAATGTGGACTCTACAGACTCTCTCATCAGGAGTCTCTTTGAGGAAGGTATACCAAGGGCTGTCTCATCTCCACCACATGGAACTGGCAACTACATTATCAGATGGAGGTATGATGATGACAGAAGAGCCCTCATACTTCACAGAGTTCAAGGTCAACAAGAAGTCTTTCAGTTCCAAAGCCTGAGCTTCTATGAAGGACTGGATTTGGTCAACATGCCACTTGTCAACCCAAGCAAATCTAGACAAGCTGACAGGCTGGCTCAAAGAATCCAAGACAGGATCCTTGCAGAGTTCTCTCTAAGAAGGAGACTTAGGCAATCAGGCAATGTCATCGGTCAACTGGATGCTGAGGTGGACCCTAAGATTAGTTTCATAGGGGAAACCTTGGCTGAAGGCCCAGTGGCAGAACCTGAGACCCCTGTCTCACCATCAACAACTGCTGCAGAGGTCCAAACTCCATCTGAGACACCTGCTGGTGAAGGTGTCTCTCAGCCTCTCTCTGGCCAGAGCATGGAAGCTACACCAAGCAATGAAGGCCAAGCCTCAATCCACCCTGAGTCACAAAGGTCTGTTGGTGACAAAGGGAAAAGGATAATGACTCCTGAGAAAATTGAGGAGGAAGAGAGAGAGAGGAAAAGGAGGCTAAGGGGAGAAAGTTCTTCTGGGTCATCAAAATTTATGCAAGCTCCAATCAGGGCTGCCCCCAGACCAAACACTCAAAATGATGAACAAAGGGCAGTCAGGATTAATTATTTACAGACCAGGAACTATGATGTTGATGAAATCATCTCCCTCCCCTTAGAAGAGTTGAATGAACTGGCTGACATGGAAGTGTCAAGAGAGATAAAGGAGAAAGAGGATGCAAGGTTACTTCTCCAATTCAAAGAGGAGAGGAGACAGAAAAGACTTCACAAGCATACTCCCACTCTCTCTCCAGTTCATGAAAGTCCTGCACAGGAAGATGTGGCTCCACAAGAACCTCAGGTATATAAAGAAGAGGATAGAATCAAAATGATAAACTACCTGAGTGCCACAGGCTTCTATCAGGCAAATACACTTCTTCCCCTGTCCTATGACTTCATTGAGTTCGAGTACTTAAGCAACTTGAGCTTGAGCTAGTCAAAGAAAGAAAAACAACCAAAAGGAAGCTAAGGGAAGAAGCTGCAAAGTCAAGAGCCATCATTCAAAAGAATGCAAAGAAGTCTGCTGACAGACAAAGAATGATGAGCTTCTTGAAGTCATATGGATTCTCCGGAAGGAGACTTGGTCCCATGTCTCTATCTACAATGGATGAGCATATAAGGGTAATCAAGCAGAAGATTAAAAGTGGTGAACTCATTGATTTGCACTCTCTTCCAAGTCAAGTCCCACCTGAAGTGGAGGTCAAGTTTGAACAACCAGAGACACCTGAACCAGAACCTCCAGCTGAGCCTCAGCAAACTTCATCTTCTGATCCAAGACAGGGTCAAACTCCCTCTCCTTCTGAACCTGTGAGGAAGTACACCCAACTGAGAAAGACACTGATGATCAACATGGTGCTGCAGACCAGTCTTCTCAGTTAAAGACATTAAAGAGGAAGAAGAAAATGGCCTCTAAACCAAAGACTAAAAAGAAGAAGCCAAAGTCATCTACCTCTACTCCCCAGTGAATCAGATCAACCTGAGGAAGTGCATGATGAGGCAGCCCAATCAACTCCTATGCAAGTGGCTCCTCTAGCAACCGAGACACCCATCTTATCCTGGACTTACTCTACTACCATCCAGAAAGATGGAATGTTATCAGAGATCAAGGTGTTGAAAATGTCTACTCATGGCAAGACATAATCAACTTACCTCTGCATGATCTCTTTGAAATGAGAAGATACTATGAGAGTCTTGATGATCCTGACCATCAAATGAAGAAAGGATGGTATTGATTATCTGAAGACTACAAACATTTAAAGATCTTCTAGGTGTTTTGGTAGCATCAGCCTAGGGGGAGTTTGTAAGGTCCTGAAGTCTGATGCAACCCAAAACTGCCTAAGTGTTTCAGCAACATGCACTAAGTACTGAAGTGAAGAATGCTTCGGAAGAATTACACAAAGCATTAGAAAATACTCTAAGTGTAATATCTTCCGAAGCCAAGACCAATATCTTCCGAAGCCTAACATGAAGTCTTCCGAAGCTTGAAGAGACAAAGTCTTCCGAAGCTTCAACTTATGAAGACAGATTTCTTCCGAAGACTTTTAGTACACATGCTTTATCTGATGTACTGTTCCATAAAGCACCTTTTCCGCTGCGTCTCTGATAAGTCACCAACTTACAAGAGTTGGTGAAAAGGTCCATGCTTTTGGTAACTATACATTGAGGTCTTGAGTCTGAAACTTTCCACTTTATGTACTTATCCTTTTTATAATGTATAAGGATGTGAGCTATGGCATGTCATAGTCACAAGGTCAAAAGGCAGATATGCCTTTTGATCCTACAATTGATTTTGTTAGTGTCTAGTCAATTGTATCCAGCTGGCTTTCATAGTATAGCCGGCTGTAGGTTGTAGTATAAGTATTCCAAGTTCTTGTATCTTTCGGTAATGCTTTGTAACACTTGTAAAAGAACTTGAGAAAGCAATATACTGCTACCTTGAAAACTATACTCTCTTGTTCTGTCTCTTGCTTTACTTGTGTTCTCTGCATCACCTTTGGTTACCCAGTTCACTGTTTGATTAAAGTTTAGTTAATCTCCTCATTGTTTTTTGTGTTGTAATTGGTCCAAGCCCTTGAACGATCCTGCAATACCCGATTCATAAGGTCCATAAAAGCAGCTGGCACGTTGGTTAAACCAAAGGACATGATGAGAAATTCGTAGTGTCCATACCACATACTGAACGCTGTCTTAGGAATGTCTTTTTCTTTCACCTTCAGTTGGTGGTAACTAGACCGCAGGTCTATCCTTGAAAACCAGCTAGCACCCTAAAGTTGATCGAACAGGTCGTCGATCCTTGGTAACGAATACCGATTCTTTACAGTTAGCTTATTGAGCTCACGATAGACAATGAGCATCCACATGCTACCGTCTTTCTTTTTGACGAATAAAACTAGAGTACCCCATGGAGAGATACTCGGTCGGATAAAGTCCTTATCCAATAAATCTTGCAACTCGTCCCTTAGTTCTACCATCTTTGAAGGAGCTAATCGATATGGTGCTTTAACGAAGGGCTGTACTCCCAGTAGTAAATCAATTTGAATTCGATTTCGTGGTCAGTGGCACACCAATCAGGTCTTCAGGAAAGACATCAGGAAACTCACACACTACCGCACGTTTGATAATTGTGGCTCTGGCACATCCACATCTTTTACATAGGCCAAGTAAGCGCAACCCATATCTCAAGTACTTTTTAGTTGTGATCATCGACACGACCTTTGGTACACAACACAGCTTATCCCCATGAACCATAACAGATCTACCATTAGGCATTGTTAGACGAATTACCTTCTTGCTACATACTATATTGGCTTCATAGCTAGCTAACCAATCCATTCCTAACACACATTGAAACCTCCTAAGGCCATAACATGCAACCTAGTAGGGAACTTACAATTTTCTAACTCAATCAGGAAATCCTCAACCACTTCATTTACCTTAGTGGGCTTACCAATGGCTATTCCTACATAGAAAGGCTCATCTAACTTTCTACTCTTATCATGCAACAAATGGCAAAAGGCAGCAACACAAAACTCCTACTAGCACCAGAATCAAAGAGCACAGAAGCATATTCATGGTCTACCAAAAACATACCTGAAACTACTTCTGGATCTGCTCGAGCCTCCTCACGAGTTATGTTGAATGCCCTTGCCTTCCTGTTCGAACCGTCACCCTTTCCCTTATCTCCAGCTTTAACCGTTCTTGATCCTCCTGATTTTCCTTTCTTGCAGTCCCTCTCCACATGTCCCATCTCGCCACACTGGTAACACTTCACCGCCTTGCAATCCCTAGCATAGTGGCCCTCGCCCCCACATTTAAAACACTTTTTATTCCCAACTCTACACTCCCCCGAATGACCTTTTCCACATTTTCTTTAAGCACCTCCTTCACTTGTATTTCCTCTTCTTCCTAACTGATCGTCAACCTTCATCCTCTTCTCTTCACTCCTAAAGTTATCACCTCCGAACCTCTTCCCATTTCCATTCTTGTTACCACTCCATTTCTCCATTTTCTTCTATAAAGGCATTGGATCCCTCTCATCATACAACCTCCCAGCTAAATCCACCACAGACCTAAATGTGCCTAGTCTGGCCGCAACCATGTGCCTTTTCATATCCATGGGCAAAGCCTGTATGTATCTCTTGATCTTCTTTGATGCAGGAGTCACCATGTCTAGCACAAGTCCTGCAATCACATTAAACTTAGAGGTATACTCTTGATGAGTCATGTTCCCAGCCTCCATATACAAGAACTCCTTCTCGATCTTGTCTAATTCTCGATGGGGACAATACTCCTCTAGCACTAACTCCTTGAACTCAGACCCTTCATTTGGCTATCGTTCGCTTATCTTCAGCCTGGACAATATTGTCCCATCAGTATAATGCCGAGTCAACAAAAGAATGAGTGGCAAACTTAACTTTTTTATCTTTCTGACACTCACTGATTTCCAACACTGCTTCCATCTCTCTGACTCAACGGTGAGCAGCAGTAGCATTGCCATTACCGTAAAAGGTCGGGGCTTGGACCTTTGAAATGATGCATAATTGCACCCCCTAGTCATTTCTCTCTCTCGGACTCCTCATCACTGTCGTCATCATGGACAACCACCTTAGGGTTTGATGGCTCCTCTTCAAATTCCTATGTTCTCCCGGTGGACTTTCTAGAATTCTTCACATTTTCCTTCCTTTTCTTATCAACTTTCTCTCCATCCTTGGCTGCTTTGATCACCTTGGTCACCACCGAGGGTAAGACATTTTGCATTACATTTTAGACTTCATCAGTGATAGCCTCCTTCACAGTGGATTTGAGGGTGGTTGATCCCTCACCCTTCGGGTGACTATGGAGGTCTGACTCCTCATGAGCAGTCTCGGGAGCCTTAGCTTTGCTCCGGGTGACACGTGGCTCGGTAGTATGCCCGCCACGAGCACCACCTCGAGTTGCCTTCCCTGATTTACTACTAGCCATAACTAATTCCTATAAGATTCAAACACCAAAATGATTATTCAAGATAACTGCTCAGATCATTATAAGTATGATAAGTCCTTAATTACAGTGGTCAAGTGTGATTAACTACTTACCTTACCCTCCTGTCCCAAGCAATCACTATCCTAACACATGTCAGTATTCAAATCTAGAAGCACATAGAACACATAGCACACGCACATAATCCCAATTTTACTTGAAAACCTTTACCTGATGGCACGTAGCTACTTGGAGTGACATCCTTCATTCAGTCCCATTTTCAGTTTAGGTTTAGGTTTTGAAAACAGTTTACCCAATTCTCTTAAACTTTGGCTCTGATACCAACTTGTAATGCTCTGTTCCTGGGAAACCTCATAGTTGGTTAATCATAGCATAAAATCATGTTAATAGCAAAACAACGGAGCGAAAATAATTAAACATTCAAATAAAACTTGGAAATCATATTGTAGACATACATTTGTCCATCATTTGTGAATAAAACATAGTACTTTTTTCTTAAATTACAATAAAAGATTTCGTAAACAGGAATGCCATCCATTATCCTCCAAGTAGCTCCTTGGTGCCATCCTTATCATTAGCATTTACCTGCCAACTATTATGCATAAAAGTTATCTTTGCTGAGTGGGTTCTAGTTTTAGTTACTATAAGAAAATATAAACTTTATCCATCATATAATGAACATGCATACATCATAATACATAACATTTGCATCTTAATAAGCATATTCATTATCTTTCATTCTTTTATTATCTTTTTTTCAACACATTGAGATTGCACAAAGCAAGAGCTCCATGTTGATAGACAACGAATGTCGGTCCCTGTCAGTACACATCATCATGGTAGCTAACCCCTGATAGTTGATCCACACTGCAAGGCACATAGCCCGTTCATGAATACGGATAAATCATCATACATTAGATTCATGTAAGTGAAGTCTATCATAGTGCTTGGAAGACATTTCATCATGAAAGGGGCCTAGGCATAACATTCATTTTTTTCACTTTTCCTGAACATCGTCTTTCACTTTATAATATAATACATAACTTAATAAGTACACAGCATGCCAAGTACTAGTCACCATAAAACATAACCGACCCCCCGCAGTGCAGTGGGGGTTCGGGGGTGGGAACCCCTGACAGCGAGGTCCTAGGGGCAGTAGCCCATAGTGGGGTGCTAGGCCCGGGCTGCCACGTCAGCACGGAAACTTTTTATTTTTAAGTATTTATGTAACACGTTTCCTTATTGAAAAAATCGATCTTCTAGACAAAACCTCATAAAATCTCGGTTATTTAAAAACGTATATTTATTATGCATAATAACCCCAAAACATGGAAAACTTACAAACAAGGGGATCTAGAACTCACCAGGATACCGAGAGTAACTTCTAAACTAACCTTACAAGGCTAGGATCACACTACACAGCCTGCAGATAAGTTAACACTTAAATGGTTTATTTTCTGCCTAATTTTGCTGCCAGATAAGCAGTTTTACTGACAGTTTCGCTGCCATTTTCGCTGACAGTTTCGCTGCCATTTTCGCTGATAGTTTTGCTGCTAGTTTCGCTGATAGTTTCACTACCAGTTTCGCATGGCAGTTTTGCCAACTTCGTTGGAATTCCCTAGCTGCGAAATCATCTGCGAAACTATAGTTTCGCAACTTGAATATGCAGTTTCGCCGGATGCATAGACATTTTCGAAGATCACATAAAAATTACGAACCAGCTCGTTTTTAAACCAAAAGTCACCACTTTTTACGTCCAATCTCTTAGTTTATCATCCATGAGGCTATATTTATGCTTTTTACATGTTTTCATACGTAAAATTGTGACCTTTATGCGATTTTTTGAAACTTTTCAAAACCCAAAACCCTAGAATATGGGTTTGATCTACAGAATGGTTTAAAGGCCGATTCTTAATTGGATTTGTTGCTCCTTTCTTATGGTTTGATGCTCCAACACCCAGATCTTAAATCTCTTAACCTTAGAAGCCCCAAATCTTGAGTTTTCTTCACTTTCTCTCTCTACTTTCTCTCTCTATGAATTTGGGAGCTAGGGTTTCAAATGAGGGAGATGGTGGCTGGTTAGATGGGTAAAACAACTGACTATGGGTCCTTAATCACTTAGGCTTTTCCCTATAAGCCTAATTTATCCCATAACCCATGTCCTTCCTTTATTAAATACCCACTAATTAAGTCCTTTATCCTTGAAGAATCATTTTGACTTTTTGGGGTGTTACAGTTTGACAACAAGAAGTGCTACATGTTGAAAAAGGATTATGTGATTGATGAGGATAAAGTTCTAATGTCAGCTTCAAGATATAATGATTTGTATGTCTTGGATCTATTAAAAGCTTTCACAAATGATCACACTGTTTAATGCTTCTTGTCAAAGGCAACAGAGAGGGATTCAATCTCATGGCATAGGAGAATAGGACACAATAATCCTAGGAAGATGAATCATCTGGTTCAGAATGATTTAGTGAATCGAGTAACTGTTAAGAATTTCCAGCTATTGGATTTTTGCATAGCATGTAAGAAAAGGAAACAGACCAAGAAGTCTCACAAGGCAAAGAAACTTAATTCTATCGATATTCCTCTCGAGCTTCTACATATGGATCTGTTTGGGCCGGTAAGCACAAAGAGTATTGTTGGAGATCTGTACTGCATTGTAGTAACTGATGATTACTCAAGATTCTCTTGGGTGATGTTTCTGAAATCCAAATTAGAGACTTTTGAATCGTTCAAACATCTAGTAACTACTTTGGAATCAATCTACAAGACGAAAGTAAGGTAGATTCAATCAGACAATGACATAGAGTTCAAGAATCAGTGGATGGAGGCATACTGTAGAGAGAAAGGTATTGTACATCAATTTACTTCTGCCTACACTTCACAGATGAATGGGGTTGCTTAAATGAAAAATAGGAGCTTGATAGAAATAGACAGGACAATACTAACCGACTCTAAACTGCCTATTCAATTCAGGAAGGAGGCAGTGGCTAATGCATGTTACACGCTCAATCGAGTCTTAGTGGTGAAACGACATGGGAAAACATGTTATGAACTGCTCCAGCAACGTAAACCAAACTTAGAGTATCTAGAACTGTTTGGCATATGGTGCATGTTGTTAAAGAAGACTAATACTGGGAAGTTTAGTGAGAAGGCAGAAGAAGGTAACTTGATCGGATAGAGCATACTAGACAATAGAGTTTATAACAACTCAACGGGTCAAATAGAAGTGTGGTGTAATGTTGATGTTCAATGATACACCACCCCCTGCTAGAAAAGGACCCTCCTTCTTCTTTGACTATGATGGATTTTTTAAATCTTTCAATCTACCGCCTTTCTCATCATGGATGACGAGCTGTCTGCTAGGATGATGTACGATGTTCTGAATGCTCCACTACTAGACTCGATATCAACGACTCCATTAGATGATACTTCTAGCCCTTCAGGGGGAGAGCTTGAAGTAAGTGATTCTTCCTATGATGATGAAGCAGTTGAGACTGCAAATATGGACGAGGAGGACCAAGTTGCCACCACTGAAAGTACACAAGCATCAGATGATGCCTCTGATATGTTTGAACCTCATACTCCAATAGCTACAGATACTGAACTTAGGATTCACAATCTAGATACCGAGGTAGTTGTTCCCACCACTCTCGGATCTCGAATTAATATTTATCATCCCTTGGACAACATCATTGGGGATGTTCGATTGGGAGTACAGACACGAAATCAGCTATACTCAGCTAATTATGCCTCAGTCATGGAAAATGGATATCTTCATGATGGTGCATATTGATGTTTTCTGTCTCAATTTGAGCCAAAATATGTAAGTGAAGCCTTAAACGATGAGGCATGGTGATTTGCTACTAGTACAGATATATATGTGGATGATATAATCTTCCGTTCCAAAAATGAAGATTTATGTAAAGAATTCGAATCTGTAATGAAAGTAGAGTTTGAGATGAGTGCCATGGGGGAGATGAAGTTCTTTCTTGGATTACGGGATGGATGAGACACCAAAAGGAATATTTCTACATCAGACCAAATACGTAGGAGATATCCTCAGTCGATTCGACATGAAGAATGCTACAACTGCTGGATCAGCACTTGCCACGAACCATGACGTGGCACCCGACGAAAATGGTGATCTGGTTGATGCCACCATGTACAGAGGAATGATCAGATCTCTCATGTACCTCACAACCTCTCGTCCTGATATTATGTATGCCATGTGTCTCTGTTCCAGATATCAGGCTAAACCAAAAGTAAATCATCTCATTGGAGGTAAAAGGATTTTTTGTTATTTGAAGGGTACTCCAACACTCGGGTATGGTATCCTCATGATGATGACTTTGAGCTTACAGCGTATAGTGACTCAGACTATAGTGGTTGCAAGATGAATTACAAGTCAACATCAGCGGGATGTCAGTTCTTTGGTAGATGGTTAGTCACCTAGCAGTGTAAGAAGCAGACATCAGTTGCCTTGTCAAGATATGAAGCTGAATATATTGCTGCTGCAAGTTGCTGTTCGCAAATCATTTGGATTCAACAACAAATGCGGGACTACGGTTTATAATTTTCTAACACCCCTATCTTTGTTGATAATTATGGTGCAATTGCTGTCACCAAAAATCCAGTCCAACACCCTAAAACAAAACACATGAGTATAAAATATCACTTATACGCGACTGTTTTGAAAAGCAACTAATTGATGTTGATAAATTAATAGTGATTTTCAATGCGCCGACCTTTACACAAAAGAATTTGACAAACCACGGTTTTTATATCTTTAAGAGGTTAATGGCGTGAAAAAGACAAGTGATGTGATTCAAGATGAAGAAAGTTCATAGTCCGACAAGTATTTTCTTAGTTTATTATTTATTTTATTTTCCTGTCTTTTAAAATCCAAAAACACAAAAATATTTTCGGTTTTATAATTTTAGGGGGAGAATAGTTTAGTTTTACTTTGTTGCAGTATTTACTTACTTAAAAAAACGAGGGGGAGGGCAGATTAGCTAAAAGAAATGAAATCAAATCTGTGATTATGATTCAAAGTTTATGGAAAATGGTAGTACAGAGGGAATAATTGTTTGGGACTTCAAAACTAGTTTGTTCGAAATGCTAATTCAAATTACAAGTCTGAGAAGTCTAAGCACAACAAAAGAAAAATGATAGTAAAACTAGTCTGCTACTGAGGTAACATAGTGAAAGTAGACCTAGAGGTTGCTAGTTCATTATATGATGAGTCGGTAGATTCAACACAATAGATGAGTAGACTTCCAATAAGGGGCAATGAGCAAAATAAACGCTACAAATGTCTGCGGATGACCCTAAAAATAAGCAAATCACATGGAAGATCTGCTAAGTGCAATCAAGCTAATGACTAATGTTGTTGGTGCATTATGTGCAAAAGAAAAACAAATGCTCTAACAAGAAGATAGGTTGTGTGTCTCTCTGCTATGCGGTGGCACTGACCTGTGGATAAACATAACCTAAATATTCAAGAATTCATTGTTGTTTGCACCTCTTTGTTGTGTGATGGCACTGACCTGAGGCTTGGCATCTCTTTGAAAGCTCTTAGAATATTTTCTTCTTGTCAAATACCCGTAGACCGCTCAAAAATCTCCTGAGAAATATCGATTACCATATAAGTGTAGGATCCATAAATGCTTGTTGAAATAATCTAACCTAATTCATCACCAAGGTGAGTCAAAAATCTGTGTATGGATTTAAGTGGACAAAATTACTTACAATCATCGTGGGTGCAACTCTTGATAGTCAAAATCATTGTGTGCATCTTATAGATCTAGTATGATTTCTTGAAAGTGCTATTGACTCTTAGACAAAACAAGAATCTAGCATCAAAGTGCATATTAAAAGGGTTCCAAATGATTATGATATACCTTTATGATTCCATAATGAATATTTCCGGAAATGTTCAATTTAACTTGAAGTTGTCCTGCTAAGTAAAATCGGTTAGATGTATTCCAAAAGGTTTCCATCCATCTTAAACCCAAAACCACAAAAATATGTCTTGTTTTCTTTTAAATTTCAAGTTATTTTCTATTTTGTAGTTTTATGTTGCGCAAATGTCAGACTATACAACTAGATGAAATATTGAATCACTCACTAAAAGGGGTCACGTCTGAGGTGACCAATCGGTTTTAAATTAAAAGGATCACGTCTGAGGTGATCAAATGATGTTAAATTAAAAGGATCACGTCTAAGATGATCAAATGATGTTAAATTAAAAGGATCATGTATGAGAAGATCGTAGGTCATAATTTTATATATCAAAAGGTAAAATTTTGAGTGTTTGAAAGTGTATGAGGTTAAACTCATAAGTATGAACGAACTGCACAATTGAATCAAAAGGATGAGTCAATCGCACATTTGAACCATACGTATGAGCCAGTCCCCACGATTGGTCCATGAGTATGAGACAACCATGAGATTGGACCACAAGACTAAACCAATCGTACGAATGGATGAAGGAGTATACGCCAGTCGCACGACTGAACCCCAGTCGCACGAATGAATCATGCGTATGGGTCCAGTCGCACGACTGAATTTTAAAACAGTATAAATAAGGGGGTCAGTTGGTCGTAACCCTTACCACTTTTCAAAAACTCTCAGAAACTGCTCATACAACCACACTATGCTTGATTATGATCCTAACGTGTTTTCTACTCATGTGCAGGTACTTTGCAACTAAAATCGGCCAAAATAAATGTCTTAATCACACCTTTAAGGACTGATAATACTAAAACCTAGAACCGGGACACACTCGAAAAAATATATCAATTAAATGGACATAAAAGTTGATATAAAGGACATTAAGTGCTATTTCGAGTCCCTGCAAATCTAATGAGTCTAAACACCAAGTCTAATATAAAGTTTTGACAAAGATTCAAATCCAGGGTGTTCAATAGTGAAGGATGCGAACGGACATGCTAATGAACTTCAGTCACACGATTGAGCCAGGCACATGATTCAATCGCACGAATGAATCATGCATATGGGTTCAGTGGCATGACTGATTCAACCACATGGCATAGCATACAACTAAGCTTAGTCACAGGCTCAATCGCACGACTGAACTCAGTTGCAGGCTAAATCATACGCCTGAACTCAATCGTACGACTAAAACTCAGTCGTATGGTACAATCGCATGACTGAATCAGTTTGATCAAAACAGTTTAAGTACCAACTGTCTTCTATTATGCACAAATCTAAGGTATATGTTTCTTGGGTTGTAGCAACATGGCTGATAGATGGAAGATGAGCACCAAGCACAACATATGTGTTCATTTAGATTCTACTTCTTGGAACGCTTCCGAGTTCGCTAGGATTATAGCCTTTCTGAGGAGATCGAGGATCTACAAGGCCATATCTACACCTTGCACTCCATACAGATCGATACAACAAGCCTTCTGGGAAAGTGCCTTGATTGACAGGTCCATGGAGCCCCACTGTGTTTGGAGCTCCATCGTCGGACAAAAAATTAAGAATACTAAAAACGATCTAAGGAGAGTCTTGAATCAGGGTGAGGATGGTGCCTACCTAACCAAGCTACATCCCCTGATTGTTCGAGGATGCTTTCTATGGATGAAGTACACTGGGGACATCAATGAAGGTGTGCTCAACAAGAGCAACTTGTGCCCCAGTTCAAGTACTTGGCTCATGTCATCCTAAAGTGCATAGCTTCAAGGCGATGAGGATTTGATGAGATGTCTGACCAATTTCAGAACGCATACGTTGCACCGGTACTGAACCACCCGTTCAGTTTCTCCCACATGTTATTCTCCTGCATGATAGAGAACATCGAGGCCAAGGCCAAGGAAAGCTTCTGTATGTATCCAAGGTTCTTGCAGATGATCATAGACGAGAAGCTTCCTTTGCTGTCGAAAGAGAAGGATGATGCTGTTGTTCTAGAGGTGATGGATGACACTACTTTAGGTAGAATGAAGGTGTATCGGGGGAAGCAGGTGAAGCCCCCGGTTAGGAAATTGTTTGGTCATCTGGCCAATGAGGATTATGTGGCGCCCTCTCACAAGAAGTCGCGTCACGACGACAGTGATTCTGATGTTGAGCCCATAGTGGTTCCCACAGAAGAAGATGACAATGATGATGATGACCTTGATGATGGTAAAGGTGGTGGAGATGTTGGCCCCAGTCATTCAAGGGCCACTGACATGTCTACTATATCTCCACCACCTCCTCACAGTACTATAGCTGCTCCTCGTGGATCTAAGCAGACTGCTTTCCACTAGGACTTCTTGATAGATGAATAGGAGGTGTCTGATGATGAGCCTCTGGTTATGACAGTTGGGAGCCAGGTTGTGGCTACTGAGAAGGGAATAGAGGCGGTTGGTGGACACCCAGCTGGTACTACAGGTGATGATCCATATGTCACTCATCCTACTTACACACCTGACTAGCATATTAGCGCAGGAGGAGCCCCTATAGCCAAGGGCTCTAGGAAGAAGAGGATGGCCCATCCTTATGGCAAAAAAAGTAAGAGACCAAAGTTCACATTGATCACATTTTCCACCATCACTGCCACAACCACAACCACTACTACCACCTCCACAACCACTACCACCACAACACCCACTCTCACTCCCACAGCCACTGACACTACTCCAACCACCACTCATAAACTACCTCCACCTCAACCACAATACCCAACACAATTCCACCATAATCTATTCCCATTCCTCCTCCTATCTTCACTACATCCACCATGACAACCACCACTCAACAAGCCGGTTCATCCACCCAATCCCCAATGACACATGGCTCCACTCTACCCACGGTCGGGTTAGAGGAACAGTTGGCATGCCTAAACCACATTGTGCTAAAGTTGATCACTACTGATGATGTGAGGGCTACTCTGATGAACTAGCTGATTGCGGGTAATGCCACTTAAGCCAAGCAAGTAGCTCAGCTCAGTAAGAAGAATGCACAGTATAAGTGAGCGTTAGGCCGAGCTCACCAAGTACTAAAGAGTCAAAACGGGTTGGTGATGGCCTCAGTGAAAAGGACTGAGGGACTGGAGGAAAGAAAGAAGAAGATTATGCTAAGGCTAAAGGGATCTAAAGGTGAGCCTTTAAAGATTAAAGAGGGTGATGATGATGGTGATGATGTGGATGATGATGATGAGCTTACTAATGATGAAGAAGATAATGATGAGGAGGAAGCGGGAGGAAGTGGAAAGGGAAAAGGAGTTGATGATGATGATGAGGATGATCAAGAAGGTGATGGTGCTGCATCAGCCTCAAATCCATCAGCAAAGGAGAGGCGCACCAAGCGAAATCAGGATCAAAGAGCCTTTTCCTCAGCTCCTCAAGTTGAAGAGACAGCCGATCAAGGCAAAAGTAATGATTAGATGTTTATGTGTTTGAAACTTTTATATTTGAATTATCTATTACATTAATGTAATTAATGATTATATATGTTTCAATGTCTTGATTAATGATGTATTTGTGATGTATTGAATATTTAATCAAACAGATGAAGCTCAACAGCCTGATGAATATGATGTTGTTCCCCTTCAGTAAGTCAAGACTCAACTCACTATGATTCCTGATTTACAAGGGATCATAAGACGGTTTGTAAGCTATACTCCTAAAGAAGGAGAGATCATCCACGATTTGACAGAGGAGCAGCTGGCTGATATGTTTAGATTAAATCCAGATGAAATTTTTAAAGATTCTCTGAAAGTTGTTGTCTTAAGTGATGAGGAGCTACATGATGTGGATTAAATAGAGATTAAAGATGTCACAGCTAATCATTATCCTAAGTACACCGACCCTGAGGGCAACACTATCCCCAACTTGGGTGAAACTTTTAGTAGTGCTACTTTTGATAAGTTGGAGCAGATGCAAAAGGAAAAAAGAGAAAGATGAAAGTACAACCCAAGCTTTAGAGGCAAATGTTGATATTAAGAAAGTTTAATGGGCTGCTTGTTTTGCTGAAATGAAAGCCCATCGCGCACCCCCAAAGCAAAATGCCTACACCAAACTTTACAGAGTCAAGAGACATAAGAAAGTGTCAGGCAAGATTATAGCGTGGGAATATTTTGAAGACTTTGAAGTCTATGCTGTTAAAAGAGAGAAGGGGATTGAGTACTTTAGATATCCACATGATCTGAAAACTCTTCCTAGTTTTGAGCTCAACCAACTGGCATGCTTTGATCATTTGTATGCCAACCCGAGGAAGATGTCGGGACGGTTTGAGATAGCTCTTAAGAAAGGATACCAAAATAGTTGCGTCAACTTTAAGCCTTAACAACCTAAACATTTTATTCATAAGTCTGAAGATGATCCTATATCTGGAAGACCGAAGGTGGTGTTTAAGTGGAGTCCCCTACGCACGATGTCTAAGATTCCTCTAAGGGAGATGTCTCAGGATTTCACTCCACACTTCAAATGGTGGTGTTATGATTGGAGGACAGGAGAAGCGGTCATAGTTCTAAACAAAGATGGACAGATAGAGACTATGAGGGTATTTGACCCAATGTGGCTTACCAACTTGTCTACTAAAGATGTTTACGCTCTTTACAAGTGGCCACTGTTCTATGACACGCAGGACATTGTACAAGCTCTTCAATTCCAACATGTTATACGGCTCTGCTTCACGTTTGAAATACATATGGGAGTCAATCAAGAAGAGAAGTACAAGAAGTTTCAAGAACATATGAAGAATGTTAGACAATAGGGTAAACTTGGTCTAAAGGAGAGTTTGTAGATACATGATGTTCCTAGTTTACGTGCTTAAATGTAAAAGTCTTTCATGTCTTACATATGTGTAATGTAATGATGTAATGAAGTATGATATATGCTTTGATGTTTATTTATCTTTGATTCATATGTATTAACTTCTTATATAGCTTTGAGGTTGTTGTACACTATTCTATGTCAATAATGATTAAGTAATGTGTTCAACCTAGTCAGGTGATTATTCATGCTAATTGACAATACTTATGGACCATACGCATGAATATATCATGTTTATGGACCAGTCGCACGACTGAACCAGAAGACTGGATCAGTCATGTTATTGAGACATAAGATTGACTTAGTCGCACGACTGAACCTTTAGTCGTGTGTATGAATCAATCGCATGAGTCAGTCGCACGACTGAACCATGCTAATGGTTCAGTCGTACGAATGAAAACTGCATACCTATAAATACCACTTAATTCGTGGAAAAACACAACACCTAGAGAGATAATTCGAATACACATAAACTCTAGCCATCCAGAGCGTCCAAGATAGCCCATCCAACTTCATAGTTCGATCTTAATCGATCCCTACACGTTCTTAATGTTTACTTCATTCTTATATCGATCGGGTTATCGTTTTCACTGATTGGATCGCCAATCAAATAGGATTCCACACTATTTGATCCGGTTAAACACAAAATCCATTAGTACTCCGTACGTATATGGTCCTAACATCGATTCAAGCCCAGACTATCCATTTTTCTTGTTTGTGATATCCTATATTAAATTCAGAATCTCATGATCAACAAGTTCAAGAACAACAGTCTGCTCCTGAAAATTCTTATGTTTCTCAACCAATTCCTAATGATGGACTAGAAATTCACCAACCTGAGTCTGGAACTTCATCTACGTCTAGAGATGTAGATGTTAATGACAAGCTTGATTATTTCATCAATTCACAAATTCAAGTTCTGAATTTCACTCCGCATTCTTCAAACCTATTGCATTAGCTCTTCAACTTGAACCAAACTAATCTTGATGTGAATGTTCAAGAAGATGAGATTCCAACGTCTCGTATTCACAAGAAACATTCTTTATCATAGATTATTGGTCCTTTGAATAAGAGAACAACAAGAAGTCATTCAAAACAAAAAAAAATTTGCTTATACTCATGTTTTCTATCTCAAATTGTCCCTAAAAACATCACTGAAGATCTACAAGACAATAGTAGGATAGAAGCAATGCAACAAGAGTTAGTACAGTTCTGTAAACAGGATGTATGGAAGCTTGTGGATTTGCCTAAAGGACAAAATGCCATTGGCACAAAATGGTTGTTCATAAACAAATTAGATGATTGAAGGAATAGTTGTTCGAAACAAATCAAGACTAGTAGCACAAGGTTACACTCAAGAGGAAGGAACTGACTATGATGAAGTGTTTGCTTCAGTTGCAAGGCTAGAAGCAATTCGTGTCTTCTTAGCATATGCTTCTTATATGAAATTCAAGATGTACCAAATGGATGTCAAAGGTGCCTTTTTGTATGGACCAATCACAGATGATGTGTATGTCAAACAACCTCAAGGCTTTGAAGATACTGAATTCTCTCATCGTGTGTACAAGCTGAGCAAAGCTTTATATGGTCTACATCAAGCTCCTAGAATATGGTATGAGAAATTCTCCCAACATTTGATCCAACATGGATACACAAGTGGGAAAACTGATCCAAATTTATTCATAAAAAAACAATGCAAATGATCTCATATATGTTCAAGTATATGTTGATGATATCATATCTGGTTCTACAAGTCAGAAATTGTGCTCAGAATGTGAATAGATCATGAAATCACGTTTTCAGATGAGTTCTATGGGAGAGATAAACTTCTTTCTTAGATTTCAAGTAAAACAGTCTGAAGATGGTATTTTTATCAATCAAGAGAAGTTTGTTGACAAGCTCTTAAAAAGTTCAAACTACAAGATTGTCAAACTATCAAAACTCCAATTGATGTTAATACCTAGATTGATCCCGATCCAAAAGGAAAATCTATTGATCAAACATTATACAGATCTATGATTGGATCTTTGATGTATCTTACTACATCTCGACCTGACATAATGTGTGTTGTTTGTGCTTGTGCCAGGTATCAATCAGAACAGAAGGAATCTCACTTAATTGCTATCAAACGCATATTCAGATCTCTCAAAGGAAAACCAGCTCCAGGGTTATGGTATCCTTATGCAGAGGCATCTCAACGGTTTTAGAGGGCTAAAATGAAAATGAAATCAAAGGCCTTTTAAAACTTTTGCATTAAAAACTTGTCTTGTTTTAAAGCATAAGTACTAGTTGATTCATGATTCCCAAATCAGTTTATTCAAAACAAATCCTAATTGATTTAATGATTTTAGATTCTAATATAAACAATAACAAGTATAAAGCTAAAACATATATACCATTAGCAATTTGCAAATCAAATAAAAAGAAGTATATATGAAAGTAAAACAAATTTTGAACAATTAGCAATTAAAAACTTGTCCTTAGAACAAAGAATTAAAGAAAAACAATTAGCAATACGTTAAGCAATTTACCTTATTTAGGGAGAGAATTAATCAATGAGAGAACCCATTCAACCTAGTACTCAAATGTGGGTTCGTTACTACACTAGATGTCCAGATGAAATCGAAGTTTAAAGGCTTTTTAATTGCAACAAAATTAAGGAAGCAAATCATGATCCCACTAGATGAAATTAGAGAACCAAATGAATGTTGGAGGGTTCTTATTCATTACTCCAGTGAAGAAATCTAAGTTTTGCATGGTTAGGTTTGCTTGGGGCAAGCCAAATCATAGGTGAATGATGAAATTGAAGTTGTGCGGTTGTTCACCTAAACCTCTTGTCTTTGTTTGTCTCTTCATTTTAACTCCCCCTGCCCAACTCCCCAATCAAGAACTAACCAATAGCTTGTGTTGAAGATTTATGACCTGCTGTCTAGGTTGCCTTCTTTCTTTCATACATTCTTTTTTTAAGTTAGTTTATTTTGGGCTTAGACTAAGAATGAGCTATACAATAAAATATATTTTTTGGTGGCCTATTAGAATGGATGGTGTTAAATCAAGAAGAAGGCTAATGCAACCAAAACTAAGTCACTTAGATAATTTTGGTATTGAATGCAAAGGCTTCCCAAGCTTAGCATGGAACTTCTGAAGGTTCTAGAGTTCTTTCGAAGACAAAGTGAAAGATCAACTTCCGAAGACAGAACTCTACTTTCGAAGTCAAGTGTATACTTTCGAATTTCAAGCCTTAGAAGAATGAACTGAAGACCACTTTCGAAGTATGATGAAAAGAAAAAGTCTCCAAGCCTCGGAAGAAGCAACCTCTTCCAAAGTATAAATGGCCTCGGAAGTACTTACTCTTCCGAAACCATTTAACCTTCGGAAGAGACTGCTATGACCAGTGGACACAAGTATGGTCTCTGACACTCCATTGTAGACCTCTGATACTGTTTCGCTTCTTCCTAAAGAGCCATGCAGTTGACCAGACTTTAGCTAGAGGATCCCAGCTGGTATCAAAGTATATCCGGCTATAGGTAGTATTATATATAGGTTCTGTTTGTAACTCATTGTAATAACAACAACAACTACTGCTTGTAAGAGTCTTGTATTTTGAGTTAAGAAGCAATATATAAAAGTACCTTGAAAATTACTTCCTGTTTTTTATTACTTCCTATATTGTGATCAACTCTTACTGATTCTATCTTAACCCGAGTGTTGTTCTAGGTGAGTTTGAGAGAAAAATATAAGTGTTTAGTGAGAGTAAAATAGAAGCAATATTTAATGTCTAATATCTTCTATCAATACAATTTAAGCCCTCTTACAAAAGATCTTTCTGAAAATTTTCTAAGTGTAAATTCCTTCCGAAGAGAAACTAACCCTCGGAAGTTATTTTTATATCTTCCGAAGCAAAATTTCTCAAAGGATAATTTTTCTTCTCGGAAGAACTTTCGGTCTCAAAAGAAGCGATTGATTACATATCAAATCTACTTCTGAGGTTTACAAATTCTCCATTCGGAAAGCAAATCTAACCTTCGGAAGCAAATTTTTTGCTTCGGAAGTAAGAATTGCCTTCGGAAGACAAATTACCTTCGGAAATGTTTTACATTCGGAAGAAAGATTCTACTGTGTAACGTAAATCTCTTGGGCCCCACACTGTAAAAAGCAAAGATTTTGTTAATGATGTCGGATTATTTAACTCATTTTAACCTTACCGCCACTGTCATTTCATCCACTAAACCATCACATCACCTTATCCTAACCCCTGTTACCGCCTTCCCACTCTCTTTTAAATAATCTCGACTGTTCAATTTCATCTTCTTACTTGCAATTTTTACAGCACTAGAAAATTTTCTCCTCTGTAACTTTACCTGAGCTCAAATTCATCCATATTCACCTTTCTCCAAATGGCGCTTAACCCTTAGCACAACCAGGTCGCACTCCTTGATTCTTAAAGGGATGCCAAATTCTCTGAAATCATCTCCTTTCTCACCCAATCACCTTACTACACAACACTTACCGTTAACCCCACTGTTTACTCCAATCACATGGCCGAATTTTAGGGAAATGATCGAGCCAAAACCCTAAATGGGATTCCAGTACTGAAGTCCAGCATTTGTGGACAGGAGTTGATTATTACTGAACAATTCATCAGGGAGCATCTAGAGCTTCATGATGAAGGAGCATCTAGAGCTTCATGATGAAGGAGCTCCTACTGAGTTCCCGAAGGCAGACTTGGACAGTACCTACGTCCTTATGGGATATGGTGGCGACATGAGCATCTAGAGCTTCATGATGAATGTTTAGAGACAAACACTTGAGGACCCCAACAGAGCCACACTTCAACTCCAACTTCATCTACTCCTATCATCATTGTGTCTGAGCCATCTCAAGTCATTCTGTAGATTGACTCAAAGATGCTCAGTGATCTCTACAGACTCTTCACCAAGTTTCTGTTGAGATCCTCCACAGATCAGCAAAGCCCAGATGCTGCAATGCTCTACTTTGGAGCTGAAGAGCTTCAGAGGCTGACTGCACCTTCTTCCACTGTGGAAGAAATTGGTCAAACTAAGGTCCACATGGAACCTAAGATTCATTTCGAAGGGGAATGGGGACTGATGGCCCAACAACTGAAATAGTTGGGACCGAATCTTCCTATCCTCTAACTTCCGAAGTTGAAGTTAAATCCTCAGAAGAACAAGCTGAATCTACTGAAGCTGAAATGGAAGCTGCGGAAGGACTGTTTAAAAATGTCCGAGGAACTGATCATCACAGATGTAATACTTGAAATGGCATCTAAGGTGAACATCGAGGACTTTCTAAAACTTCCACCATCACAAACACCATCTCTACCTCTCTCACAGTCAGAACCCTCTCTTCAAGAACCACCATAGTCAAGCACTTCAAAAGACAAAGGCAAAAGAAAATTGATTGCGGAAGAGCTTCAGGAAGAGGAGAAGATTAAGAAACTTAAGAAAAAAGATGACTTCCAACTGAGAAGTTGCTAGCTGTCAGTACAAAAGCAACTGCAACCAATCAGGAGGCGGTCAATAACAAAAGAAGAGAAGAGATCATTGACGAGCTTATCCAAATGTGTGCTGCTAATGAAGAGACACTCCTGGTACCACTAGAGGAGTTGGTGGATCTGGAGAAGGCAACCCGGCTGAAACTTGAAGATGAAGCTAGGTTGGCCTTGGAGAAAGAAGAAGAAAAACAAAAGGAGGCCGAGCTGCAGCTAAGGAGAGACAGGTTAACATCCTACTCTCTAGAGGCTTTAATCTTCAAGAACTTTCTCCATACAATGATGATATGATCCTCTGGCTCTACAACAAAGAGCAGGATCAAATGGAGAAAGAAAGGAAGAAGACTGCAAGAGAGAAGGAAAAGGAGAAGAAGAAGAAGGAAGAAAAGGCTGTTGGTTTCTTTATGCCCAAGACACATAGAACGTTGATGTGGTTAGTACGTCATGATCCAAGTCGGGTCATACCCAATAACAAGCTTAGAAAATACCAACATGTATTTAAATTGATGATATGATCATGCAATTAAATATTTACGCCAATTTAGATAATAGGTTTTCTGAATAAATTGTATGTGAGAAAGAACAACTTGTATGGATATTTTGTTAATGGATATTATCTATAATGTTATTTAAGTTGGTTAAATAACATCAAATAATAATAGTGTGTTTAAGTTTTATAATTAAGAGGTTAATTAAACAACTTATATTGTAACTAGTTCTTTTTAGTGGGCGTTTTAAAATGGGGGGAAAACCCATTTTAAAGATCAACTTTGGCCGCCCTCAAGGGGCATTAGTTGTATTTTGTTGCCTTGGAACACCACACCCATTTTGAACTTGACACACTCTCCTATTCTCTTCTCTCTCTCATGCATGCAAGAGTGTTTTTTTCTCTCATATTAGAAGAAAGACAAGGCTGAAAAGGGGGTGTTTTAGCAGCTTCTTCTTGCGATTTGGTGTGGAAATCCTAGCAACAAACGTGTTTTGCTATAGAGATTGGGGTATGCAAACTTGAGAGGACCTCCTTTGGTGTCTTAGTCGTTTCTTGAAGCATATCCTCTTCAATCTCGACTTTCTATTGCTGCTGAAAGGTAGTTTATGGCAGCCACTTTATGGCTGTCCATAATGTATGTTTGTGTTTACATAGCTAGCCTTATTCACATATAAAAGGTCCTTTGTTCTTGGGTTTGTAACTAACTTTATAATATCAAGATGCAACCCGAAATTTTCAGTTCATTAACTATGTTATAAAGCTAGTTTCTGCTGCGTTTTTACAAAGTTTAAATGGTTAAACTATGTATCTTGTTCGAACAAACCCCAACATTGGCATCTAGAGCAGGTTATGTGGATAGCTAGCTTGTTTTGTTCCTCTAATATTTCATTTTATGGGACTTTAAAACCCCTTTTAGGGGCTGCTATATTCATGTATTATGAAACCCCGAACTTTCAAAGTTATATCACACATGCTTGTGATTAAACTTTGAAAGACATGTAAGTTGTTTGTTTGGACAAAATAAAACCCGAAATTTCAGTTTGTGTTGGCTGAAATTTCGTGGGTTTTAGGTGGGGTTTCATTGTTGGTTTGGATGATATGATCATTGTTATTTGGATGTTTGTAATGGTTGTATATATTCATTCAATTGGGTTGTATAATCCTTTTTGTGCTTGGTTTAAGAGTGTAATTTATTTATTATTGGGTTGTAATAAATAGATTAGGTACTTTCCATTTTACTAGAAATCTTGTATTAGGATATAATATCTTGTAATATGAAGATGTACGCGTTAGAAGCACAAAGGGAAGACACAAGAAACATGGAGCATTTGGATGTGGTTTCAAGTGGGAGGTTTATGGAAGCCCTTTGTGTTGTGTTTTGTCCGTTAGTAATGTCCTATGGTCCACACTTGTGATGGCAAACAAGTGTGGCCACTTTAGATGCTATGGTTATGCACTATCATTTGGTTGATTCTTGGTTGTTTGGTTATGATATTGTGGTTGATTACTTATATATGATGTTTGTATAACAATCCTTTCCATGATCATAACAAACTATCTAAATGGGCATTAATCATTAAAAGGTAATAAAAGGTTATTAAAATTGTTTAATGAATTCAAAGATTAAAAGGAGTTTTAATCTATGTACCATAGGGTATCTTTTTTTGAAAACATACAAATATGTTTACATAATTTTTATAACTTGTATTATAATATCTCTAATTTTTTTGTAAAATAAGATCAACACCGTCCTTTTACACAACACTTGAATCACTCGGGAACTCTTAGTGGGATAAAGGTCACCTAACCATTTTGAGGGAACTTGTGACTTGAGGTGAGAATGCCATATTCGTAGGATAAAGGTCACCTAACCACTTATTTTGGCATGATAACCCAACTGAAGGAAACGTTCCAACAGCAAGCAAGGGTTGAGCGCTTCGAAACGGTTCGAGCGCTCCATGCATGTCGTATGGACGACAACCAACCAGTTTCATCTTATGTACTTAAGATGAAAAGTCACGTTGACCGCCTTGAAAGGCTAAACTGTCCCGTCTCAAAGGAATTGGCCACGGATTTGATCCTCAATGGCCTTACCAAAAGGTTTGAGACGTTCGTGTTGAACTACAACATGAATGCTTGGGACAAAAGCATTGGTGAGCTTCACTCTATGCTCAAAACGGCCGAGGCGGCCATGGGTAAAAGGGTCTTACCCGTTCTCACCATCAATGAAGGTGGGAACAAGAAAAGGCCTCATCCCGCACCTAAGGCAAGAGTTGCAAAGGGTAAGGGACCCGTAATGGGAAAGGGGAAAGGGGTGGCAAGGGTGCCACCCAAAGCACAGGAGAAGAGGCAAAAGGTTGCTTCTAATGACCCATGCTTCAAGTGTGGGGAGATTGGACATTGGGCAAGAAATTGTCCTGTCCATCTCCAAGAGTTGAAAGCAAAGAGGGATGCTCGACAGACCTCAGGTACTATATACATGATCCATATTGATTTAAACATAATATCCTCTACAACATGGGTATTAGATACCGGATGTGGAACTCACATTTGCAATTTGTTGCTGTTGGATATCCCATAAAGATACATTTAAATGTGAAACAACATTATAACATAGTTAATGAACTGAAAATTTTGGCTTTCATCTTGATATTATAAAGTCACAAACAAACCCAAGAACAAAGGACCTTTATATGTAAATAAAGCTAGCAATGTAAACACAAAACAAACATTATGGACAGCCATAATGAGGATGCCATAAACTACCTTTTAGCAGCAAGATGTCGAAATGGATGAGGATGATATGGACCAAGAATGAACGACCAAGGCACCAAAAGAAGGTGTCAGGATCAGTGATCGCAAGTTTGATGTAATTGAGCGTAGCACAGCGGAATAAGAACAAGAATTAGACAAATTGTAGCAAGAGTTTGATACTTGTATGCATTAAGAACAAATACGGTTATAACGAGAGAATATATTTCTGTAACAAGGAATGTTTCAATAATATCGAATATTTCTGATAAAATCATTCATTTTTACATTAGGTTGACACTCCTTATATAGAGTGCAATCGCTGCTGTTATCACGGGTAAGTGACAACTGGCAGATCTATTACAAAAATAACTAACTCTTAACAAACTACTCAAATGCTCACAACTACTGAGAACATATCAGAGTGTTAAGTACAAAATAAGAAACTACTGATAAGAAACTACTGAAACTACAATGACTGAAGAACAAGCTCTTCAGTCGTTTTACAAAACTAGTGATAAATATAAAACTACTGATGAGCACAACAACTGAAGAAGTATTCTTCAGCTGTTGTGTCAAACTACTGAAAGGTAAAACATAAAACTACTGAAAGGTAAACCGTCACAACTACTGAAGAAGACCTCTTCAGCTGTTGTGACAACGTCTGATACTTTGGTCTTCAGCACTTGTGTCTTCAGACTTTGTCTTCAGCATTGTGTCTTCAGACTTTGTCTTCAGCACTTGTGTCTTCAGACTTTGTCTTCAGCACTTGTCTTCAGACTTTGTCTTCAGCACTGTCTTCAGACTTTGTCTTCAGCACTTGTCTTCAGACTTTGTCTTCAGCACTTGTGTCTTCAGACTTTGTCTTCAGCACTTGTCTTCAGACTTGTAATCAGCTGTTGTCTTCAGCTATTGTGGTCTTAGTAGTTGTTGTGATGTCTGTGGGACTTAAAGGTTTTTTTGATCCGGCTCATTGGTTCTTTTGGTCCAACAAACTCCCCCTGAACCAATGCAGCCAAAACCTTTAACTTTATTGAGGTCCCACATATTGTTGGCAGAATGGTTGGTCTTTTTCCTTCTTGATCAGTCGAGAAGATGACCCATATAAGCACTAGCCTGGAAATGAGTCTCTGATGATTTGGTTAGCAACGTATGGATGGGAGCTCTGTATTGGGGAATTGGACACTGAGCTATTCCCCCATCCATGAGACTCACTTCCCATGTATAAGCCTGTAGGATTCTCTAGTGTATGCTCTGAGAAACATAATTTGTTCTTCCATAGTCAGGTTCTCGGCTTCACCATCAAACAATCCTTCACGCCCAATAGCTCTGAGATGTACTTGGCCTGTTTACCATTTTTGAGCTCAACTGTTGTAATCTGTCTGTATGCAAACTCATCAGGATGAGTTCCTTCGAGTAACAGACTGAGCTCATTTTGTTTGAAGTTCTCAAGCCTCTTGTAGACTAACCCCTTTTTAATAATTCTGTTCTCTAACATCTTTTGGGGTGGTTGTTTAGTCTCATAGGCCTTCTTGAAATCTTCTACAATCTCCCAGGGTGATACTACAAGGACCACTGTGATCTTTTCATCTACGATCCTTTTGACTTGGCCCTTGTATCTCGAAGGATGTCTTTCTTTACAATCCTGTGAGCCACCCTAGGATAAGGCCATACTCTCACCTTTTCCTTCTGATATTGAAATGTGTTGGCAAGGGTGTACAACCTCAGAGCTTCTTTCTTCATACTTATTATTGATGACGAAGCAACATAAGTTTTGTCGATGCTTTTCAGCATTTCATCATCATGAAGCCTTTGCTGCTGTTCTTCTTCATCATTACTCTCACAGCTTCCATCTGTGAGGTAGGAGTGATGGGCATGGGTTTGGCTTTAGCCAATGTTAGGACTGCAGACAGAGGCAGCCTATCTTCTTCCACATCATCCTCTTCTTCTTCTTCTTCTAGCCTCAACACCCTTCTCTTCTTCTTCTTAGGTGCATCATCGGCTGTTGGTTTAGATGGTAAGGGAGTTGGTTTTGTGGGTTGTGGTTGTGGTTGTTTTGGAGAGGGAATGTTGACAGGCTAAGTTAGCATTTTGGAGGTGAGTGTTGCTTTTGAGTATTTGGATAGCTCAGTCCTGCTTCCTACTCCTGCTTCATTCAAAGCTTCGACTACTAACCCCTTAGTGTATGCCTCAGACGAACAGATCTTGGAGGTTATGGCCAAGATGCTGTCCCTGGTCCATGATTTTACTTCGATCAATGATCTCCCAAGGTATTTGCTCATGAATCTGATCATGATCTCAAGTCTCTCTCTATCCATAGTGCTGTAGTTGGCCCATCTTTGTTGGATCTCTTCAATCTCTAATCTTCTTATTTCAGAATCCAGCTTTTCAGTATCGAAACCTTGCCTAAACAACTGATAAATGATATTGTCCATTGATCTGCTGTGTTCAGCATCAGCCTCTTTAACCATTTCGTCCAAGTTCTTCTCTTTCTCAGCACTCTTATTTTTCTTGTATGTGACATGAAAATCTTTTTGACTTTCATGTACTTTTTCAATTTCAGCTCCCTTCTCAATCACATTCTCCTTCTCTTTTTCGGCCTCATACACACAATCCTTCTCTTTTTCCACCTCTTTATCTTTCTCTTTCTCTCTCTCCTTCTCCATCCTCTTTCTTTTAGCTTTCACTGCTGAACTCTCCCCTTTTTGGGTGCATTGGTTGCAAGGGATTGAGTAGCAGAAAGTTGTTGGCGCAGTACATCCTCCACCAGAGGTTGTAAGACAGTAGAAAGTCTCTCATCAACAGTTTTAATAACAAATTCGGTTAACTGTGGTGTGATGAGAGATAGGGGATTTTGAGGGATAGCATCCATTTGCTCAGGGGGGGTTTTGGTCCTGAGAAATGGTGCCAGAAACAGAGGCAGGTGGCTGAGAATTTTGTAGTGGCTGTGTGTTTAAGGGACCTTCAGAGGAAGGTGCCATTTGTTGGGTTAATGTGGTGGCAGATGGTCTTTCTCCTTGAGAGAGTTGGTCAAGTAGTTTTTGAAGCCTACTGACTTCCTCCTCTAGGATTGTGTTCTGGGCAAGAACATCATAAAAGAAGCCCAGGTCATCATCAGCAGATGCTGACTCACCTGACCTCCTGCTTGTAGTAGGATGTACATGCACTGGGTGTAGACCAGTTGTAGCATGTGCCCCTTTGTCTTGGAACTGGGGACTTCCAGCCTCAGGACTTTGTCCTTCATCAGCTGTTGCCTCTAGTGAGGTCTTAGGAATGTTACCAGCCTCAGTCTGATCATATGTGATTCAGAAGAGGTGGTAGCCTCACCAGATGTTTTGGTCTCCATATCCACACCAGGAGATAGAACATTTAAACCCCAGTGCTGTGAGTTGTCAGAAGCATGGTGATCCTCGTCCTCAATAGCTGTGGTTCTCCCCTTTGTTGGTGGTTGTTGGGGAGGAGGAGAGGCATGCAACTGAGTCAGCACGTTTGCAATGATAAGGGTGGGACTTTGGGGGGCGGTTGAATGGGGAGATGGGGTAAAAGCAGTGTGCACCTGGGGAGAATGGTGCTCTTCAATGGCAATCTCCTCAAATGAGGAAGATCCCAGATTTGTGGGTACCCCTTCTGCGGTTGCTGCAGGCTCCTTTTGAGAGGAATCCTGAGCGGCTGTGGCTGGGAGAGTCCTGATATCCACTAGGGGGTTATAACCAGTGGATATAGCCTGCGTTTGTGTTGCACGGGCATCCTCAGGGGACTCATTTCCCTGAGTAGCCTTTTTGGTTTTCTTTTTAGTGGGTTTGGTGGGGACTCTTGATTTGGAGGTGGTGGCTGTGGGTTCCAGCTGTGTGGGTTTGCGCAGCTTGGCCGCCATTTTGAGTGATTGGTCAGAGTTGTGCCGGGAGTATACTTCTGGCAGTACAGCCATAGTAGGGACTCCCAGGCCAACAAGTCCCTCAGCTTGAAGCTGGTTTTCAATTATGGCCATTATGAACCGAGGATATAATATCCAACGGTTAGCAGTTGTTTTTGAGCCATATCCTTGAGCTCTGAAAATAGTATTTCCGAAAAATTTAAAGGTTGTTGCTCAAGGATGGAGTACATTACCTGTTGCCACCTTGTGGACATTTGATCCCATGATGAGGTCTTGGAGGCAAGGCATACATTTACCATATGAAATATGAGACGTTCGGCATCTGGAAATGTTTCTTCGGTAAGGTAGATGCACTCAAGTCACCCTGGTATCCATGGTGGGCAAATGATTGATCTGTTGTGCCCTTTGGATAACCAGTGGGAAAGTGGCATCATCCAGATTAAGGGTTTGACGAAGAGTGTCTGGAGTGATGACCACTTTTTGGCCATGGACAAACGATTGAAGAGACTCTGTGTCGTTCTCCTCAGAGACCAAAGTGACGTTTGTCCAGAAGTGGTTAAGGGATGCGGCATATATGGTGGGATTTACCAGAAACGCCGTTTTGTAGGGTGATTGAACCATTAAATCAATGGCATTATGAAACTTGGTCCAGTATGGCGATTTGGCGAGATGTGCGACACAGTTGTGTCGTGGTTTTAGTTGAATGGTCGCCATTGATGAAGAGAGGGTAGAGAGTTTTTGAACGTTAGGTTTGAGAAGAGAAGATAAAAACTCTGAAGGTGGGATAAGGTATTTAAAGGGTCGGGATAGAAAACGACTGAGGGTTTTGGTGTGAGTCATCAGTTGTTGAAACTACTGATGACGTGGTATTAACCGTCAGACGTTGAAACAGCTGAAGTCTCGGATTTAGTCATCAGTAGTTTTAAACTACTGAAGACAGTTTTGACTTCAGGTGATGAAACAAATGAAGACTTGGTATCAGTCATCGGTAGTTGTGAAACTACTGAAGACATTGGTTTTGTCAGCAGTTGTAAACAGCTGAAGCCTTGGTGTTAGTCTTCAGTAGTTTTAAACTACTGAGGACATGGTTTTGGCTTCAGTTGTTTTGAAACAGCAGTTGTAGAAACAACTGAAGAGAAATTACTCATCAGCTGTTTTCGTCAATTCTTAGCTTTTCAGCTGTTTCATACTGTCCTCAACACTTACTCATTAGACTTTGCATCTGCTTTTCAGGTGTTTCATAGGACGTCAGTACTTATCTGTTTGTACTGATTTCAGTAGTTGTAACTACATCAGTAGTTTAGAACAGATAAAGTACTTCAGTACTTGTGAGGCATTTAGCCTTCAGTAGGTATAAAAACTGCTGAGGGTGAAAGTACTCATCAGTACTTATATGTGACATGGTTACCAATGATCACCAGTACTTATTACTGAGATCATCAGTAGTTGTCACTTATTCTAGCTGCAGCATACCAAGCCATAACACCAGGTTGTGGAAAGTTGAACTATCCAAAGGCCTAGTAAAAATGTCTGCAAGCTCAACAGCACTAGGCACAAACATGGGATTAATTAGACCCTTTTCAAAACAATCTCTTATAAAATGATGTCTAATTTCTGTATGTTTGGTCCTAGAATGCTGGACTGGATTTTTGAAAATGAAAAGAGCTGAAGCACTATCCATTAATAACGGAGTCTTAGTCTCTGTAATGCCATAGTCCAAAAGTTGATTGTGAATCCAGAGTACTTGGGATGTACAACTTGCAACAGCAATGTACTCGGCTTCAGTAGTGGATGTAGCAACAGATGTTTGTTTCTTACTCTGCCAAGAAATCAAATAGTTGCCTAGGAATTGACATCCACCAGAAGTTGATTTCCTGGTCAACTTACACCCTGCATAGTCACTATCAGAGAAAGCAACTAATTTACAAGAGTGCCCGGTGGAATACCATAAACCTAGAGATTGTGTACCTTGCAAATATCTAAAGATCCTCTTGACTGCAATCAGATGAGACTCTTTAGGTGCAGCCTGAAATCTAGCACAAACACATGTAGCAAACATAATATCTGGTCTAGAAGCTGTTAAATACATCAAGGACCCAATCATACATCTGTAAAGTGTTTCATCAACCACTTTACCTTTCTGATCTGTATCCAATTGTGTGGTGCTGCACATGGGTGTAGAACAGGGCTTACAGTTTTGTAAATCAAACTTTTCCAAAAGATCTTTTGTGTATTTAGACTGATGAATGAAAATTCCATCAGCCTTTTGTTTGATTTGCAAACCTAGAAAGAACTGTAATTCTCCCATGGCACTCATTTCAAACTTCTGTTGCATCAACTTTGTAAAGGCATCACACAACTAAGGATCAGAGGATGCAAAAATAATATCATCAACATAAATTTGAACAAGTAGATTATGCCGCCCAGCTTTCTTAATGAATAAAGTCTTATCAATGGAGCCTCTAGTGAAATCATTTTCCATAAGAAAGTTTGATAATGTCTCATACCAGGTTCTAGGAGCTTGTTTCAACCCATAAAGAGCCTTATCAAGCTTATACACCCAATTAGGATGTTTATTGTCCTCAAAGCCTGGTGGTTGACATACATAAACCTCTTCTTTAATTTTCCCATACAAAAATGCACTTTTGACATCCATTTGAAAAACTTTAAGTTTTTGATAAGCAGCATAAGCTAAAAACAATCGAATTGCTTCCAGTCTGGCTATAGGGGCAAAGGTTTCATCATAATCAATACCTTCTTCTTGTGCAAACCCCTGAACAACCAGTCTGGCCTTGTTCTTAACAATAAGCCCATTTTCATCACTTTTGTTCCTAAACACTCATTTAGTGCCTATTGCACACTTACCTGGAGGTAGAGGAACCAGTTCCCACACTTGCTGTTTCTTGAACTGAAGAAGCTCAAGCTGCATGGCATCAACCCATCCATTGTCCTTTAAAGCAATGTGATAATTCTTTGGCTCTTGTTGACTGATGAAGAGAGCATAGAAGCAGAAATTTGACAATTGACTTCTTGTTGATACGCCAGTAGTGATATCACCAATGATTTGAGACATAGGGTGATTCTTCAGATCTTGATACACATGAGATCTGTGCAAGTGTTTGCAGCAGGTTCAGTAGCAACAGATGGTGATGGTGAATCATTTGCTTGAAACCAATCAGTGGATGGTAATTCAAAGGAGGTTGAATTTGAAGAAATCTCATCAGCATTTGTTGTGGATGGTGCTACTGGAGCTACAAGAACATCAGGTCTAGCTGAATCAGGCCGTTGATCACTAAACCTGAATAGGTGAGTACTGCTATCATCATCATCATCACCAGCAGTACCACCAGGTGGAGAACTGTTGAAAGGAGCAACAACAGGAGTTTGATAAGGAACATATTGCAGTATGTCCAAATCAAATAGCTCCACAGGGCTTTGTGGAATCTTGTCCTTAGGAGATTCATTAAACTTAACATGTAGAGTCTCTTCAACCATCTTTGTTCTGCAGTTGAAGACTCTGTATGCTTTGCAAGTTGATGAATAACCAACAAAGTACCCTGCATCCACCTTAGGATCAAATTTTTGGAGTTGATCCCGTGTGTTGAGAATGAAACAAGGACACCCAAATGCTCTGAAGAATGAAATTAGAGGAGCCAAATGATGAAGAACTTCATATGGAGTCTTCATCAACCTCTGATTTACTAGAATCCTATTCTGTACATAGCAAGCTGTATTGATAGCTTCAGCCAAAAATGTCATTGGCAGTCCAGAATCAGCCAACATGGACCTTGCAGCTTCAATAAGGGTCCTGTTCTTTCTCTCCACTACTCCATTTTGCTCAGGAGTTCTTGGGATGCTATACTGCCTCTTGATTCCCTTTGATAAGTGAAACTCATCAAGTGTGTGGTTTCTAAATTCCGTACCATTATCACTCCTCACACACTTAACTGGTAGGGAATGCTATTTCTCAATGTGTAACACAAAGTTCATAATGGACTGTGCAGCCTCATCCTTTGAATGCAAGAAGAAAGTCCATACAAATCTGGAGTAATCATCCACAATTACCAGACAGTATTTCTTCTTTGCCATACTCATCACTTTCACAGGACCAAAGAGATCCATGTGAAGAAGCTGTAAGCAGGTAGTGGACTTAGGTTCTTCTATGGAGGGAAATGAAGCTTTGTCCTGTTTTCCTTTTAAACAGGCAGTGTAGTTATCTTCATACTTGAACTCCTTCATTGGCAGTCCCCTTACTAAACCATGGTTTATCAGCTGATTCATGTTTTTGAGATTAACATGACCCAGCCTTCTATGCCATAGAATAGATTCTTGGGGGGAAGCCTTGGAAAATAGGCAAGGATGGCCTTTGAGATCTATTTTCTTGGAAAGATCTAAGGCATACACTCTTCCTATCCTGTTGGCCTTTAGGAGAGTGTGTTCATCCAACGCCTTATCAATCAAATTTATAACTTTGGATGACAGAATCGACAGTTCTGACTGGTGAAAAGAGCAACATGGCCTTTGTCACACATTTGACTGACACTCAAGAGGTTGTGCTTGAGATTTTCCACATGGTTAACATCATCAAACTTTACTTCCCATTGGAAACAAAGCCTTTGCCAATGATGTAACCTTTTGCATCATTGCCAATGACACAAACCCCTTCCTTCCTTGAGAGTAGTCATTAAGAAGTGATCTGTTTCCTGTCATATGCATGGATCCTCCACTGTCTACATACCAGATGCCTCTGAGGTATGTTGAAGAACCCTGCAAGATACAACAAATTAGTTAGATTTTGAAACCCAAACCTTTTTGGTCTTGGGCCTGTTCTCATCAACAGATGGTAAACTAACATGTTTGTTGGAAACAACAGCCTGAGAGGAAGAAGCTGGTGAAGAAAAGGAATCCTTTGGCTTGGACCTCCTTTTCTTTGGTTTCAACATAGGAACATCTAATTGGTTAACTCTTCCCAATAGATGTTGAACCATCATAACCAGCTGTGTCTGATTTTGGGATAAGGCTTTCAGCTCTTCAGACACATTGGCATTGGAGTTTGATAAGTTCCTATGTTGCTTTCTTGACTTCCTCTTTAGTAGTCTTCAAACTCTTTCTACTGACAGTTTTCTTCTCTTTAGTGCTGTCATTAGTTGGAGTTTGAACTTCAGGTGTTAAATCTTGCTCTCTAGTCCTTTCAGGACATTCAGAAATAACTCCTGAGTTGATCATCTCTTTTATCATGTGAGTGTCAGCAGTAGAACCATCAATATCAGCTGATGGGTTCTGAGAAGGCTTAGTGCTGACTTCAACTTTTGATGATGCTCTATCAAAAGGTGAATCACATGATGAGGTGGATGGTTATTGCTTTCTCCATCAGATTTCACTTCTGCTCTTGAAGCAAAATCTGTAGGAGGTGCAGTGTGATTGTAACCAATACCAAACTTCACATTGGAAGCAGATTGCTTACTAAGAAGCATTTCGAAACCTTTGCATGATTGTACCCATCGATCACACTCTACCTGGGTGACTGCAAGGGTTTCTTTTAGATTTCTCTGGTCATCCAGAATAACCTCTAGCTTAGCCTTTTCATCATTTAGTTGGCATTTAAGCTTATAAATCTCATCATTTTTACAATTAAGAGCAGACTCAAACTCAGCTTTTCTTTTGGAAATGGTTTTCTCAAGCTCAAGTTTTTGATTTATTAATGCTACATTTGCCTCTCTAATTGAGACAAAGGCAGCAATGCATGATTCAGAACATAACTTGGCTTTAGCTTCTGAAGATACCTGAGTTACCTGTGAAGATGATGCATTTGAGCAGGAACCTCAGTAGACTCTAGGGCCATGAGAGCCAGATTCCCAAAAGGACTATCACCACCATGTTGACCAGCACCTGTGAACAGTTGTTCATGACCAGACATATCCTCAGGTAAACTGCTCCAGTCAACACCTCCAGGGGTGAAGAAG
Organism: Flaveria trinervia; assembly: GCA_025506515.1. NCBI lineage: Eukaryota > Viridiplantae > Streptophyta > Magnoliopsida > Asterales > Asteraceae > Flaveria > Flaveria trinervia. The sequence continues at coordinate 55,982,222 of CM046448.1, read as the reverse complement.
CTGTGTTGTTGAGGTTGAGGAGGTTGATGAGATTGAGATGGTTGAGGTTCTGGTAGTGCATGAGGTTGTGGTACTATAGGAACTTGAACTTGATTTGACTGTGGCATGTAATAACAAGGGTAAGGATATGGCATTTGACCCTGAGGAACAAAATATGCAGGAGATTGTGGTTGAGAACGATGACTAGAATTGACAGGATGTTGCCCTCTGTGTTGTTGACTATTGCCAGGGAAAGTCACAAAAGGTGCAGAGAAATTAGATCCAGATGATCTGCATTCTCTAGCAAAGTGTCCAAGCCTGTGGCATTTGTGACACTTCAACTTACTCTTGTCAAAACCAACTTTGGTTTTGCCAGAGAGTCCTGGGAACTTTCTTCCAGTTATTTTGTAGAACTTCTGAGATCTGATATTTATCAAGGCCGTTTGGCTCAAAATATCCATCTCTTCTAAGTCATCATCAGCAATCCCCTTGAGATCATCCATGATGAAGCATAGATTGTCATTATTACATCCAGTAAACTGACTATCAACACTCACAAATGCAAAATCAGAAGTGTTTGAAGAGAAGTCAATATGCTCATCATACTGGCATTCAGATGAGGCATATTCTAACTCATGACCAACCAAGGCAGTGTTGCCTGGTACAAAGTCTTCAGTGAGCTTTCCAGATGAAGACAGTTTTCGTTTCTGTTCTATCTCTCTCTCAATGTGAGCAATTTCCCATGGAGTTGGGTGAGAGATAGTTTGTCCAAATTTGCACTGGAGCGTAGGACAATAGTGTATGTGTCCCATCTCTCAGGCAGTGATCTGAGAAATCTGTTATTCATCTGGCTATTGGTGTACTCATGTTTGACCATTTTTAATTCAGAGATCAAACAAGAGAACCGCTCGAACTGTTAAGTCAGTGTCTCACCCTTCCTATGAGAGAATGTCTCATATTGTTGGGCAAGGATTTCTCTATTATTTGCCAAGACCTCATCTGTTCCTCCAAATTGTTCTTTCAAGGCATTCCAGATGTCATGGGCAGTTTCATGATGCATTAGCCCAGAATAGATTTCATTAGGCAGTGCCATGGCCAGAATTCCATGGGCTTTTGCATCAATCTCAAACAACTTCTTATCCTCATCTGAGTATTGCTCCCTCCTCTTCGGAACCATTTGATTGGTTTCCGGGTTATTCACCATAGGCTTGTGTGGACCATGTACCACTGATGTCCAACAACCTGCGCTGTTAACAGACAGGTGATGGAGCATTCGTCGTTGCTATATGTTATACTCATCCTAACCAGCATTGGAGGCTTGGTTGAGGAACCAGTATTGTGAGGATCATTGGAAGGAGTAGTCATTTTGAGTCCAAATACAATTTAATTCAAGCTTTTAAATGTTTTTATAAAGAACACAACAAACTCAATGAAAACCAAGAGAAAATCTCAGGATGAATGACCAGGAAACACAGAAAATTCAATCTCTATAACCGTTTCTTGCAAAACACAAAAATGCTAATTCAGTCAAACTTGGATCTTGAATAGCAGTTTCAATGATCAATTATTAGATCGATCAATGATTAACTTGCTCTGATACCATTTGTCAGGATCAGTGATTGCAAGTTTGATGTAATTGAGCGTAGCACAGCGGATAAGAACAAGAATTAGACAAATTGTAGCAAGAGTTGATACTTGTATGCATTAAGAACAAATACGGTTATAACGAGAGAATATATTTCTGTAACAAGGAATGTTTCAATAATATCGAATATTTCTGATCAAATCATTCATTTTTACATTAGGTTGACACTCCTTATATAGAGTGCAATCGTTGTTGTTATCACAGGTAAGTGACAACTGGCAGATCTATTACAAAAATAACTAACTCTTAACAAACTACTGAAATGCTCACAACTACTGAGAACATATCAGAGTGTTAAGTACAAAATAAGAAACTACTGATAAGAAACTACTGAAACTACAACGACTGAAGAGCAAGCTCTTCAGTCATTTTACAAAACTACTGATAGATATAAAACTACTGATGGGCACAATAACTGAAGAAGTATTCTTCAGCTGTTGTGTCAAACTACTTAAAAGGTAAAACATAAAACTACTGAAAGGTAAACCGTCACAACTACTGAAGAAGACCACTTTAGCTGTTGTGACAACATCTGATACTTTGGTCTTCAGCACTTGTGTCTTCAGACTTTGTCTTCAGCACTTATGTCTTCAGACTTTGTCTTCAGCACTTGTGTCTTCAGACTTTATCTTCAGCACTTGTCTTCAGACTTTGTCTTCAGCACTTGTCTTCAGACTTTGTAATCAGCTGTTGTCTTCAGCTGTTGTGGTCTTCAGTAGTTGTTGTGAGGTATGTGGGACTTAAAGGTTTTTCTGATCCGGCTAATTGGTTCTTTTGGTCCAACAGAAAGTCCTCTCAAGCTTGCATACCCCAAGCTCTATCACAAACACCTTGTTGCTAGGATTTGAGCACCAAAAACCGAATGAAAAGGCTGCTTGGAACCTTTCAGCCGAGAATCACTTCAACAAGAGGAAAAACCCTTTTTCTTTTTCGTGTTTTGCATGTGAGAGAGAGAAGAAGATGGAGTGAATGTGTTGTCTAAATGTTTTTTTCCAAGACACCAAATGAAAACCAAGAAAAGGCACACCCAAAGGGGGCGGCTGAATCCACCTTTTCACTTTGGGTTTTCCCCCCAAAAGTTAAAACACAATGGAAAACATTAACATGTCACTAATATAAGTTATACATGTAATTAACCTTTTAATTGTATAACTCACACACACTCTCTTATTATTTGATGTTATTTAAGTAACTTAAATAACATTACAAACAATATCTATAAACAAAATGTCCATATAAATTGTTCAATCTCATATGCAACTTATTTAGAAAACCCATTTTCTAAATTGGTGTATTTATTTAATTGTATGATCATATCATCAATTAAATATTATTTGGTGTTTGCTAAGCTTGTTATTGGGTATGACCCGACTTGGATCATAACATACTAACCACATCAATGTTCTATGTGTCTTGGGAAAAAAGAATTCAATAGTTGTAGGGGTTCAAAAGAAGTAGCAACTTCAACAAAGGGGATGTTAGCCTCTACATGGGCAATGGGGCTAAAGTTCAAGTTGAAGCCTGTGTTGACTACATCTTGAAACTTCCAAATGGTTTGGAAGTAATTTTGTACAATGTTTTGTATGCTCCTAGTTTGACTAGGAACATTATTTTCGTAGCCCTGTTAAAACATTTTCGATATGTATTATCATTTATTGGAAATAAAATCCATGTTACTTTGAATGACATGTTTTACTTTAAACCTATTCCCATCAATGGTATCTATGAATTGGTTCGTGAAAATACATTGAATGATAGCTTATTGTACCAACTAGTACCAAGAAACTCAAATCGGATTTCAGTAACTCTTATCTTTGGCATTGCCGTCTTGGTCATATAAACAAGAAAAGAATACAAACACTACAAAAGAATGGTCTTTTAAAAACAAATGAATGTGATTTGTTTGATGTATGTGAGTCTTGTTTACAAGGTAAAATGACCAAGGCACCTTTTAGTGGCAAAGCCGAAAGGGCAAAGGATTTATTAGGTATCATACATTCGGATGTATGTGGTCCTTTTAACCCTACGACAAGGTATAATGAAAGATACTTCATTACCTTTACTCACGACTATAGTCGATATGGGTATCTGTACTTGTTAAGACACAAAGATGAAGCTTTTGAAATGTTCAAGATCTTTCAAAATGAAGTACAAAATCAACTCAATAAGTCAATTAAAATTCTCTGCACCGATAGAGGAAGTGAGTACCTGAATGATGCTTTTAGGGACCATCTTAGAAGTTGTGGGATTGTCTCACAACTATCTCCACTGGGAACACCACAACATAATGGCGTGTCCGAGCGGAGAAATCGAACTCTATTGGATATGGTTCGATCTGTGATGGCTAGAAGCTCATTACCTCTATCATTTTGGGGTTTTGCTATGCTCTCTGCGGCCGTATTTTGAATATGGCCCCAACCAAGAAAGTGGAAAGGACACCTTGTGAAAGTGGAAGGGTTCCATCATTTTCATATTTGAGGGTGTGGGGGAGTGAGGCTTATGTGATAACTCCCACCTCGAACAAGTTAGAAAGCCGTTCCACTAAGTGTATCTTTATTGGATATCCAAGAGATTCTATGGGATATTATTTCTATGATCCAATACAACAAAAGGAGTTTGTTGCCAAAAAGGGTGAGTTCTTGGAAACCAAGTTCCTTATGGAAGGAACTGGTAGTAGAACTGTGGATCTTGAAGAGGATCAAGAACCGCAACCCTATACACGTTTGGTTGACACTAGCACTCAACATGAGGATGTTGAAAGTGATCAAATAGTTGATCAATACACAGAAAACGTTTGCAGATCTGGTAGAACTAGTAATCCACCTAAAAGATATGGATTTTTCACTAATGGATGCTATGTGATAGATTCTGATGAACCAATCAAATACCATGATGCGTTGTCCAATTCGGATTGTGACAAATGGCTTAAAGCGATGAACGTTGAGATGCAATCCATGTATGACAATCAAGTATGGGATTTGGTTATACCACCTCTTAACTCCAAAGTAATTGGAAGTAAGTGGGTTTTCAAAAGGAAAACCGATATGCATGGAAACTTGGATACTTATAAAGCAAGACTTGTAGCAAAGGGTTTCACTCAAACTCAAGGGGTCGACTATGATGAAACTTCCTCACCTGTTGCGATGCTAAAATCTATTAGGATATTGTTTGCCATAGCTGCTCATTATGATTATGAGATTTGGCAATAGATGTCAAAACGGCTTTCCTAAATGGATATCTTGAGGAAGATGTCTATATGGTTCAGCCTGAAGGTTTTGTCGATCCAAAACATCCTAACAAAGTATGCAAGTTAAAAAAATCAATCTATGGATTGAAACAAGCATCGAGAAGTTGGAATCAATGTTTTGATGAAGAACTAATTAAATTGGATTCATCAAGAACGCTAATGAAGCTTGTGTATATAAGAAAGCTAGTGGAGCATCATCACTTTCCTAGTATTGTATGTTGATGACATACTACTATTTGGAAATGAAATTACAACCTTGGAAGGTGTAAAAACCTGGCTTCGAAGTTGTTTTTCCATCAAGGATCTTGGTGAGGCCGCCTATATTTTGGGAATAAAGATGTATAGGGATAGATCAAGGCGGTTGATTGTTTTGAATCAAAGTGCATACATTGATAAGATCTTGAAAAGGTTCAAGATGGAGAACTCTAAGAAAGGTACGGTACCTATTCAATGAGTAACAATATTGAGTATGACTCAATGTACAAGCTCAAAGGACGAGCAAGATAAAATGAAGGCAATCCCATACGCATATGTTATTGGATCCATCATGTATGCAATGATATGCACTCGGCCGGACGTTTCATGTGCCTTAAGCATGACAAGCCATTACCAGCAAAATCCTGGAAGCAGTCATTGGATGGCTGTTAAGAACATACTTAAGTACCTAAGGAGGACTAAAGATATGTTTCTAATCTATGGATCTGGTGATGAGGAACTCATTGTAAAGGGTTACACGGATGCGAGTTTCCAAACCGATCGTGATGATTCACGATCACAATCAGGATACATTTTCAATCTGAATGGAGGAGCTGTCTCTTGGAAGAGCTCTAAATAGGATGTGGTGGCTTTATAAATTACAGAATCAGAATACGTCACTGCCTCATTGGCAGCTCAAGAAGCTGCATGGTTGAAGAAATTCATTGCCGATCTAGGGGTTGTCCCTTCCATTCAGGACCCCCTAGAGATCTTTTATGATAACGAGGGTGCGATTGCTCAAATCAAGGAATGTCGTGCTCATCAAAAGACTAGGCACATTGAGCGGAGATTCACTACATACGAGATGAAGTTGAGAAAGGAAAGATATGTATACGCATAGTTCACACAGATCAAAATATTGCGGATCCTCTTACGAAGCTCCTAGAAAATGCAAAGCATGAAGGTCATACATGTGCCATGGGACTTCGATATTCTTGTGATTGGATTTGATCTGTGATTTCGTATTTGGATATTTGGAACTCCCTTACTACTTGAATAAAATTATTTGGTTATAATTTTCCAATAAATGTTCCTATTTAGCATGTTTAATCCATGGGTAAATTGTTTGCTCTAAATGTCTGTAATCATTCATACTTGTGGGAACAAATATGAGGGTAAGATTATTTTGAATTTGGATTGGTGGGTATTCGTAAGGAATGAATATAGAGCAATTGGTTGCTGCCAAAGTTCATAGATATTTGTGGGATACCAATATTGGACTGACCCGCATCTCAAATTTTACTACATTGAATCTTCTAGATTGATCATAAGTAAATTTGAGTAAAGGCGAATATCATTTGGTATCCTCAGACCTGAGATACATATTGGGTTTTGATATTCACCAAGTGTTATACCTTGAGCTAGTTCTTCACTGCCCTGAAATAATGGACAACACGTAAGGCTATGTTCAGGCATGACACGAAGTGTTTGTGAGAAACTTATGTATTCAAGATGGAATTTGTTCCTCTTATTCGTTGAGAGCAAGATGTCTAAGACCTGATTAAGTTAAATCAACAAGAAATGGATTTAACATGACATCTATAACAAAAGGATAAATGATTGATTCACCTAAATCATTTCAAGTTGGATACTTGAAGGGGATGATGTTATTGAAGGGCTTTAAGTCATGCGTATTAAGGGTAGTAAACCGTTGTTAGCCGGTATTTACTGCTTGCATCAATCTTTTATGAATCTTGTGCAAGTGGGAGATTGTTGGTTTCTTTATGCCCAAGACAAATAGAACATTGATGTTGTTAGGACGTCATGATCCAAGTCGGTTCATACCCAATAACAAGCTTAGCAAATACCAACATGTATTTAAATTGATGATGTGATCATGCAATTAAATATTTACGCCAATTTAGATAATGGATTTTCTAAATAAATTGTATGTGAGAAAGAACAACTTAATGTTATTTTGTTCAGGGATGTTGTCAAGATCGCAAATCTACTACGGTGGTTGTCAATTTTCGGGTCCCAGATTAGTATCATGGCAGTGTAAGAATTAAATAAATGTCTCAGTCTCAACAATAGAAGCTGAGTATATAGCTACATCACTAGGATGTTCTTAAATCCTTTGGTTACAAAACCAAATGCTGGTTTCTAGGTTCAATTTTCTTAAAACTCCTATTTACATTGATAACATAGTTGATATGTTTATAACAGCTAATCCTGTCCAACATTCAAAAACAAAACATATCAAAATTTGATATCATTTTCTCAGAGATAACTCTGAAGAGGTTTAATCATTTTGATTCAATTCTCAACCGGAAAGCAATTGGCTGATCTATTTACAAAAGGCTTTCTACCCGAAGGTTTTAGTACATAGTTGAGTCTATTGGTCTTATTAATCATGTTGAAAACAGATTTTGTTTCATCAAATTGATAAGAATCCTCCCTCCTTGTTATAAACATCTTAAAAGAAAAACAATCAAAGTTGATTTCATGATTGTATATATTGTGTGTGCCGAAAGGAAAACGAAAGTCAAAATTAAAAATTGCAAAACTCAAAAAAGAAAATTATAAAAGAAAATTACAAAAATATTGATTAGGTGTCTTTTCTTATTTTAGGTTTGAATCTGCCATTACAATATGTGAGAAATAATAGTACATCAGTTTTAATCACTTGCATGCTTCAGTCATAATAAAGTTTGACATGATGAGATATGATGAGCAGGCAATCTCATGCAATTATACTAAAAAAGTAGATATGCTCGTGCGAATGACCCAGTTTCATGTGTTTACAAGATATCAGGTGTATTACATTAAGCCTAGACTATTCGTCAAGCGACGAACACACTATATATGACTATATATGCTCCAACAAATTCCCCCTTGTACGTTGCTTGCGAATAGTAGATAACACCTCTTACAATCTTCAGTCAATCCTCAGCCAAGTTTGTTGATCCGTCAGGTTGCTAGAGTATCCCTGAAAATGAATTTAGGCATAATAGCTTTCGTTTACTTTGCATAACACATTATAGCAGCAAGATTCCCCATATGACTGATTTTTCTAGATAAGGACATGAACAGTTTTCCATTGCTTCAATCTTCACATAAGCTAACTTGATTAACATTAACACCTACAAAATTTCCCCCTCAAATTCAGCATATCCCAATATATAGACATTTGCTCTCCTGGTGTCTTCATAAGCTGTATTGGACAAAGGGTAAAGGGTTCCAATTCATAGCTGACAATCTCAACAAAATCAACATGCATTCACATTCATCATCAGAAACCGGCTCACATCATCACTTTCTGATTGCATCTTCAATTTCTCTAAACATGGATTCCCTTAAGAATGAGAATCCTCTCTGTGTAGATAGATATAACTTGCTTGGCCCATAAATAGTCAGATGCTCCTAACTACCCCACAAAATCAGCACTCGCTGTTGACATCTTCTCTTCTCTCTTTCATGTTCCAACTAAATTCACCTATTCTGGAAGTCCGACGAATAATGGGGTATAGATTGAACTTATTTGACAAAAGAACCTCAAGGTGAATATGCTTTGCTCATCCTCAAATATATGCAAGAGGCAGTTCCAGAATCTTTTTTCTTCTTTTTTTCTTTTTTTTTTTGGTCTGGAGCAAATGCGGATGAGTCAATGCGGATGGCTCATTCATGTGATTGAACATACAACTGGTCTAGTTGCACGACTGAACATACGACTATTCCAGTCGTACGAATCGTCCATTAGCATGGTCTAGTCGTACAAATGGTCCATTCGCATGGCCCGGTCGCATGAACAGGTTTGAATGCAGATTTTTAGATCTGAAGCCGCCAGGGCTGCCAAGAACCCTAATCTTACGAATTTTACATGAACCGAACCAACATAGACATCATAAGATTCGCAGGGGTGATTGGAACGTGGTTTGGAGTTTGATTTTAACATAGAAATAACACACGTAACCAGATCTGAGCAAAACACGAAGAACAAGAAGTGGGTTTAACGTCAAAGAACCTGAATTCGATCCAGAAATCAAGAGCTCGGGTTGCTAGAATGATTGTTAGATCATTTCAGTGGTAACCGGCTCTCATACCAATTGTGAAGTCGGCTGGATCAGTAGACATCCGAGTGTGTTCTTGACGGAAGGATAAACAACAGCAAACACCAAGAGACAGTCAATAACAAGAACTACAACTTAATGGTTTCATTGATAAAACCTAACGATTACATGCTCGTTACAACATAAGAATCAAGACTCATGGCAAGGGGAGATCGAGCATAGCCTCCCCTCTCATCGGGCAGCCCTACGCTCCGGGCAGACTCCTCTCCAAACCCTTTTCTCTCTACACATTGAAACTGGTATATATAGGCCTCGGCCCATATTAGATGCGACTGTGCCCATTCGTGTGATTGGACCATGCGTATGGTTCAATGGTACGACTGGACCATACGTATGGTTCAATCGTACGACTGGGCCATAATTATGGTCCAGTCTTACGAATGTCCTAATCGCATCTCTCAGTCGCACGACTGAGCCATTAGCATGGCTCAGTCGTACGCCTGAGTCTCATTCTGCTAAACCAATATTTCAGATTCATTAAGCTTGGATCTTAGGATTCATCATGTTCAGATCTAGAAATCAAGATTAAGATGGGTGGACGTGTGTGAATCAAAGAACAAAAAGATGGATAATAATAATGTTATGATATCATTGATGTTGATAAACAAGTTACAATGAGAATCATAGATAGCTGATGAAATCAAACCCACCCAAAGGAGAGGATTTCTCCTTGAGTGGTGATTCACACCATGAGAAACACACACAAAAAGCCACACTTGCATAAATGCGCTAGTGGGTCTATTTATACTAATATTACAACATGACCTAATTTTGACTTTCTAAATCTCTTGATGTTGACTTTGTCATGTTGAATTGTCTTGTTTTGTTGTAATCAACTTGGTCTTTGAGCTTGTACAATGAGATCTTCAGATGGCTGTATTTATGATTTGGTAATCTTCAGTTTACTCAATTGTTGAACCCCAACAATACTCCCCCTAAACTGATGCTTGCCAAACCTTGAATTTGAAGATCTTCTTTGTCACATGTCTTCTTGATCAATTGATGTTCTGGCACAATTCATTGATGTTCTCCCACTCAGATTAAGCTCCTCCTAATATATTTCTGACAAAGGTTAGAATCACTTGAGAATACTTCTTGGTATTGGATATGGGTTGTATCACTTTTGGATTACAATTCATATCACAAGTCAAGGATTAGAATGTATTAGGCATATGGTGAGGCTTTGAACTTCAATAAATAGCATTAGGAACATGAATCAATGTTGAACACACTTCCACTCTTTTGAACAAAACTTGATAAATGACATTTCTAGATAATGAGTACTCCCTTGATTAAAGTCTGGCTAACTATCCGCTCAGTAGTCAGACATGGGTGTAAAAGGTAAGAAAAATGTGAGCTCAAGTACTTCAAAAAGGGCATCTGATAGTTGTACAAGTCCCTGGATGAATTTGTGAAAAAGTGACAAAAGTTGATTTCTATACACTTTATTTTTTTTGCTTTCATGATCACAATGACGTGCCTGTTGGATGCAATCATCCATGTTCATCTTTGCTATTCCTTTTTAAGTCCTATTCATCAATTGTTCATAAGCATTTCTTGCAACACAACCACATTTCTTTGATGATCCGCATTTGTTTGCAAAGCATCTGCATTTGTTTGCAAGGCATCCGCATTTGATTTCAATGCATCCACATTTGACTTCAAAGCATCCGCATTTGTGCTTAGAGTACCCGTAGTTATTTATAAGTCAACCATATTTGGTGTCAAGGCATCCACATTTGATGACAAGTCATCTGCATTTGTGACAAGACATCCGCATTTGTTGCCAAGTCATCCGTATTTGGTGACAAGTCATCCGCATTTGTGTCAAGTCATCCGCATTTGGTGACAAGTCATCCACATTTGTGTATAGCACATCCGCATTTGATGAAGCTTCATCCACATTTGTTTTTGTTCATCCACATTTGTGTTCAGACTTGAACAAAAACAATTTCACACTGCAGTGCACATCAGGAAATCAGTTGTAGCTTCCATTTCTTCATCTTTTCTTTGTTTTTAATGATAATCATGTTCAATTGCATCGACTTTTAAAGGAATAATCCAATGAATGATCATATATTTTCAAATCGTACCATATTAGATCAGATCTTCATGATTTTTCTTCGTGATTTTGAGATGAACAAATGTGTTTTCTTCCTTTTTTGATGTTATTCTTGTTCAATTGCAATGAATTATGAAGGAATAATCATGAACATGTTCATGATTCTTCAAATTGTAACATAGTTGAACAGATTTGTTGTTTTTCTTCTAATTTTGGGTAAGAATAGATGGGTTTTTGATGAACATGGACTTGGTTCTTCATTTTTCTTCTTTTCTTCATTGTTCTTGACATCATTAAAGATGAGATCAGATCTGAAACCTAGATAAATTAAGCAACCCATAGCTGTGATACCATTTTGCTAAATCAATATTTCAGATTCATTGAGCTTGGATCTTAGGATTCATCATGTTCAGATCTAGAAATCAAAATTCAGATGGCTGGACGTGTGTGAATCAAAGAACAAAGAGATGGATAATAATAATGTTATGATTTCATTGATGTTGATAAACAAGTTAAAATGAGAATCTACATAGCTAATGAAATCAAACCCACTCAAAGGAGAGGATTTCTCCTTGGGTGGTGATTCACACCATGAGAAACACACACAAAAAGCCACACTTCCATAAATGCACTAGGGGGTCTATTTATACTAATATTACAACCTGACCTAATTTTGACTTTCTAAATCTCTTGATGTTGACTTTGTCATGTTGAATTGTCTTGTTTTGTTGTAATCAACTTGGTCTTTGAGCTTGTACAATGAGATCTTCAGATGGCTGTATTTATGATTTGGTAAGCTTCAGTTTACTCAATTGTTGAACCCCAACAATACTCCAGGTAAACTGATGCTTGCCAAACCTTGAATTTGACAATCTTCTCTGTCACATGTCTTCTTGATCAATTGATGTTCTCGCACAATTCATTGATGTTCTCCCCCTCAGATTAAACTCCTCCTAATATATTTCTGACAAAGGTTAGAATCACTTGAGAATACTTCTTGGTATTGGATATGGGTTGTATCACATTTGGATTACAGTTCATTTCACAACTCAAGGATTAGAATGTATTAGGCATATGGTGAGGCTTTGAACTTCAATAAATAGCATCAGGAACATGAATCAATGTTGAACACACTTCCACTCTTTTGAAAAAAACTTGATAAATGACATTTTTTGATAATGAGTAATCTCTTGATTGAAGTCCGCCTAACTGTCCGCTCAGTAGCTAGACATGAGTGTAAAACATAAAAAAATGTGAGCTCAAGTACTTCAAAAAGGGCATCTGATAGTTGTACAAGTCCCTGGATGAATTTGTGAAAAAATGATGAAAGTTGATTTCTATACACTTTTTTTTGCTTTCATGATCACAATGGACGTGTCTCTTGGTTGCAATCATCCATGTTCATTTTTCTCTATTCTTTTTTAAGTCCTGTTCATCAACTGTTCATAAGCATTTCTTGCAACATATCCTCATTTCTTTGCTGATAGGCATTTGTTTGCAAAGCATCCGCATTTGTTTGCAAGGAATCCGCATTTGACTTCAAATCATCCGCATTTGTGCTTAAAGTACCCGCATTTGTTTATAAGTCAACTTCATTTGGTGTCAAGGCATCCGCATTTGATGACAAGTCATCCGCATTTGTGACAAGTCATCCGCATTTGTAGTCAAGTCATCCGCATTTGGTGACAAGTCATCCGCATTTGTAACAAGTCATCGACATTTGATGACAAGTCATCCGCATTTGTGTATAACACATCCGCATTTGATGAGGCTTCATCCGCATTTGTTTTTATTCATCCGCATTTGTTTTCAGACTTGTACAAAAACGATTTCACATTGCAGTGCAAGTCGAGAAATTAGCAGTAGCTTCCATTTCTTCATCTTTTCTTTGTTTTGAATGATAATCGTGTTCAATTGCATCGAATTTTGAAGGAATAATCCAGTGAAAGGTTATATATCTTCGAATCGTACCATATTAGAACAGATCTTCATGATTTTTCTACTTGATTTCGCGATGAACAAATGTGTTTTCTTCCTTTTTTGATGTTATTCTTGTTCATTGAATTTTGAAGGACTAATCATGAACATGTTCACGATTCTTCAAATGGTAACATAGTTGAACTGATTTGTTGGTTTTTCTTCTGATTTTGGTTAAGACCAGATGGGTTTTTGATGAATAAGGACTTGGTTCTTCATTTTTCTTCTTTTCTTCATTGTTCTTGACATCATTAAAGATGAGATCAGATCTGAAACCTAGATAAATCCAGCAACCAACAACTCTGATACCATTTTGCTAAATCAATATTTCAGATTCATTGAGCTTGGATCTTACGATTCATCATGTTCAGATCTAGAAATCAAAATTAAGATGGGAACACGTGTGTGAAACAAAGAACAAAAAGATGGATAATAATAATGTTATGATTTCATTGATGTTGATAAACAAGTTACAATGAGAATCATAGATAGCTGATGAAATCAAACCCACTCAAAGGAGAGGATTTCTCCTTGGGTGGTGATTCACACCATGAGAAACACACATAAAAAGCCACACTTGCATAAATGCACTAGTGGGTCTATTTATACTAATATTACAACCTGACCTAATTTTGACTTTCTAATTGTCTTGATGTTGACTTTGTCATGTTGAATTGTCTGTTTTATTGTAAACAACTTGGTCTCTGAACATGTACAATGAGATCTTCAGTTGGCTGTAATTATGATTTAGTAAGTTTCAGTTTACTCAATTGTTGAACCCCAACAATACTCCCAGTAAACTGATGCTTCCCAAACCTTGAATTTGAAGATCTTCTCTGTCACATGTCTTGTTGATCAATTGTGTTCTCGCACCATTCATTGATGTTCTCCCCCTCAGATTAAACTCCTCGTAATATATTTCTGAAAAAGGTTAGAATCACTTGAGAATACTTCTTGGTATTCGATATGGGTTGTATCACTTTTGGATTACAGTTCATATCACAACTCAAGGATTAGAATTTATTAGGCATATGGTGAGGCTTTGAACTTCAATAAATAGCATTAGGAACATGAATCAATGTTGAACACACTTCCACTCTTTTGAAAAAAACTTGATAAATGACATTTTCTGATAATGAGTACCCCCTTGATTAAAGTCCGCCTAACTTTCCGCTCAGTAGCTAGACATGAGTGTAAAACACAAAAAAATATGAGCTCAAGTACTTCAAAAAGGGCATCTGATAGTTGTACAAGTCCCTGGATGAATTTGTGAAAAAGTGACGAAAGTTGATTGCTATACACTTTTTTTTGCTTTCATGATCACAATGGACGTGCCTCTTGGTTGCAATCATCCATGTTCATGTTTCTCTATTATTTTTTAAGTCATGTTCATCAACTGTTCATAAGCATTTCTTGCAACATATCCACATTTCTTTGCTGATGGGCATTTGTTTGCAAAGCATCCGCATTTGTTTGCAAGGAATCCGCATTTGACTTCAAAGCATCCGCATTTGTGCTTAAAGTACCCTTATTTGTTTATAAGTCAACCGCATTGGTGTCAAGGCATCCGCATTTGATGACAAGTCATCCGCATTTGTGACAAGTCATCCGCATTTGTAGCCAAGTCATTCGCATTTGGTGACAAGTCATCCGCATTTGTGACAAGTCATCGAAATTTGGTGACAAGTCATCCGCATTTGTGTATAACACATCCGCATTTGAAGAGGCTTCATCTGCATTTGTTTTCAGACTTGAACAAAAACGATTTCACATTACAGTGCAATTCGGGAAATCAGCAGTAGCTTCCATTTCTTCATGTTTTCTTTGTTTTTAATGATAATCGTGTTCAATTGCATCGAATTTTGAAGGAATAATCCAGTGAATGGTTATATATCTTCGAATCGTACCATATTAGAACAGATCTTCATGATTTATCTTCTTGATTTCGAGATGAACAAATGTGTTTTCTTCCTTTCTTGATGTTATTCTTGTTCATCGAGTTTTGAAGGACTAATCATGAACATGTTCAGGATTCTTCAAATCGTAACATAGTTGAACTGATTTGTTGGTTTTTCTTCTGATTTTGGTTAAGACCAGATGGGTTTTTGATGAATAAGGACTTGGTTCTTCATTTTTCTTCTTTTCTTCATTGTTCTTGACATCATTAAAGATGAGATCAGATCTGAAACCTAGATAAATCCAGCAACCAACAACTCTGATACCATTTTGCTAAATCAATATTTCAGATTCATTAAGCTTGGATCTTGTAGATACATGTGTCCCTAGTTTCTGAACGTAATGTAATATGTTTGTATTGTCTTACACATATGTAATTGTACAGGTACCTAATGAAATACAATATGTGGTTGTGCTTATATAATGTTGAATATTTCATTGGTTGGTATGTGATAATGCTTATTGACTTATCTATATAGGTTGTGGTTGTTTGAAAAATATCTAAATCAATTAATGACTATGAAACATATTCAAACTTAATCATGTGAAGTTCTCATACGATTGGCCCATGCTAATGGACTAAACGCATGAACAACTTAATGCTAATGACCTAGTTGTACGAATGAATCAGGAGACTGGATCAGTCGTATGATTGAAACATGAGATTGACTCAGTTGCACGACTGAACACTCAGTCGTGCGAATGGATCAATCGCACGACTGCACCATGCAAATGGTCCAGTCGCACGATTGAGAAACCTTAACCTATAAATACCACTTAAATTGTGGGAAAACGAGACACTTTAATTATTTGATACCCAGACGTACCCTAGCCGTCCAGAGACGTCAAATAACCTGTTCCAACTTCAAAGATCACAGTAGACCGATTGCTAATCGTTCTTAATGTTTAGATTCATTCTTTAGTTGATTGTACGTGTGTTCTCACTGATTGGATCGCCAATCACATAAGATTCCGCACTGTTTGATTCGGTATACATGTAAATCTGTTAGTATTCTTCCGGTACATGATCCTAACAAGTGGTATGAGAGCTTTGGCTCGAGATTTACATGTGATTCAATCGTTTTGATATAAAATTGTGTTTCTACACTCAAAAACGCAATATTTTGTGTCAAATCGGGTTTTAGACGTCTCCTGATCGTAAAGTTAAGTTTTTTCCGGCATATGGCAATTAGGGTTAGCAAGAAATTCGTGTTTTTGCATTCAAACACCTTAAACCTATGAATTTTTGAAATCAGCAGGTTCAATCGCACGATTGATTCAATCGCATGACTGAGGTCATACGCATACCCCATACGCACGATTGGATTCATTTGTACTCCCATCCGTACGACTGAGAAGTGTATTCGCATTGTTCAACCGTATTAGTTCATTCAGCCGACTTAGTCATCCGTATTAGTTCAGTCGCACGATTGAACCATCCGCATAGTTCAGTCACCCGAATAGCCCAATCACACACCTTCATTCGCACTAATACAACAGTTTGGTTTAAAGTTAAAGTTAATAGCAATGGAAGACCAATACTCAGCATTCACAGCAGGGAGAGACTCACGTATACAAAACTTACTGCTACTGGAGAATGAATTGGGGAATCACAACAAGCCGCCAAAGCTAATCACGTTAGACGAATACCCACAATGGAAGCAACGTTTCGAGATCTACTTAAATGGAGTAGATCCAAATCTGTGGGAGTCTATAGAGACAGGGTACAACATGCCTGTAGGAGCTGATGGTGTCAAAGCCACACTTGGTGGCATGACTAATGGACAAAAGGTGAAATACAATGCCAAAAAAAGAAAGTTTATGCTTTGCTTACTCAGTAAATTTCCAAGGATATTTTCCATCAATTCTTGGAATATACACAAGCAAAGAATCTATGGGATCAATTGGAGAAAAGATATGTCAAAAACATATCATTGAAGGCCATAAAGGCTAAGGCTTTAAAGAAGGAGTTTGACAACTCCTCCTCGATGGGAAAAGAAAGCCTAGATGATGTTATCGATAAGTTCTACCACTTGATGAGTGAGATGCACACTCATGGAGTATCGAAGTCAATGGAGGACAAAGTTTCCAACTTTGTAGACGGGCTGCCAGAGAAATGGGTTTCATTTGTCTCCAATCTCAGACAGAATGGCATGCTAATGAAGTTAGATATCAATGACTTCATTCTGAAACTGAGAGAAGAAGAACTAAGGATGAAGTATAGAGCTCAAAAATCGTTTTATGATCAGAAATCATGCATTGTACAACGTGACTCCTCAAGCCAAAAAATCTGGAGCACCTCTTCAGACAAATTTTGTATCAAGCTTGTCTGGTCCTTCACAAGCCTCTACTTCAGGGTTAGAAACATCAGGTTCGTCTGGTACCCAATACATTGCACCTGAAGCAAATGCAGCAAAGCTGAAGACCGAAAACTTTGGCAATGTGACAGTTGAGGTAGCTAAACAGCACATGGATCTCTTAGTTGCGGTAGTCCACTCCTATGATGGACTAACTGCTGGTAAAATTGGAAACTGCCATAAGCAGATGAGGATTATGAGTAGGTGGATGAGACAGAGCTGGAGTAGATGGAAATAATGTGGGCCTTAGCAAGTGTTGTCCAGAGAGCTAAGAAGTTTGTCAAAAAGACTAGACAAACTTTGATTGCAACTAAGGACACTACCTTCGCTTTGATAAATCTAAGGTGACCTGCTTCAACTGCGGAGAGAAAGGGCACTTGAAAAGGGAGTGCGTGAAGCCAAAGAAGACTGGCAATGGGAATCCTTTCTCATCCTTTAATCGTCTGGAAAAACCCACTAGCAGTCCTACTTCATCGAGCAAGGATCCCAAAGCCTTGACTGCTCATGATGATGAAGTACAGGACTGGAGCTTTCGGTTTGTCTCACCGGGAGAATCTAATATCACTAGTGTGGAGGAAACAGATAATGACTCTACCAGTGAAGGAGATATTGCAATAGAACTCGCGATGTCAAACTCAGAGGAAACTACATCAGTGGTCAACTACCTTCCTGAAGAAGGGAAAATTATGACAACGTCAGAATCACCAGCTCCAGAAACCTCAGATTCTGCATTGATGGCTCATTCTTCAAAACCCGCTCGGGTAACTACTACAACCAACTTTTTTATAATCATGCTTATTTTGATTGTAATAAATTTAGAGAAAGCATTGATTTAAATTTTGCTAGGTTATTAGATCATAATGATAACTTAGTAAAGGACTTGGAACTATGCACTGAAGCTAACAGAGTGTTAAAACAAAATGAGCATAGCTACAAAGAAAAGATAGACCTTTTCAACAAACAGCTTAGGGAAACAGAAGTAGTAGCCTTTAACCAAGCTAATGACATTAGGTACTATCTTAAATCCCTAGAGCACACTAAGAAACAAAAGGCAATTTTAGAAGTAGAACTTAATTCCTTAAAGCAAAAACTACACAGTTGGACAAGTTCATCTCATATTGTCCAAAACTTAGTGAGAGAGAGAAACAACGGGGAGGGATTGGGTTATAAAGTGGTTCCACCACCACATGAGATCTTGATGAACACAAAATGTAAACCAATTAATGATAATCCAACCAAGGATCATGTGGTGTCTACTCCTCTTGTAAGTGATCCAGATTCCACATATTCATCAAATGAATTGGTACTAAACAAAAGGAGGCCACTTCAAAGGCAAAAGGTAAAATGCCTTGCATTAATCTAGACAAAGAGTTTGAAAAGGTTAGTATAAGGTTTGGTTCAACAACTATCAAATCTGAACCTAAAAGGACTAGTAATGTTAACCAATCATGTGCATCATCTCAAAGCCTAGAAAAAAGAAAAGAAAAAGATGTTAAAGAAAGCAATTAACTTTGTTAAACCAGAAAAAACATCTAAACAATCAGAGTCAAAACCCAAACAATGTAAGGTCACCTGGGTGTCACATACATCTCTATAAAAACAGTTAAATCGTAAAGTCAAAAGCAGATCATGCTACAATTATGGAGAGTATGGACACATTGCGTCTTATTGTCCTTATGATCAGACACCGAGGAGAAAAGTTGAACTCCCTAAACAAAAACCTAGCTCTTTTAATAGGAACTCAGTGACGCCACCTAAAAGAGATAGTGAACCTAAAGTTCAACACATTAGCCAGTCGTCTGTTTATCATAAACATGCCTTACACAAAGCGGGCTTGTGGAAGGAGAAATCAACCTCATTGTCTGATAATGCGAACAACAAGATATGAAAGCTTCCCTCATCCTCGAACAGTCAATGGGTAACATTTATGATGCGTGATGCCTCTAGGAAATCGAACCTAGTGAAGGCTTGGGTCCCTAACCTGAACTAATTTTTTCAAATTGAATGTGCAGGGTGTTCGATATAGTGCTACAACTAACATGTGGATTATAGACAGGGGAGTATCCAGGCACCTGACAGGGAACAGGGATCTCTTATGAAATGTCAAACAGATAAAAGAAGGTCACATTTTGTTTGCAAGAAACAAAGGTGGGTACATCACAGCTCAAGAGGAAGTAGGTAATCAGAAAGTGATGTTTGACACTGTAAACTATGTTCAACAACTTCAAAATAACTTGCTTTCTGTTTCTCAAATCTATGATAAAGACTTTAAGGTAATATTTGACAACAAGAAGTGCTATGTCCTCAAAAAGGACTATGTCATCTCAGAGGATCAAGTATTAATGTATGCCTCAAGATATAAGGATCTTTATGTCTTGGATCTATAAAATGCCTCCACAACGGATCATGAAGTTCAATGCTTCTTATCAAAAGCTATTGAGAAGGAATCCATCTCCTGGCATAAGAGAATAGGACACATTAATCCACGGAAGATGAATCACTTGATCCCGAATGATCTAGTGAGAGGAGTTAACGTCAAAAACTTCTAACTTCCAGATTTCTGGGTTGCGTGCAAGAAGGGCAAATAGACGAAGAAGTCTCATAAGGAAAACAAAGTTCACTCTATCAAGCTTCCTCTTGAACTTCTTCACATGGATCTGTTTGGTCCAGTCAGTATAAGAAGCATCGCAGACGACTTGTACTACTATGTAGTTACTGATGACTACTCAAGATTCACTAGGGTGATGTTTCTGAAATCCAAATCAGAAACATTTGATTCATTCAAGGAGTTAGTAAGTACTCTGGAGTCCCTATACAAGTTGAAGGTATGTCAAGTGCACTCCGACAATGGAACCGAGTTCAAGAATCAATGGATGGAGGCTTACTACAAGGAAAAGGGAATTGTGCATGAGTTCACTTCTTCCTACACTCCTCAGATGAACGGCGTTGCTGAAAGGAAGAATCACAGCTTGATAGAGATGGCATGGACAATGCTAGCAGACCCAAAACTGCCTATCCAATTCTGGAATGAAGCAGTTGCTAATGCGTGTTACACGCTAAATCGGGTTCTTGTAGTTAAACGCCATGGAAAGACGTGTTACGAGCTACTATAATGACGTTAACCCAATCTAGAGTATCTCGAGATGTTTGGCGCTCCGTGCACCCTACTGAAAAAGACTCAGGAGGGAAAATTCAGCGAGAAGGCTACAACAACTCAACGGGTCGGGTAGAAGTGTGGTGTAATGTTGATGTTCAGAGATACACCACACCACCTGCTGGAAAAGGACCCTCCTTGTTTTTCGACTATGATGGATTCTTCAAGTCCTTCAACATACCACTCTGCACTTCTGATGATGAGTTAGCTACAAAGATGATGTATGATGTTCTAAACACACCAGCTCAGGAATCTACATCGTCTGGACTACAAGGATATTCATCTAATAATTCAGGGGGAGCACTTGAAGATATTGACTCTTCCTCTGATGAAGAAGCTGTGGAGACTGATCAGAACAACCAGGAGCAACAGGTCCCCCTACCGATAGTCCACAAGCATCTGACATTGATGCCTCTACGTCTTCGGATCCTCAGACTCCTACTACCTCAGATACTGAACCGAATGTTCATAATCTTGACTCTGAGGTAGTTGTTCCAACCACTCCTGGTTCACGACTAAATGTTTATCATCCTTTGGATGTTATCATTGGAGATGTGAGATCAGGAGTTCAGACCAGAAATCAATTGTATTCAGCTGATTAGGCCTCGGTGATGGAAAAGGGCTATCTTCATGATGGTGCATATTGTTGCTTTGTGTCTCAGATCGAGCCAAAGTATGTTCGTGAAGCTCTAAATGATGAGGAATGGGTGAGTGCCATGCAAGAAGAACTTCTACAGTTCAAGAAGTTAGGTGTATGGACTCTGGTGGATAGACCTAAAGGTGCTAAGGTCATTGGCACAAAATGGATCTTGAAATGCAAGAAAGATGATCAAGCCATGATCATCAGAAACAAGGCTCGACTTGTTGTCCAAGGATTTCGACAAGTCGAGGGCATTGACTACAATGAAGTGTTTCCACCCGTGGCAAGAATGGAAGCAATCCATATCTTCCTTGCCTACATATCGTATATGAAGATTAAAGTTTATCAACTTGATGTGAAGAGTGCATTCCTTCATGGTGAAATCAGAGAGACAGTGTACGTCAGTCAACCCGAGGGATTTGAGGATCCATATCATCAGGATAGATTTTACAAACTCAACAAGGCTCTATATGGGTTTCATCAAGCTCCAAGAGCTTGGTATGAGAAACTCTCGACTCACCTTGTGAAACACGGTTTCGCAGAGGTGTCGTTGATTGTACATTGTTCATAAAAGAAAAGAATGGAGATTTACTACATGTCCAAATCTATGTTGATGACATAATCTTCGGTTCAAAGAACGAAGATCTATGTAAAGAGTTTGAAGCAGTAATGAAGGCTGAGTTTGAAATGAGTGCCATGGGAGGGATGAAATTTTTTCTCGGGTTATAGGTGGATCAGACACCAAAAGGGATTTTCTTACATCAGACTAAGTACGTAGGAGATATCCTCAGTCGGTTTGACATGGAGAATGCCTCCGCAGCGGGGACTTCACTTGCTACAAACCATGATGTAGCACCCGACGGGAATGGTGATCTGGTTGATGCCACAATGTACCAAGGAATGATTAGGTCTCTCATGTACCTCACTACTTCAAGACCTGATATCATGTACGCGACATGTTTATGTTCAAGATATCAGGCAAAGCCAAAAGTTAACCATATGAAAGGGGTCAAAAGGATCTTTCGTTATCTAAAGGGTACTCCAACACTTAGGTTGTGGTATCCTCATGATGATGACTTCGAGCTGACAGCGTATAGTGACTCAGATTACGGTGGCTGCAAGATGAATTATAAATCTACATCAGCGGGACGTCAATTCTTTGGGAGGAGATTAGTGACCTGGCAGGGTAAGAAGCAGACCTCGGTTGCTTTGTCAACCTGTGAAGCCGAATACGTTGTTGCTGCAAGTTGTTGTTCACAAATCATATGGATTCAATAGCAAATGCAGGACTACGGTTTGAAATTCCCTTCTAATCCTATTTTTGTTGATAACTCTGCTGCAATTGCAGTAACAAAAAATCCGGTCCAACATCCTAAGACCAAACACATCGGCATAAAATATCACTTTATACGTGATTGCTTTGAAAAGAACCTAATCGATTTGATTAAAATAAATACTGATTTTCAACCGTTGACCTCTATACAAAGGCTTTTGACAAACCATGTTTTTTATATCTGTTAGAGGTCAACAACGTTAAAAAGATAAGTGATGTAATTCCTAATGATGACTATGTGTAGTCCGATGCTTATTGTCCATTTTTCCTTTTAATTTTTATTTTTTTATTTATTTGTTTAAATTTAAGTTGTTTAATTAAATTAATGTTATTCGGTCGCCTATTAAAATCCTAAAAAGCATAAATTGGTTACGGTTTTAGAATTTTAGGGGGAGAATAGGTCGGTTAGTAACATTAACAACAAAAACAAAAAAAGCGAGGGAGGAGGAGAGGCTTGCTGATAGAAAGTAGATCGTATCTGTGATACCGATTCAATGACTTTCGAAAATGATAGTATACAGGTACAAATCACTTTGGACTTTAAAAGTTTAAATAAAAGAAGATGCGAAGTTCAAAGTATAAGTTTGTGAAGTCTAGGCAATATAAAAGGAAAAATGATAGTAAAACTAGCTACTACTAAGGTAACACAAAGAAAGTAGACCTAGAGGTTGTTAGACCACAAATGATATGTCGGTAGATTCAACACAATAGATGATTAGACCGTGTTGCTGATCTCAAGAACAAACTAAGTTGGTCAACAAGATGTGGGTTAACATCTTATCCCTAGTTAACACAATCAACAAAATTCCAATAAGGTGTGACAAGCAGAATAAGCACCACAAATGTGAGCGTAAGACCAAAATATGATCAAAAGCAATCAAACTACTAACTTATGTTGTTGGTGAGAACTGTGCAAAAAGATTAAAACTACTCAAACAAGAAGATAGGTTATGTGCCTCTCTGCTGTGCGGTGGCACTGACCGAAGGATAAGCATAACCTATATATTCTAGACTTCATTGTTGTTTGCCGCCTCTCTGCTGTACGGTGGCACTAACCTGAGGTTTGGCTTCTCTCTCAAAGTTCTAAAAATAGTTTCTTCTTGAAAACTTCCCTAAGACCACTCAAAAATCTCCTGAGGAATGTTGATTACCATATAAGTGTGGGATCCACAAATGCTTGTTGAAATAATCAAACCTTAAACTATCACCAATGTATGTCAAAAGTCTGTGTATGGATTTAAGAGGACCAGCATACTGACAATCATCGTGGCTACAATTCTTGAAAGTCCAAATCAATGTGGGGATCTAATAGTACTAGTATGATTTCCTAAACATGCTAACGACACTAGATGAAAAACAAGAATAAGCATCAAAAGGTTTTGATAACATGTCCTAAATGATTTGACTTGCGTGTATGATTCCAAATTGAATTGGTCTAGTTACGGTCAAAATTAATTGAAGCTACCTATTCGGGAACCGAATCCATTAGATTTCTATCTTAGGATTTAAACTTCACACATAACGTCAAAAACAAGTTTTAGTTTTGTATTTTAGTGTAAGTCTTTCAATTTGTTTAAATTTAGTCAAATTCAGTTTTGTTTGATATCGGACTACATCATGGAATTCAATAGGGAGTTTATCATCTAAAAGGGTCACGTCTGAGGTGACCACACATGTTTCAAAGGTAAAATCACTCACGTCTGAGGTGACAAAGTGCTTAAAAGGATCATGTCTGAGGTGGTCAAAAGTCTTTTTTATGTTAAAATGATCATGTCTAAGATGATCAAATGCTCATAAAGTTTAATCAATGGTTAAAAAGGGTTTAAGTGAGAAATGTTCATAAAGTCATAATCATAAGTCTGATCCAATCGCACGACTGGACCATGAGTATGAACCAACCGTAAGAATGGACCATACTCATGCACTAAACAACCAAATGGCACATGAGTATGAACCATTCACCCGAATGGCTTATCAAAATGAGCAAGTCGATCTAATGGCTTATCACCTGAAATCCAGTCGGCCGACTGAATATGATCAACTGAGCCAATCGCACCACTGAGGTCCATTCGCCCGATTGAACTGAGCGAATGGGTCTAGTCAGCCAATTGAAATCAGATTCAGTATAAATAGGGCCACAGTCGATCGCATTCAACTCATCACTCCCAATCGCCCTAAAATCGCACAGCCTACCCTTACTTTGCCAAATTTTCATCTGACCCAAATATCTTGCTTATTCTCATATTCTGACCTTTGTTATTGATTATGCAGGTAAAATGCGGTATGATTATGCCAAAATTCCTTTGATTAGACTTCAAAATCAAGAAATTGGCCCTAACAAGACCCAAGACCTTAAATTGACTTATAACCTAACTAAACCAAGTAAAATGTTGAAATAAAGGTTATTAGGTTATTAGTATTAAATGCTAGTCTAAAGAACCATTACACGACGTCTGATTTCAAGAATTGGTTAAAATTCAAATCACAGTCGATCGAACAGTGAGTCATGCGACTGGACGCCAGGACGAACTCAAATGGCACGATTGAGCTGGTCGAATGGCTCAATAGGCCGAATGGATCATATGAATGAGTTCAGTCGGCCGACAGAACCAATTGCTGGCTTAGTCAACCGATTGAACTCAGTCACCTGCTCAGTCACCCGACTTAATCCAGTCGCATGCCAAGTCAACCGACTAAACATAGTCGCATGGTTCAATCGCATGAATAAACCAGAATGAATTCAACCAAGTTAACTAGAATTGATTTGTGTCGTGTGGTTAGCTAATGTCTATGTGTCATGTGTTACAGATTGATGGCAGACATATGGTCCATCAACCCCAAGCACAACATCTGTGCTCATCTAGATTTCGTGACTCAGAATGGTGCCGAGTTTGCAGGGATCATCGCTTTCCTCAAGTGATCCAGGATCCACAAGGCGATATCTACACCATGCACTCCCTACAGGTCTATCCAGCAGGCCTTCTGGGAGGGAGCATCGGTTGACCGCTCTCATGAGCCGTACAACATCAGGAGCTCCATATTTGGGATGGATATACAGGTTACTGTTGAGGATATCAGGCGAGTACTTGGGTTGGGTGATAATGCAGACCACCCAACCAGACTTCACACGCTGATAGTGAGAGGGTGCTTCTTGAGGATGAAGTACGCAAGGGATATTAACGCAGGTGTGCTCAACAAGAGCAACATGTGTCCCCAATACAAGTACTGGCACATGTGATCCTCAAGTGTTTGGCTTGGCGAAGGGGTGGGTTGATGATCTTTCAGACCAAATTCAAAATGCCTATGGCACTGGTTCTGAACCACCCTTTCAGCTTTTCTAGCATGATTTTCCCTTACTTGATAGAGAACTTGGAGGCGAAGGGCAAAGAGGGTTTATGCATGTACCCTAGGTTTTTACACATGATCTTTGATGAGAAGCTGCCCACACTGCCAAAGGAGAGCCATGACGCTGTGTCGTTAGAGATCATGGATGATACGACATTGGGTCGTATGAAGGTATACCGGGGAAAGCAGGTCAAACCCCCGGTAAAGAGACTCATAGGCCATCTGGCCAAGGTGGCCTACATGGCGCTCGGAAGGTGTAAATGGCATGACGTAGATAGTGACTCAGATGTCAAGCAGCTAGAGCTCCCTGAGGATGACTCCAACGACGACGACAACGATGATGATGGAGATGCAGGGCCCACTCAACTTAGGGCCCCACTGCTTATATAGCGTCTCCAGCATCCACCCAAGGTGGAATAGAGGCTGTAGGGTTCCCTCAGGACTTTTGTCTTGATGAGGAGGAAGAAACAGACGAGGAGCCCTTGAATCGGACTGTAGGGAGTAGGGTGGTCACCACCGACCGAGGTAATCAGGAGGTTGGTGGACGCCCTGGCGAGTCTGGGGAGGCTGACACTCATCCTACCTACGCTCCCGACCAGCCCAGCAGTGTTCCAGGGGGAGCATCCACCTCGAGGGGCTCGAGGAAAAAAAGGATGGCTCAACCCCATGGTTTGAAGAAGAAGAGGAGGATGACCTTCATCACCACTACCACTACTACCACCACTTCCACCACTCTACCTACTACCACCACTCCACCTACCACCACTACTACCATCCCATCCACCACCTTATCTACCACCTCACACACCACTACTACAACCACTCCACTACCACCTTCAGCTATACCACCCCCAATCTTCACCACTCCACCACCACTTTCATCTATACCACCCCTAATCATCACCACTCCACCACCACCTTCATCTATACCACCTCGAATCTTCACCACTGCCACCAACACCACCACTAGCCACCATGCACGACCATGATCTTACCCTTTCCTATCCATCTGGATCCTCTCTACCTCCTAGTGGGGTAGAGGAACAACTCTCAGCACTTAACCGTATGGTGCTAAAGCTGTTGGCCACCGATGAAGAGAAGACTGCCCAGATTCGTCAGCTAGTAGTTCTTACTGCTGCATAATCTCAACAAATATCTCAGCAGGCTCAACTGATCGCGCAGCAGGCACAACAGATTGCTGTATCGAGCTTAGAGATGTCCCACCTCCAGGAGCACATGTTCATTCAGCCAAAAGGATAGAGGAGTTGGAGACTACCAATAAGACCATCATGCTGAGGCCCAAGGATCAAAAGAGGAGCCACCAAAGATCAGAGAGGGAGATGGAGATGATGATGACAGTGATGATGATGATGATGATGATGATGATGATGATGATGGTGATGATCAAGGGAGGATACTAATGCGGGTGATGATGATGATGGAGATGATGATCCTTCTGCTATGGGTGCCACATCTGCAAGTGAAATGAGGACCAAGAGAGCTCAGGACCAAGGTGCCTCCACTTCAGCCCCGTCAGCAGAGGAGCACATGATACAAGACAAGAGTAATGCTTAGTTATTTATGTTATTTATATAAAGTGTATTTGAATATTGTATCAAATTAATGTAACTAATGTTTATGTTTACTGTTAATGTTTACTGCTTTGATTGTTGACTAATGGTTGATATGTTACATGTTTTAAATCAAGCAGATCCAAACTATCAAAGAGATGAATATCATGTTGCTCCCCTCCAACAGATGAAGACTCAGCTCACTATGATTCTTGATCTGTAGGGTATAGTTAGGAGATTAGTGAATTACACTCCTAAAGAAGGAGAGATAATTCATGATCTCACAGACAATCAACTTGCTGAAATATTCCGACTCAATCCAGATGAGATCGTGAAAGATGCTCCAACAGTCCATGTGGAAAGTGATGACGAGCTAAACGACATTGATGAGATCGAGATTGAAGATGGCACGGACCAACACTATCTAGAGTACACTGACATTGAGGGTAATGTCGTTCCCAATCATGTGAAGTTCTCATGCGATTGGCCCATGCTAATGGACTATACGCATGAACAACTTCATGGTAATGAACTAGTCGTACGAATTAACCAGGAGACTGGATCAGTCGCATCATTGAAACATGAGATTGACTCAGTCGCACTACTGAACACTCAGTGTGCGAATGGATCAACTGCATGACTCAATCGCACGACTGAACCATGCAAATGGTCCAATCGCACGATTGAGAAACCTTAACCTATAAATAACACTTAAAACATGGAAAAACGAGACACTTTAATTTTTTGATATCCAGACGTACCCTAGCCGTCCAGAGACCTCTAATAATCTGTTCCAGCTTCAAAGATCTTAGTAGCTTGATTGCTAATCATTCTTAACGTTTAGATTCATTCTTTAATTGATTCTACGTGCTTTCTCACTGATTGGATCACCAATCAAATAGGATTCCGCACTATTTGATTTGGTATACTCGTAAATCTGTTAGTATTCATCTAGTACATGATCCTATCATATCTTAGGATTCATCATGTTCAGATCTAGAAATCAAAATTAAGATGGGTGGACGTGTGTGAATCAAAGAACAAAGAGATGGATAATAATAATGTTATGATTTCATTGATGTTGATAAACAAGTTACAATGAAAGTCATAGATAGCTGATGAAATCAAACCCACCCAAAGGAGAGGATTTCTCCTTGGGTGGTGATTCACACCATGAGAAACACACACAAAAAGCCACACTTGCATAAATGCACTAGTGGGTCTATTTATACTAATATTACATGACCTAATTTTGACTTTTTAGTTGTCTTGATGTTGACTTTGTCATGTTGAATTGTCTTGTTTTGTTGTAATCAACTCGGTCTCTGAACTTTTATAATGAGATCTTTAGCTGGCTGTAATTATGATTTGGTAAGCTTCAGTTTACTCAATTGTTGAACCCTAACACATTCGCATATGCTCCTGCGAATGACCCAGTTTCATGTGTTTACAGCATATCAGGTGTATTACATTAAGCCTAGACTATTCGTCAAGCGACGGACACACTATATATGACTATATATGCTCCAATAAAGGTCCATGCTTTTAGTTACTGTACATTGAGGTTTTGAGTTTGTAACATTCTACTTCATGTACTTATATCCTTTTTGTAATATATTAGGATGTGAGCTACGGCATGTCAAGGCAATCTTCCTTTTGACTCTACAATTGATTTTGTTTGTGTCTAGTCAATTGTATCGAGCTGGCCTTCAAAGTATGGCCGGCTGTAGGATGTAGTATATGTATCTCAAGTAATAGAACTTGAGAAGGCATTATACTGCAATCTTGAAAACCATCTCCTTGTGTATTTTGCTATCTTGTTCCATCTCTTATTCACTTGTGTTCTTAGTATCATTTCTTTTGTTAATCCAGTCTCACTGTTTGATTAAGTCAAGTTAATCTCCTTATTGTGTTGTTATGTTGTAAGTGACCACCTTTCATCGATCCTGCATTTGGTATTAGAGCATTACAGGCTCTTGATATAAGATTTCACCATCTTTAGATCCCTCACACACCCAAAATACTTAACTTATCAAATGGCGGCCATTTCCAAAACTGATATGGAAATCGGAACCATGAACAAGTCCCCACTAATCAGTCTTGATGACTTTGACACTTGGTGCCAAAGAATGAAAGGTTTCATAAGGTCTCTAGACTCAAGAATATGGGAGTCTGTTGAAAATGGACCTTACATACCAAGTACCCCCTGTGCTACTGGTGGTGGTATGATCCCTAAGGCTATGGCTAACTACTCAGATGAAGACAAAAACATAGTAGAGATTGACCAGGAAGCCATGACAGCCCTTCAGACTGCTTTCCAAACTCTATATACAGAGGTTTCAAGAAATGTAAAACAGCTAACCAGCTGTGGGATGCATTGAAACTAATGTATGAGGGCTCCTCTAAAGCCAAAGAGAACAAGAAAGATCTCCTGAAGCAGCAGTTTGAAAATTTCACCTTCAAAGCAGGTGAAACCATGTTAGGACTCTAGAAAGATTAACATGTTGTCTTTATGTGTCTTTTTGATATTTGTAATAGTATAGGGACTATTTTTGTAATTGTTAGTTCCTTTGTGTTTCCTTATAAATAGCTTAGACTGTTTGTTAGTAACGAGGAGAGAGAGTGAACAAGCTACTTCTTATTACTTTGTAATTTTCTTTGCTTGATATTAATGAAACTGTGAATTTTGTTAATATCTTGTTTGAATTCGATTACTTTGTATGTGTTTTCTTTGAATTGTGTTCATATATCATCACAGATTAGCTCAATTGATCCTAACAATTGGTATCAGAGCTGTTGGTAGCTGTTATTTGAGTTATTTTGAAGTTTGTCAAACTTTGAAACTCAAAAAACTTACTGAATCTGTGATTGATAAACAATTCAAATGAAAACTTGTGGAATTCAGATGTGTT
This sequence comes from Flaveria trinervia, assembly GCA_025506515.1. Lineage (NCBI taxonomy): Eukaryota > Viridiplantae > Streptophyta > Magnoliopsida > Asterales > Asteraceae > Flaveria > Flaveria trinervia. The sequence continues at coordinate 55,951,719 of CM046448.1, read as the reverse complement.
TCATCATCAGAAACATGTTTTGAACCACAATTAGCAGTTGAATTCATCAAATTTGAGATAATTTGGTGAATTTGTGTTCGAAAAGATTATTGCTTTTTCGAACTGAAAATTGCAAATTAATTGATTTGTTGTTGATATCGATAGAAATTGATTTCAGAAGATTGATTATCGGCATAAAACTTATCTAATTGGAAAGTTTCAATCAAATTCATCAACTTTTGAAGATTTTCAGAAGATTTGAGTCTGTTACATTAAGAAGAACATGATGAATGTGGTGCATTAGGGTTGAAGTTTGCTGAAATATTATCTAAGTGTTAGGCGTTTGACAACTGTTCAGCCGCATTAACACTGTATAGACGTTTTCAGTTCAGACATTTGACCATTGTTGAAGAGAAAAAGTCCACACGTATCATCATTGTTGAGGAGTATTTGAACTGTTTAGACGTTGACAACTGTGTAGACGCATCACAACTGTGTAGGCGCATCACAACTGTTCAGGCGTTTTACTACTGTTCAGGCGCATCAATTTTGGGCGTTTTGGAAAATTTTTCTAAGGCATTCCCTTAGACAACTCTCAACTGTTGGGGCATTTTAATACTGTTCAGGCATAACAACCTTGACTTAGAATTTAAAAAAAATGTTCAATCACTTTTACATTCCTTTTCTTAATTCAAAATATAAGAAAACCAACAAATATATAAAAATGGTGAAATCAGAAGATTCCATTGATACTGATCTTTGGAAATACATAGAAAAAGGACCATTCATCCCAATAATCACTGATGGACCTAATAGAGGGTTGGTATACACTAAAGACTCTCAGGAACCCTATCCTAAAGATGGTCTTCAAGAAGATGATTTGAGAAGAGTAAAAACTGATGTCAAAGCATACTCCTTGATATGTAAAGGACTACCTCTAGAAGTTCTTGCAAGGCTTGATGGATATCAAACTGGATATACCATGTATAAAGCCTTAAAGACTATATGTGAAAGAGGAAAGGAGATTCAAAATCTCAAGAAACAAAAGTTGAAAAGGCAATTAGAACTATTTCAACATTTGTCTAGAGAAACAATAAACCAGATGATGAACAGATTTGTTCAACTTACTACCGAGATGTCAACGGCTGGTATTAAGCCTGATCTTGAAGATCTAAATCTTAGACTACTCAATGCTTTACCCTCATCATGGAAACAAACAGTAACCTTACTAAAGCATACTGAGAAGTTCCCTATGGATCTAGATCTACTTATTGCCGAGATTGAATCGGTAGAGATTGATGAGAGCTCAAGGAACAATGATAGAGCAGCATCAATGACTCAGTATCAGTTTGTTGCTTCTCCAGCAAACACGGTTGAAAATGCTTTCATGGAAAAAAGTGAGAAAGTTAAAGAAGAAGAAGGAGATTTATTTGTCGGAGCTGGATTTTTCACTGACTCATCATTTACTAGCGCTCCTTCTTACACAACAGAATCTCATTCTCAATCTTCTCCTAAATCTCCATCTCAAACATCAAATGTTCAATCAGAGACTTCTTCATCTAACTCTGCTAAATCTAGCATAGTTAAAATCTGATAAACATCCTATTAGAGGATGAAGAGTCTAAAACTACATTTATTGCATTTATGGCTAGTTTTCAAGCATATCAAGGTAGCCCTTTAACTCAATTAGCTATTGTTTTGCAAGATTTATTTGAAATGGAACCTGAAGATATGGAAGAAATGGATTTAAACTGGCAAATGGTGATGATTGCTTACAGGACACAAAAACACTCATATGTCAACAGGAAGTACAAGCCAAGTGCTAACAAGACTGCTGGATTTGACAAGTCAAAATCTAGGTGTTTTAACTGTAACAACTATGGCCATTTCTCAAGAGAATGCAAAGCTCCAAGAAATAATGGAGGAAGTGCTCAATCAAGCAATCAAAGGTTTCAACAAGCTCAGAAGACTTATCAAAAGCCTTATCAAAGTCTTCCTATGCCTGAGCTTAAAGATGAAACAAAATCATCTAATGAATCCAAGAAAGCTCTTGTAGTCAATATTAAAGATGGTTATGATTGGAGTGCATATGCTGAACAATTTACTAATGATTAAACATCAAGTTTATCTCTTATTGTAGAAATTCAGGAAGAAGATTGGTTAGAAATTAATGATCCAAAGGTGGAAGGTGAAAATGATGAAGATGACTATGATTGGAGTGACAAATCAGATCCTAAGTAGGATACAGATGAAGTAGCTCTAATGGCACAGTCTGATCAACCAAAGGTTGACACTTCATCTTCAAATTCTGAAAACTCATCTTCAAAATTTCCTGAAATACCATTTGAAGTGAGAGAAAAACTATTCACAAAATCATGCTTTGAAGATGTTGAATACTACAGAACATATTCATATAAAATATGTGACAAACACAAACAAGAAGAATCAATCCATAACAAATTAAAAAGCTGATAATAAAACAGCAGACCAAAAGATTATCTCTTTTCAAACTTCATCGAACAAAACTCTAAAAGAATTAGAAAATGTTTCTAAACAATTGGAAGAGATGACTAAAAATCTTGAACAGGAGAAGATAGCACATGCTATTACTCAAATGGATCTTGCTAAAGTTAAGTGTTCAAAAAAGATTGTAGAAAAACTGGTAAGTGAGAGGAAAGATAAACCGAAAGCAGGGTTAGGCTTCACTCATGAACCTATGCCTGAATCTATCACAAACACTCTACCAGAGAATTTCAATATACATGATCACTCTCCTGAGAACAAAGCTAAACTTAAAGCTTTTCAGGTCAAAAACAAGAATTATGAAGAAGAAAAGGAAAATATAAATGTGTTTGTTGAAAATGATCAAGAAAAGATTAAAAATGGTCATCCAATCAAGATAAAATCATATGAACCTAAACCAACGAAACAAAACACTTCTGATCAAATTAATTTTGTTTTTGAAGAAGTGAATGTTCAAAGCAAAAATAAACAATAGGTAGGAACATCAGAAGATTCAAACACTATTAATCTAAAACAAGTTCAATCTGAAAAGGAATCTTCTTCTGATGATGTTGAATCTGAATGTAAACCAAGTTCTTCTAAATCAAAGAATCAAAGGAGAAGAAAGAAATCATCAAAAATCAAATCTGAACAAAACAAAAGTTCAGAAAAGCTGATCAAAGCAACAAATCAGATAACAAAACTTAAATCGATAAAATTTGTATTAGCAGGTTTGTTAAATATGAATTCTCTTCAAAACAACAAGGTGAATTCTATGAAAAAATCTCCCTCTAATCTGAAATCAAGTTCAGATTCTAAGACTTCCGCTGTAGCAAAAAGATTTGTTCATAAGAAATTCGAGAAGGAAGTTCATGTTAAACAGATGAAAAACAATATGACACAACATCAAAATGTGAAAGAAGAAAAACAACAGTTTATCTATTTGACACCAAAATATAAAAATGAATCAAACAAAGTGTCAATGTCAAAAGTTAACAAATAGTTGTTTAAAACTCCAGAAAAGTAATATAAAATATGTGATATGAAAAATCACAATACGGCTGAGTGCTATTTCAACAAGTACTATCACATATGTGACATAAGAAATCATTCTATAGCAGATTGTTATTTTAGCAAATACTGTACTTATTGTGATGAGAAGACTCACAATACTGCTCATTGTTACTTTAGAAAGAGATCAAGTTCTAAAGGATTTGCAAACTCAAACTTGAGCAAAGGTTATGTTAATCCTCAATTTATGAGAAATCAAAATGATGGATTTCAACGATTAACTAATCAAACTTCTTTAGGTTTGAGATCTTTTCAAAAGGACAATTATATGAGATCTAAAAATGTGCAAGAACAATTCATACCAAGATCGGTAAGAATGACTAATAAAAATATTATTCATCAATTCACGTCAAAAATTGATCAATCAAATGGTATGAATGCTTTCAAAAATAACTCAAACAATTTCCAAAACAAGATTGGTAAATTCATCAAGAATAAACTTGATTTGAATAATCTTTATTACAAACAATTTACTATTGTTGATAAATTTGGAAAACCCATGACAATCTCAGCTTGGGTGGATATACCAACTTAATTTTCTTGTTTTGCAGGTACGCCAAGAAGACCACTCAATACATGGTATGTGGATAGTGGGTGTATCCAACATATGACAGGAAATCCTGCCTTGTTACAAGACTTTAAGTTAAAAGATAGAACACATGTCGCCTTTGGTGGTGATGCTGGTAGAAAAAAAACTAGAGAAGGAACAATATCAAATGGGATAATAAGCTTTGACAAAGTCAACTTTTGCTCACAGTTGAACTTTAATCTTTTATGTGTATCCCAAATTTGTGATAAATCATATTCTGTTTTTTTTATGATTCATTCTGTTATGTTTTGAAGCCAGGGTTTTAGATAAGCAAAGAGTGGGTAATTGTTATAGTTGAAAGGGATAGAGATGTATACAAACTGGATATGTCTCAAGTTGATCCTTTAACCGAAACAAATTGCCTAATTGCTAAAGCATAAAATGATGAAAGACATGTTTGGCATAGACGTCTCGAACATTCAAATTTCAAGAATTTGAACAAGCTTGTATGAGGAAATCATGTTATTGGACTTCCATCTAAGAAGTTTGCAACGACTGATCACTGCTCAGTATGTTTAAAGGGAAAACAACACAGAGCGTCTTATAAGACTAGAATCATAAACACAACTTCCAAACCTCTTCACTTGTTACATATGGACCTTTTTGGACCAACAAATGTCAAGAGTATTGGACGAAAATCATATTTTTTAGTTATCATTGATGACTATACAAGGTTTTCATGGGTTTTCTTTTTGTATGCTAAATTTGAAACGGCTGAATTACTAAAAGAATTTATCATTAAAGTTGAAAATCAATTAGAAAATAAAGTGAAAATAATAAGAAGTGATAACGGAACGGAATTCAAAAATGTAACATTGAAATGCTTTGTGCTCAGAAAGAGATAGCTCATCAGTTTAGTGCTCCCAGAACTCCTCAACAAAATGGAGTTACTGAAAGGAAGAATAGAACATTGATTGAAGCTGCTCGTTCTATGTTAGCTCATGCAAAGATTCCTATAACTTTTTGGGATGAAGCTATATCAAGTGCGTGTTTTGTTCAAAACAGAACCTTAATTATGAAAGATAAAATAAAAACTTCTTATGAGTTAATGTTTGGCAGGCAACTGAACATAAATTTTCTAAATTCATTTGGTTGTCCTGTTATGATTCTTAATTCAAATGATCAGTTAGGAAAATTTGTGTTAAGATCAGTGATCTAAGTTTGATTAATTAGAGAGTATTACAGTGGAATTTGAACAACGAATTAAACAATTCACAAGAACACAATTGATATTCAATGTAACAGTACACGGATATAGAAAAAGAGAATTCTGCAAAAGAAATATTTCATTCATATGCTTTCGTGGTGGCTCAATGTCACACTTTAAAACTAGGTCAACATTCCTTATATATGATATGTGACGTCTGCTGATGTCACTTGATAGTGACATCTAACAGAATTATTCAAACTACTGAAACTATGCAAACTACTGATAATGTTCTCAACTACTGATTAGATCACAGATAATGCTTAAGTACAAAAACATAAAACTACTGAACTACAACTAGTGAAACTATAACTACTGAAAAGTAAATTACAAGTACTCAAAGGAAACCATCACAACTACTGAAGTTAATTACTTCAGCTATTGTAACAACTACTAATCACTTTGGTCTTCAGTCTTTGTCTTCAATACTTTACTTTCAGATTTTGTCTTCAGCTGATGGCTTCAAACTTTGTCTTCAGCTGATGGCTTCAGACTTTGTCTTCAGTCTTTGTTCTTTAGTACTTTACTTTCGGACTTTGTCTTCAGACCCTGTAATGAGCTGATGTCTTCAGCTGTTGTGATCTTCTTCAGCAGTTGTAATGTCTGTGGGACTTAGAGGTTTTTCTGATTAGGCTCATTGGTTCTTTTGGTCCAACAAACTCCCCCTGAACCAATGCAGCCAAAAGCTCTAAACTTATTGATGATCCCACTTATTCTTGGCAGAAACACCCTCTTGATGAGCTTCAGAGGTAATCAGTTAAGCACATGCCGGGAAAAGGTTTCTAATCTTTTGATTAGCTAAGTATGGAAGGGAACTCTGTCTTGGGAAACTGGACACAGAGTCTTGTCCCAACCATGAAACCTAATTCCCATTAATGGGTCTATAAGATTCACTAGCATAGGCCTCAATGAGAACAACTTGTTCCTCCTTGGTGAGTTCTTCTGCTTCTCCCTCGAAGAAGAACTCTGGGCCATAATACTCACACAGGTATCTCACTGTCTTTCCATTTTTCAACTCCACAGTTTTTATCTCTCTATAAGTAAATTCAAGAGGGTGAGAGCCTTCAAGCAACAACTGGAGTTCACTCTTCTGAAGATCTTCAAGTCTTTTGTATAACAACCCCTTCTTGATCATTTTGTTCTCAAGAATAGATTGAGCGGTTATCTTGGATTTGTGAGCTCTCTTGAATTCTTTAATGATTTCCCAGGGTGAGACTACCATGGCGAATGTAATTGCAGCATTCAAGGTCTTCTTCACTTGGCCATAATATCTACTTGGTATATTCTTCTTAAGAATTCTAGAACTTACCCTGGGGTCTGGCCAGATCCGCACTCTTTCTTTTTGATGTTGAAAAGTATGTCTAAGAGTGTACAGCCTCAGAGCCTGTTTCTTCATTTCTTGAATGGATGAGGACTGAGGGAAATCCTTATCAATCATCTTGAGAAACTTCTCATCATGTTGTTTCTGTTGTTCTGCTTCTTTAATCTTTACCTTTACCATCTGCATTTGCAAGTCAGGAGTAATCACTTGTTGACTTCTATGCTCAGGTGATTTGAGTTTGACAACAGTAGAGATTGGCAGACTATCATCATCATCATCCTCTTCTTCATCTTCTTTTACCCTCAACACCCTTCTCCTCCTTCTGGGTGCATCACTGGGTAAGGTTTGAGGTGGTTTTTAGGGTAAAGGGATTGGTTTTGTGGGTTGAGTTGTGGGTGGCTTTGGTTTAGGGATAGATTTGGGAGATTTTAGAGATAAGGGTTGTGTTTGAGTGGGAGTGTGAGAAGACTGACTTAGCATTTTGGTGGTGAGTTTGGCTTTGGAGAGCTTTGCCATTTCAGTTCTCTTCCCTGCACCTGCTTCATCCAGTGCTTCAATTATCAACCCCTTATTATAGCCTCCAGCAGAGCAGATCTTCTTAGTTATTTCCAAGATACTGTCTCTGGACTAGGCCTTTATTTCTATCAATGATCTTCCAAGGTACTTGGCAATGAATCTGATCATTAACTCCAATCTTTCCATTTCCAACACACTATAACCAACCCATCTAGCTTGAATCTCTTCTATTTCCAGCCTTCTGATCTCAGTGTCTAGGGTGGCTATGTCATGACCTTGTCGAAAGAGCTGATCTATAATTTTATCAATGGATCTGCTGTGAGCTTCATCAGCATCTTTGACAAGATCTTCTAAGGATTTATCTTCATCAGCTTTTGACTCAGCACTTTTCTTTCTTTTATATGTGATCAGTTGATCCTCCTTCTCTTTATCTGTGATCAACTGTTCTGAGATCAGTTCTTTCTCTACTTCCTTCTCTTTTGCAGGTTCTTTCTCATCATCAACTCTTTTTCTTTTCTTTTCTTTCACTGCCTTAGACTTGGAAGTCTCCCCCTTTTTGGTTGCATTGGGATCAGGGGCTTGAAAGGCAAAAAGAGATTTGTGAACAACATCATCAATGACGGTTTGTAGATTTGAGGATATCCTCTCATCAATGGCTTTATGCACTATGTCAGTGATGATGGGAGTGATGAGAGATAAGGAGTTTTGAAAGATAGCAACCATCTGTTCAGAGGGGTTCTGTCCCTGAGAGGTGGTGCCAAAAGTAGTGGCTGGTGGCTCAATTACGTGTGTAGGCTCAGTGTTTGGGGAACCTTCAATGGAAGGTGCCATCTGTGGGGTTTGTGAGGTAGATGGACTTTGATCCTGAGACATTTTGGCTAACAACTCTTTGAGTCTACTCACCTCAGTCTCAAGGATGGTATTATGGGCTAATACATCATAGAAAAAGCCCAGGTCATTATCAATTTGTGCTGAATCACCTGACCTCCTGATTGAATCAGTTTGTGTTGAGAGGATACCTGTGCGGCTTCAGTAGGTTGAGTCTTGGACATAACTGGAGGGTTATAACGAGTATGTATTTCCTGTGTTGTGGTATAGGGGCATCCTCAGGGGACTCATCTCCCTGAGTAGCCTTTTTGGGTTTTTGGGTTTTTGGGTTTTTGGGTTGGTGGGGACTTTGGATCTGGAAGTGGAGGCTATGGGTTCCCTCTCCTTGGGTTTTAGCATCCGAGCAGTCCCTTTTAGAGTAGGGTCTGAGTTATGTCTGGAGTATATCTCAGCTAAAATAGTTGGAGCAGGGACTCCAAGACCAACAAGGCTATCAGATTTTAAGTGATTCAAAATTATGGCCATCAGAAACGTAGGATAAAGTAGCCATCTGTTTGCCACAGGTTTCTGAGCCAGATCCTTTAGTTCCATGAACACTATCTCAGAAAAATTTAGATTTTGGCATTCAAGGATAGAGTACAATACCTGTTGCCATCGGGAAGACATCTCATCCCAAGAAGATGTCTTTGATGCAAGTTAGACATCCACCATATGAAAGATAATTCTTTCAGCGTCATGAAATTTCTTTTTAAGTATGGTTGTAGCACTTAAGTCGCCTTGATACCCATTATGGAGAAAAAACATATTAGTAGTGTCTTTCGGGTATTCTTTAGGATAGGTGCCATCATGTAAATTTAGGGTTTTGAGAATCATGTCGGGGGTGATGAGCACCTGTTTCTGGTTCACCAACGAATGGAGAGTGATTTGTCTATCATTCTCACCAGTTATTACAGAGACGTTGGTCCAGAACTGGGATAAGGAGTCAGGATATATGGTAGGATTCAGAAGAAAGGCTGCTCTGTATAGGGAATCCACCATAAGATCGATGACAGTGTCAAACTTGTTCCAGAAGGCCGATTTCGAAAGGTAGGCAACACAGTTGTGTCGGGGTTTGAGTTCATGGTCGCCATTGTTGAGAGAGAAAGTTTTGAAAACGGCTAATGAAACGTTTGGCTATAAGTGCAGGTATTTATAGGTTAAGAAAAGGCTGAAAAGAAAATGACTGAAATTGTTGGTGTTGGCAGCAGTTGTTATGAAAACAACTGAAGACTTGGTTTTAACTATCAGACGTTTGAAAACAACTGAAGACTTGGTTTTAGTCATCAGTAGTTGTGAAACTACTGAAAACCTTGGTTTTGTCTTCAGCTGTTGTAAACAACTGAGGACTTGGTATGAGTCATCAGTAGTTGTGAAACTACTGAAGACATGGTGTTGTCATCAGCTGTTTAAAGTGAAACAACAGTTTGTGGAAACGACTGAAGTGAAAATTCTCATCAGTAGTTTTCGTCAATTCTTAGCTTTTCAGTTGTTTCATACTGTCATCAACACTTACTCATCAGACTTTTTAGCTGATTTTCAGTAGTTTCATAGGACATCAGTACTTATCTGTTTTTACTGACATCAGGAGTTATAACTACATCAGTAGTTGTAACTGCATCAGATTCTTTTAACAGAATTAGTACATATTTGTGACATGTTTACTAATGATCATTAGTACTTGTTTATAGAGAGCATTAGTAGTTATCACTTATTCTAGCTGCAGCATACCAAGCCTTAACACAAGGTTTTGGAAAGTTGAACTATCCAAAGGCTTAGTAAATATATCTGCAAGCTCATCAGCACTAGGCACAAACTTTGGATCAATCATACATTTTTCAAAAAAATCCCTAATAAAATGGTGTCTGATCTCTATATGTTTGGTCCTAGAGTGCTGGACTGGATTTTTGACAATACACAGAGCTGAAGCACTATCCATTAATAATGGAGTCTTAGTCTCTGTAATGCCATAATCCAGAAGTTGGTTCTGAAGCCAGAGTACCTGAGAAGTGCAACTTGCAGCAGCAATGTACTCGGCTTCAGCAGTTGATGTAGCAACAGATGTTTGTTTCTTACTCTGCCAAGAAGTCAAACAGTTGCCTAGGAATTGACATCCACCAGAAGTTGACTTTCTTGTTAACTTACATCCTGCATAGTCACTATCTGAAAAAACAACTAATTTGCAAGAGTGTCCAGTGGAATACCATAGACCTAGAGATTGAGTACCTTGCAGATATCTAAAAATTCTCTTGACTGCAATCAAATGAGATTCTTTAGGAGCAGCCTGAAATCTAGCACAAACACAAGTTGCAAACATGATATCTGGTCTAGAAGCTGTTAAGTACATCAAGGACCCAATCATACATCTGTAAAGTGTTTCATCAACAGCTTTACCTTTCTGATCTGCATCCAGTTGTGTGGTGTGGCACATGGGAGTAGAACAGGGCTTACAATTTTGTAAATCATACTTATTCAAAAGATCTTTTGTATATTTGGACTGATGAATGAAGGTTCCATCAGCCTTTCGTTTGATTTGCAAGCCTAGAAAGAACTGTAATTCTCCCATTGCACTCATTTCAAACTTTTGTTTCATTAGACTTGTAAAATCATCACACAACTGGGGATCAGAGGATGCAAAACTAATATCATCAACATAAATTTGATCCACATCTTAATAAAACAAAGTTTTATCTATGGAACCTCTAGTGAAATTATTGTTAAGTAGAAAATTTGAAAGTGTTTCATACCAGGCTCTAGGAGCTTGCTTCAACCCATAAAGAGCCTTATCAAGTTGATACACCTAATCAGGATGTTTATTGTCCTCAAAACCTGGTGGTTGACACACAGAAACCTCTTCTTTTATTTTACCATATAAAAATGCACTTTTGACATCCATTTGAAAAACTTTAAGATTGTGGAATGCAGCATAGGCTAAGAACAATCTAATTGCCTCTAGTCTGGCTACAGGGGCAAAGGTTTCATCATAATCAATACCTTCTTCTTGTGAAAACCCTTGTACAACCAGTCTAGCCTTGTTCTTGACACTAAGCCCATTTTCATCAGTTTTATTCCTAAACACCCATTTAGTGCCTATTGCACACTTACCTGGGGGTAGAGGAACCAGTTCCCACACTTGCTGCTTTTTGAACTGAAGTAGCTCAAGCTGCATGGATTCAACCCATCTATTGTCTCTTAGAGCAACATGATAGTTCTTTGGCTCTAGCTGATGGTTGAAGAGAGCATAGAAGCAGAAGTTAGACAATTGACTTCTCGTTGAGACACCAGCATTGATATCACCAATGATTTGAAACATGGGGTGATTCTTCAGCTCTTGGTATACTATAAGATCAGTGCAAGTGTTTGTAGCAGGTTCAGCAGCAGCAGATGGTGATGCAGATTCTTGAAACCAAGTATCAGATGGCAAGTCAAATGATGTAGAGGAGTCAGAAATCTCATCAGCATTTGTTGTGGATGGAGCTACAGAAGCTACAGCAACATCAAGTTTAGCAGACTCAGGCAGTTGGTCACTAAACTTGAAAAGGTGAGTACTGATATCATCATCATCTTCAGTACCACCAGGTGGAAGACTTGCTGCAGAAGATGATTTATTCACATGATCTGCAACAGCTGGAGATTGATAAGAACATATTGCAATATATCCAGATCAAACAACTCCACAGGGTTTTGTGGAATTTTATCCTTAGGAGATTCATTGAATTTCACATGCAAGGTTTCTTCAACTAACTTTGTTCTGCAGTTGAAGACCCTATAAGCCTTGCATGTGGATGAATAACCTACAAAGTACCATGCATCCACCTTAGGATCAAATTTGTGGAGTTGATCCTTTGTGTTAGAATGAAACAAGGACACCCAAAGGTTTTGAAGAATGAAATTAAATGAGCCAAATGATGTAGAACTTCATATGGACTCTGCATAAACCTTTGATTTACTAATACTCTATTCTGCACATAGCAAGTTGTGTTAACAGCTTCAGCCCAAAAGGTTAATGGCAAACCAGAGTCAGCCAACATAGACCTTGCAGCTTCAATTAGGGTCCTGTTCTTTCTCTCCACTACTCCATTTTGTTTTGGATTCCTTGGGATGCTAAACTGCCGCTTGATTCCTTTTGATAGATAAAAATCATCAAGTGTATGGTTTCTAAATTCAGTTCCATTATCACTCCTTATACACTTGACTGATAGGGAATACTGCTTCTCAACATACAACACAAAGTTTGTAATCGTCTGAGCAACCTCATCCTTTGAATGCAAGAATAAAGTCCATACAAATCTAGAGTAATCATCCATAATTACCAGACAGTATTTCTTCTTTGCCATGCTCATCACTCTCACAGGACCAAATAGATCTATGTGCAGTAACTGCAAGAAGGCAGTGGACTTAGGTTCTTTAATAGGAGGGAATGAGACTTTGTGTTGTTTTCCTTTCAAACAAGCAGTGCAGGTTTCATCAAAGTGGAAAGCTTTTATTGGTAGACCTCTCACTAAACTATTGTGGATGAGCTGATTCATGTTTTTGAGATTAACATGACCCAGCCTTCTATGCCACAGTTTAGATTCCTGAGGAGAGACTTTGGAGAACTGGCAAGGATGACCCTTCAAATCAATATTCTTTGACAAATCCAAGGCATACACTCTTCCAATCCAGTTGGCCTTGAGGAGAGTATGTTCATCCAATACCTTGTCAATCAGCCTCAGAACTTGGGAAGACAAAATCCTGCAATGTTGGCTTGTGAAAAGTGCAACATGCCCTTTATCACTCATCTGACTGATACTCAACAGATTATACTTGAGATTCTCCACATGGTTAACATCATCAAACCTGATTTGTCCATTAGACACATATCCTTTCCTGATGATGTAACCCTTGGCATCATTTCCAAATGAAACAAATCCCTTCTTTCCTTGAGAGTAGTCATTAAGAAGAGAACTGCTCCCAGTCATATGCATAGATCCTCCACTATCTACATACCAGATGCTCCTTTGGCATGCTGAAGAACCCTGCATTCATCATAAAGAACTAGTTAGGTTTTGAGACCCAAACCTTTTTAGTTTTGGGTCTGTTTTCATCAACAGATTTAACCATAACTTGTTTCTTATGATTAACAGCTGATGAAGAAGGAGATGGTGCTGAAATGGATTCCTTGGATTTGGGCTTGGAATGCCTTTTCAGTGGTTTGATCACAGGTGCATCTAGTTGGTTAACTCTCCCCAACAAATGCTGAACCATCGTAACAAGTTGTGTCTGATTTATAGCTAAAGCTTTCAGCTCTTGTGGCATATCAGTACTTGTGTTTGACGAGTTCCTGTGACCCACCATTTCCTCCTTAAAATTCACAAACTTAGTCTGATGTTTATCATGAGAAGCACTATCAATTGTTTTATGATAAACCCTATCCTTCTTTTTGGATTGGATGAAGGCTTGGGTTTATCACATTAGGATGACTGTGGTACAAACTTGGTCTCAAACTCATTTTTCATTTCATCCATCTGGATTTTGATGAGCTTATCTCTGTTGAGTTTGGAACCCTTTCTGTACCAACATTCATCAGAAAGATGATTGAATTTACCACATATTTCACATGGCTTATTCTTCATCTTGAATTGATCAACTGCTGATGCGGAAACTACTGAAGGTGTGCTCTTCAGTACTTTCCTCCTTTCAGTACTTTTGTTTAGTACTGAAGGATCTGTAACAACTGAAGACTTGTTCTTCAGCTGTTCTCTATCAGCAGTTGTTAATTCTTTTATTTCAGTTGATTTGAAATGCTTTTCAGATGTTGTGACTTGCCCTTTAGTACTTGAGGTACTTTCATGGACAACATCTGAAGTACTCTGCTTCATGTGCTTATCAGTAGTTAACCCATCAGCCAATTGATTTGCTGAGGTATCAACACTGATTTCATCTTGTGATTTTGGGTGATCACTTGAGGATGATGCATATGATGATGTGGTTTGGAAATTACTTTCACCTTTAGAATTTACTATTGGTTTTGGAGTAAAATCTGTAGGTGGTGCAATGTGGTTGTAACCTATTCCAAAATTCACATTCGAAGCAGATTGCTTGCTGAGCAGCATTTCAAATCCCTTGCAGGATGATACCCAGCGGTCACACTTAACTTGGGTAACTACAAGTTTTTCTTTGAGATCTCTATGGTTCTCAAGAATGACCTCTAGCTTAGTCTTTTCATCATCAAAATTGGCATTTAAGCTTATAAATCTCATCATCTTTATCCTTAAGGACAGACTCATATTCAGCTTTTCTTTTGGAAAGGGTTTGCTCAAGCTCTAGATTTTGATTTATTAAAGCTACATTTGCCTCTCTAATAGAGATAAATGCAGCTATGCAAGATTCAGAACATAGCTTGGCCTTAGCCTCAGAGGATACCTGGGTTACCTGTGATGAAGATGCATTGGAGCATGAACTATCCGTAGATTCCAGGGCCATGAGAGCTAGATTCTCAAAAGGATGTTCACCACCATGTTGACCATCACCAGCAAGTAATTGCTCATTACCAGAGAGATCATCTGGTAAACTGCTCCAGTCAACAATACCAGGGGTGAAGAAGCTGTGACGAGGTTGTGATTGAGATGATTGAGATGGTAGAGGCTCAGGTAAGGCTTGAGGTTGTTGTGCAATAGGTACTTGAACTTGATTTGGCTGAGGCATATAATAGCAGGGATATGGATATGACATTTGACCCTGAGAGACAAAATATGCAGGAGATATAGGTTGTGAATGATGACCAGAACTAGCAGGATTTTGCCCTATGTTTTGTGAACTATTGCTTGGAAAAGTCACAAAGGGTGCAGAGGAGTTAGATCCAGTTGATCTACACTCTCTTGCAAAGTGTCCAAGCCTGTGGCATTTGTGACACCTCAACTTACTCTTCTCAAAACCAACCTTGGTTTTGCCAGAGTCCTGGAAATTTCCTACCAGTTCTCTTGTAGAACTTTTGAGATTTGATATTAATCAAGGCCATTTGGCTCAGAATATCCATCTCTTCTAAGTCATCATCAGCAATACCCTTTAAATCACCCATAATGAAACACAAATTGTCACTATTACAGCCTGACTGACTGTCAACACTAACAAATGCATGATCTGAACCGTTTGAGGAGAAATCTATATGCTCATCATAATTGCTTTCTGATGCAGCATATTCTGACTCATGACCAACCTAGGCAGTGTTCCCTTGTACAAAGTCATCAGTGAGCTTTCCTGATGATGCCAGTTTCCTCTTCTGCTCTATCTCTCTTTCAAATGTAAGCAGTTTCCCATGGAGTTGGGTGAGAGATAGACTATCCAGATTTGCATTGGAGCGTAGGACAATGGTATATGTGTCCTATCTCTCAGGGAGTGATCTGAGGAATCTGTTGTTCATCTGACTATTAGTGTATTCATGTTTGACCATTTTCAGCTCATAGATCAAACAGGAAAAACGCTCAAACTGTTGAGTCAGTGACTCACCCTTCCTATGAGAGAATGTCTCATATTGTTAGGCAAGGATTTCTCTGTTGTTTGCTAAGACCTCATCTGTTCCACCAAATTGTTCCTTCAATGCATTCCAGAGGTCATGAGCAGTTTCATGATGCATAAGTCCAGAATAGATTTCATTTGGCAGTGCCATGGGCAGAATTCCATGCGCTTTAGCATCAATCTCAAACAGTTTTCGATCCTCATCTGAGTATTGTTCCTTCTTCTTCGGAACCATTTGGTTGGTTTCCAGATTGTTCACCATAGGCTTGTGTGGACCATGTACCATAGATGTCCAACAACATGAAATGTTAACAGACAGGTGATGAAGCATTCTTTGTTGCCACATGTTATACTCAGTCCTAACCAGCATCGGAGGCTTGGTTGAGGAACCGGTATTGTGAGGGTCATTAGAAGGAGTAGTCATTCTCAGATTTAACCAATTTCAATTAAGTTTTAACTGATTCAGTACAAAACACAACAAACTCAACATGAACCAAGAGAAAACTCAAAGCAGATAAACGAAAGCAGCAGAAATTCAATGATCTATAACCAATTCTTGCAAATATGTTAATTCAATCAAACTTAGATATCGAATAGCAGTTTCAATGATCAATTGTTAGATCGATCAATGATTATCCCTGCTCTGATATCATTTGTTAAGATCAGTGATCTAAGTTTGATTAATTAGAGAGTATTGCAGCGGAATTTGAACAACGAATTAAACAATTCACAAGAACACAATTGATATTCTATGTAACAGTACACGGATATAGAAAGAGAGAATTCTGCAAAAGAAATATTTCATTCATATGCTTTCGTGGTCGCTCAATGTCACACTTTACAACTAGGTCAACATTCCTTATATAGGATATGTGACGTCTGCTGATGTCACTTGATAGTGACATCTAACAGAATTATTCAAACTACTGAAACTATGCAAACTACTGATAATGTTCTCAACTACTGATTACATCACAGAGAATGCTCAAGTACAAAAACATAAAACTACTGAACTACAACTAGTGAAACTATAACTACTGAAAAGTAAATTACAAGTACTGAAAGGAAACCATCACAACTACTAAAGTTAATTACTTCAGCTGTTGTGACAACTACTGATCACTTTGGTCTTCAGTCTTTATGTTCAGTACTTTACTTTCAGACTTTGTCTTCAGCTGGCTTCAGACTTTGTCTTCAGTCTTTGTTCTTCAGTACTTTACTTTTAGACTTTGTCTTCAGACCTTGTAATCAGCTGATGTCTTCAGCTGTTGTGATCTTCTTCAACAGTTGTAGTGTCTGTGGGACTTAGATTTTTTTCTGATTAGGCTCATTGGTTCTTTTGGTCCAACAAATTGATGCAAAATCTGATAATGGATTTTTTGTTGGACACTCATCTATTTCAAAAGCCTATCGAGTGTACAACTCTTGGACAAATATAATTCTTCAAATATTCAATGTTAAATTTCTGGAAAATTCTTTTCCATTTGTTGCAAATGGTCCTGCATAGTTAATTGATTTAGATTCATTATCAAACTCTCTTCGATCTAACTTGTTTAATCAATCAAATTGTTTTGATTCTACAGGTAAGAAGAACTCTAGAGGAGATCTTGGATCTTTCAATGAGGAATCAGATTCTGACGACCCAGATGATTCTAGCTCAGACTACCCATTTTCATCATTTGCAAGGATTCAACATTTCCATTCAATAACAATGATCATGCTAATTCAGCTTCAAATCATTCATTCTCATTTGATCAGGAAGGATCACAACCTATTCCTCAGGATGGTAATAATTTCGTGCAACCTGAGTTTGGAACATCATCTATCTCTGGTGATGTAGTTGATACTAGTAATTTTGAATTACTTTATTAACTCACCGACTCAAGTTCCAAACTTCAATCCACATTCTTCTAACTTGTTGCTAAATCAATATTTCACATGCATTAAGCTTGGACCTTAGGATTCATCATGTTCAGATCTAGAAATCAAAATTAAGATGGGTGGACATGTGTGAATCATAAAACAAAGAGATGGATAATAATAATGTTATGATTTCATTGATGTTAATAAACAAGTTAAAATGAGAATCATAGATGGCTGGTGAAATCAAACCCACCCAAAGGAGAGGATTTCTCCTTGGGTGGTGATTCACACCATTGGAAACACACACAAAAAGCCACACTTGCATAAATGCACTAGTGGGTCTATTTATACTAATATTACAACATGACCTAATTTTGACTTTCTAATTGTCTTGATGTTGATTTTGTCATGTTGAATTGTCTTGTTTTGATGTAATCAACTTGGTCTCTGAACTTGTACAATAAGATCTTCAGTTGGATGTAATTATGATTTGGTAAGCTTTAATTTATTCCATTGTTGAATCCCAACAATACTCCCCCTAAACTGATGCTTGCCAAACCTTGTATTTTAAGATCTTCTCTCTCACATGACTTCTTGATCAACTTTTGTTCTAGCACAATTCACTGATATTCTCCCCCTCAGAATAAGCTCCTCCTAATATATTTCAAACAAAGGTTAGAATCTCTTGAGAATACTTCTTGGTATAGGATATGGGTTGTATCACTCTTAGATTACAGTTCATATCACAACTCAAGGATTAGACTGTATTAGGCATATGGTGAAGCTTTAAACTTCAATAAACTGCATCAGGAACATGAATCAATATTGAACACACTTCCACTCTTTTGAAATAACTTGATAAATGTCATTCTTCTGATAATGAGTACTCCCTTGATTAAAGTCCGGCTAACTGTCCGCTCAGTACTAAAACACGGGTGCAAAACATCATCAGAAAAAAATGTGAGCCCAAGTACTTCAAAAAGGGCATCTGATAGTTGTATAAGTCCCTGGATGAATTTGTGAAAAAGTGACCAAAGTTGATTTCTATGCTCTGTTTTTTTTGCTTTCATGATCTCAATGGACGTGCCTGTTGGTTGCAATCATCCATGTTCATGTTTTTCTATTCTTTTTGAAGTCCTGTTCATCAACTGTTCATAAGCATTTCTTGCAACACATCCGCATTTCATTGCCAATCCGCATTTGTTTGCAAAGCATCCACATTTGTTTGCAAGGCATCCACATTTGATTTCAATGCATCCGCATTTAACTTCAAAGCATCCGCATTTGTGCTTAGAGTACCCGCATTTGTTTTATAAGTCATCCGTATTTGGTGTCAAGGCATCCACATTTGGTGACAAGTCATCCGCATTTGGTGACAAGTCATCGGCATTTGTGACAAGTCATCCGCATTTGTGACAAGTCATCCGTATTTGTGACAAGTCATCCGTATTTATGACAAGTCATCCGCATTGGTGACAAGTCATCGGCATTTGTGACAAGTCATCCGCATTTGTGACAAGTCATCCGTATTTGTGACAAGTCATCCGTATTTATGACAAGTCATCCGCATTTGTTGCCAAGTCATGCGCTAAATCAATATTTCAGATTCATTGAGCTTGGATCTTAGGATTCATCATGTTCAGATCTAGAAATCAAAATTAAGATGGGTGGACGTGTTTGAATCATAGAACAAAGAGATGGATAATAATAATGTTATGATTTCATTGATGTTGAAAAACAAGTTACAATGAGAATCGTAGATGGCTGGTGAAATCAAACCCACCCAAAGGAGAGGATTTCTCCTTGGGTGGTGATTCACACCATTGGAAACACACACAAAAAGCCACACTTGCATAAATGCACTAGTGGGTCTATTTATACTAATATTACAACATGACCTAATTTTGACTTTCTAATTGTCTTGATGTTGACTTTGTCATGTTGAATTTTTTTGTTTTGATGTAATCAACTTGGTCTCTGAACTTGCATAATGAGATCTTCAGTTGGATGTAATTATGATTTGGTAAGCTTCAGTTTATTCCATTGTTGAATCCCAACACTTGTTACATTAGATTTCCAACTTAAACCAAACAAATCTGGATGTTAATGTTCAATGTGATGAGATTACAACATCTCGTATTCACAAGAATCATACAATTTCTCATATTATTGGTCCATTGATTGAGAGAACAACAAGGAGTAAATCAAAACAAGCAAACTTGTGCTTATACTTTGTTTTCTTTCTCAATTGTTCCTAAAAATGTTACCGAAGCATTAAAGGACAATGGTTGGATAGAAGCTATGCAAGAAGAATTACTTCAATTTCGCAAACAAGAAGTGTGGAATTTAGTGGATTTACCTCAAGGAGAAAATGCTATAGGCACGAAATGGTTGTTTAGAAATAAGACTGATGATCGTGGTATAGTAATAAGGAACAAAGCAAGACTTGTTGCACAAGGATACACACAGGAGAAGGGATAGATTACGATGAAGTGTTTGCACCAGTTGCAAGACTTGAATCCATTCGAGTTTTCCTGGCTTATGCTTCATTCATGAAATTTAAGGTGTATCAAATGGACATATGGTCCTATCACTGACGATGTGTTTGTGAAGCAACCTCGGGGCTTTGAGGATGCAGAATTTCCACATCGAGTGTATAAGCTTAGCAAAGCTTTATATGGACTTCATCAAGCCTTTAGAATTTTGTATGAGACATTATCACAACACTTAATCCAACATGGATATACAAGAGGAAAATTTGATCCAACTTTATTCATAAAGAAGGATAATGATGATTTCTTATGTGTACAAGTGTATGTTGATGATATCATATTTGGTTCTACCAGTTCAAAATTGTGTAATGAATTTGAAGAAATCATGAAATCTCGGTTCCAAATGAGTTCTATAGGAGAGATTAATTTCTTTCTTGGACTTCAAGTCAAGCAAACTGATGATGGAATTTTTATCAATCAAGAGAAGTTTGGTGACAAGCTCTTGAAGAAATTTAAGTTGCAAGACTGTCAGTCCACACGAACGCCATCAGATGTTAACACCAAGATTGAACCTGATCCGAAAGGAAAATCTATTGACCAAACGTTATATAGATCAATGATTGGTTCTTTAATGTATCTTACAGCATCTAGACCAGACAATATGTATGTTGTTTGTGTTTGCGACAGGTATCAATCAGACTTGAAAGAATCACATTTAATTGCTGTCAAAAGAATATTCAGGTATTTCAAAGGTAAACCAGCCTTAGGGATTTGGTATCCTTACGAGGGTAACTTTGAATTACATGGATATACAGATAGTGATTATGGTGGTTGTTGTCAAGATAGAAAATCTACTTCGGGTGGATGTCAATTTCTCAGTCCCAGATTAGTCTCATGGAAATGTAAGAAACAAACAAATGTCTCTCTTTCAACTGTAGAAGCTCAGTACATTGCTGCATCAGCAGGATGTTCTCAAATCCTCTGGTTGCAAAATCAACTACTGGATTATGGGTTCAATTTTCTTAAAACACCTATTTACATTGATAACACTGCAGCTATGTTCATTACAGCTAATCCTGTTCAATATTAAAAAAAACAAAACATATCAAAATTCGATATCATTTTCTCAGAGATAACTCTGAAAAAGGGTTGATCATTTTGATTCAAATTGCAACAGAAAAACAGTTGGCAGATCTATTTACTAAAGCCTTCCTAGTAGGACGGTTTGAGTACTTAGTAGAATCAATTGGTCTTATTAATCATATGTGAACTCCCTAAATCAAAAGACTATCATAAGTGATACTCTCAATGTTAATTGCCTATTTTTCTTTTGTGTGTGTGTGTTTCCTTTTTCTTAGAAAAACCAAATACAAAAGCATATATAACAAAATCAAACAATAAAGTCTTTTTCTATTTGTCAGTTCATTGTTTTTGAAAAGAATTTGTTTTGCAATATGTGAGAAATGATAGTACATTAGTGAGATTAGTTGCATATTTCACTCATTAATAAAGTCTGACATGATCAGATATGATGTGTAGACACTATCATGCTATTATACTGAAATAGCAAATTCTTGTGATTACACTAAATATGTATTCATCTGAGTACTTTTGAGATGTTTTGACTTATCAGATTGACTGTTTGTTGAGTAACACCACTCACACCTGATGGTGATGTAATTAATCATGAGATCTATTACAAGCATCATTTCACTTCTTTGTTATGAGTCATCATAGACCTAAAGTGCTGAGATATCCTTTGTTGTAAGTCATTACAGACTTGGATATTCTCTTTGATGCAAAAGATGCCAATGTGCATAATCTATTCAAATGGATATTTAGAGCTGATCAAATGGTTATCCATGATCATTCCCTATTCATTTTCGTAACATGATCTCTAATTACACATATGTTTCAGGTAATAAGTTGAGTATGTGTTCTTTCTACCATGTCTTGATGATAGTTGAGCTCTCTAAATATAACTTAATCAATCCATGAATTGAAAAAGTAAGTGAGCTGATATTATGTCGAAAACACTCATTGTCTGTCTTTCGATCTTGTGTCTCCTTTGCTATGATATCACTGACCTGGAACACACTTGATTAGGATTTATTCACTGTCTATGACTATCTACAATTTTTTATTTTAATGTGTTGATCTTCATTGATATGATCTCACTGCAGACATTAATTCTTGTTGATATTAGATTTTGATTATGCTTTCATTTTGATTTTATGCATGTTTTCTGTGTGTGAAGGCAATGTCACAATGAGTTGTGTGATCTTATTATGCTACCTCAGGAAGCTTACAAGTTGTTTCAACTTAAAATTTTAGGGGGAGTAATAAATGAAAGAGTTTTTCTTAGAAAATCAAAATCAAAGAAAGTTGAATTGAAAGGATGATGCTATATGTTCAAAGTTTATGTGAGTGTGATAATGAAACTTTTGAAAATGATAATATGAACCTTTATAAAATTGCAAGTGGAAATGCTTCTCTTAAAGTTGTGAAAGTGTAAAATGAAGGGAAAGAAAAGAAAGAAAAATTTCAAAACTTAAACATCAAGTAAAAAAAAATTGAAATTGTTGAAAATTAATTTTGAGTGTGAAAAATGTAAAAAGTTAAAATTTGAGGGACTAAAATGAAAATTTTGGAAAATTCAAATTTATGCTTTAAATGTTTAAATATTAGTATAAGATATTACTAATATGTTTAAATAGTATGCAGGTGAAGAAGTGTGAAAAACACAAGTGTAAGACTGATGAAAGTCAACTCAAAGTCAACTCATGCGCCTAAATAGTCTTCATACGTCTAAATAGGAGCATGGTGAACTTTCAGGAATTTATACAAGTTGGGCGTTTTTCTATTCCCATGCGCCTAAACAGTTGCAATAAGTCCATAATGTTTAACCAAGTGTTTGGGCGTTTCATTAATCCCATACGCCTAAACAGTGAATGAGTTTGACTTTGTACAAGTGTTAGACGTTTTGAATGTCTCATGCGTCTACACAGTGTTAGTGTTGAAAGTTAAGTGTTTGATGTTTTAGGAACTTCAGATGGCTGAACAGTTCAAAGGCGCCTAAATAGTGCAAAAGCGCCTAAACAATGCTTATGCGTTTGTACACTGCTCATGCGGCTGAACAGTTCTCATGCGTCTAAGTCCATACGACCAAACAATGTTCATGCGTCTCATTAATTTTGGAATTTTAGGGTTTCATACGCACAAACAGTGCTAATGCGTCCAAAATTTCACTTAATATAAATAGAACACTTACACTTGTTTTCTCATTTACACTCAAAAATTCCTCTGAAAAAAAAAGTCTCTGAATATCGACACTCGGTTTTCATCAATCAAGCAGATAATCAGTGTTTAAAAAAATTGTTGTTGATTGTTAGATAGTATTTGAGTTAGTTAACGTAAGTTGTGATTCAAATCAGTGAATTTTGATTAAATCTTGATGATTCTCATAGGCGTTCGACTGCTATTTAGGCATCCCTATGACATTCAAAGTTAAACAAATCAAATCTTAACATCATATAAAATTGATCATAGATTGTTGATGTATATCAAATTCCGATTGATTTGACATATTGATTGTGGATTAACATAAGAATGATGTTAATAAGAAAATCGTCGGTCGAATTTCTTCGAAGGAAGAAGAAGATGAACAGACATGTGAATATTTTTTAAAAATAAAAATAAAAATAATATTTTTTTAATAAAAAGTAGAAAAACTCAGAAATCAAAATGGATAAATGTTAAACTAAAAATAAATAATTCAAGTATGTCACAAACTTAAATTCACAAGTAAAACAAATTAAAAATCACAATTCAAAATTGAATTTAATTTCCAAAATATAAATTCTTCAATCTTTCAATGTTCTAATATTTTTATTTTATTTTGCAGATGGTAGCTTTAAAGTTTGAACAAAAGCATAATGTTGCTATGAAGAATGATACGATTTTTGTTGAGAACTAAATATGTTTATGCAATGTGTGCATGACCAATGATTAATAAAAGACTGATCAAGAAATTCTGGAGAACTGTTAAAGTTGAAAGAGATGATGAAGGGAACAAAGTTGTAAGAGTGTTCATTAGTTCTGATAGAATGCTTGAAGTCTCAGAACAAGCAATCAAAACTGCTCTCAGACTTGGAGAAAATGACCCGGAAGATTTATCTGAGTATACATCCAATGAATGTAGAGAAGTGTTTATACAAATGGGTCATCCACATCATTTTCCAAAGAAACAATTTTTTCAAGCAAGAGTGTACAAGCATTGGAAATTATTATGTTATATCTTTCAACACTTCATGTCTAAACGAAGTGCTGGTTGGGACTCATTCCCTATAGACATTGCATCACCTATTATTGCCTTAGCCACAAATAGAAGATTCAATATGGCTAAATGGATATTGAATGGTTTCATTTTCAATCTTGAAAGAGGAAGGAGACATAAATACTTAATGTATCCTAGAATTCTTCAAATGCTCATAAATGAAGAAAATCCAGATCTTTATATTGAAGGAGTTGAAGGTGAAAAATTACAATTGGAGCACATGTCTGAATCTGTATATAAAAGACTATCAATGATCACTGGTGCTCAAACATTCCTTAGTTTTGATTATATAAGGAATGTATCTAATGATGAAGTTGATATAAACCAACAACACTTCCATTTATCAAAAGATGAACCAATTGATCCTAATGATGTCATTGAGGATGTTGTTGAAGTTATGATTGATGATGATAATGAAGATAATGATGATGAATATTCTGAAAGCTTATCAACAGATGAAGATGATGATGATAATGATGGTGCAGCTCAGGCACATCAAGAATCCATTGAAGAAATGAATGAAGATGAGCATGTAAATGAAGTTCAAAACATAGCTGACGAAATTGTTGCTAATGATAGTCTTGATGATACTGTTAGTGAAGTTCAAGAAGATGAACCTGATGTTGGAGTACATGAAGAAGGTTCACAAAATCAAACATTTGATTTTGATTTTATGCATAATGTGTTATATGAACTTGTATTTCAAGCTGAGAAAAATGAAGAATATGAAGAAATTGTTGTAAGTACAACTAAAAATATTTCTGTACAAACAGAAGAAATGGTGGATGTTGATGAGTTAGAAAAATTGAAAGAAGAGAATGTAGTTAAAGAAAAAGAAAATGAAGATTTAAAGGGTCAAAATGAAAGACTGAAAGAGATGAACATATCTCTTGAGAAGGAAATTCAAAAGTTATAGAATGAAACTTCAAAGTTAAAAGAAGAAAAAGTTGAGAAAGATAAAAAGATTGTGATGTATGCAAAAGATAAAGAAGATGTGATAAAGAATTTTGAAGTGATGATAAAAGATTATGATATACTTGAACAAAAATTCAAGAAACTAACAGAGGAAAATGAAAAACTGAAAGAAGAGTTGTTAAAGTCAAAAGAATTGCAAACGCTCAGATCACCTGAACAAATGATTAGTGCTGAAATGAATGTTGTTGAAGAAAATCCTGTAATGGATAAAGGAAAAAGAAAAGTTGATGAGATTGAAGATGCAAGTTTATCTGAGTTAGTTTCAAAAGCTCAAAGAATTGAAGAAAATGTTAAAAAGCAAACCACTCATGAACAAATTGAGGCTTTAGTAGATATTGAAGAAATGTACAATGATGATTGGTATGATCAAGTATTGAATGATGAAGATATTGATGAAGTATTGAATGATGAAGATATTGATGAAGCACAATTTGTAGCTAATTATTCTTCACAAGAACAATTTCAAGATCAAGAAGAAGTACCACGAGATTTTGAGGATGAAGTATAACAAAGTATTTTTGGATGGACTGACAGTTTCTCAGACTAATGATGAATATGAGAAGTGTATTGTAATAGAGTCAGTCGCACCAATTGATCTAAATGAAATTGTGATAGAGCATGGTGAATGGATCAGAGAAAAAGAAAGTATTAATGTAGAAGAATTACCAAGCTTAGAGCTTCATCATCCTGATCCGGATAGTATGAGTATTCCAGCTTTAAGATCATGGTTTCAAGCTAGAAACTATCCGTGGAGAAAATTAAAAAGATTACAATCTGTATCATTAATAAATCTTGTCAGAAGCTTCCAAGAGATAGAAAAACAAACGAAGAAGATGATTATTCTTGATATAGACACTCCTCAATATTTGGAGATCACAAAAAGAACAAGAGTGCTAAAACCTCAAGAAATCAAACAAATGGCAAGAAAGTCAGATGCTTATGATAGTAGAAAAGAATTGATTAAAATGTTTTCATGTATAGAAAAGCAAGCTTGCAAAGCATCATCTGAGCAAATTCAGATTTTTGATAATGCTAGCTCCGTATGTGATTTAGTATGAAACGTATTGCAAAAAGGACAATCAGTTGCTGAATTGTTGAATGCTATGATTGCTCCGGATTTTACAACTCAAGTAAAAATTATTGCATGGAAGTACGATGAGATCTTTGATGCTTTCTTGATAAAAAGAGTAAATGCAATCTGTGATGTATATCACTTTTACTCTAGCAACATTAAGCTTCATGTGCAAGATTTGAAGGAGTTGAATAGATTACCTCTTATCAATCCAACAGATTCCAAACGTGGTAAAATGATGGTAGAATTACTGAGAAAAGGTATGGATCGATTAAGTAATTTTCTTCAAACTACATGCGATCAAGAAGAAAAATACTACTTTGCTACTCTAAAGATAAACAAAAGGCTCAAAGGAGTACAATCTGAAGATGAACACTTTATGATTGAATTTTATGATAAGTACTTTGAAAAGGTAACAACTCCTGGTTTGAAAGTGTTTGAAGGTAATGAGAAATCAAAACCAATTCTCAGGTGGTTTTATAACACTAAGACGTTTGAACTTAAATTTGTTCGAAATCTTAAACAGTGGGATGAAGACATGATTACTCTTTTTGGTGCTTTCGAACTCAAACTGTTACATCCAAGTTATATTTCATTTTTGTCTGTACAAAAGTTTGAGAAAGTATCTCCAGATGTTGCAAAGTAAGACAAGAAATATTTCATTTCCATAATCAATGTAATGAGTGCAGCTATGGAAAGAATATCATTGAGAAAAGCTCTTGCTTATGCAAACATTGTGAAGAAAGATATCAAGGATATTGAATTTATTAGAATCTCAAGGAAAGGTGTCTTAGAAGTATACTCAAAGAAAAGTCCAAACCCTATTGGGTTATATGCAAACATTGACATCACTAGCTTATCAAAAGACACGTTGGAAAGAATGAACAAGATGCAAATAAAGACAAGTGAAGCTAAACCAGAATAAGGCATTCTTGCAAGCAAATTCAAGTCTGCTATTGTAAATGCTTTAAAGAACAAGAGATGTACAAAAAGAAGCCAATGTTCAAGATAAAAGAAGAACCAAAAGACTTCTTTGAGTGAAAAAGATTGAAGATAGAAGATTGATGCTAAAGATAAAGCTGAAGGAGATAAAAAAAGAAGAAAAGATTGAAAATTTTAAAGACCAAAGACCATGTAAATCTTAGGGGGAGTATTGTTAGGACTCTAGAAAGATTAACATGTTGTCTTTATATGTCTTTTTGATATTTGTAATAGTATAGGGACTATTTTTGTAATTGTTAGTTCCTTTGTGTTTCATTATAAATAGCTTAGACTGTTAGTTAGTAAGGAGGTGAGAAAGTGAACGAACTGCTTATTACTTTGTAATTGTCTTTGCTTGATATTAGTGAAACTGTGAATTTTGTTAATATCTTGTTTGAATTTGACTACTTTGTATGTGTTTTCTTTGAATTGTGTTCATATATCATCACAAATTAGCTCAATTGATCCTATCAAACCATGACTCAACAATATTTTAGGTATGTTGAGATTGTGGATACCCTAGTGGATAGAGGAGTTACTTTTGAAAATAGAGACATTGTAAGGAAGTTCATGTCCTCACTTACTAGGCAATGGACACACTAATATGTGGTTATCAAGAGAACTAAGAACGTGAAAACACTCACTCTGATAGAGTTGTATGGGATTCTCAGTGGTTACCAGATGGAGATGAACATGCAAGGTTCATGTGGAAACTCCAACAATCAAATGGGTTCAGCCCTTCATGTGGTTGAAAGGGATAGCATAGAATCCCAACATCATCTCATATGCTACCTTGACAACTCACAAAAGGGTCTTTTCATCACCTTCCCTGAGACACTAAAGGAGAACTACACTCAAGGAAGTCCATTCCAAGAGACAAGTTCTTCTCAAGCCTTTGTGTCTTCTGATCAAAGTTGTGGCAGTTCTCTTTTCACCCTTGAAGACCTAGACTGTATCCATCCAGATGATCTGGAGTACATGGAAATAGTCCAGCACATGCTCTTCTCATTCACAAAGACAAGAAGTTCTACGAGCGGATTGGAAAAAAGTTCCCCTGCAATGCAACTAGTGGAAAGTTTGGACTGGATAAAAGCAAAGCCAAGTGGTACAACTATAACTTGATAGGCCACTTTGCCCGGGAGTGTAAGATACCAAGAACAAATGTTGGCCAAGCACAATCCAGACCAAACTCCACTTATGAGGCTACCCAGAATGAGAAGCCAAAGTAGCAAGCTGTTGTTGCTGTTGAAGAAGGAGGCTTTGACTGGAGCTTTCAAGTGGAAGATGCTTCTCCAAACCAAGCAATGATGGCAGATCAAGATGAAGCCAAGGTATTGGAACATCTTTGTACCCCTGAATGCATTGCTAAAGTCAACAGATACGGGTCCTACAACTTAGAAATAAGATATGATCTTGAGTACTTAAACTTCTTAAAAGCTGATTTTAGAAAGTCTGAAAGTGATTCTAAACTAAAGATAGAGGACTTAGAGAAAACCATTTCACTTCTAAAACATGAGCATACAAATTTTAGGACTTAGATCAAGGATCTTATAACTAAGCTGACTGAATACCAGGCTGAGCTTGTGATGAGCAAAGCAAAGGAAGAAAAATGTGTTCTTGAAGAAGAGACCTTCAAGAACATGATATCCTCATCCCTGCACAACAAGGTGTGCTATCAAAACAAGGAAGGATTGGGATCTAATGAAATAGCTCCTCCACACACAATCTTGTGTGTAAGATCACCTTGGTGTGGAACTTGTGAAGATGAGCTTCCTCTTATAGACCCTTTAAGTGAAAAGGATGAAGAAGTGATAGTGAAGAATTCCTCTGAGAAGAGTGAAGTGGAGGATTGTAATAAGGGCCACATCCTTTTGAGGAGAAGAAGAAGACTATGATGACCAAGTCAATGAGAAAAAAACTTGATCAGAAATAGCAAACTAAAAGCTAGGAACGCTTAGGAGATCAAGGCTACGTTTGACTCTAAGCATAAACAAGTTTTTATCTCTGTAGGGTTTGAAGTAGGGAAGACTGAAGACATCAACCTAAACTCTACTGTCAAGAGTTCTAGTTCATGTTCAAATCATCTCAACACCAGGAAGAAGGCTGATCTGTTGTGTACCACTGCTACACAGCCTGGACCATCCAAGTCAAGAACAGTCCTCATCCCAAAAGGACTGTCTCAACATATGCAAAGATGAAGGTGGAGAAGGGATGTGATCAAAGTCAGTCTTGTTCTCAGCAGAAGGCTCTTGGGAAGAAGAAAATGGAGTGTGTCATGTGTGAAAGTACTCCACATCTTGCTAAGGATTGTCTATACAATCCTAAAGGTACACTTCACATGACCAAGACAAGGACTTCCAAGAGTTCCAAGAAGATTCAAGCTTCGGAAGGAAAATCTGTTTCCTTCGAAAGCTCCAAAAATAAGAAGGCAAGTGGAGAATTTCCTTCGAATGAAAATTTGGTCTCGGAAGGAAGGAATGCTTCCAAAGCACTAAAGTCTGCTTCAGTGTTTGCAGAATCTTCTCAAGGTCCGGTCATCAAAACTTTTGAAGTCTCAAAAGCTTCCGAAGTGTTGAAGGTCAAGACCATACTTCCAAAGGTGGTGTGGAAGGCAAAGAAAGACCAAGTGACTGGATGCTCTATATCAACAACAGCACAAGATTCTCATAGCACTACAATAGGATCTATTACTATTGCATTACCTTCTGTTTCTCTTAGTGAGCCCAAGACAAATAAGGCTTGGGTTTTCAAATATAACTAATCATTTTCTTTGTGCAGGGACAACAAAAGACAAACAATAATGTTTGGATCATTGACAGTGGATGTTCCAGGCACACGACAGGCAATAGGTCACTACTCTAGAACTTTGAAAGGAGTGAGGGAGGGCTAGTTGCTTTTGGAGGAGATAAAGGTGCTTACATTTTTGGAAGGGGCAAGGTCATAAATGGTAAGCTCAGCATTGAAAAGGTAAACTTTGTCAAGGAGCTTGGGTACAATCTTCTGAGTGTATCCTAATTTTTTGATCAAAGTCATAACATGCTCTTTACTTAGGATGAGTGCATTGTTCTCAAGCTTGGGGTGTTTATTTCTCATGAACATATTCTACTTAGAGCCCCCATGAAAGGGAACATGTACAAAATGGACTTGCAAGAAACATCTCCCTCTGGAGAAATTTCATGCTTTCTGTCTAAACCCACTAGTGATGATTCATTCCTATGGCATAAAAGAATGTGCCATGTAAATCTTAAAAACATGAACAAACTGATTAAGAATGATTTGGTAACTAGAATGCCAAAGAAAGAGTTTAGAAGTGATGATCATTGTTTTGCATGCCTGAAAGGGAAGCAACATAAGGTATCTCATAAGCCTAAGGAAAGAAACTCCATCACTACACCCGTACACTTGTTACATATGGATCTCTTTGGCCCCACCAGTGTAATGAGTCTAGGAAGGACCTCTTATTGTTTAGTGATCATAGATGACTTTACAAGATTCACTTATGTCTTCTTCCTTAGAACTAAGGATGAGACTCCTGAGATTCTAAAGGATTTCATCCTAAAGATAGAGAATCAATCTAATCACAAGGTCAAAACCATAAGATGTGATCAAGGAACTGAATTCAAGAACTAAATCCTTGATACATTTTGTGATGAAAAGGGTATTACAAGGCAATACAGTGCTCCTAGGAATCCTCAGCAAAATGTTGTTGCTGAGAGGAGAAACAAGACACTGATTGAAGGTGCAAGAACCATGTTGTTTGAATCTAAGCTGCCCATCACCTTTTGGGTAGAGGCACAACACTGCCTGCTATGTGCAGAACAAAGTTTTAGTGGTTAAGACTCATGGCAAGACTCCTTATGAACGTTGGCATAAGAGGAAACCTTTGATTGGTTTCATAGGTCATTTGGATGTCCTTGCACCATCTTGAATACCAAAGATCAAATTGCCAAATTTGCTGAGAAATTAGATGATGGAGACTTTATTGGATACTCTCCCCAAGCTAAGGCTTATAGAGTATACAATCTCAGAACTAGAATTGTTGAGGAGTCAGCCAATGTGCCTTTCAATGAACACACACTCTGTGTGGCTGGTTTTGGTCCTCATTGGCTTTTGATCTTGATTTAGTTACCAACTATTTTAACAAATCTTGTGAGTCTATTTCAAAATCTGCATAAAACTTACCTATAGGTGATCTTGACCCAAGATTTGAGCTAACAAGACCTTCAAGTAACACACCTTCAGTCCTGTTGTAACTACTTCTACAAATGAAGTTTCTTTGAGCACTACAATGACCAACTCAGCTGATACATCTGGGATGCCTTCAAATTCCAGCTCAGAGGCTTTACAACTAGATAAAGATACTTCAAATATAGAAGAAATTGATGGAGGTGGTGATAATGATCAGGAATTTCTTGATGCTGATAATAACTCTATAGATGACAACATCAATGTTGTCACACACTCATTAGATCAAGTCTCTCTTGATAATTGTGTAATGTAGTGGGAGAAACATCCATGCGAGATCTAAATTTCTCTAATTTAGATCTCTCTCAACAACTTGCAATGATCCCTCAGTTAAGGATCCACAAGTCTCACCCCACCACAAACATCATTGGAGATGTTGTCATAGGGGTTTGAACAAGAGGAAAAACCCATGAAGCAAATGTTTGTCTTCACTCTTGTTTCTTATCCCAGATAGAGCCAAAGAAAATTGATTAGGCTCTAAAGGATGGAAGTTGGGTTAAAGCTATGCAACAAGAGTTGCTTCAATTCAAAAGACAGAAAGTTTGGAACCTTTGTCCCCTTCCTCATGGGAAGACAACTATTTGAACCAAATGGGTGTTTAGGAACACACAAGAAGAAGGGATTGACTACATTGATGTTCAAGGATACACACAAGAAGAAGGGATAGACTACACTAATGTCTTTGCTCTTGTAGCAAGACTGGAAGCTATTAGGATATTCTTGGCATTTGCCGCATCCAAGAACTTTAAGGTCTATCAACTTGATGTCAATGTGCTTTTCTTTAAGGAGTTATTGATGAAGACGTGTATGTCGACCACCTAGCTTTGCAGATCCTGATCATCCTCATTATGTCTGCAAGCACGGCAAAGTTCTTTATGGGCTACATCAGGCACCAGGAAGTAGTATGAGACTCTATCTCAGTATCTATGCAAACATGGATACATATTAGGTACTATAGATGGAACTCTCTTCATCAAAGGACATGGAAATGACTTAATGCTAGTTCAAGTATATGTAGATTACATCATCTTTGGTTCAACTACTCGAAGGCTTTGCAAAGACTTTGAAAAGCTGATGAAGGACAGATTTGAAATGAGTGCCATGGGGGAACTCAATTTCTTTTTGAGAATTTAAATGAAGAAAGTTGAAGATGGCATCTTCATTAGTCAGTCAAAGTAGGTTCAAGACATGCTTAAGAGATTCAACATGATTGATTGTAAGATTGCTAAGACACCCATAGCAAGAAACCACTCCCTTGGACCTAATCTTGAGGGGGAATGTGTGGATGAACACCTTGACTGGTCTATGATTGGGTCTCTTATGTATCTTACAGCTAGCAGGCCTGATATCATGTTTGCTACATGTATTTGTGCAATATATCAAGCCAAACCTAAGTTGTCTCACCTTATCGCTGTCAAAATGATTCTAACATACCTCAAAGGTGCTTCAAAACTTGGTTTGTGGTATCCAAAGAATTCTGATTTCAATCTGTATGCTTATACAGTTAGTGATTATGGTGGTTGCAACATGACTGCAAAGTCCACATCTGGGGGATGTCAGTTTCTTGGTGGAAGGGATGTCTCATGGCAATGCAAGAAACAATCCTGTGAATCTACATCAACTGTTGAAGCTGAATACATTGCTACTGTAAGTTATTGGGCTCAAGTGCTATGGATTCAGAATCTGATGCTTGACTATGGATTAAACTTCAAGGAGACTCCCATTCACATAAACAACAACAGTGCTATCTCTATCACAGAGAATCCTATGCAACACTCGAGGACCAAACACATCAACATGAGGTATCATTTAATTAGAGATAATTTTGAAAAGGGATTAATTAACTAGTCAAAGTCTATAAATGAACAATATGCTAATCTATTTACAAAGGCTTTTGATGAATAGAAATTTAAATATCTTATATCAACTATTAGGATGATAAAATTTGAGTTTGTTTTTCTTATAAATAATTTTATTATTTCTTAAAGTCTGTATGTCCTAAGTTGTCTAGTTCGTCACTCTCATAAGCTCTTGTATTTTGGATAAAAATCTTTTGAAGACTCTCCTTAGATTTTTGAAAATTCTGATCCTTCGGCAGTTACACAGACAACACAACCAACTTGCTCTGTTACACACTGAGAAAGTCCACATTTCTCAGAGGTTTGTCGTTTCTTAACTCTATTCAACTACTTCACCTCCCTAACCATTGATCCTACACTATATGAGGATCATATGCTTGCATTTTGGAAGACCTACCGAGAGGTCGTTATGGATGGGGAGAAGGCATTGTCTGCCATAGTGCAGGGAAGAACAGTCTTCATCACTCCGGCCATCATCAACACTCATCTTCATATGGATGATGAAGAAGGTGAGGTGTTCTTCCTAAAAGATTCTATTAACCACTCTTTTGAGCAGATAGGCTATGAGGGAGATTTCTCTATAAATACCTTTAGGAAAGAGAAGGTCTCATCCCTATGGAAATTCCTGCTCCATATAATTATCCATAGCTTGTCAAACAAGTATGAAGGATGGGACCAGATTCCTTAAGATCTCACCTTCATTGTTCATAGGATGGTTCAGGGGGTCAAGTTCAGGCAGTCTCAGTTTTTATACAAATTTACTTGCAAACTTGGACTCTTTAGAATACTACATGTTCCCTAGATATGTTCAACACATTCGTAATTGTGAATTGGGCTCATAGTTAAGGGGAATAGGTAATATTATAAACTAGGACAGATGAAGCCTGACATCTTTAAAATTTTGAGAAAGCCCACTGTTGGCTTCTCTGGGGTTGAAACAACCCTTGTCCCAAAAATGTTAGAGCTTATTGCTCAAGGTGACAACCTAGTAGCACCAGCTAGTGTTGAACCCACACCTTCTACATCCCAACCACCTCAACAGCCACAAATCACCCTTACCTACAAAAGAAAATGCAAACAAACCCCTACACAGACCTTTCAATATGTGTAGGTCCCCATATACTCACCCACATAGGAAGAAGTGGACACTGGAGCTCCCACTTCTCTTGAGGAGCAAACCACTCCCATTACTGCAATGATCAGTGCTGATGTTCCTCATGCTCAGCCTAATGAGCTCACAAGCCCAAATGCCTTAAGCCTTCACTCTACGTCTCAACACTCAAGTAAACAACCTTCAGGGGACAATTACCATCCCCATCCTTTGGACTTAAACCAACCACTTCCCAACCTTAACTTTTACACCGATGAAGATTTAGATTTCAGTGAGTACCATGTGTCTCTCTTCTTTTCCCATACTCAAAGAGAGATGAGTGCTTCTAAGTCTCCTACATCTAGCCCACATCAGTCGCCTATTACT
Organism: Flaveria trinervia; assembly: GCA_025506515.1. Classification (NCBI taxonomy): domain Eukaryota; kingdom Viridiplantae; phylum Streptophyta; class Magnoliopsida; order Asterales; family Asteraceae; genus Flaveria; species Flaveria trinervia. The sequence goes on along the minus strand of CM046448.1, from coordinate 55,916,873 downwards.
GAGGTGGACACTTCTAAACCTGTTCAGGATGTCTATATGGAAGAGGCTCTAACTTTTGCAAGTGATTCCATCATTAAGACCTCTGTTAAGTTAGTACTGTGTATGTACGGAGTACAAACTGATACTACGTTTAACCTAATCAAATAGTGTGGAATCCTATTTAATTGTCGATCCAATCAGTGAGAATGATATCCCGATAGATATAACAAAGAACTAAACGTTAACAATGAGTAGGGATCGATCAAGATCGAACTTTGAAATTGGATTGGCTGCTCTGGACTCTAACTTGTTGGGTTAGGACCGTGTACATACAGAGTACTAACGGATTCTGCATTTAACCAAATCAAATAGTCTGGAATCCAATTTGATTGGCGGTCCAATGAATGAAAACGATAACCCGGTCGATATAACAAAGAACTTAACGTTAAGAACGAGTAGGAATCAATCAAAATCGAACATTGAAGTTGGATTGGCTATTTAGGACGCTCTGGACGGCTAGGGTTTATGTTTATTCAAAGTATCTCTCAAAGTGTTTTTATTTTTTTTCACGAATTAAGTTGTATTTTGTTGTACCTTGAAAGGATCATACATGTCAATTCAATGGGTGATTTGATGATTGCTTTGCTAGAATCCCACAAGTCCAAGAAGAAATGCGGATGAAGATCCTACTCAAGAAAAACCAAGTATTCTCTTCCGCATTTGTCAATGTGGAAGACATAATACAAATACGGACAAGTATTTGTTCTTCCGCATTGGCAAATGCAGAAGACCAAGTATTAATGTGGACAAGACTTTGCTCATCCGCATTTGACAAATGCGGATGACGGAACAAATGCGCAGAAGTATTTGTTCATTCGCATTAACCAATGTGGATGACAAACATACTAATGCGGATGATCAAGTGAAGAAATGCTGATCAAGTTAACTCATCCACATTTGCTCATGCGGATGAACAAGCAAAGATGCGGATCAAGACTTAGACTAGTTCTGATGTAATAGATCAGTGGTAGTTTAGTCATATTGTAAAGTGCATCTTGTCTGCCTATAAATAGAATAGAAAACCTCATACATCAGGTGACAGCTGATAGACATTAGGAATTTTTGTTGTCATTTATTCTCTTTAATCAATCAACTTTCATATATACAATACAAAAGCATTTATGAGTATAATTCTTGCATTGAATGTTCTTTGATTGTTTGTTTTTTCTATTAAATCAGTGACTTGATTACCATATTTGATTCACAGTAAGAATCTCAATCTTACTTACCCAGTCAATTGGTATCAGAGCTTTGGCTCTTGGTTCTCTTTCAGATCTACGCAAGAACTTAATATAATTCGATTGATCTGGCAATCGAGTTGCTAGTAGAGTATATCATCATCTCTACTTAGTAAACAACAGAAACTACTCCTGTCAACAAATTCTCACCAACATATTCCGAACAACAAGAAACTCACTACAATCATAAATCTGATTCTAAAATCCATTTGAACTATTTGGACAAGTTGGACTAATAAATCTTAAAAAATCATCTGAATCTATATTTATACAAGTTAAACACTTTGTTAAATGGATTCTAACAATTACTCAGAATTTGGTCATACACCTAAACCTCCTATGCTTAAACACAAATCTGAGTTTAAACAGGGGAAAATCAGGTTTATGAATTACATCAGAGGTGTAGATCCTGATTTCTGGATCTCAATATGCAAGGGGCCACACATCCTTGTCACTATGTCGGTAGATCAAGTTGCAATTTACAAAACTACAAGAATACCCATTGAAGATCTAACTCTTGATGATGAAGACTATAAGAAAATCAAGACTGACTTCAAAGCTTACTCCATTCTAACTCAAACACTCAAGTTGGATGTGCTGAAAAGATTGGAGAAGTATGGTACTGCAAAAGCTGTGTGGGATGCATTGAAAATTATGTGTGAAGGAAGCAGTGAGGTAGCAGAAATTAACAAGGATAAGCTTGTTAATTTGTGTGAAACATTCCACCACACCAAGGGAGAGTCCATATCCAAACAACTGCATAGATTTGTACAGTTGGTAAATGACATGGAACTCATGGGAGTCACTTACAAGATCAAAGAATTAAACAAGAAAATGCTAAACAACCTCCCTGAAAGCTAGAAACAGAATTTAACAATGCTGAAAAATACTCATGATCTTGAGAGTACTACTTTGGATATCATGATAGCCAAAATAGAAGCATTAGAACATGATGAAAGAAGCAGACATCTTGGTGGACCAAGAGTGATTGAGGCTTACAAATTTCCCTTAGAATCTCAATTTGTGGAAAATGCTGTCATCACTGAGGAGGATGATTTCATCTCATCAAGAGATCAGTTGAACAACACTGGTGTAAGGATTCCTGAAGTCTGATGCAACCCAAAACTGCCTAAGTGTTTCAGCAACATGCACTAAGTACTGAAGTGAAGAATGCTTCGGAAGAATTACACAAAGCATTAGAAAATACTCTAAGTGTAATATCTTCCGAAGCCAAGACCAATATCTTCCGAAGCCTAACATGAAGTCTTCCGAAGCTTGAAGAGACAAAGTCTTCCGAAGCTTCAACTTATGAAGACAGATTTCTTCCGAAGACTTTTAGTACACATGCTTTATCTGATGTACTGTTCCATAAAGCACCTTTTCCGCTGCATCTCTGATAAGTCACCAACTTACAAGAGTTGGTGAAAAGGTCCATGCTTTTGGTAACTGTACATTGAGGTCTTGAGTCTGAAACTTTCCACTTTATGTACTTTATCCTTTTTATAATGTATAAGGATGTGAGCTATGGCATGTCATAGTCACAAGGTCAAAAGGCAGATATGCCTTTTGATCCTACAATTGATTTTGTTAGTGTCTAGTCAATTGTATCCAGCTGGCTTTCATAGTATAGCCGGCTGTAGGTTGTAGTATAAGTATTCCAAGTTCTTGTATCTTTCAGTAATGCTTTGTAACACTTGTAAAAGAACTTGAGAAAGCAATATACTGCTACCTTGAAAACTATACTCTCTTGTTCTGTCTCTTGCTTTACTTGTGTTCTCTGCATCACCTTTGGTTACCCAGTTCACTGTTTGATTAAAGTTTAGTTAATCTCCTCATTGTGTTGTTGTGTTGTAATTGTGTCCAAGCCCTTGAACGATCCTGCAACTGGGTTCATTGAAACTCCACCAATCAATCATCCATCAACATCATCTCAAACATATAGAGTCACTACTAGTTCTCAAACCACTCTTGAAGACACAAGATCAGAAGAACAAAAGGCAACTTATAATGCCTTTGTTGCAAGATTTGAAGCATACATAGGAGGAAGACTCACTTCTGCTCATCTAATTCAAGAAGATATGGAGGAAATGGATGCTGATGATGTGGAAGAAATGGATCTACAATGGCAAATGGCCATGACTACCATGAGAGCCAAGAAATTCTTTAGAAAAGGCTGAAAGCTAAGCTTAAATGAAAATACAAAACTTGGATATGATAAATCCAAGGTGAAATGCTTCAACTGTGGCATGGTTGGCCACTTCTCCAAAGAATGATATGCCCCTAAGAGAAACAATTATCAAAGGAACTCTCAAGGATAGTCATCCTCACAGCCTAACTCAAGCTTTCACTCTAATAACCAATAGCAGCAGTATCATCATTCTCATCAACAACAATCATATCAAAATCCACCCCAACTAACAAATCAAGCTCATGAAGGCAGTTAGTCTTCTGCCAGTGCTCTCGTGATAAGGCAATATGGAGTATGTGACTAGAACCTATATGTAGAGGAAGTCAAGCCTCAATTTCAAAATCATGCCCTTATGGCCACATCAATGATGGTCTATCTCCAATGCTTACTGAGGTAAAATCTAACCTTTGTAGTGAAAAATGTATTAATGAATTGCAAGGTTATAGGGAGCATAACCATAAATTGGAAGATAAATTCAAGAAGAAAAGGTAAAGTCAGAGATGATGAAGAGAGAAATAAAAGGCTTTGAAATCAAAATCAAATCTCTTATCTCTAACATAGAAAACTTACATGGTGAAAAGTACACTCTTGCAGCTGAGAATGAGCTCCTTACCGAAAAGTTAGCTTAATCTAAGGCTAAACATTCACTGACTGAAGTGAAACTTGAAAAGTTTCAAATGTCTTCAGTCAAGCTGCAAGAGATACTTGATTCTCAAAAGGATCCAAAGGACATGTCGGGGATTGGGTATAATTAATGTCCTCCACCGTACAATGACAACTACACTGTCATGCCTGAATCTATCTCACTCAATGAAGAAATTGAAACTAAAACTATGGAACCTAAATCTATAGTAAAACAACTGACCAATCCTCAAAACAAACCTGATGTTTATATTGAAACCAATGTGGATAAAATCAAGTTAGGTCACCCAATCAAAATCAAAGAGTGTTCAGACAAGACAGTGAGTGTCATGAAACCCTCAAGCCCTGTAAAAGCAATTGTCCCTTTTATAAAATTCATACCCTATGTTTTACAAGGTAAGAAGAAATATGTGAAGTCAGTGAAACCCACTACTGAGAGCAGTTCTGATAATGAGATCATATCTCCAAAAATTCAAGCAAATCAGAAAAGGTTTCATTACAAAAGAAACAAACAGGATCACTGAGTTCAACACATAAAACATTATCAGACCCTCAGTCTTCAAGATTAAGGCAAGGAGTTGGGTTTGATATCTACAACAAGGAACATGTTGACCAGTTTGAGAAAGAGGTAAGAAATGGGTTGAAGAAACATAAACAACCCAGAAAATCAAAAAAAAGGTAGTGTTGTGAAGCAAACTACAAAAAGGGCTGATTCTGATTCATCCCCTAAAGAAAAGAAAGTGACTCAGCAAAAGAAATATCAGCTGAGTCACACAAGGAAAAATCTCATTCAAGAAACAAATAAATGTATTATGACATTTGTGAAATGTTCAATCACAAGACAGATGAATGCTTTTTTAATCAATATTACTCTATCTGTGATATGAACAATCACTCCACCAGAAACTATTATTTCAACAAGTATTGTTCAATTTGTGACATGAACAATCATAATACATCTGATTGTTACTTGAATCAGAAGGGTTTGAGAATTTCCTAACACAAGCCCATCTAAAAAACATCCACTGTGACACGTTCTGTTAGACCTCATTTTCACAATACTCAATCTAGGACATCTAGATCAACAAATGATAGGAATAATTTGATGGAATTTTGGAAGGGTCAAAGAAAACATCTCATAATAAAACACAAAATTGACCTTCAAAAAAAACCTACTTTTGATAATGAAAAACTGGCTAAGTTTCTACAAAGAAACAAATACCAACGATTTCATTACTTATCTGAATCTTTAGTAGATGTTGATGAGATGACTCAACCCAGTCATTACCAAAAATCTCCTAGGACACCTCCATCTAAACCATAATTTAGAGGGAAATACCAAGAAGTCACCATCATGAATAGGAACGGGAAACCCAAGACCATCATGGCTTGAGTTTCTTATTCTATTTAGTTCTTTTTGCTTGAAGGTTCATCCACACAGGTCCAATAGCTTATGGTACGTGGACAGTGGATGCTCCCGACACATGACTGGAGATCGTTCCCTCCTTCGTGACTTCAAGCATGTACAAGGAACTACTATAGCATTTGGTGGAGATTCACAAGGTGGTAGAATTACAGGTGAATGATCTGTGACAAATGGGATGTTGAGCTTTGATAGAGTGAACTACTGTGAACAGCTAAATTTCAGTCTGCTAAGCATGTCTCGGATCAATAAACTCCCCCTTGGACCTAGTTTATCCTATTGTCTGGCATGCTTTTCTCCAAGTTCTTTTGTCTCTCTTTTGTTGTTGCTCTAGTGCTTTTCTCCAAGTTCTTCTGTCTCACTTTCGTTGTTGCTCTCGCGGCATGCAATTGCTCCAATATTGAAACCAAACCAGGCTAAATTTATCAAACTGCAGATCCACCCAAAGCTTAGATTCAACTTCACGATCATCACCTTCTTCTACGATCTTTAGTACTTCTTCAGCAAGCTTTTGGCTTTGTTGTGGATCAATCTACTTTTCATAAGCTTAGGAGATCTTCCTTTGAAGCCAATACATTTAGCCTATCTTCTAACATTCTTCACATGCTCTTGAAACTTCTTGTACTTCTCTTCTCTGGTGACTCCTGTGTGTATCTCGAATGCAAAGCAGAGTCGTATACTATGTTGGAACCGTAGAGCTTGTACAATATCTTACGTGTCATAGAACAGTGGCCACTAGTATAAGGTGTAAACATTATCAACACACAAGTCAGTAAGCCATATTAGGTCAAATACCCTGATAGTTTATATCTTTTCATCTCGGTTCAAAACTATGACCATTTCACCCGTCCTCCGATCATAATACCACCATTTGAAGTATGGAGTGAAGTGCTGAGGCATCTTCCGTAAGGGAATCTTAGACATTGTGCATGGGGGACTCCACTTCAATACTACTTTAGGCCTTCCTAATACAGGATCAACTTCAGAATTATGAGTGTACCTCTTAGGTTGTTGAGGTCTGAAGTTTACCCATCTGGAGTGGTATTCTTTCTTCAATGCTGCCTCAAACCATCTTGACATCTTTCTCGTGTTGGCATACAACAGATCTAAGCAAGCTAGTCGGTTGAGCTCAAAACCAGGAGGAGTCTTCAAATCATATGGATATCTAAACTATTTAATCCCTTTCTCCCTTTTAACAGCATAGACTTCCAAGTCTTCAATATATGCCCATGCTATAATCTTGCCTGACACTCTCTGATGTCTCTTGACTCTGTAAAGTTTGGTGTAGGCATTTTGCATTGGGGGTGAGCATTGGGCTTTCATTTCAGCAAAATAACCAGCCCATTCAGCCTTCTTAGTATCAACATTAGCATCCTAAGCTTGGGCTTTACTTTCATCTTTCTCCATCTCCTCCAGCTTATCAAAGTATCACTGCCAAAAGTTTCACCCAATTTGGGGATAAAATTTCCCTCAGGGTTAGTGTACTCATGATAGTGATCAGCTCTGACATCTTCAATCTCTATTTCATCCACATCCTGTAGCTCCTCATCACTTAGGACATCAACTTTCAAAGCATTTTTGACAATTTCATTTGGATTTAATCGAGAACTCCTCTTTCATAGAAAACATTCATTGGATTTCTTAAATCATTTGGCAGTCCTGTCTCAATTTTAAACACCTGAGACTATTTGGGAAAGTTTTCATCCAAGTCTGATGAAGGATTCTTTGTAGGTTATTCTTTTGTTTCAAAGGCTTAAAGAGTGTTTAATCCTAGATTAAACATTATTCATGAATTAACAAATGTTCAATTCAAGGAACATTCGTTTCCCAAATCTACAAATGGTCCCGACTGGTTGTTTGATATTCACACGTTTACAAAATCATTTGATCAATTCCTTTTGTCTGATGTAGGAAAACTACATTCAAGTGATACTTCGTCAGCTGTAGAAAGAAGAGATGATTTTCCATTGATTCCTCCTACTTTGATGAATGCATGAATGAAGATGTTCCTCTTCAAGCTGATCTCATCAGACAACCATCACAAAACCTTAGTGTTTCTTCTGAAGGAGCTCCAAGCCTGATACCATCTCACTCAAATGATCTGTCAAATGAGATCAGAAATCAAAAATAGGCTACTCCTTAAGTTGAAACACAAAGGACATCAAATGATGTAAGCAATCACAGTGCTGCTCAAGCTGAAGAAGGAACTGAAACAGAGTCTGACAATCTTCATAATTCTCCAACAGTACCAGATAAATATGCCTCTAACCATAATGAACTAAATGTCTCCAATCATGATGTAACGATTGCTAGTGACTCCATTCCAACCATAAGAATACACATGAATCATCCAGTTGAAACCATTATTGGTGATCTTAATGAGAGGGTGACAAGAAGCGAATGCAGTATTGCAAACATCTGTTTGTTCTCATGCTTTCTGTGTCAAACAGTACCCAAGAACATCAAAGAGGCCCTTCAAGACAATAGCTGGATTGAAGCAATGCAGGAAGATTTGCTCCAATTCAAGAAGCAAGAAGTATGGCAACTGGTAGATCTTCCCGAAGGACAATACCCTATCGGCACCAGATAGCTATACCGAAGCAAGACTGATGATAGAGGGATCGTCATCAGAAACAAGGCAAGACTAGTGGCATAGGGATACACTCAAGAAGAAGGATCGACTATGACGAAGTGTTTGTAGCTGCTACCATACTAGAAGCAATAAGAATCTTTCTAGCATATTCTGCATCCAAGAAATTTACTGTTTATTAATTGGATGTAAAGTGTGCCTTTCTGTATGGAAAGATTGCTGACGAGGTCAATGTGAGTCAACCACCTGGCTTTGAAGATCCAGATTTCCCTCACAGAGTTTACAAGCATGACAAAGCTCTGTATGGTCTTCGTCAAGCCCCAAGAAAGTGGTGTGAGACACTATCATCCTTTTTTCTTGAACATGGATATGATAGAGGAAAGATTGATCAGACTCTCTTCAGAAGAATAAGAGGAAAAGATATGCTGTTACTCCAGATCTATGTGGATGACATTATATTTGGCTCTACAAACAAGGAACTATGCAAAGAATTTGAAGACCTTATGCACTCAAAATTTCAAATGAGTGCTATGTGGGAACTCACCTTCTTTCTAGGGGTGCAAGTCCAACAGACAGCAGATGGAATCTTCATCAATCAATCAAAATATGTTGAAACCATGATGAAGAAATTCCACTTTGCTAACTGTCAGTCTATCAGAACTCCTATGGATACAAAAGTTAAGATTGGACCTAATCCTGAAGGCAAACCAGTGGATCAGACTCACTATTGATCAATGATCGGTTCACTTATGTATCTAACAGCCAGTAGGCCTGACATTATGTTTCGTGTTTGTGTGTGCCAGATATCAAGTTGATCCAAAAGAATCACATGTGAATGCAGTGAAGAGGATATTTAGATATCTGAAGGGCAAACCAGCTCTTGGGTTATGGTATCCAAAGGAAGGAGAATTTAATCTCTATGCCTTCATAGATAGTGATTATGGAGGATGCAACTTCAACAGAAAATTCACCTCTGGCGGTTGTCAATTTCTTGGTCCCAGACTAGTATCTTGGCAATGCAAGAAGCAGACAAATGTATATGTGTCCACAACAGAAGCTGAGTATATTGCATCATCATCTTGTTGCTCTAAAGTACTCTGGATTCAAAACCAGGTGCATGATTATGGTTTTAACTTCTTGCACATGCCAATTTACATTGACAACACAACAGTTGTTTCTAGTTCAGCACTAAAAAACAAAACATATTGAAATTAGATATCACTTTTTGAGAGATTATGCTGAAAAGGGATTAATCAAATTCATTCAAGTACCAACTAAAAATCAACTAGCTGATTTATTTACCAAGGCATTTGAACCCAGTAGGTTTAAATTCATGGTTCAGTCAATTGGCATGATTAACCTTGAGTAAAACCATGAAAACATCAAAAAAATTAAAAACATCAGAAAACCACAAAAGAAATCAATTTTGATGAAGAAAAGAATCTTTGGGAAATGATATAATTACAATAATTATATCATTCACTGTGCTTAATTTAAAAAAATTACAAGACTATCATGACTTACCAGATATGTTAGTAGGCTCAACTTGGAAGAGAAGATACATGCAGTGATGAATTAAAATCTTATTTAATAGTGAAACACTCATCACAAAGTATAGGTATGTATTGGCTTGTCTGAGTGCATGTGTTTGTAGTAACCTAAACACACCAGGTAATGATACCTTATGAATCTCTTTCACCTACAATAGTTTCATTCTTTGTTTTGCTGAGCAAAGACCTGATGAAACATGCACATAGTGTAGATGTCCTCATCCAAAAGATTCCCAATGAGGAAACATCCAAATTGGATGAATCTACAAAAGCAATACATTCCAAGTGAATAACAAAAGAATCCTATCATGGATCACCTTCCAAAGTGAAGTGAAAAGAATCCCAATAAGGATCATCATGAAATATCAAAGTAAAAGAATCCCAATGAGGATTAGTGAAAATGAGTTCTCATAACTCAAGTAACTCGTAAGAAAAGTTGTGACAAAGTTCTAACCATGCATTGTATAAGGATGGTTGATCATTCCATGCTTGTGTGGTGAGGTACACATTTAATAATTAAATCAACAAAAAAATGATAAAAATCATTGCATCAAAATATCACCTGGTATGAGTTTTAGAGGACAAACATACCTTCATCATCAAGTTCATAAACATGTCCATTAATCATAAAGGATGCACATGTGTAATGTAAGACTGATATGATCCCAATAAAAGATATAACTCTCTTCATTATTAATAATCATAATAAAATTCAAAAAGTTTTTAAATCTTTAAAGTTTCTATGGAAATGTGGATATAAACTTTAACGGAAGTAATTAAAATTTTTGAGTAAGTCCATATTTTTGTTTGCTAGCTTAACTTACTTTCAAAACAAAACAAAAGAATTTCGGTGTTGTTGCAAAAGGTTATACCATTGTATCTCAGCTAATGTAGATTCTTGGAAGCATGAGAAGTCCAAGATAAGTCAAAATTAGGAAACTTGTATCACTTGTAACATACAAGTCAATCCAAGAAAGAATTGACAATTTTAACAGTCAACTTCAATAGAAAAATCAATCAAGGACAGTAATTCATAATATGAAAAACCAATTCAGACACATTAACTTTGATTAAGCTCAAAGCTAATGCAGGTAAGTGCATTGGTTAATGCGGGTGAAGGTAACCCATGCATATAACCAATGCGAGTGTCTCTTTAGTTCAAAGTGAAGAAGTAAATGTGGATTTTATTCTACCGCATTGGCTATAGTGAGGAAATGCTGAGTAAATTTGCTCAACCGCATTTGTTACAGTAGACAAATCCTGGTGAACTTCGTTCGTTCACCTTTTCTACAATGAGCAAAGCTGAACAAGTTTTGTGAACCGCATTTACTATAGTAGACAAATGCTGATGATGAACATCACTCTTTCGCATTTTGCTACAGTGCAATGCTGAACAAGTGTTGTCAACCGCATTTGGTGTAGTTACACAAATGCTGATTGACTTTGTTCTTTTGCATTTGTCACAGTGCACAAATGCGGACAAGATTAAACTAAAGTAATAACACTACCACATTTGCTACAGTGTGTTAATGCAGATGAATAAAATCACAACTTATTCTCCGCATTTGCTACAGTTCCCAAATGCCGATGAACTTTGTACTTCCACATTTGTCACAGTACACAAATGCGGATGTCAAAGTCTACAGTGTGTAAATACGGATGTCATAAAATCACAAGTTCAACACTTTCGCATTTACAACAGTGAACAAATGCAGGTAGTCAAAGTCCAAATTTTTGTCTTCCGCATTTGCTACAGTTAACAAATGTGGATGACCAAAAGACATAAAAATTTACACTTCCGCATTTGCTATAGTGGTGACCGCATTTGCTCTTAAACTTGTAAAATCTTGTAAAAGTCATTATTTGACTATTTAAAGGAATTTAAACAAGTCATTTAATACTATTCAAATTTGAGAGACTTCATAGTGAGACGAGCGCAAATACATAGTACACCACTTCGATCATCTTCATCATAAAAAACCAAAGATTTTTTTGTGATTCTACTCAAACTTTCTTGATTGATTCTGAACTACAGTTGCATCGAAACAAGGTGAAATTTCTAGAAAGTTTCATCAAGACCCAACTTTCGGACTGTTAAACCTAAATCAAACAAAGAACCAAATGATAATGAAGGACACAAAAATTTAATTTGATGTAATATAATGCACCTTTTTGACTTCAATGAATATGCAAACAAATATAAATTTTACTCATCATGAAAACCTTTATACTCATGTTTGGTGCAAGAACAGAGCATGATGAAAAATGAAAAATTGTAACAAATTAATGAAATAACATCTAATAAATGGTTCAAAATACAAACTATGATTGTTGAACAACAAATTCACCATTTGATGTGACAATAATGATAAAGTAATGTCAAAAGTTCATCTTTGACCATTTCATGTCAAAATGATAAATGATACACAGGAGTTCTCATTAAAACTGACACACATGTCTTTTATGCAGATTATATGGAAAATCTTTCATGGAGCAAGCTCCGCAATGTCAACGGTTATTTAAACCCTCATGTGCCAGAAGCTGAGGGACTTAGAGATATTATCAGATTCATCTCAACAACAAGGGTAGCTTATGCTATCACTGTTAGACCCACCATCTATGAGAACCTCCTTAGGTCTTTCTAGAATTCAACTGAGCTAATTAAAGCAGATGGTGTTAGAACTCTAGCTGGAAGAATTGGCAATGATCACACTCTGAGCATCTCTAAAGATTCTATTAGAAGATGCTTGCATTTTGGTGATGATGCTAACGCACCTCTAGAGCTGGATGATGATGAAATAACCACATTATTTGCTGAGATTAGTTATGAAGGAGGATTTGAAGCTAAACAAATTGTTAAAGGATTGGTTGATCTGCCTTGGAGATTTCTAATCCATATGTTTCAGCACTACTTATCCAAGAGAAAAATAGGATGGAATGATATTCCAATCACCACTTCCTCAGCAATCTGTGCTCTCTGCACAAACATGCCATTCAATATGTTTGCCTATGTTATTAATGGCCCGACTTCAAACATACAAGAGGGGAGAAGATACAAGTTCATTATGTATCCAAGATTCATTCAGTGCCTGATAAATGAAGCATTTCCAGATATTGCTACTGAGGGACCAGTGCTTGATATTCCTATTATGATGCAAGATCATACAAGTACATTAAGAAGATGGATCCCAAAAACATTTATAGTGGTGCTCACTCGCCTCTTCTTTCTTGGATGATTCAACTGATAAATCAAGAAGATCAAGGACAAGAACAGGCTGCTGATGAGCAAGCTGCATAACCTCACCACCACCATCACCACAACCAACACCACAACCAACACAACAACCAACACCATAACCACCACCACCACCATCACCACAACCAACACAACAACCAATACCACAACCAATACCACAAGCAACACCACAACCAACACCACAACCAACATCGTAACCAACACCAAAACCAACACCACAAAGAACACCACAACAACCCCACAACATCACTTATATCATCACCTCATCAATCACCAATATCACCACCTCATCACTCACCAACATCACCACACCAACCATTGCCACCCATAATAACCTAACTGAATTTGGAGACTCAACTAGCACTTCTAAAGCATCCAAATCAACTTTAGATGAGGGGATCAACATGCTCAAATGCCTGTAAAGAGAGCAACTTCTGAGACTGCTCCCTCAGAGAGATTTGCTGAATCTAGTATAAACAGGCTTGATGAAAAGGATGAGTTGATATCTGAGCTCCTATAAAGGTGGAAAGGATGGAAAGAATACTAAATAGGAGAGCTAGAATCATTGATGATAGGATTCTAGAGCTTGATGAAAAGGAGCATGAATTAAAAGAACTAAAAGAAAATATGAAGCTGAAAAGAAAGAGAAAGAGAAGAGAAAAAGATTGGATACTTGAAAGCAGCCCTGAACCATTCTAGAGAAGAAGAGTGGCCATGTTGACAGTCATACTATTCAAACTATAGCTATGGAAGAGCAAGAGAACATTATTAAAGAATAAACAGAGATAATCTCAAATCTCCAAAGTCAAATTGATAGCCAAATTAAAAGAATCACAGAACTTGAGATGTTGATTAAAATACAAAGATGTGATGATGTTGAAGAAAATAAAAAGGATGATGAAAAAGAAGAAGATGCTAGCAAAGCAAAGAATGAAGAATCAAGTCTAGAGATTGCGGTTTATTTTGGGCAATCAAAGGCTACTCAAACTAAGAAAGCTGAATTCGAAGAATTACTCAGTGTTTTGGATAGCTTTACTTCTGAAGAATTCACAATAGATGAAGATTTTTGGGATTTTGTTGTAGACTAGAGGACCAACTCTGAACCTATTGTAGTCATTCCTTAATCTCCAGTTCTTTTGGAGAAAGATTTAAGTATGCAGATTATACCTACTGTGACACTGTCTGAGGAACAAAAAGAAATGATAAGAGAATTTTGTGAAAAAGAAAAGGAAAAGAATGAAAAAGAAACAAAAAGGAGGAAATAGAAATTGATGATCAAGAATAAACCAAGGCCGAAAAATTGCTTGAAGAGATGGAAAAGGCTGAAATTTCAAGTCCACAACTTCAAACATACTCCAGAAAGAGAAAATATCTAGCTGAAAAGGCTAAGGGAAAAAGACCAATGGTTGAAGAAGAGAGTGTAAAGAAAAATAAGAAAGATGATTCCAGAAGCTTGCCAGCTATAGCTCAATTTCTTGAAGAACATGAGCAAGCCGAAACTCAATTAAAGAAACAAGCTCTTACTATTGATCTGGAAGAAGGAGGGATAGCTGGAGGTTATGATGCTGTAAAGGATGTTCATATGGATAGTCCTATGAAAACAGAATAACCAGTAGAGGAAATAGTGTTAAAAGCTCAAACTGATGACCTGATGATAAAAGCAATGTTTTGATCAATCACGAGTATGATCCTGATTTAGTCTTGGTATGACGTATGGTGGAATGAAGGAAGAAGAAGAAAAGGTCAATAAACTGCTAGATCCAACCTTTTAAACTGAGTATGAAAGATCATTCACCAGAAAGGTTCCTATGCCAAAATTGTCTGCTATAAAGAAATCAACCTCAACACCTAAACCACTATTTCCTTATCATTATAGCATGTGAGATAAGGAAATGAAGGGTTATCTCTCAAGCCAAGGCTTCACAAGAAGGAAGCTTGGAAATATGAAAACAAACTCATTAAGGGCTGCAACTCTCCAAATGATTAACGAAAAGAAAGATAGACTCAAGCAGTTGGAAGAAGAAATCATAAGCAAAAAGCCAAGATCAGAGTAACTACTCAAGACATACTGCTAAAACAAACAGATCAAAAATTGTTGGCTCCTATACTCCACAAATACCCTGAATGGTTTGGAGAACCCTCACAATTAAAACTACAAGAAGGGTTAACTACTGTTGAGTTAATTAGAGGGGTGTCTACTCCCAAAGGCAAAGTTTATCAGAAAATAATTGCATGGAAGTATGACAGCATGTGAAATATGTTTATGGTGAAAAGGATCTCTGGGCTAGTCCAATTCTTTACAGAGTACTCAGCTCTTGTAAATGCCCTGGAGATCCATGACTTAAAAGAACTAGCTCAACTAGAACTGATCAATCACTCAGCTATGTTCAGGGGATATGAATTTGAAAACATACTCAAAATGTTCAGAAGGACTGAAAATTTCAATTTATTAAAGACAATATGCATGAGAAAATTTAAGTCTTTTATTAATCTCCTTGAGAAGAAGAAGAAAATGCAAGCAGAAGAAGTTGTTTTTCCTAAGTTGAAGGTGAAACCAATAGAATCTTTAAAGAGAAAAATGGTGTCTGGTACTCATTCCTCCACACCATCTCAAATGTGTACTATGATGAAAAAACTTATGAGATGGTGATGGAAAGAAAGTGGGGAGGAAAGGAGGGTGCTGAAATACGACTATTTAGTGGATATGAAGTAAGATTGCTTGATGAATCCTACATTCACTATATATATACCTGACACTTCAGGGAAATAAACAATAAACTGGGTGAACAAGATATGCACTTCTTCCTAATGTGCATCAAGTTGCTAAAATTGGCTTATGATCGTATAAGTACCAAAAGAGACAAAAGAAAGAAAAAGAAGACACCATTGCAACTTGGGAACATTGTCAAACTTGAGGTAGATATGGGTGGAAGCTTACTGATTCACAGAGATGGTCTCTCTACTATTTCTATTTGGGAACCTATTTCTCTGAAGAAGTTACCAATAGAAGCCATCTACAATATGGGTAAAATGAAGATACATGTGCTAAGTAGGGACATAATGTTAGAAGCATTAGATTTTGTCAACATGATTAAAGCCATTCTGAATCCAACTAAAGCTGCATTTTTACTACCTCCACAAGACCCAACAGAATCCTCACAACATCAATCACCTCCCAAACATGGAAGAAAATAGGCTGTATAATCCTTAGGGGGAGTATTGTTGCACCCTGAAAGGATCATACATGCCAATTCAATGGCTGATTTGATCATTGCTTTGCTGGAATCCCACAAGTCCAAGAAGAAATGTGGATGAAGACATAAAACAAATACGCATAAGAATTTGTTCTTCCATATTGACAAATGCGGAACACCAAGTATTAATGCGGACAAGACTTTGCTCATCCATATTTGACAAATGTGGATGACTGAACAAATGCACAGAAGTATTTTTTTTTCATCCACATTAACCAATACGGATGACCAACATACTAATGTAGATGATCAAGTGAAGAAATGCTGATCAAGTCAACTCATCCGCATTTGTCAATGCGGATGAACAAGCAAAGATGCGGATCAAGACATAGACTAGTTCTGATGTAATAGGTCAGAGGTAGTTTAGTCATTTAGTAAAAGGCATATGGTCTGCCTATAAATAGAATAGATAACCTCGTACATGCGGTGGTGGCTGATAGACATAAAGAATTTTTGTTGCCATTTATTCTCTGTAATCAATAACTTCCATATATACAATACAAAAGCATTTATGAGTATAATTCTTGCATTGAATGTTCTTTGATTGTTTGTTTTTGCCATTCAATCATTGACTTGATTACCATATTCGATTCACAATAAGAATCTCAATCTTACTTACCCATTCATATTTATAGGTATGCAGTTTTCATTCGTACGACTAAAGCATTATCATGGTTCCATCGTGCGACTGACTCATGCGATTGATTCATACGCACGACTGAAGGTTTAGTCGTGCGACTGAGTCAATCTTATGTCTCAATCTTACATCTGATCTAGTCTTCTGGTTCAGTCGTGTGACTGGTCCATAAGCATGATACATTCATGCATATGGTCCATAAGTATGGTCCATTAGCATGCATAATCACCTGAGTAGGTTGAACACATTACTTAATCATTATTGACTAAGAACTATGTACAACAACCTCAAACCTATATAAGAAGTTCATACATATGAATCAAAGATAAAAAAACATCAAAGCATATATCATACTTCATTACATCATTACATTACTCATATGTAAGACATGAAAGACTTTTACATTTAAGCACATAAACTAGGAACACATGTACCAACAACGTCAACCATGGCAACTCAACCCATTGTCTGCTCCACTGAGGATGCTAGTGAGTAGAGAAAATCCAACAGCCAAGAACCTAAAGCTGGTGATGGGAGAGAGGACTGTGCTCTAATAATCTCATCCTCTAATGATTCTTCTAATGAGATAAGGGGAATTTGAGACTAAAGGTGCAAAAACTATCCAAAACATGCACCTATTTAGTCTCCAAGGTCGGTCATCTTGAATCTCAAGTGACTACCTTGCATAACAAAGTCAATGATCAGTTACTTGAGATTTCTTATCTTAAGGAAAAACTAGCTGGGAGACCTTTAAAAGGAGCTCAACCAAGAACACGAGAACCTGTGGATGTGATTGACCTAACTCCTAGCTCACCTATGCAAGAGGGGGATGCTACCAAAAAGGGGAGAAAGACATTACAATCACAGAATCTGGGAGTTTTTCAAAGAGTATGGACATTGAGGACTCACCATCCTTACTTGCAATTGTCATACTCAACAACTTCCTCAAGTTCACATTGATATGGACTCCATAGACTCCTACATACAGAGTCTGTTTAAAGATGGAATACCAAGGGCTATGACACCTCTACCAACTTCAAATCACATCATTGTGTGGAGGTATGATGAAAGCAGAAGAGCCCTCATCATTTTTAGAGTTCAAGGACAGTAAAAGGTCTTCAATTTCTGACCTTGAACTTCTATGAATGTCTGGATCTAGTCAACATGCCACTTGTCAATCAAAGCCAATCAAGACAAGCTGACAAGTTGCTCAAAGAATCCAAGACAGGATAACTGCAGAGTTTAGCTTTCGAAGGAGACTAAGGCAATCAGACAATGTCATCGGTCAATTGGTTGTTAAGGCAGACCCTATGATTAGTTTCATAGGGGAAAACTTGACTAAAGGCTTAGTGGTAGAAACTAAGAGCCCTCTCTCATCATCACCAACTACTAAAGAGATTCACACCCTTTTTTTGACACTGCTGGTGAAGGTGCATCTCAACCTCTTTCTGGCTAGAGCTTGGAGGCTACACCAGGCAATACCGGCCAAAGCTCTCTCCACCCTGAGTCATAAAGGTCTGTGAGTGACAAAGGGAAATGAAAGATGACTTCTAAGGAGATTGAGGAGGAGGAGATAGGGAGGAAAAGGAAGCAAAGGGGAGAAAGTTCCTCTAATGGGTCTGCGAGACTCATGGAAACTGCTATCAGGGCTGCCCCCACACCAAACACTCAGGATGATAAGTTAAGGGCAGTCAGGATAAACTACTTGGAGATCTGGAACTATGACATGATAATTTAATTTCTGTCCCCTTAGAGGAATTGAATGAATGGGTTGACATGGAAGTGT
The DNA here is from genome assembly GCA_025506515.1 of Flaveria trinervia. NCBI lineage: Eukaryota > Viridiplantae > Streptophyta > Magnoliopsida > Asterales > Asteraceae > Flaveria > Flaveria trinervia. Next base: position 55,898,270 of record CM046448.1, on the reverse strand, counting down.
CAAAGGAGAGAAAGGAGGGAGAAGATGCAGAGCTACTGATTCAAATCAAAGAAGAGAGAAGAAGAAAAAGATTATACAAGCATATGCCTACTCTCTCCCTAGTTCAAGAAACTCCTGAACATGAGGATGTGGTTAAACAAGAACCTCAGGTAGACAAAGAAGAAGACATCAAAGTGATCAACTACTTGATTGCCACATGCCTCTATTAGGAAGATGCACTTCCTCCCTTATCCTATGACTATATTGAGTTTGATTACTTCAAATAACATGAACTTGAGATTGTCAAGTAAAGAAAGATCACCATAAGGAAGCTAAGGGAAGAAGCTGCAAAGTTAAGAGCCATCATCCCAAAGAGTTCGAAGAAAACTGAAAACACGTAGAGGATGATGGGCTTCTTCAAACCGTATCGATTCTCCAAAAGGAGACTCAGCCCTATGTCTCTATCCACTATGGATGAGCATATCAGGGTAATAAAGCAGCAGATCAAGTGTGGTGAGCTAATGGACTTACACTCCCCTCCAAGTCAAGCTCCACCTCAAGTGGAGGTTAAGGTTAAACAACTTGAGACAACACAACCTGAACCTCCTGCTAAGACTCAGCAAGCTTTATATTCTGATCTACAGCAGGGTCAGACTCCCTCTCCTTCTGAACCTGTGAGAGAGGAAGACCCAACTAAGAAGGACAAGAACAGGCTGCTGATGAGCAAGCTGCATAACCTCACCACCACCATCACCACAACCAACACCACAACCACACAACAACCAACACCATAACCACCACCACCACAACCAACACAACAACCAATACCACAACCAATACCACAAGCAACACCACAACCAACACCACAACCAACATCGTAACCAACACCAAAACCAACACCACAAAGAACACCACAAACAACCCCACAACCATCACTTATATCATCACCTCATCAATCACCAATATCTCCACCTCATCACTCACCAACATCACCACACCAACCATTGCCCACCCATAATAACCTAACTGAATTTGGAGACTCAACTAGCACTTCTAAAGCATCCAAATCAACTTTAGATGAGGAGGATCAACATGCTCAAATGCCTGTAAAGAGAGCAACTTCTGAGACTGCTCCCTCAGAGAGATTTGCTGAATCTAGTATAAACAGGCTTGATGAAAAGGATGAGTTGATATCTGAGCTCCTATAAAAGGTGGAAAGGATGGAAAGAATACTAAATAGGAGAGCTAGAATCATTGATGATAGGATTCTAGAGCTTGATGAAAAGGAGCATGAATTAAAAGAACTAAAAGAAAAATATGAAGCTGAAAAGAAAGAGAAAGAGAAAGAGAAAAAGATTGGATACTTGAAAGCAGCCCTGAACCATTCTAGAGAAGAAGTGAGTGGCCATGTTGACAGTCATACTATTCAAACTATAGCTATGGAAGAGCAAGAGAACATTATTAAAGAATAAACAGAGATAATCTCAAATCTCCAAAGTCAAATTGATAGCCAAATTAAAAGAATCACAGAACTTGAGATGTTGATTAAAATACAAAGATGTGATGATGTTGAAGAAAATAAAAAGGATGATGAAAAAGAAGAAGATGCTAGCAAAGCAAAGAATGAAGAATCAAGTCTAGAGATTGCGGTTTATTTTGGGCAATCAAAGGCTACTCAAACTAAAAAGCTGAATTCGAAGAATTACTCAGTGTTTTGGATAGCTTTACTTCTGAAGAATTCACAATAGATGAAGATTTTTGGGATTTTGTTGTAGACTAGAGGACCAACTCTGAACCTATTGTAGTCATTCCTTAATCTCCAGTTCTTTTGGAGAAAGATTTAAGTATGCAGATTATACCTACTGTGACACTGTCTGAGGAACAAAAAGAAATGATAAGAGAATTTTGTGAAAAAGAAAAGGAAAAGAATGAAAAAGAAACAAAAGGAGGAAATAGAAATTGATGATCAAGAATAAACCAAGGCCGAAAAATTGCTTGAAGAGATGGAAAAGGCTGAAATTTCAAGTCCACAACTTCAAACATACTCCAGAAAGAGAAAATATCTAGCTGAAAAGGCTAAGGGAAAAAGACCAATGGTTGAAGAAGAGAGTGTAAAGAAAAATAAGAAAGATGATTCCAGAAGCTTGCCAGCTATAGCTCAATTTCTTGAAGAACATGAGCAAGCCGAAACTCAATTAAAGAAACAAGCTCTTACTATTGATCTGGAAGAAGGAGGGATAGCTGGAGGTTATGATGCTGTAAAGGATGTTCATATGGATAGTCCTATGAAAACAGAATAACCAGTAGAGGAAATAGTGTTAAAAGCTCAAACTGATGACCTGATGATAAAAGCAATGTTTTTGATCAATCACGAGTATGATCCTGATTTAGTCTTTGGTATGACGTATGGTGGAATGAAGGAAGAAGAAGAAAAGGTCAATAAACTGCTAGATCCAACCTTTTAAACTGAGTATGAAAGATCATTCACCAGAAAGGTTCCTATGCCAAAATTGTCTGCTATAAAGAAATCAACCTCAACACCTAAACCACTATTTCCTTATCATTATAGCATGTGAGATAAGGAAATGAAGGGTTATCTCTCAAGCCAAGGCTTCACAAGAAGGAAGCTTGGAAATATGAAACAAACTCATTAAGGGCTGCAACTCTCCAAATGATTAACGAAAAGAAAGATAGACTCAAGCAGTTGGAAGAAGAAATCATAAGCAAAAAGCCAAGATCAAGAGTAACTACTCAAGACATACTGCTAAAACAAACAGATCAAAAATTGTTGGCTCCTATACTCCACAAATACCCTGAATGGTTTGGAGAACCCTCACAATTAAAACTACAAGAAGGGTTAACTACTGTTGAGTTAATTAGAGGGGTGTCTACTCCCAAAGGCAAAGTTTATCAGAAAATAATTGCATGGAAGTATGACAGCATGTGAAATATGTTTATGGTGAAAAGGATCTCTGGGCTAGTCCAATTCTTTACAGAGTACTCAGCTCTTGTAAATGCCCTGGAGATCCATGACTTAAAAGAACTAGCTCAACTAGAACTGATCAATCACTCAGCTATGTTCAGGGGATATGAATTTGAAAACATACTCAAAATGTTCAGAAGGACTGAAAATTTCAATTTATTAAAGACAATATGCATGAGAAAATTTAAGTCTTTTATTAATCTCCTTGAGAAGAAGAAGAAAATGCAAGCAGAAGAAGTTGTTTTTCCTAAGTTGAAGGTGAAACCAATAGAATCTTTAAAGAGAAAAATGGTGTCTGGTACTCATTCCTCCACACCCATCTCAAATGTGTACTATGATGAAAAAACTTATGAGATGGTGATGGAAAGAAAGTGGGGAGGAAAGGAGGGTGCTGAAATACGACTATTTAGTGGATATGAAGTAAGATTGCTTGATGAATCCTACATTCACTATATATATACCTGACACTTCAGGGAAATAAACAATAAACTGGGTGAACAAGATATGCACTTCTTCCTAATGTGCATCAAGTTGCTAAAATTGGCTTATGATCGTATAAGTACCAAAAGAGACAAAAGAAAGAAAAAGAAGACACCATTGCAACTTGGGAACATTGTCAAACTTGAGGTAGATATGGGTGGAAGCTTACTGATTCACAGAGATGGTCTCTCTACTATTTCTATTTGGGAACCTATTTCTCTGAAGAAGTTACCAATAGAAGCCATCTACAATATGGGTAAAATGAAGATACATGTGCTAAGTAGGGACATAATGTTAGAAGCATTAGATTTTGTCAACATGATTAAAGCCATTCTGAATCCAACTAAAGCTGCATTTTTACTACCTCCACAAGACCCAACAGAATCCTCACAACATCAATCACCTCCCAAACATGGAAGAAAATAGGCTGTATAATCCTTAGGGGGAGTATTGTTGCACCCTGAAAGGATCATACATGCCAATTCAATGGCTGATTTGATCATTGCTTTGCTGGAATCCCACAAGTCCAAGAAGAAATGTGGATGAAGACATAAAACAAATACGCATAAGAATTTGTTCTTCCATATTGACAAATGCGGAACACCAAGTATTAATGCGGACAAGACTTTGCTCATCCATATTTGACAAATGTGGATGACTGAACAAATGCACAGAAGTATTTTTTTTCATCCACATTAACCAATACGGATGACCAACATACTAATGTAGATGATCAAGTGAAGAAATGCTGATCAAGTCAACTCATCCGCATTTGTCAATGCGGATGAACAAGCAAAGATGCGGATCAAGACATAGACTAGTTCTGATGTAATAGGTCAGAGGTAGTTTAGTCATTTAGTAAAAGGCATATGGTCTGCCTATAAATAGAATAGATAACCTCGTACATGCGGTGGTGGCTGATAGACATAAAGAATTTTTGTTGCCATTTATTCTCTGTAATCAATAAACTTCCATATATACAATACAAAAGCATTTATGAGTATAATTCTTGCATTGAATGTTCTTTGATTGTTTGTTTTTGCCATTCAATCATTGACTTGATTACCATATTCGATTCACAATAAGAATCTCAATCTTACTTACCCATTCATATTTATAGGTATGCAGTTTTCATTCGTACGACTAAAGCATTATCATGGTTCCATCGTGCGACTGACTCATGCGATTGATTCATACGCACGACTGAAGGTTTAGTCGTGCGACTGAGTCAATCTTATGTCTCAATCTTACATCTGATCTAGTCTTCTGGTTCAGTCGTGTGACTGGTCCATAAGCATGATACATTCATGCATATGGTCCATAAGTATGGTCCATTAGCATGCATAATCACCTGAGTAGGTTGAACACATTACTTAATCATTATTGACTAAGAACTATGTACAACAACCTCAAACCTATATAAGAAGTTCATACATATGAATCAAAGATAAAAAACATCAAAGCATATATCATACTTCATTACATCATTACATTACTCATATGTAAGACATGAAAGACTTTTACATTTAAGCACATAAACTAGGAACACATGTACCCACAACGTCAACCATGGCAACTCAACCCATTGTCTGCTCCACTGAGGATGCTAGTGAGTAGAGAAAATCCAACAGCCAAGAACCTAAAGCTGGTGATGGGAGAGAGGACTGTGCTCTAATAATCTCATCCTCTAATGATTCTTCTAATGAGATAAGGGGAATTTGAGACTAAAGGTGCAAAAACTATCCAAAACATGCACCTATTTAGTCTCCAAGGTCGGTCATCTTGAATCTCAAGTGACTACCTTGCATAACAAGGTCAATGATCAGTTACTTGAGATTTCTTATCTTAAGGAAAAACTAGCTGGGAGACCTTTAAAAGGAGCTCAACCAAGAACACGAGAACCTGTGGATGTGATTGACCTAACTCCTAGCTCACCTATGCAAGAGGGGGATGCTACCAAAAAGGGGGAGAAAGACATTACAATCACAGAATCTGGGAGTTTTTCAAAGAGTATGGACATTGAGGACTCACCATCCTTACTTGCAATTGTCATACTCAACAACTTCCTCAAGTTCACATTGATATGGACTCCATAGAGTCCTACATACAGAGTATGTTTAAAGATGGAATACCAAGGGCTATGACACCTCTACCAACTTCAAATCACATCATTGTGTGGAGGTATGATGAAAGCAGAAGAGCCCTCATCATTTTTAGAGTTCAAGGACAGTAAAAGGTCTTCAATTTCTGACCTTGAACTTCTATGAATGTCTGGATCTAGTCAACATGCCACTTGTCAATCAAAGCCAATCAAGACAAGCTGACAAGGTTGCTCAAAGAATCCAAGACAGGATAACTGCAGAGTTTAGCTTTCGAAGGAGACTAAGGCAATCAGACAATGTCATCGGTCAATTGGTTGTTAAGGCAGACCCTATGATTAGTTTCATAGGGGAAAACTTGACTAAAGGATTAGTGGTAGAAACTAAGAGCCCTCTCTCATCATCACCAACTACTAAAGAGATTCACACCCTTTTTTTGACACCTGCTGGTGAAGGTGCATCTCAACCTCTTTCTGGCTAGAGCTTGGAGGCTACACCAGGCAATACCGGCCAAAGCTCTCTCCACCCTGAGTCATAAAGGTCTGTGAGTGACAAAGGGAAATGAAAGATGACTTCTAAGGAGATTGAGGAGGAGGAGATAGGGAGGAAAAGGAAGCAAAGGGGAGAAAGTTCCTCTAATGGGTCTGCGAGACTCATGGAAACTGCTATCAGGGCTGCCCCCACACCAAACACTCAGGATGATAAGTTAAGGGCAGTCAGGATAAACTACTTGGAGATCTGGAACTATGACATGATAATTTAATTTCTGTCCCCTTAGAGGAATTGAATGAATTGGTTGACATGGAAGTGTCAAAGGAGAGAAAGGAGGGAGAAGATGCAGAGCTACTGATTCAAATCAAAGAAGAGAGAAGAAAGAAAAGATTATACAAGAATATGCCTACTCTCTCCCTAGTTCAAGAAACTCCTGAACATGAGGATGTGGTTAAACAAGAACCTCAGGTAGACAAAGAAGAAGACATCAAAGTGATCAACTACTTGATTGCCACATGCCTCTATTAGGAAGATGCACTTCCTCCCTTATCCTATGACTATATTGAGTTTGATTACTTCAAATAACATGAACTTGAGATTGTCAAGTAAAGAAAGATCACCATAAGGAAGCTAAGGGAAGAAGCTGCAAAGTTAAGAGCCATCATCCCAAAGAGTTCGAAGAAAACTGAAAACACGTAGAGGATGATGGGCTTCTTCAAACCGTATCGATTCTCCAAAAGGAGACTCAGCCCTATGTCTCTATCCACTATGGATGAGCATATCAGGGTAATAAAGCAGCAGATCAAGTGTGGTGAGCTAATGGACTTACACTCCCCTCCAAGTCAAGCTCCACCTCAAGTGGAGGTTAAGGTTAAACAACTTGAGACAACACAACCTGAACCTCCTGCTAAGACTCAGCAAGCTTTATATTCTGATCTACAGCAGGGTCAGACTCCCTCTCCTTCTGAACCTGTGAGAGAGGAAGACCCAACTAAGAAAGACAAAGAACATCAATCAGGTGTTGCGGGCCAGTCTTCTCAGTTAAAAGGAACAAAAAGAAAGAAAAGGATGGCTTCAAAGCCAAAGCGAAAGAAGAAGAAAGAAGCATCCTTTTCTGAACCTCTGGATGAGTAAGAATATCCTGAGGATGTGCAGTCAGAGGATGCTGCATTAACTCCCATTCAAACAGATCCTCTAGAATCAGGAAGACCCATCTTGTCCTGGACATACACAACAAATCCAGAAAGATGACACGTCATTAGAGATCAAGGCATTGAGGATGTCTACACATTGCAGGACATGTTCAATATGCCTCTGCATGATCTATTTAACATGAGAAGACATTTTGAGCGTCTGAGTGATCCTGATCATCTCATGAAGAAAGGGATGGTCATCATCATAATGAGGACTGTTGAGATCTAATGTCTTCAAAGTGTTTTGGTAGCATCAGCCTAGGGGGAGTTTGTAAGGATTATATGTTAAGGCTGATGCAACTCAAACACTCAAAGTCTCCTGCATGCATGCACAAATACATTGATGAAGAATGCTTCGGAAGTTTCACACAAGGAACATAAATATTCTATATGTGAAATCTTCTAAAGCCAAGACCAATATCTTTCGAAGCCAAATATGAAGTCTTCCAAAGCTTCGGAGACAAAGTCTTTCGAAGCCAACACTTGATGACAGATTTCTTTCAAAGAATTTTAGTATACATGGTTTCTCTTATGTACTTTACATAAAGTTGGACCCCTTTCCGCTGCAACTTTGTAAAGTCACCAACTTGCATGAGTTAGTGAAAAGGTCTATGCTTTTAGTAACTGTACATTGAGGTCTTGAGTATGTAACTTTCTACTTCATGTACTTTATCCTTTTTGTAATATATTAGGATGTGAGCTATGGCATGTCATAGTCACAAGTCAAAAGGCGTCTGCCTTTTGACTCTACAATTGATTTTGTTTATGTCTAGTCAATTGTATCCTACTAGCCTTCAAAGTATGGCCGGTTGTAGGATGTAGTATATGTATCTCAAGTACTTGTAGCTTTCCTTTATGCTTTGTAACACTTGTAGTAGAACTTGAGAAGGCAATATACTGCAATCTTGAAAACCATCCCCTTGTGTATTTTGATATCTTGTTCTGTCTCTTATTCACTTGTGTTCTTAGTATCATTTCTTCTGGTTAATCCAATCTCACTATTTGACTAAGTCAAGTTAATGTCCTCATTGTGTTGTTGTGTTGTAAGTGACCACCCTTTACCGATCCTGCAGGTTGCACTCTCTAAGTCGAAGTGTGGGTCATATAATGTATATCTAATCAAACTTTAATCAATCCAAGAATTGAAAAAGTAGGTATGCTGATACTTTTGCCAAAGTACTTATTGTTTGTCCTTAGATCTAGTGTTGGATCAAGAAGAAGGCTTGTGCAACTAAAACCAAACACTTAGACTATTTTTGGTAAAACTTGTAAAGGACTTCTAAAGCTAAGTATAGAACTTCAAAATGATATGGAGTTCTTTAGAAGACAAAGGGAAAAACCAACTTCTGAAGGAAAAGCTCAAACATCTAAAGATAAAGTCTTCTCTTCCGAAGTTCAAGACTTAGAACAATTCAAAGACAATCACATCCAAAGTAGAAGTCCCCAAGCCACGGAAGAAGTAGCCTCTTCCAAAGTATAAAGGCTTCAGAAGAACTTGTTCTTCTAAAGCCAATTAACCTTCGGAAGATGCTGTTATGTATCAGTGGACATAAGTGTGGTCTCCAACACTCTACTGCAGACCTTTGATACTTCATGGCGTTTTCCCAAATGGCCATGTAGTTGACCATACTTTATTCCACTATTCACCTTTATATGTTAGTACAAGTTGCCAACTTTAGTTGGTGACAAAAGATAAGTCATGGACATGTCATGACTACCATATCTTAGATAAGACATGATCTATGATACCTTAAACTATAGCTTTGTAGTATCTACTTTAGTTAGAGGATTCCAGCTGGTATCAAAGTATCTCCGGCTATAGATAGTAGTATATATAGTTTCTCATTATAACTCTTGTCGTAAGCTTGAAAGAGTCTTTGTAAACTTTGAGTTGAGAAGTATTATATACAAGTATCTTGAAAGTATTCTCTTGTGTTTTCTTTGTGTTACTTAATATATTATAATCAATTCTTAGAAGAACCCTGCTTTTTGAGTGTTTGTTAGTGAGTTTGAGAGAAATACTTGTTGTAAGGTCTCGTTCCCGAGTCGCTCACAACTAAGTTGAACACATTTCTCAATCCTTGTTTAGTAAGAACTATGTACAACAACCTCAAATCTATATATGAAGTTCATACATATGAAATAATGAATGAAAAGTAAACATCAAATGCATCATTGAATAATTACATTACACATTTGTAAGAAATGAAAGACTTTTACATTAAGAACAGAAACTAGGAACATAACGTATCAACAAACTCCCCCTTGGACCTAGTTTATCCTATTCTCTAACATGCTTTTCTCCATGTTCTTCTGCCTCTCTTTTGCTGTTGCTCTAGTGCTTTTCTCCAAGTTCTTCTGTCTCTCTTTTGCTATTGCTCTCGTGGCATGCAATTGCTCCAATATTGAAACCAAATCAGGTTGAATTTATCAAACTGCAGATCCACCAGATGCTTAGATTCAACTTCACGGTCATCACCTTCTTCTACAATCTTTAGTACTTCTTCAACACGCTTCTGGCTCTGTTTTGGATCAATCAGCTGTTCGTAAGCTTGGGAGATCTTCCTCTGAAGCCAATACATTTAGCCTATCTTCTAACATTCTTCACATGCTCTTGAAAGTTCTTGTACTTCTCTTCTCTGGTGAGTCCTGCGTGTATCTCGAATGCAAAGCAAAGTTGTATAACATGTTGGAACTGTAGAGCTTGTACAATATCTTACGTGTCATAGAACAGTGGCCACTTGTATAAGGTGTAAACATTATTAGCATACAAGTTAGTAAGCCATATTGGGTCAAACACCCTGATAATCTATATCTTTTCATCTCTGTTCAAAACTATGACCACTTCACCCATCCTCCGATCATAATACCACCATTTGAAGTGTGGAGTGAAGTGCTGAGGCATCTTCCGTAAGGTAATCTTAGACATTGGGCGTGGGGGACTCCACTTCAATACTACTTTAGGCCTTTGCTAATATAGGATCAGACTTATGAGGGTACCTCTTAGGTTGTTAAGGTCTGAAGTTTACCTATCTGAAGTGGTATTCTTTCTTCAATGCTACCTCAAACCATCTTGACATCTTTCTCGTGTTGGTATACAACAGATCTAAGCAAGCTAGTTGGTTGAGCTCAAAACCAGGAAGAGTCTTCAGATCATGTGGATATCTAAAGTATTTAATCCCTTTCTCCCTTTTAACAGCATAGACTTCCAAGTCTTCAAAATATGCCCATGGTATAAGCTTGCCTAACACTTTCTGATGTCTCTTGACTCTGTAAAGTTTGGTGTAGGTATTTTGCTTTGGGGGTGAGCGTTGGGCTTTCATTTCAGTAAAACAACCTGCCCATTCAGCCTTCATAACATCAACATTAGCATCTGAAGCTTGGGCATTACTTTCATCTTTCTCCTTTTCTTTCTCCATCTCCTCCAGCTTATCAAAATTATAACTGCCAAAGTTTCACCCATTTTGGGGATAACATTTCCCTCGGGGTCAGTGTACTCAGGATAGTGATCAGCTATAACATCTTCAATCTCTATTTCATCCACATCCAATAGCTCCTCATCACTTAGGACGTCAACTTTCGAAGCATCTTTGACAATTTCATCTGGATTTAATCTGAACATATCAACGAGCTGCTCATCTGTTAGATCATGGATGATCTCTCCTTCTTTAGGCGTATAGCTCACAGACCATCTTACAATCCCTTAAAAGTCAAGAATCATAGTGAGCTGAGTCTTGACTTGCTGAAGGGGTATAACATCATAGTCTTCAGGCTGTTAAGCATCAATCTTTCCCTATTGCTGTGTTTCTTCATTAACGGTATGCACGGTGTGCCAAATGTTTCTAGATACTCAAAGTTGGGTTTACATCACTGGAGCAGTTCATAACATGTTTTCCCATGTCGTTTGATCACTAAGACTAGATTGAAAATGTAGCATGCATTAGCCACTACCTCATTCTAGAATTGAATAGGCAGTTTAGAGTCGGCTAGCATTGTCCTGGCTGTCTCTATTAAGCTCCGATTCTTTCTTTCAGCAACCCCATTCATCTGTGGAGTGTAGGCAGAAGTAAATGGATGTACAATAACTTTCTCTATATAGTATGCCTCCACCCACCAATTCGTAAACTCTGTTATGTTGTCTGATCGAATCTTGCGTACTATTAGCTTGTAGAGTGATTCCAATGTAGTGGCTAGATGCTTGAATGAATCAAATGTCTTTGACTTGCCTTTCAGAAACATCACCCAAGAGAATCTTGAGTAATCAATAGTTACTACAAAGCAGTATAGATCTCCAGCAATGCTCTTTGTGGTGACATGGCCAAATGGATCCATGTGTAGAAGCTCGAGAGGAATATCAACAGAGTTAAATTTCTTTGCTTTGTGAGATTTACGTGGTCTGTGTCCCTTTCTTACATGCTACACAAAAATCTGGGAGCTAGAAATTCTTAACTATAACTCTATTCACCAGATCATTCTGAACCAAATTATTCATCTTCCTAGGATTAATGTGTCCTATTCTCCTATGCCATGAGACTGAATCCCTCGCTGTTGCTTTGACAAGAAGCATTGGACAGTGGACTCTATCGTGGAGACTTTTAATAGATCCAAAACATACATTAGAACTTTATCCTCTTGGATAACGTAATCCTTCTTCAACATGTAGCACTTCTTGTTGTCAAACACAACTTTGAATCCTTTATCATAGATCTGGGAGATAGAAAGCACGTTTTTTTGTAGTTGTTGAACGTAGTTGACATTGTCAAACTTCACTTTCTCGTTCCCCACTTCGCCTTGAGTGGCGATGTACCCTCCTTTATTCCGAGCGAATGATATGTGTCCCCCTTTAATTTTTTTGACGCTGAAAAGGAGAGACGCATTACCGGTCATGTGCATGGACGCCCCACTATCAATAATCTAGTATTAGTGATAGTGTTGTAGTGGACACCCTGCACATAGGAAGGATTGATTAGTTCAGGTTTAGGACCCAAGCCTTAAGTGGCTTGGGTGACCCAGAGGAATCACACATCATGAATTGAACCGACTATCCTTTTGAGGAGGAGGGCATATCTTTCTTCTTCTTTTCCTCACTATCAGACACAATACTTGATTTTTCTTTCCATAAACCAGTTTTGTGTAAGGCCTATATGTGGTAAACTGACGACTAGCTTATGGTTTGAACTTTAGGTTCACTAATACTCTTAGGTGGAGTATTAGATCTAACTTTAAAAAATCATGGGTTTTCCTTGGAAAGTTCATTTTTTTGGGTGTCTCATAGTAAGGACAATTAGGAGAGATATGTCCTCATTTTCCATAACTGTGGTGTGATCTCCCTTCTACAGGTTGAGGAACATTTTGATATGGGATTGAGTTTGGCAGAGGTTTGAGATGTGTCCAGTTAGGTTGTCTCGCTTCTCTTTAAGAAGTTTCACTTGCTTTAACAAAATTAATAGTTTTAACATTTTGAGCATCATTCAACTTCATTTTATTTGGACTTTGATGAGTAACAGGTTTATGGTTAATGCAGGATCGGGTTTGTCACAAAATCACTTAGATTTCACTCAAACTCACTTATAGACACACTCAATTCAGATGAAGTAAAGTCTTTCACAAGAGTTGATAATAATATAACAAGTAATGAATGAACACACAAAAAATAAATTTTCAAGACACTTGTATATATTATTCATCAACTCAAGATATTACAAGACTCTTACAAGCATGATACATGAGTTACAATGAGAGACTATATATACTAGATCCTATAGCCGGATATACTTTGAAACCAGCTGGAAACCTAAGACTAAAGCATATACTACAATGCTAAAGTTAAGGTATCTTATATAAGTATTATCTAGGATATGGTAGTCATGACATGTCCATGACTTACCTTTTGTTACCAACTAAAGATGGCAACTATACTAACATAAAAAGGTAAACAATGGATTAAAGTATGGTTAACTGCATGGCTTTTGAGAAAACGCCATGTAGTATCTCAGAGATTTGTAGCGGAGTGTCAGGAAGGCCATACTTATGTCTACTGGATAATAGCAGTGTTTTCCAAAGGTAAGTTGGCTTCGGAAGAACAAGTTCTTCCGAACCCACTTATATTTCAGAAAAGGCTTTTATACTTTCGAGGCTTGAGGACTTCTGTACTTCGAAAGTTGACTACAGATCTTTCTTCCCAAGTCTTGAACTTCGGAAGTGGGTTCTTTGTCTTCAGAAGTTGGAACATTTCCTTTGGAAGTAAGCTTTACACATTGTCTTTGGAAGAGCTCCTTTTTCCTTCGGAAGTTCCACACTTAGCTTCGGGAGTCCTTTATTTGTTGTACCAAAATCTTCTAAGTGACTTGGTTTTGGTTGCACAAGCCTTTCTAGATCCAACAAACTCCCCCTAGGCTGGTGCTACCAAAACCTCACTTATTCCTGCTTCTCAAAGCTTTCAGCACCAGGGACAAAAGATATTTGTCTGTCTCTTTGTTCTTCCCTGAAGTGGTGCTGAGAAGCTTGTACAAGTCATTGGTGAATAGGAGATCCAGTCTATCACTCTGAATGACATGTACCCTTTGTTGTGCCCCCCTGAAAAGAGTTAGTTGATGGGAGTTATAGTCATACTCCCATCTAACTATGGATTATAGTTCAGGACCCTCAACCATTTGTAAAAAGGCTTTGCCTTGGGTTGCTGATCCCTTCCTTTCCTCCTCCTGTCTCAGTTTCAAATCTGCTTCAACCTTGCTTCTAGTAGTTATCTCGGCCATATGAAGGCTGCCTAGATGATTTTTGATATGGGCAGCTACATCAGAGTTTGAAGGGTTGGATAATGTCTTCTCTGCTAACTCAGCAATGTCAAATCTGCTTAAGTGTAGCAGAGATGAGGCACTCAGCCTGTTGAGCTCTCCATTCTCTCTTTCAACAACAAAGTTGTGAGAAGAGTCTTCGAACCTCCAGCGGATGATCTTCTTTCTAGGTGCAAGAGGTTGTCTTGGAACCCTGTCGCTTTTCTTGGTATCCAGTAGACTCACCAGCCTTCTCCTTAGCTTCTTTTCTTCCTTATTCAAAGTGTCCGAATTGAGGCGAAGGAGATTTGCAGCTTGGTCCAATGTTCCTCTAGGCAGATCAAGAAATTGATCTCTAGTGAGGGAACTTGAGGATCCGTCAAGATAGGTCAATTTGACAGAGTCCTCCACACAGGAGATATCGCTTAGAGCTGTGCATTTAACGAGAGAAGTTTAGAAGGCTGAGGGGATGGTTTAATGGATTGATGGGTAGGTTGGGGTGTTTGGGTTCTGGATAGAGTTTTGGGTTGGAGGATGGGAAGTTTACGTGGTTGAGGTGAAGGAGTTGGTAGGAGTGATGGTTTAGGTTCAGGGGTGTATGGTTCAGTGGTTGGTTCGGTTTTGATGGGGAGTGAAAAAGGTACGGTTTTAGGTTGTGGTTGGGTTTGAGTTTGGGTTGAGTAGTTGCTTTGAAGGTCATCCCATGTCCCCTTCTGTACATCTCCTTCCACTTCCCTGCGCGAATGTCAACCTTAATGTTACTGACATGTCGCTGTAGAGTCTTTTCTGACATAGGACCCACCTGCCTGCCAGAGAAGCCATGAGCTTTGAGATAGTTCTTCATCCAGGCCTTCTCACCTATTTTCTTGGCAGCAGTCAGTCCTGCTTCCTCTTCCTTCTTCTTCTTTCGCTATAGTTTTTCCCTTTCAGCTCTCTTTCTCTCTTTCTCACCTATTTTCTTGGCAGCAGTCAGCCATGAGCTTTGAGCTTTGTTGAAGAGCCATAAGATCATATCATTGTTATGTGAAGATAATTCTTCTTGAGAGAAACCTTTGGAGGTTAGGAAAGTTATCCTTTCCCTCCTGAGCTGTAGAACCACTTCTTTTTCTTTCCTCTCCCTTTCTTCTTCTAAGGCCAACCATGCAGCTTTTTGTTATTGCTGTTTTAGAAGCAAGGTTGCCTTTTCCAGCTCTATTAACTCCTCTAATGGTAGCCTGAGTACATCCTTAGTTGTAGCTTCTAGACTAACAAGTCTATCGATAATCTCTACCTTTTTCAGTTGTTCACCGCTTCCTGGTTGGCTGCAGCTGCTTTGGTACTTGCAGCTAACAGTTTTCCAGTTGTCAGCCCACCTTTTCTTTTGAGTTTCTTTAACCTTTCTTCCTTGAAGCTCTTCCGAAGTCATCTTCCTCTATCCTTTGATGTCTTTGGAAGTACTAGACTTTGGGGTTCTTGGATAGAAGATTCAAGTTGAGTAGTAGAGATGGGAGCTGAAGTTAATACTAATGTTGGAGCTAAACGTTGAGTGAGAAAATCCTCCCTATTAACCTCAGATGCGAGTTCCAGGATTGCATCTGTGACAATTAGATCATCGGATAATGAGAATAGTCCTTCTGCAGCAACAATCTCAGCTTCGGAAGTTTTAACTTGTTCTTCCGAGGCTTTGAATTGTGCTTCGGAAGTCTGTTAAAATGCACTAGCTGTCTCAACAGTTTCAGTAGCTGGGCCATCAGTCCTTGTTTCCCCTTCGAAGTTAATTTTAGGTTCCACTTGGACCTTACGTTGACCAACTTCCTCAATAGTGGTAGAAGGTGTATTTAACCTCCGAAGCTCTTGAGCTCCAAAGTAGATCACATACATATCAGGGCTTGGTTGTTCTATAAGAGATTCCAACATGAACTTGTTAAAGAACCTATTGAAATCTTGGAGCATCCTTTGCTCCACTTGAATAACAACTGGAGGAGGCTCAAGGAAGATTGAAGCTTGTTGCATAGGATATTTTGATCTCAAGGAAGTGAGAGCTTGACTTTGGGTTTCCTCTTGTCTTTGACTTTGTCTCTGAACACTCTCCCCTTTTTTGGTAGCATCATCTTGAGAGCTTGATGAGCTAGAGGAAGAGGTCAAGGAGACCTGAATTGGTACATGCCTAACAGACCTCTCAATCTGTTTCTCAGCTAGTTTGGCCTTCAGAGTTTCAATCTCAAGTTGTTGAGTGGTAGACCTATCCTCTAATGTCTTAACCTTGGATTCAATATTTGAGACTTTAGAAAGTAGGTCTTAAATAGTAAGTTGCATTCTTCCCTCATATTCTTTTAAAGAATCACGGGGAGATGAGGTAACATACCTTGTATGTTCATCCTCACCACCAGATATGGCTTCTGGGCACCCTCGTTTCCCTTGCTCAAAGATGTCTCTTTCGTAGTCATCAAAGGGGGATGGTTGCCGTAGATTCAGCGTCAATGATGTTACCACTGTCCTCAGGATCCATTGAGAATCCTTTAGTAGTGGCAGCTGAATCTACATGAGTCCCCTCCATATCAATGGGACTCACCTTAGTAAAGATTTGCTGATGGGGGCTAGAGATAAGAGGTCTCTCTGGGCTCTGTTGATCCTTGAGAGGGTGTTGTGGATCAACTTCATTGCCCTTAAGAGACATAATATCTTCATCAGTTCCAATTAAAAATCAGTAAAGGATATGGAAGTGAAACCTAATGACCCGAGACTTTAATCAATGTCTAAAGGCATTGAGCCTATGATAGGGTTGTCCCTTTTTGGCTGCTCAGGGGAGTATAGAGACTCACCCTGAGGGCTTTCAGCTTGGGTTATGGGCTCATGGGTCTCAGACTGAGGAGACTCAAGACCCATATTGAGGTCAATTGTGAACGATGGTTGGACCTCAGGCTGAGTGGGAGCCCTTTGTTCCACTCTAGCCTTTTTGGGTAGAACATGAGGAGCTTGTTCAATCAGAGAAGATTGAACAAGGGTTGTTTGGGACGCCTCTGATAAGTAAAGGTAATGGTTGGAGAACGTAGATTTGGCAAAATGGGGGTAGTTGCTGGTGTGGGTTCATCACCTGTGGGGTTAACAGGGATGTCACGAGGAGCCGTTGGCCCAGTCATACATGAAAGAAATGTAGTATCTCTTCGAGTGAAGTTGGTGGACACTCTCTTCAAAGTCTTGAAGATGGTCGACCTCATTTGAGGAGCAGTCAGAGCAACTGCACAAACAAGCTTTCTCTAGTCCAGCTCGTAGTTGATTATGTGCAGGAGAAACCTGGGATACATCAAGAATGTGTCCTTTTGAAGATTTCCCACGAGGATAGTCAGCACAAATCTTGAATAGTTGAAGCGGAGGCTTTTCACCAACCCATGAACTAGGCACCCAAGTTCATATGGGATTTGATCCCATCCCCTAGATTTACTCGACAAGCAGTGAAGGACCACGTGTAGCATGGACTTCCATTTGTATGAGAAGTTAAATTTGTAGATAGTTGATCTGCTAACGTCTTCACCATATCCCATTTGGAGATAAGAATTGTCTAAGTCTTCTTTGGGGAATTCCGTTCGAGCGCCCTTATCATGAAGCTCTAGATGCTTCCTGATGATCTGTTCAGAATTACCAACTCCTAGCCACAGATGCTTGATCGAATGACACGAACCCCATTTAGGGTTTCAATCTGCCCATTTGCCCATAATTCAGACAAATGGTTTGAGTAAATTGTGGGGTTTACAGTCAGATCGGTGTAGTAAGAAGATTGGGTTAGAAAGGAGATGATATCTGAGAAGTCAGCATCTCTTGAAGAATCAAGAAGTGCGACATGGTTGTGCTGAGGGTTGAAGGCCATTTGGAAAGGTGAATGGGGATGATTTGAGCTGGGGTAAAGTTGAGTAGTCGAGAGGAGAAATTTCTAGGGCAGTAAAATTTGCAAGTAAGAAAGTGAAATTGAATAGTCAAGATTATTTAAAAAATTGTGGAAAGGCGGTAATGGGGGTAAGGATAAGGTGATGTGATGGTTTAGTGGACGAAAAGACAGTGGCGGTAAGGTTAAAAATCAGTTAAATAATCCGACATCATTAACAAAATCTTTGCTTTTTACAGTGTGGGGCCCAAGAAATTTACGTTACACAGTGAAATCTCTCTTCTGAGTGTAAAACTTTTCCGAAGGTAACTTGTCTTCCGAAGGCAATTCTTACTTCCGAAGCCAAAACTTTGCTTCCGAAGGTTATAGTTGCTTCCAAATAGAGAATTTGTATGTTTCGGAAGTAGATCTGATATATAATCAATCGCTTCTTCCGAGGCCAAAAATTCTTCTGAGAAGAAAGTTATCCTTTGAGAAATTTTGCTTCGGAAGATATGAGAATGTCTTCCGAAGGTTAATTTCTCTTCGGAAGGAATTTACACTTAGAAAATTCCAGAGAGAATTTCTTGTAACATGGCTTAAATTGTATTGACACAAGACTTACATATTAAAAAGGTTTCCAAAACAGATCAAATTAATCAATGTTTATCATCCCAATAGCTGTTATGAGATACTTGAACCTTTGTTCATCAAAAGCTTTGGTAAACAGATCAACATATTGTTCATTTGAATCAACTTTGATTAACTGATTAGATTTTTCTCATGAATATATCTAATGAAATGATACCTGATGTCAATGTGCGTAGTCTTGGAGTGCTTCACTGGATTTTCAGTAATGGAGATAGCACTATTGTTGTCAATATGGATAGGAGTACTCATAAAGTTAAATCCATAGTCTAACATCTGATTTTGAATCCATAGCAGTTGAGCACAGCAGCTAGCAACAATGTATTCAGGTTCAGCAGTTGATGTAGAGACACAGGATTGTTTCTTGCATTGCCATGAGATGATCCTTCCACCAAGAAATTGGCATCCTCCTGATGTTGATTTCTTGTCAATATTTCAGCCTCCATAGTCACTGTTAGAGTATCCATAAAGATTGAAATCCTTGTTTCTGGATACCAGAGACCTAGTTTAGGTGCTCCTTTGAGGTATCTGAGGATTCTCTTAACAGCAGCTAGGTGAGACACCTTTGGAGCAGCCTGATATCTTGCACAAATACAAGTAGCAAACATGATATCAGGTCTACTGGCTGTTAGATACATCAGAGAACCAATAATTGCCCTATACTGATGTTGATCAGTATCCTCCCCCTCATTGTCAGGACAAAGATTATGGTTTCTGGGTATGGGTGTCTTGGTAGGCTTGCAATCCTTCATGTCAAATCTTTCTAAGATGTCAGAGACAGATTTAGATTGATTAATGAAGAAGCCTTCCTTCAGTTGCTTTACCTGAATTCCAAGGAAAAAATCCATTTTTCCCATGGAGCTCATCTCAAACTTCTTCTTCATAATGCTCTTAAAGTCTTTGCACATTTGGTCATTTAAGAAACCAAATATGGTCATTTGAGCAAGATGTCCCTCCAAGACTTTCTCATGAGAGTCATATCAATGGTACCTCTAGTGTAGCCATTCTTCAGAGGAAACTGAGATAAAGTTTGTTAGGATCAGTGATCTAAGTTTGATCAATTAGAGTAGATTGCAGCGGAAATTTGAACAATGAATTAGACAATTTAGCAACAACTCAATTGATATTCAATAGAAAAACACATGATTATAGAGAGAGAGAGAGAATTCTGCAAAAGGAATATTTCATTCAAATACTTTCATGGTGGCTGAATGTCGCACATTACAATTAGGTCAACATTCCTTATATACGGAATGTGACGTCTGCTGATGTCATTTGATAGTGACATCTAACAGAATTATACAAACAACTGAAACTATGCAAACTACTGAGAGTGTTCTCAACAACTGATCACATCTCAGAGAATGCTAAGTATAAAAACATAAAACTACTGAAACTATAAACTACTGAAAAGGTAAATTACAAGTACTGAAAAGGAAAACCATCACAACTACTAAAGTTAATAACTTCAGCTGTTGTGACAACTACTAAAGTTAATAACTTCAGCTGTTGTGACAACTACTGATCACTCTGGTCTTCAGTCTTTGTCTTCAGTCTTTGTTCTTCAGACTTTTACTTCAAACGTTGTCTTCAGCTGATAGCTTCAGACTTTGTCTTCAGTACTTCACTTTCAGACTTTGTCTTCAGTACTTTACTTTCAGACTTTGTCTTCAGTACTTCACTTTCAGACTTTGTCTTCAGTACTTTACTTTTAGACTTTGTATTCAGGGTGTTAAGTCCTTATCAACCATTTTGAGAAATTTCTCATCATGCTACTTCTGCTGCTCTACTTCTTCAATCTTCACTTTCACCATTTGCATTTGCAAGTTAGGTGTGATCATTTGTTGACTTCTGGGCTCAGGTGTTTTAAGTTTGACAACAGGAGAGATTGGCAGACTGTCTTCATTATCATCCTCTTCTTCTTCTTCTTCTACCCTTAACCCACTTCTCCTCCTTCTGGGTGCATCACTGGGTGTGGTTTGGGTGGTTTTTGAGGTAATGGAATGGTTTTGTGGGTTGAGTTGTGAGTGGTTTTGGTTTAGGGATAGGGTTGGCAGGTTTTGGAGTTGGTTGTTTATGAGTTGAAGTTAGGGATGGCTAATCTAGCAGTTTTGTGGTAAGTTTGGCTTTGGAGAGCTTGGCCATATTAGTTCTCTTCCCAACACCTACCTCATCCAATGCTTCTATAATTAACCCCTTATTGAATGCTTCAGAAGAACAGATTCTGGTGGTTATTGCCAGAATACTGTCTCTGGTCCATGATTTGATCTCAATCAATGATCTTCCTAAGTATTTTGCAATAAATCTGATCATTATCTCCAACCTTTCCCTATCCATCACACTGTAACTAGCCCATCTTTCTTGTATTTCCTTAACTTCCAGCCTTCTGATCTCAGTGTCTAAAGTGGCTGTATCAAAGCCCTGTCTAAAAAGTTGGTCTATTATTCTATCCATAGATCTGCTGTGAGCTTCATCAGCTTCTTTAACCAGATCTTCTAAGGATTTCTCTCCAACAGGCTCTTGTGTTTCAGCATTTTTCTTTCTTTTATAAGTGATCAATTGTTTCTCTTTCTTTAGCTCCTTTTCTTTTTCTTGTTGTTTCTCATCGACCATTCTCTTTCTCTTTCTTTCATTTGCTGCCTTAGACTCAGTAGTCTCCCCCTTTCTGGATGCATTGGGATCAGGGGCTTGAAAGGCAGAAAGTGACTTGTGAACAACATCATCAATAAGTGTGTGGAGATTTGAGGAGATCCTCTCATCAATGGCTTTATGTACTATCTTAGTGATGATGGGAGCGATGAGAGATAAGGAGTTTTGAAAGGTTGCAACCATCTGCTCAGAGGGGTTCTGTCCCTGAGAGGTGGTGCCAAAAGCAGTGGCTGGTGGCTTAGTTAAGTGTATGGGCTGTGTGTTTGGTGAACCTTCAAATGAAGGTCCCATCTATGGGTCAATGGGGATAGATGGACTTTCATCCTGAGACATTTTGGCTAGCAGCTCTTTGAGTCTGCTCACTTCAGTCTCTAGGATTGTGTTATGGGCTAAGACATCGAAGAAAAAGCCCAGGTCATCATCAGTCTTTGCTGAATCATCTGACCTCCTGATTAAATCTGGATGTACATGTCCTGAGTGTAGATCAGTATATGCATGTGCCCCTTGTTCTTGGTTGTGGGGACTTCGTGCCTTAGGACTTTGTCCTTCATTGGCAGTTGCCTCTGGTGAGGTCTTATATATGGTACCAACTTCATCCTGTTCATTTGCTAAATCAGTAGAAGGGGCAGCCTAACTAGATGTTCTAACCTCCTCTTCTACACTTGGAGATTGAACATTATAACCCATGTGCTGTGGGCTATCAACACCATTTTGGTCCTCCCCCTCAATTGTTGAGGTATTCCCAGTGTTAATTGGTTTCTGGGGAGGGGGTGAGGAATGCAGCTGACTCAGCACTTTAGCAACTATAGGGTTGGGCTTTGAGGGGCAGTTGCAGTTGGAGATTGGTCAGAAGCAGATTGCACCCAGGGTGAGAGATGCTATTCAATGGTAACCTTCTCAACTGAGATAGGTTCCAGTAATGTGGTATCCCCAAATTTGGTTGCAACAGGATCCTGTGGAGAGGATACCTGTGCGTTTTCAGCTGGTTGAGTCTTTGACATGACTGGGGGGTGAGAACCAGTATGTGTATCCTGTATTGGTGGTACAGGGGCATCCGTAGGGGACTCATCTCCCTGAGTAGCCTTTTTGGGCTTTTGAGGTTTGGGTTTGGTGGGGACTTTGGATCTGGAGGTGGAGGCTGTGGGTTCCCTCTGTTTGGGTTTGAGCAACGGGCAGCCCCTTTGAGAGTAGGTCAGAGTTATGTCTGGAGTATACCTCAGCTAAAACAGCTGCAGTAGGGACTCCAAGACCAACAAGGCTGTCAGATTTTAATTGATTTAAAATTATGGCCATCAGAAACCTGGGATATAGTAGCCATCTGTTTGTCACAGGTTTCTGAGCCAGATCCTTTAGTTCTATAAACACTATCTCAGAAAAATTTAGATTTTGTCGTTCAAAGATAGAGTACAATACCTGTTGCCATCTTGAGGAAATCTGATCCATGAAGATGTCTTTGGATCAAGACAGACATTCACCATGTGGAAGATAAGTATTTCAGCATCATGGAAGTGCTTTTTGAGAATGGTTGTAGCACTTAAGTCTCCTTCATACCCGTTGTTGATGAAAGACATATCAATGGTGACTTTCGGATATTCTATAATACAGGTGGCATCATGCAAATTTAGGGTTTTGCGAATGATGTCAGGGGTGATTACCACCTGTTTCTGGTTAACCATCGACTGGAGAGTGATTTTGCTATCATTTTCACCAGTTGTGACAGAGAGGTTGGTCCGGAATTGGTGTAAGGAATTAGGGTATATGGTAGGATTCAAAAAAAAGGTGGTTCGGTATTGGGAATTCACCATAAGATCGATGGCATTATCAAATTTGTTCCAGAAGTCCGACTTCGAGAGGTAGGAAACACAAAGAGTTGGTGTTGTCAGCAGTTGTATGAAAACAACTGAAGACTTGGTTTTAACTATCAGACATTTGAAAACAACTTAAGACTTGCTTTTAGTCATCAGTAGTTATGAAACTACTGAAAACCTTGGTTTTGTCTTCAGGTGTAGAAAACAACTGAGGACTTGGTGTTAGTCATCAGTAGTTGTGAAACTACTGAAGACATGGTTTTGTCATCAGTTGTTTAAGGTGAAACAGCAGTTTGTGGAAACGACTGAAGAGAAAATTCTCATCAGTCATTTTCGTCAATTCTTAGATTTTCAGCTGTTTCATACTGTCCTCAACACTTACTCATCAGACTTTTTAGCTGTTTTCAGTTGTTTCATAGGACATCAGTACTATCCATTTTTACTGACATCAGTAGTTATAACTACATCAGTAGTTTGTAACTGCATCAGTTTCTTTTAACAGAATCAGTACATATTTGTGACATGTTTACTAATGGTCATGAGTACTCCTTTACTGAGATCATCAGTAGTTGTCACTTATTCTAGCTGCAGCATACCAAGCCTTAACACAAGGTTTTGGAAAGTTGAACTATCCAAAGGCTTAGTGAATATATCTGCAAGCTCATCAGCACTTGGCACAAACTTTGGATCAATCAGACCTTTTTCAAAACAATCCCTAATAAAATGGTGTATGATCTCTATATGTTTGGTCCTAGAATGCTGGACTAGATTCTTGACAATACACAGAGCTGAAGCACTATCCATTAATAATGGAGTTTTAGTCTGTGTAATGCCATAATCAAGTAATTGGTTCTGAAGCCAGAGTACCTAAGATGTACAACTTGCAGCAGCAATGTACTCTGCTTCAGCAGTGGATGTAGCAACAGATGTTTGTTTCTTACTCTGCCATGAAATCAAACAGTTGCCTAGGAATTGACATCCACCAGAAGTTGACTTTCTGGTTAACTTACACCCTGCATAGTCACTATCAGAAAAAGCAACTAATTTGCAAGAGTGTCCAGTGGAATACCAAAGACCTAGAGATTATGTACCTTGCAGATATCTAAAGATCCTCTTGACTGCAATCAAATGAGACTCTTTAGGAGCAGCCTGAAATCTAGCACAAACACAAGTTGCAAACATAATATCTGGTTTAGAAGCTGTTAAATACATTATGTACCCAATCATACATCTGTAAAGTGTTTTATCAACAGCTTTACCTTTCTGATCTACATCCAATTGTGTGGTATTGCACATGGGAGTAGAACAGGGCTTACAGTTTTATAAATCAAACTTATTCAAAGGATTTTTTGTATATTTTGACTGATGAATGAAGGTTCCATCAGCCTTTTGTTTGATTTGCAAGCCTAGAAAGAACTGTAATTCTCCCATTGCACTCATTTCAAACTTTTGTTTCATTAAACTTGTAAAATCATCACACAACTGGGGATCAGAGGATGCAAAAATTATATCATCAACATTAATTTGAACAAGTTGCTTATGCTGATCCACTTTCTTAACAAACAAAGTTTTATCTATGGAGCCTCTAGTGAAATTATTTTGAAGAAGAAAATTTGAAAGTGTTTCATACCAGTCTCTAGGAGCTTGCTTCAACCCATAAAAGCCGTATCAAGTTTATACACCCAATCAGGATGTCTATTGTCCTCAAAACCTGGTGGTTGACACCCATAAACCTCTTCCTTTATTTTTCCATATAAAAAAGCACTTTTGACATCCATTTGAAAAACTTTAAGATTATGGAATGCAGCATAGGCTAAGAACAATCTAATTGCTTCCAGTCTGGAGGGGCAAAGGTTTCATCATAATCAATACCTTCCTCTTATGAAAACCCTTGTACGACCGGTCTAGCCTTGTTCTTGACAATAAGCCCATTTTCATCAGTTTTATTCCTAAACACCCACTTAGTGCCTATTGCACACTTACCTGGGGGTAGAGGAACCAGTTCCCACACTTGCTGCTTTTTGAACTGAAGTAGCTCAAGCTGCATGGCTTCAACCCATCCATTGTCTCTTAAAGCAACATGATAGTTCTTTGGCTCTAGCTGATTGATGAAGAGAGCATAGAAGTAGAAGTTGGACAATTGACTTCTGGTTGAGACACCAGCATTGATATCACCAATGATTTGAGACATGGGGTGATTCTTCAGCTCTTGGTACACTATATGATCAGTGCAAGTGTTTGTAGTAGGTTCAGCAGTAGCAGATGTTGATCCAGACTCTGGAAACCAAGTATGAGATGGCAATTCAAATGATGTAGAGGAGTCAGAAATCTCATCAGCAGTTGTTGTGGATGGAGCTGCTGAAGCTACAGGAACATCAAGTTTAGTGGACTCAGGCAGTTGATCACTGAACTTGAAAATGTGAGTACTGATATCATCATCATCTTTAGTACCACCAGGTGGAAGACTTGCTGCAGAAGATGATTTATTCACATGATCTGCAACAACTGGAGGTTGATAAGGAACATATTGCAGTATATCCAGATCAAACAACTCCACAGGGTTTTATGGAATTTTATCCTTAGGAGATTCCTTGAACTTCACATGCAAGGTTTCTTCAACTATCTTTGTTCTGCAGTTGAAGACTCTGTAAGCCTTGCATGTGGATGAATATCCTACAAAATACCCCTTAGGATCAAATTTGTGGAGTTGATCCTTTGTGTTGAGAATGAAACAAGGACACCCAAATGCTCTGAAGAATGAAATTGGAGGAGCCAAATGATGTAGAACTTCATATGGAGTCTTCATGAACCTCTGATTTACTAGAACTCTATTCTGCACATAGCAAGCTGTGTTAACAGCTTCAGCCCAAAAGGTCAATAGCAAACCAGAGTCAGTCAACATGGACCTTGCAGCTTCAATTAGGGTCCTGTTCTTTTTCTCCACTACTCCATTTTGTTCTGAAGTCCTTGGGATGCTAAACAGCCTCTTGATTCCCTTTGAGAGATAAAAATCATCAATTGTATGGTTTCTGAATTCTGTTCCATTATCACTCCTTATAGACTTGACTGATAGGGAATACTGCTTCTCAACATACAACACAAAGTTTATAATCGTCTGAGCAACCTCATCCTTTGAATACAAGAAGAAAGTCCATACAAATCTGGAGTAATCATCCACAATTACCAGATAGTATTTCTTCTTTGCCATGCTCGTCACTCTCACAGGACCAAATAGATCCATGTGTAGTAACTGCAAGCAGCCAGTGGACTTAGGTTCTTCAATAAGAGGGAATGAGACTTTGTGTTGTTTTCCATTCAAACAAGCAGTGCAGATTTCATCACAGTGGAACTCCTTTATTGGTAGACCTCTCACTAAACTATTGTGGATCAGCTGATTCATATTTTTGAGATATACATGACCCCGCCTTCTGTGCCACAGTTTAGATTCCTAAAGAGAGGCTTTGGAGAACAAGCAAGGATGACCCTTCAAATCAATCTTCTTTGACAAATCCAGGGCATATACTCTTCCAATCCTGTTAGTCTTCAAGAGAGTATGTTCATCCAATACCTTGTCATCAGCCTCACTACCTAGGAAGACAGAATCCTACAGTTCTGGCTTGTAAATAGTGCAACATGCCCTTTATCACACATCTGACTGACACTCAATAGATTATACTTGAGATTCTCCACATGGTTAACATCATCAAATCTGAGTTCTCCATTAGACACATATCCTTTCCCGATGATGTAACCCTTAGCATCATTTCCAAATGAAACAAATCCCTTCTTTCCTTGAGTGTAGTCATTAAGAAGAGAACTGCTCCCTGTCATATGCATAGATCCTCTACTGTCTACATACCAGATGCTCCTTTGGCATGCTCAAGAACCCTGCATTCATCAAAAGGAACTAGTTAGCTTTTGAGACCCAAACCTTTTTGGTTTTGGGTCTGTTTTCATCAACAGATTTAACCATAACTTGTTTCTCATGATTAACAGCTGATGAAGGGGGAGATGGTGCTGAAATGGATTCCTTGGATTTGGGCTTGGAATACCTTTTCAGTGGTTTGATCACAGGTGCATCTAGTTGGTTAACTCTCCCCAACAAATGCTGAACCATCATAACAAGTTGTGTCTGATTTGTAGCTAAAGCTTTCAGCTGTTGTGACATATGAGTACTTGTTTTTGATGAGTTCCTGTGACCCACCATTTCCTCCTTCTAATTCACAGTCTTAATGATATTTATCATGAGGAACACTATCAGCTGTTTTATGATAAACCCTATCCTTCATTTTGGATTTGGGTGAAGCCTTGGGTTTATCACATTGGGATGACTGTGGTACAAACTTGGTCTCAAACTCATTTTTCATTTTATCCGTCTGAATTTTAATGAGCTTATCTCTATTGAGTTTAGAACCCTTTTTGTACCAACATTCATCAGAAAGATGATTGAATTTACAACATATTTCACATGGCTTATTCTTCATCTTGGATTGATCAACTGCTGAAGTGGAAACTACTGAATGTTGGATTCTATATGCCCAAGACACATAGAATATTGATGCGGTTAGTACGTTATGATCCAAGTGGAGGTGCGAGTTAGAAAAGGTTACACGGATGCGAGTTTCCAAACCGATCGTGATGATCTCGGTCACAATCGGGATATATTTTCATTCTAAATGAAGGTGCGGTCTCTTGGAAAAGCTCCAAACAGGATGTCATGGCTCTATCAACTACAGAATCAGAATACGTCGCCGCCTCATTGGCACTCTCAGAAGCTGCATGGTTAAAGAAATTCATTGCCATTTGGGGGTTGTCCCTTCCATTCAGGAACCCCTAGAGATCTTTTGTGATAACGAGGTGCGATTGCTCAAATCAAGGAACCTCGTGCTCATCAAAAGATAAGGCACATTGAGCGGAGATTCAACTACATACGAGAAGTTGAAAAAGGAAGATATGTATTCGCAAAGTTCATACGGATCAGAACATTGCGGACCCTCTCACGAAGCTCCTTGAAAAGGCAAAGCATGAAGGTCATACTTGTGCCATGGGACTTCGATATTCTTGTGATTGGATTTGATCTGTGAATTTTGTATTTGATATGTGGAACTCTTTATTATTTGAATAAAATATTTGGTTATAATGTTTCTATTAATGTTACAATTTAGCATGTTTAATCCATGAGTAAATTGTTACTCTAAATGTCTATAGTCGTTCATACTTGTGGGAAAAAGTGTGAGGGTAAGATTATTATGAACTTGGATTGGTTGATATTCATAAGGATGAATATAGAGCAATGGGTTGCTACCAAGGTTCATAGATATTTGTGGGATGCAAATATTGGACTGACCCAATCTCAAATTTTCTACATGGAATCTTGTTGATTGATCATAAGTAATTTTGAGTAAAGGCGAATATCATTTGGTATCCTCCGACCTCAGATACGTATTGGGTTTGATATTCACCAAGTATTATGCCTTGAGCTGATTCTTCACTGCCCTGAAATAATGGACGATACATAAGGGTATGTTCAGGTATGATACGAGGTGTTTGTGAGAAACGTATGTGGTCAAGATGGAATTTGTTCCTCTTATTCGTTGAGAGTTAGATGTCTAAGGCCTGATTAAGTTATATCATCAAGGAATGATCATTCTGTGTCCTTGGATTTACATGACATCTGAAACAAAGGATAGATGATTGATTCACCTAAATCATTTCAAGTAGGATACTTGACTAAGATGATGTTATTGAATGCTATAAGTCATGCGTATTAAGGGTAGTAACCCTTGTTAGGCGGTATTTACTGCTTTTATCAATCTTCTTCTATGAATCTTGGGCAAGTGAGATTGTTGGATTCTATGTGCCAAGACACATAGAATATTGATGCGGTTAGTACGTTATGATCCAAGTCGGGTTATACCCATAACAAGCTTAGCAAACACCAATTAATATTCAATTGATGATATGATCATGTAATGAATAATAACACCAAATTTAGAAAATTGTTTTCTAAATTAGTTGCATATGAGATTAAACAATTTATATGGATATTTTGTTTATATATATATATATATATATATATATATATATATATATATATATATATATATATTGTTTGTAATGTTATTTAAGTTATTTAAATAACATCAAATAATTAGTGAGTGTATATATGTTATTCTAATAAAAAGGTTTATTGAATGAACAAATTTTAAAAGGAGATGACTTGTTTAATGTGTTAATATTTTCCTTTTAAAATTTTGGGGAGGGGGGGGGGAAATCAAATGTGTGTAAAGGGATTCGGCCGCCCTTGGGCTTGCCATCCCCTGAGTGCTTTTGACAACCTTGAAAACCACACACATTTGTATACTAATTCACTCCATCTCACTCTCTCTCCCATACATGCAATAGAAGAACACCAGAAAGCTCTCATTGTTCTTGCAAAAGAATCGGCTGGAAGTTCCTTTCAGGAGTCTCCTTCGGTTTTTGGTGTTCAATCCTAGCAACTAAGGTTTTTGTGATGGTGCTTGGGGTATACTAGCTTGAGGACCTCCTCTTCTTGGAGTCTTGGCCGATTTTGACAACTCCATCTTCATTATCCACGGTTTCAGCCCTTTTGGAAGTATTGTTTTCAACTGCTGAAGGTAGAAATGGCAGCTTGTTATGGCTGTCTATTATGCTTGTTTTATGTGTTCTCTTGCTTATTCACATACTTAGATCCTTTGTTTTTGGTTTGCTTTAACATTCAAATGGTCACCTAAAGAACATATTTTCAGCTTATAAGTAATCAATAATATGTTGTTATTCTGCTGCGTTTTCAGTAAGTTAATGGTTAAACTGTTTAGTTTTAAACTTAGTTCTTGCAACCCAATGGCATCAAGAGCCGGTTATGTGGATAACTTGCTTGTTCTTGTTCTTTCAAATCGGTTTTAGAAGGTTATTATCAACCTATTAGAGGCTGATTTTGGCTGATTTTGTAAACCCCAAGTCTTTCTAGTATATCATGCTTATGATTAAACTTTGAAAGATGGAATGTCAATTGGTTGATATTTTTTGGATGTTGTTTGTTTGGACAAACAACCCAAATTTTCAGTTTATGTTGGCTGAAAATTTTGGGTTTGATGGGGTTTATTTAGATTGTTAATGATGTTTATGGTTGTTCTCTTGTTGGTGCATAACCTAGCTTAGACCTTATGTTGTTATGGTTTGGATTGATGTTTTATGGGTTGTATTCATTCAATGGGGTTGTAAATAAACTTGTGTTTGTTTAAAATGTATTTGTCTACTTATTCATTGGGATGTAATAATGATTAGGAGTAATTTCTTTTACTAGAAAATATGTATTAGGATATATATTTTGTAAAAGAAGATGCTCGGGAAGGAAGCACAAGAAGAAGACACAAAAGGACTTGAAGCATATGGATGCAAGTTCAAGTGGGAGTCTATATTGATCTCATTTTGTGTTATTTTCAACCCTTAAGAAAGACTTATGACCACACTTGTGATGGCAAACAGTGTGGTCACAATAGTAGCTATGGTTATGCACATTATGGTTGTTTATGTTTATGCTTGTTTGTATGTTTTGTTATTTGATTGTATGGTTGATATCTTGATATGCATTACAAACTAATTAACAAACTTAAAAAGCCATAAAAATGATGGTTCTTAATCATTAAAAGGTAATAAAATGTTATTAAAATGATTTAATGATTTTAAGGATTAAAATTGGTTTTAATCAAAGGACCATAGGGTACCTTGTATTTGAAAGCATGCAAATACAAGTACATAGAGTTTTCTAAAACTTGTATTATGAAATCTCTAATTTTTTTTAACAAGATCAACACCGTCCTTTTACACAACACTTGAGTGACTTGGGAACTCTAGTGGGATAAAGATCACTTAACCATTTTGAGGGAACTTGTGACTTGAGGTGAGAATGCCTTATTTGTGGGATAAAGGTCACCCACCACTTATTTTGGCAAACTCACACGTAAGTGTAAGTAGGGTATCTTGATTTGCGAACCATGTTAAATGGATCACCTACAATATGGTTTCCAAATGGTGTTGATGGGATTAACATTCCGACTTTACATACGATGTTTAAAGTCGATCCCATACCTCTAGAAGTTGTAAATGGTTGCAACTGTCAATCGTTGACCACCTTATTAATTTAAATCTTGGGATAAAGGTCACCTAACCACAATTTAAATGTAATGTTGGGTTCTAGACTTTAATATAAAAAATGACCTTAAAAGGCATTAATTATTAAAATGGCAATATCGAAAATACTAAAATAGATCTTTGTTAAATTTTGTAGATTGCCACCAACAATGAAATCACGATAACTCATCCGCGTCAAACCAATCATTACGAGTGATCCTCCAAAAGGACGTCTAAATCATAACAACTTTATTGATTGGTATCGAATCTTGAGAATCGTTCTCAGCAAGAAAGAAGATCATATGTTTTAGACGACCCTATCCCCGATCACCCTACTGAGGATGACGAGGAGGCCTACAACGATTGGCTCAAGTACACTGAGGACTCTGTCCAAGTGTCTTGTCTCATGCTAGCGAGCATGACTCCGGATCTCCAAAGGAGTATGAACATCACGGAGCATATGACATGATAACCCAGCTAAAGGAAACGTTCCAAACGCAAGCAAGGGTTGAGCGCTTCGAAACGGTTCGAGCACTCCATGCATGTCGTATGGACGACAACCAATCTGTTTCATCTTATGTACTTAAGATGAAAAGTCATATTGACTGCCTCGAGAGGCTGAATTGTCCTCTCGAAGGAATTGGCCACGGATTTGATCCTCAATGGCCTTACAAGAAGTTCAAGACATTTGTTGAATTACAACATGAATGCTTGGACAAAAGCATGGGTGAGCTTCACTCATGCTAAAAACGGCCGAGGCGGCCATGGGTAAAAGGGTTTTACCCGTTCTCAACATCAATGAAGGTGGGAACAAGAAAAGGCCTCATCCCGCACCCAAGGCAAAGGTTGCCAAGGGTAAGGGACCCGTATGGGGGAAAGGAAAGGGGTGGCAAGGGTGCCACCTAAACCGCAAGAGAAGAAGCAAAGGTTGCTACCATGACCCATGCTTCAAGTGTGGGGAGATTGGACATTGGGCAAGAATTGTCCTGTTCATCTCGAAGAGTTGAAAGCCAAGAGGGATGCCGGGCAGACCTCAGGTACAATATACATGATTCATATTCATCTTAATGTTACATCTTCAAACACATGGGTATTAGATACCGGATGTGGAACTCATATTTGCAATTTGTTGCAGGGGTTCAAAGAGTAGGGACTTCAATTCAAGGGATGTTAGCCTCTTCATGGGCAATGGAACCAAAGTCCAAGTTGAAGCTTGTGGGGACTACACCTTAAAACTTCCAGTGGCTTGGATGTTTTTTTGAAGAATGTTTTGTATGCTCCTAGTTTGACTAGGAACATTATTCTATATCCCAATTAAGACTTTATGATTATGTATTATCTTTTTATTGAAAATGATATCATGTTTCTTTAAATGATATGTTCTATTTTAAAGCTATACCCATTAATGGTATTTATGAATTGGTTCATGAAAATGCTTTAAATAGTTCATTGTACCATACTAACACCAAGAAACTCAAATTAGATTTGAGTGATACATATCTTTGGCATTGTCGTCTTGGTCATATAAACAAGAACGTATACAAACACTTCAAAAGAATGGTCTTTTAAAAACAAATGAATATGATTCATTGATGTGTGTGAATCTTGTTTACAAGGTAAAATGACTAAGTCACCCTTTAGTGGAACTAATGAAAGGGCAAAAGATTTATTAGGAATCATACATTCGGATGTATGTGGTCGTTTTAAGCCAATGACTAGGAATGGTGAAAGATACTTCATTACCTTTACCGACGATATAGTCGCTATGGGTATGTGTACTTTAAGGCACAAAGATGAAGCTTTTGAAATGTTCCAATCTTCAAGAATGAGGTAGAAAATCAACTTAACAAGTCAATTAAAGTTCTCCGCACCGATAGAGGAGGTGAATACCTAAGTGATGCTTTCCAAGTTCATCTTAGGAGTTGTGGGATTGTCTCACAACTCACTCCACCTGGAACACCACAACACAATGGTGTGTCTGAGAGGAGGAATCGAACCTTATTGGATATGGTCCGATCTATGATGGATAGAAGCACATTACCTCTATCATTTGGGGTTTCGCTTTGCTCTCCGCGGCTCGTATTTTAAATATGGCCCCAACCAAAAAGGTGGAACGGACACCTTTTGAGATATGGCATGGAAGAGTTCCATCCCTATCACACTTAAGGTCTGGGGTTGTGAGGCTTATGTTAAGACTCCCCCCCCAAACAAATGGGAAGTCCGATCCACCAAGTGTATCTTTATTGGATACCCTAGAGATTCTATGGGATATTATTTCTATGATCCACTGGAACAAAAGGTGTTTGTTGCCAGAAATGGTGAGTTCTTAGAAGCAAAGTTCCTTATGGAGGAACTAGCAGTAGAACAATGGATCTTGAGGAGGATCAAGAACCACAACCCAATGCACGTTTGGTTGAAACTAGCACTCAACATGAGGATGTTGAAGATGATCAAATGTTGATCAATACACACAAAACGTTCGCAGAAGTGGTAAACTAGTAATCCACCTGAAAGATACGGATTTTTCATGGATGTGCTATGTGGTAGATTCAGATGAACCAACCACATACCATGATGCAGTGTGTCCAATTTGGATTGTGACAAATGGCTTGAGGCCATGAACGTTGAGATGCAATCCATGTATGACAATCAAGTTTGGGAACTTGTTGTACCACCTCTTAATTCCAAGGTAGTTGGAAGTAAGTGGGTTTTCAAGAAGAACAGATATGCATGGAAACTTGGATACTTATAAAGCTAGACTTGTAGCAAAGGGTTTCACTCAAACTCAAGGGGTTGATTATCATGAAACCTTCTCACCTGTTGCGATGCTAAAGTCTATAAGATATTGTTTTGCCATAGCTGCTCATTATGATTATGAGATTTGGCAAATGGATGTCAAAACTGCTTTCCTAAATGGATATCTTGAGGAAGATGTTTATATGGTTCAGCCTGAAGGTTTTGTCGATCCAAAACATCCTAATAAAGTATGCAAGTTAAAGAAATCAATCTATGGATTGAAACAAGCATCGAGAAGCTGGAATCATCGTTTTGATGAGGAGGTAAAGAATTTGGCTTCATCAAAAACGCTGATGAGCTTGTGTTATAAGAAGGCTAGTGGGAGCACAATAACTTTCCTAGTATTGTATGTTGATGACATACTACTATTTGGAAATGACATTCCAACCTTGGAAGGTGTAAAAACCTGGCTTGGAAGTTGTTTTTCCATTAAGGATCTTGGAGAAGCCGCCTATATTCTGGGAATAAAGATCTATAGGGATAGATCTAGATGGTTGATTGGTTTAAATCAAAGTGCGTATATTGATAAAATCTTGAAAAGGTTCAAGATGGAGAACTCTAAGAAAGGTACCGTACCAATTCAAAGAGGAACGATATTGAGTACGACTCAATGTCCTAGCTCAAAGGATGAGCAAGATAAAATGAAGGCTATCCCATACGCATCTGCTATTGGATCCATCATGTATGCGATGATATGCACTCGACCGGACGTGTCATGCGCCTTAAGCATGACAAGTCGTTACCAGCAAATTCCTGCAAATAGTCATTAGATGGCTGTTAAGAACATACTTAAGTACCTAAGGAGGACGAGAGATATGTTCCTAATCTATGGATTGGTGATGAGGAACTCGTTCTAAAAGGTTACACGGATGCGAGTTTCCAAACCGATCGTGATGATTCTCGGTCACAATCGGGATATATTTTCATTCTAAATGGAGGTGCGGTCTCTTGGAAAAGCTCCAAACAGGATGTCATGGCTCTATCAACTACAGAATCAGAATACGTCGCCGCCTCATTGGAAGCTCAAGAAGCTGCATGGTTAAAGAAATTCATTGCGATTTGGGGGTTTTCCCTTCCATTCAGGAACCCATAGAGATCTTTTGTGATAACGAGGGTGCGATTGCTTAAATCAAGGAACCTCGTGCTCATCAAAAGACAAGGCACATTGAGCGGAGATTCAACTACATATGAGATGAAGTTGCAAAAGGAAAGATATGTATTCGCAAAGTTCATACGGATCAGAACATTACGGACCCTCTCACGAAGCTCCTTGAAAAGGCAAAGCATGAAGGTCATACTTGTGCCATGGGACTTCGATATTCTAGTGATTGGATTTGATCTGTGAATTTTGTATTTGGATATGTGGAACTCTTTATTATTTGAATAAATTATTTGGTTATAATGTTTCAATTAATGTTCCAATTTAGCATGTTTAATCCATGAGTAAATTGTTTACTCTAAATGTCTGTAGTCGTTCATACTTGTGGGAAAAAGTGTGAGGGTAAGATTATTATGAACTTGGATTGGTTGATATTCATAAGGATGAATATAGAGCAATGGGTTGCTACCAAGGTTCATAGATATTTGTGGGATGCAAATATTGGAATGACCTGCATCTCAAATTTTCTACATGGAATCTTAAACTTAGTCCCTTGATCACTTCTAATAATTTTACCTTGTGATCAATTTGATTTTCTATTTTAAGAATAAAAGATTTTAATATTTCAGCAGTTTCATCTTTAGTGCTTAAAAAGAATACCCATATGAATCTTGTAAAATCATCAACTATCACAAGGCAATATGATTTCCTTCCAATGCTCATTATACTTGTGGGACCAAAAAGATCCACGTGCAATAAGTACAATGGAGTAGTGATAGAGTTAACACATTTGGATTTATGAGATGTCCTGTGTTGTTTCCCTTTCAGGCAAGCAACACAATTATCTTTGCAAAAAAACTCCTTTTTAGGCAAACCATGTACCAAGTTATTTTTAGCCAATTTATTCATTGTCTTAAAATTTACATGACATATACGTTTATGCCACAGTGTTGACACATCACTATCAGCTTTGGAAAGAAAGCATGATACTTCACCCATTGGGGAAGCATTGTTCATATCAAGCTTGTACATATCCCCTTTCCTAGGAGAACTAAGAAGCACCAATTCCGGAGGAATTCTCATCCCTGGTTTGAGGATAATGCACTCATGTTCTATGAAAAGGTTTGGTGCTTTTGATCATTGAATTGAGAAACACTTAACACATGGTGTTCAAGCTGTTTGACAAAGTTAACTTTGTCAACTGTTAACATGACAGGATCAGTGATCACAAGTTTGATGTATCAGAATATAAAGCAGCGGAATACAAACACGAATTAGACAAATTGTAGCAAGCAATCGATACTTGTAAGCGTTAAGATCGCATACGGTTATAGGGAGAGAATATGAATTTCTGATTTCTAGGTGTTTATAGATGTAGAATATTTCTAATCGAATCAATCAATCATTCCATTCAATTGCTCATATCGCTCAATGATTACAATGGGTTGTCACTCCTTATATAGAGTGCAACAGTCACTGCTGTTATCACGGAAAGTGACAACTGGCAGATCCAATACAGATAACTAAATCTTAACAAACTACTGAAATGTTCACAACTACTGAGAACATATCAGCAAGTTAAGTACAAAATATAAAACTACTGAAACTACAACGACTGAAGAACAAGCTCTTCAGTCGTTTTACAAAACTACTGAAACAAAGAAAATAAAACTACTGATATCACAACTACTGAAGAAGTACTCTTCAGCAGTTGTGACAAACTACTGAGGCTTCAGTACTTGATCTTCAGACTTTGACCTTCAGGCGTTTCATCAGCTGATGACTTCAGTAGATATCATCAGCTGATGTCTTCAGTCTTTGTCTTCAGACTTTGTACATCAGTTGTTGATCTTCAGCACTTGTGAACTCTTCAGCTGTTGTACTTCAGTACTTTGGTCTTTCAGCTTCAGCACTTGTGTTCTTCAGCTGTTGTACTTCAGCACTTTGGTTCTTCAGCTTAAGGTCTTCAGCACTTGATCTTCAGCTGTTGAAGTCTTCAGCACTTGTCAAACTACTGATGAGGCTTTCAGCAGTTGTTGTGATACCGTGTGGGACTTAGAGGTTTTCTGATCTTGGCTCATTGGTTCTTTTGGTCCAACAAACTCCCCCTGAACCAATGCAGCCAAAACCTCTAACTTATTTATACTCCCACTTATTGATGGCAAAAATGTTGGTCTTTTTCCTTCTTGATCAGTAGAGAAGATGACCCATGTACGCTCCGGCCTGGGAAGAACCTCAAATATTTGTTTGGCAGAGTATGAATGGGAACTCTGTTTTGGGGAACTGGACACAGAGTTGTTATCCCATTCATGAGATTCACTTCCCCATAATGAGTCTGTACGACTCACGAACATAGGCCTCAAGGAGAACAATTTGTTCCTCTTGAGAGAGTTCTTCAGCTCCTCCTTCGAAGAGACTCTGGACCATAGTACTCTGATAAGTACTTCATGGTCCTGCCATTTTTCAACTCCACCGTAGTTACCTCCCTGTATACAAATTCATCAGGATGGTTGCCTTCAAGGAGTAACTGGAGCTCATTCTTTTGGATGTCTTCAAGCTTTTTGTATAACAACCCTTCTTAATCATCTTGTTTTCTAGTAAGGCTTGAGGTGTCTTCTTTGCTTGGTGAGCTTTCTTGAATTCATCAATGATTTCCCAAGGTGAGACTACAACGGCCAACATGATGGTAGATTCTATTGTTTTTCGTACTTGGCCGTTGTATCTGTGTGGGATAGTTCTTTTATGGATTCTAGAACTCACCCTGGGGTCTGGCCATACTCTCACTCTCTCCTTCTGATACTGAAAGGTGTGTCTGAGAGTGTACAGCCTTTGAGCATGCCCTTTCATGGCTTGAATAGATGATGACTGAGGAAATTCCTTGTCAACCATCTTCAACAGTTGCTCATCGTGCTGTTTCTGCTGTTCTTCTTCTTCTATCTTGACTCTGACCATTTCCCTTGAGAGTCAGGTGTGATCATGGATTGACTCTGGGGTTTTGGTAGCTTCAGAACAGCAGAGAGTGGCAGACTATCATCTTCATCCTCTTCTGCTTCTTCTTCCATCCTCAGCACCCTTCTCTTCTACGGGGTACATCACTGGATGATGGTT
Source organism: Flaveria trinervia (assembly GCA_025506515.1). NCBI lineage: Eukaryota > Viridiplantae > Streptophyta > Magnoliopsida > Asterales > Asteraceae > Flaveria > Flaveria trinervia. Next base: position 55,860,171 of record CM046448.1, on the reverse strand, counting down.
GGGTTGGTGAAGGGATTGGTTTTGAAGAGAGAGGATGTTTGGATTTTGGCTTAGAGGTTGGTTGGGAGATTTGAGGGATAGGATCTGTTTGAGTGGGTGGAAGGGAAGGTGATCTAGCATCCTTGTAGTTAATTTTGCTTTTGTAAGTTTAGCCATCTCTAACCTTTTGCCAGCCCCAGCCTCATCAAGGGCTTCCACAATGATCCCTTTGTTGAATTGCTCAGACAGACAGATTCTGGTGGCTATAGCCAGAATGCTGTCCCTGGACCATGCGCGGATCTCCATTAATGATCTTCCCAAGTATTTTGCAATAAAGCGGATCATTTTCCAACCTCTCTTTCTCAAGAGCATCGTACCCTGCCCATCGGGTTTGTATCTCTTGTACCTCTAACCTTCTGATCTCACGTCAGTGTGGCTGTGTCAAACCCCTGCCTGAATAGTTGTTCAATTATTTTATCCATGGAGCGGCTGTGTGTGGTGTCAGCTTCTTTGACCAGCTCCTCCAAGGTTTTCTTCAGCAGTATGATCATCAGCACTTCTCTTTCGCTTGTACGTGAGCAGAGGTTGCTTTTCTTGTTCCTCCTCCTCCTCAATCTCTTCCTCTTTCTATCTTTCACTGCAGTACCCTCCCCCTTTTTGGTTGCATTGGAGGAAGGGGTTGGTACCGCAGAAAGAGTCTTGTGGACAGCAGCATCAACCAGGGGCTGTAATGTTGAGGAAAGCCTCTCATCAAGGGCTTTGATCACTATATCAGTGATTATGGGGGTGATGAGAGGGAGGGAGTTTCGGAGGATAGCACCTATTTGCTCAGGAGGGTTCTGTTCCTGAGAAGTAGGGCCTGAAGCAGAGGCGGGTGGTTGATTTTGGGGTGGCTCTGTGTTTGGGAAACCTTCAAAGGAAGGTGCCATCTGTGGGTGTATGATGGTGGCAGATGGACTTGCATCCTGAGACATCTTGGCCAGCAGCTCTTTGAGTCTGCTAACCTCATCCTCTAGAATGGTGTTTTGAGCAACTACATCGAAGAAGAAGCTCAGGTCATCATCAGTTGATACTGAATCACCTGACCTCCTGCTTAGAGCAGGATTTACATGCGCTGGGTGTAGACCAGTTGGTGCATGTGCCCCTTGTGCTTGGTACTGGGGACTTCCAGCCTCAGGACAATGTCCATCATCAGCTGTTGCCTCTAGGGAGGTCTTAGCAATGTTACCAGCCTCACTCTGGTCATGTGCTGAGTCAGAGGAGGTGGCAGCCTCACTAGATATTCTAAGCTCCTTCTCTACACCAGGAGATAGAATTGGGAAACCCCTGTGCTGTGGGTTCTCAAGTGCACTGTGTTCCTCCCCCTCAATTGTAGAGGTATTCCCAGTTGGAAGTGGTTTCTGGGGAGGGGGTGAGGAGTGCAATTGAGTCAGCACTTGTGCAATTATTAAGGTTGGGCTGTGAGGGGCGGTTGTTTGGGGTACAGGGGTAGAAGCAGTGTGCACCTGGGGTGGATGGTGCTCTTCAATGGCAATCTCCTCAAGTGAGGAAGATCCCAGATAAGTAGGTGCCCTTGGGTTGCTGCAGGCTCCTGTTGAGAGGAAGCCTGAGCGGCTGTGGCTGGAGGAGTCATTGTATCCACTAGGGGGTTTGGACTAGTGGATATATCCTGCGTTTGTGGTGCAGGAGCATCCTCAGGGGACTCAATTCCCTGAGTAGCCATTTTGGGTTTCTTTTTGGTGGGTTTGTGGGGACATTGGATTTGGAGGTGGTGGCTGTGGGTTCCAGCTGCGTGGGTTTTCGCAGCTTGGCAGCCAGTTTGAGTGTCCGGTCAGAGTTGTGCCGGAGTATACTTCTGGCAAAACAGCCGTAGCAGGGACTCCCAAGCCAACAAGTCCCTCAGCATTAAGCTGGTCTATTATAATGGCCATTATGAACCGTGGATAGAGTATCCAACGGTTGGCAGTTAGTTTTTGAGCCATATCTTTGAGCTCTGAAAATATTAATTCTGAAAAATTCAGTGGTTGTTGCTCAAGGATAGAATACAATACCTGCTGCCATTTGGTGGACATTTGATCCCAAGACGATGTCTTAGGGGCCAAACATACATTGACCATATGAAAGATCAGGCGCTCAGCGTCATTAAAATGTTTCTTCATGATGGTGGTGGCACTGAGATCACCTTGATATCCATGCTGAGCAAATGATAGATCTAGGGTGCCCTTCGGATATCCAGCAGGAGAGGTAGCATCACTCAGTTGAAGAATTTTACGGATTGTTGCAGGAGTAATCACTACTTCTTTGTTGTTGACGACTGACCGGAGGGATTGTGTGTGGCTCTCCTCAGTTGTAACAGTAACGTTCATCCAAAATTGGTTCAAGGATTCGGCATGTAAAACGGGGTTCAGAAGGAATGCCTTGTTGTATTGGGACTGACCATAAGATCGATAGCAGTATCGAACTTAGTCCAGATCGGCGATTTTGTGAGGTAGGCAACACAGTTGTGTCGCGGTTTAATTTGCATAGACGCCATGGAAGTTTTGGAGAGGAACGTTAGGTTTGAGAAGATAAAGCATGGAGAGCTCAGGTTAAGGGTATTTATAGGGTACGGGTGAGGAAACGACTGAAGGATGTGGTGTTAGTCATCAGTAGTTTTAAACGACCGTTGACATGGTATTATCCTTTCAGACGTTGAAACAGCTGAAGTCGCGGTGTTAGGCATCAGTAGTTTAGAAAACTACTGAAGACCGTGGTTTTGACTTCAGGTGATTGAAACAACTGAGGACATGGTGTTTGTCATCAGTAGTTATGAAACTACTGAAGACAGTGGTTTTGTCATCAGCTGTTGTAAACAACTGAAGACTTGGTATTGGTCATCAGTAGTTATAAAACTGCTGAAGACGTGGTTTTGCTTCAGTTGTTTAAAATGAAACAGCAGTGGTACAAACGACTGAAGGGAAGTTCTCTTCAGCTGTTTTCGTCAATTCTTAGCTTTTCAGCTGTTTCAAACTATCCTCAACACATTCATCAGTCTTTAGCTGATTTCAGTTGTTTCATAGGACATCAGTACTTATCTGTTTTTACTGATTTCAGTAGTTATGACTACATCAGTAGTTGTAACTACTTCAGTAGTTTAGAGCAGATGAAGTACTTCAGTACTTGTGAGAACTTTTAGCCTTCAGTAGTTATAAAAAGTACTGAGGTTAAAAGAGCTCATCAGTACTTATATGTGACAGGCACTCATGATCATCAATATGAATTACTGAGATCATCAGTAGTTGTCACCTATTCTAGCTGCAGCATACCAAGCCTTAACACCAGGTTTTGGAAAGTTGAACTATCCAAAGGCTTAGTAAAAATGTCTGCAAGCTCATCAGCACTGGGCACAAACTTAGGATCAATCAGACCTTTTTCAAAACAGTCTCTTATAAAATGATGTCTGATCTCTATATGTTTGGTCCTAGAGTGCTGGACTGGATTTTTGACAATGCAAAGAGCTGAAGCACTATCCATTAACAATGGAGTCTTAGTCTCTGTAATGCCATAATCCAAAAGTTGGTTTTGAAGCCAGAGTACCTGAGATGTACAGCTTGCAGCAGCAATGTACTCTGCTTCCGCAGTGGATGTAGCAACTGAGGTCTGTTTCTTGCTCTGCCAAGAAATTAAGCAGTTGCCTAGGAATTGACATCCACCAGAAGTTGATTTCCTGGTCAACTTACACCCTGCATAGTCACTGTCAGAAAAAGCAACTAATTTACCAGAATGTCTGGTAGAATACCATAAACCTAGAGATGGAGTGCCTTGCAGATATCTAAAGATCCTCTTGACTGCAATCAGATGAGACTCTTTAGGTGCAGCCTGAAATCTAGCACAAACACATGTAGCAAACATAATATCTGGTCTAGAAGCTGTTAAATACATCAAGGACCCAATCATACATCTGTAAAGTGTTTCATCAACCACTTTACCTTTCTGATCTGAGTCCAGTTGTGTGGTGCTGCTCATGGGAGTAGAACAGGGCTTACAGTTTTGTAAATCAAACTTTTGCAAAAGATCTTTTGTATATTTGGATTGATGAATAAAAATTCCATCAGCCTTTTGTTTGATTTGCAACCCCAGAAAGAACTGTAATTCTCCCATGGCACTCATTTCAAACTTCTGTTGCATCAACTTTGTAAAGGCATCACACAACTTTGGATCAGAGGATGCAAAAAAATATCATCTACATAAATTTGAACAAGTAGATTATGCTGCCCAGCTTTCTTAATAAATAAAGTCTTGTCTATGGAGCCTCTAGTGAAATTGTTTTCCAGAAGAAAGTTTGATAATGTCTCATACCAGGCTCTGGGAGCTTGTTTTAACCCATAAAGAGCTTTATCAAGCTTATACACCCAATTAGGATGTTTGTTGTCCTCAAAGCCTGGAGGTTGACATACATAAACCTCTTCTTTAACTTTTCCATACAAAAATGCACTTTTGACATCCATTTGAAAGACTTTAAGTTTTGATAAGCAGCATAAGCTAAAAACAATCGAATTGCTTCCAGTCTGGCTACAGGGGCAAAGGTTTCATCATAATCAATACCTTCTTCTTGTGCAAACCCCTGAACAACCAGTCTGGCCTTGTTCTTAACAATAAGCCCATTTTCATCAGTTTTGTTCCTAAACACCCATTTAGTGCCTATTGCACACTTACCTGGAGGTAGAGGAACCAGTTCCCACACTTGCTGTTTCTTGAACTGAAGAAGCTCAAGCTGCATGGCATCAACCCATCCATTGTCCTTTAAAGCAATGTGATAATTCTTTGGCTCTTGCTGACTGATGAAGAGAGCATAGAAGCAGAAATTTGACAATTGACTTCTTGTTGATACTCCAGCAGTGATATCACCAATGATTTGAGACATGGGGTGATTCTTCAGATCTTGATACACAATGAGATCTGTGCAAGTGTTTGTAGCCGGTTCAGCAGCAACAGATGGTGATGGTGAATCATTTCCTTGAAACCAATCAGTGGATGGTAATTCAAAGGAAGTTGAATTCGAAGAAATCTCATCAGCATTTGTTGTGGATGGTGCTACTGGCGCTACAGGAACATCAGGTCTAGTTGAATCAGGCAGCTGATCACTAAACCTGAAGAGGTGAGTACTGCAATCATCATCATCATCAGCAGTACCACCAGGTGGTGAACTGTTGACAGGAGCAACAGCAGGAGTTTGATAAGGAACATATTGCAGTATGTCCAGATCAAATAACTCCACAGGACTTTGTGGAATCTTGTCCTTTGGAGATTCATTAAACTTAACATGTAGAGTTTCTTCAACCATCTTTGTTCTGCAGTTGAAGACTCTGTATGCTTTGCAAGTAGATGAATAACCAACAAAGTATCCTGCATCCACCTTAGGATCAAATTTGTGGAGTTGATCCTTTGTGTTGAGAATAAAACAGGGACACCCAAATGCTTTGAAAAATGAAATCAGTGGAGCCAAATGATGGAGAACTTCATATGGAGTCTTCATCAACCTCTGATTTACTAAAACTCTATTTTGCACATAACAAGCTGTGTTGACAGCTTCGGCCAAAAGGTCAATGGCAAACCTGAGTCAGCCAGCATGGACCTTGCAGCTTCAATGAGGGTCCTGTTCTTTCTCTCCACTACTCCATTTTGTTCCGGAGTCCTTGGAATGCTGAACTGCCTTTTGATTCCCTTTGAGAGATAGAAGTCATCAAGTGTATGATTTCTGAACTCAGTTCCATTATCACTCCTAATACACTTGACTGGAAGGGAATACTGCTTCTCAATGTACAGCACAAAGTGGATAATCTTCTGAGCAGCCTCATCCTTTGAATGTAGAAAGAAAGTCCATACAAATCTGGAGTAATCATCCACAATTACCAGACAGTATTTCTTCTTTGCCATGCTCATTACTCTCACAGGACCAAATAGATCCATATGCAGTAATTGCAAGCAGGCAGTGGACTTGGACACTTCAATAGGAGGAAATGAGACCTTGTGCTGTTTTCCTTTTAAACAAGCAGTGCAGTTTCATCACAGTGGAACTCCTTTATTGGTAAGCCTCTGACTAAACTATTGTGGCTAAGCTGATTCATGTTTTTGAGATTAACATGACCAAGCCTCCTGTGCCATAGTTTAGATTCTTGAAAAGAGGCTTTGGAAAATAGGCAAGGATTACCTTTGAGATCTATCTTCTTAGAGAGATCTAAGGCATACACTCTTCCTGTCCTGTTGGCTTTCAGGAGAGTGTGATCATCCAACACCTTGTCAATCAAGGGCAAAACTTTGGATGACAGAATCCTACAGTTTTGACTTGTGAAAAGGGCAACATGGCCTTTATCACACATTTGACTGACACTCAAGAGGTTGTACTTGAGATTTTCCACATGATTAACATCATCAATTTGATTTCTCCATTGGAGACAAAGCCCTTACCGATGATGTAACCCCTAGCATCATTGCCAAAAGAGACAAATCCCTTCTTTCCTTGAGAGTAGTCATGAAGAAGAGAGATGTTCCCAGTCATGTGCATGGATCCCCCACTGTCTACATACCAGATGCTATTTTGGCATGTTGAAGAACCCTGCAATAATAAACAATCAGTTAGTTTTAGAGACCCAAACCTTTTTGGTTTTGGGCCTGGTCTCATCAATAGATGGTAAACTAGCATGTTTATTTGTAACAACAGCCTGAGAGGAAGAAGATGGTGCAGAAGAGGAGTCCTTTGGCTTAGACCTCCTTTTCTGTGGTTTCAACATAGGAGAATCTAGTTGGTTAACTCTACCCAACAGATGTTGTACCATCATCACCAGCTGTGTCTGATTTTGTGATAAAGCTTTCAGCTCATCAGACACATTGCTAGTGGAGTTAGATAAGGTCCTATGTTGCACCTTCTTCTTTTGAGCACCCTCAGCTGTCACCTGTTTAACTCCTTCCTTTTTGGATTGCTTTAAGGACTTAAGGGTTACAGGATTTGATGTTGCTGATACAAATGTGGTCTCAAACTCAGTTTTCATTTTTACCATTTTCTCATTAATTTCTTCCTTTTGTTTGAGTTTGGAACCTCTTTTGTACCAACAATCATCTGTAAGATGATTGAACAAACCACATACTTCACATGGTTTCTTCTTCATCTTAGGTTGATCATCAACTAAAGATGGTGAAGCAACAGAAGACTTGTTCTTCAATGCTTTGGAAGCATTGGTTGCTTTCTTGACAGCATCTTTAGTAGTCTTCAAACTCTTTCTACTGCCAGTTTTCTTCTCTTCAGTACTGACAGCAGTTGAAGTTTGAACTTCAGGAGTTGAATCCTGCTCTCCAGTCCTTTCAGGACCTTCAGGATTGACTCCTGAGTTGATCAACTTATTGATCATGTGAATGTCAGCATTTGGACCATCAACATCAGCTGATAGGTTCAAAGAGGACTTGATACTGACTGCTACTTCTGATTGTGCTGTATCAGAAGGTAGATCACATGACTTGATGGATTGGTTATCACTCTCACCATCAGATTCTACCTCTGCTCTTGGGGTAAAATCTGTAGGTGGAGCAGTGTGATTGTAACCAATTCCAAACTTCACATTTGAAGCAGATTGCTTACTAAGAAGCATTTCAAAACCTTTGCATGATTGTACCCATCTATCACACTCGACCTGGGTAACTGCAAGGGTTTCTTTGAGATCTTTGTACTTCTCTAAAAGTACATCTTCTCTAGCCTTATCATCAATTATTTTGCAATTCAGTTTATAACCTCATCATTTTTATCTTTGAGCACAAACTCAAACTCAGCTTTGTTTTTGGAAATTACTTGTTCTAGCTCAATGTTCTTATTAATTAAAGCTACATTTGCTTCTCTAATGGAAGCAAATGCTGCTATGCATTGTTCAGAACATAATTTGGCTTTTGCCTCAGAGGATACCTGTGATACCTGAGGTGTAGAGGCATTGGAAGATGAAGTATCAGCAGACTCCAAAGCCATAAGAGCTAGATTCCCAAAGGGACTGTCACCACCATGTTGACCAGCACCTGAGAACAGTTGATCATGACCAGACAAGTCATCTGGTAAACTGCTCCAGTCAACAACTCCTGGGGTGAAGAAGCTGTGTTGTTGAGATGAAGGTTGTTGATGAGATAGGGAAGGCTGAGGTTCTGGTAATGCATGAGGTTGTGGTGTCATAGGAACTTGAACTTGACTTGACTGTGGCATGTAATAACAAGGGTACTGATAAGGCATTTGACCCTGAGGAACAAAATATGCCGGAGATTGTTGTTGAGGATGATGACTAGATGTGACAGGATGTTGCCCTCTGTTTTGTTGACTGTTGCCAGGAAAAGTCACAAAGGGTGCAGTAGAGTTTGATCCAGTTGATCTACACTCTCTTGCAAAGTGTCCAAGCCGTTGGCATTTGTGACACCTCAACTTGCTCTTGTCAAAACCAACTTTGGTTTTGCCAGAGAGTCCTGGGAATTTTCTTCCAGTTCTTTTGTAGAACTTCTGAGATCTGATATTTATCAAGGCCATTTGGCTCAAAATATCCATCTCTTCTAAGTCATCATCAGCAATCCCCTTGAGATCATCCATAATGAAACATAAATTGTCATTATTACCTCCAGTAAACTGACCATCAACACTTACAAATGCAGAATTAGAAGTGCTCGAAGAGAAATTAATATGCTCATCATACTGGCATTCAGATGCAGCATATTCTGACTCATGACCCACCAAGGCAGTGTTGCCTTGTATAAAGTCTTCAGTGAGCTTTCCAGATGAAGACAGCTTTCTCTTCTGTTCTATCTCTCTCTCAAAAGTGAGCAATTTCCCATGGAGTTGGGTGAGAGATAGTTTGTCCAAACTTGCACTGGAGCGTAGGACAATAGTAATGTGTCCCATCTCTCAGGCAGTGATCTGAGAAATCTGTTATTCATCTGAATATTGGTGTATTCAAGTTTGACCATTTTTAGTTCAGAGATCAAACAAGAAAACCGCTCATATTGTTGAGTCAGTGTCTCACCCTTTCTATGAGAGAATGTCTCATATTGTTGGGCAAGAATTTCTCTATTATTTGCCAAGACCTCATGTTCCTCCAAATTGTTCTTTCAAAGCAATCCAGAGGTCATGGGCAGTTTCATGATGCATTAGCCCAGAATAGATTTCATTGGGCAAAGCCATGGCCAGAATTCCATGGGCTTTTGCATCAATCTCAAGCAACTTTTTATCCTCATCTGAGTATTGCTCCCTCCTCTTCGGAACCATTTGATTGGTTTCCGGGTTATTCACCATAGGCTTGTGTGGACCATGTACCACTGATGTCCACACCCTGCGCTGTTAACAGACAGGTGATGGAGCATACGTCTTTGCCATATGTTATACTCATTCCTAACCAGCATAGGAGGCTTGGTTGAGGAACCAGTATTGTGAGGATCATTGGAGGGAGTGGTCATTTTCAGTTCAAAAACAGTTTAGTTCAAGTTTAAAAAGAAGTTTTAGACAAACCACAACAAACTCAATGAGAACCAAGAAAAGATCTCAGGATGAATGAGCAGAAATACAGAAAAATTCAATCTCTATAACCGTTTCTTGCAAAAACAAAAGCTAATTCAATCAAACTTGGATCTTGAATAGCAGTTTCAATGATCAATTATTAGATCGATCAATGATTAACCTGCTCTGATACCATTTGACAGGATCAGTGATCACAAGTTTGATGTATCAGAATATAAAGCAGCGGAATACAAACACGAATTAGACAAATTGTAGCAAGCAATCGATACTTGTAAGCGTTAAGATCGCATACGGTTATAGGGAGAGAATATGAATTTCTGATTTCTAGGAATGTTTATAGATGTAGAATATTTCTAATCGAATCAATCATCATTCCATTCAATTGCTCATATCGCTCAATGATTACAATGGGTTGTCACTCCTTATATAGAGTGCAACAGTCACTGCTGTTATCACGGAAAGTGACAACTGGCAGATCCAATACAGATAACTAATCTTAACAAACTACTGAAATGTTCACAACTACTGAGAACATATCAGCAAGTTAAGTACAAAATATAAAACTACTGAAACTACAACGACTGAAGAACAAGCTCTTCAGTCGTTTTACAAAACTACTGAAACAAAGAAAATAAAACTACTGATATCAACTACTGAAGAAGTACTCTTCAGCAGTTGTGACAAACTACTGAGGCTTCAGTACTTGATCTTCAGACTTTGACCTTCAGGCGTTTCATCAGCTGATGACTTCAGTAGATATCATCAGCTGATGTCTTCAGTCTTTGTCTTCAGACTTTGTACATCAGTTGTTGATCTTCAGTACTTGTGAACTCTTCAGCTGTTGTACTTCAGTACTTTGGTCTTTCAGCTTCAGCACTTGTGTTCTTCAGCTGTTGTACTTCAGCACTTTGGTTCTTCAGCGGTTAAGGTCTTCAGCACTTGATCTTCAGCTGTTGAAGTCTTCAGCACTTGTCAAACTACTGATGAGGCTTTCAGCAGTTGTTGTGATACCGTGTGGGACTTAGAGGTTTTCTGATCTTGGCTCATTGGTTCTTTTGGTCCAACATAACATACCATTGGATATACATCCATCTGGCGAAAGAAATATATCGCGGCTCTCACCTCAAAATGGACAGGACCTACGTCATAATGTTTGAAATTGTTGAAGGAGAGATTTGTTCCCTATCATGTGCCTGGAGCATCCACCATCTACAAACAAATGTTTTTTTCTTGAAATGATTTGTCCTGCAACATAAGATGAGATGATTAGTTTTGATTGGAACCCAAGCTTTATTGGTCTTGGGTTCTCCAAAGATAATGACAAATTAACCAAAATTTTTGCATGGGGGTTCAATGGATTGTCATGAAGAAGATGTTGGGCTACAAATTCTCTTGATCTCCATTCCATCCCTGGTGATATGGAGGATGAGCTTGTTGAAGCATTTGTAACTTGGCATTCTCGAAGCTTTTTCTTTTTGGAGAGCTTCGCCACCCTTTTTTCTGAAGCAGTATTCTTCCGAGATGGTTTCAGGGACTCTTTGTTCTCTGCGTCTTGACAGCTTTAGCTTCCGAAGCCTTTTCCTTTCGGAGAAGAATCTTCTTCTGAAGCACATTGCTTCGAAAACAAGCTTTCCATTTTTCATCACTGAACCATTTGATATAGTCCAATGAGAAACTTCCCTGACTCCTTCCTTTTTAACATATTTGCGTAATGTGTGCTAGCAGGATTGTAATAACAATTTGGCCATGTGGTTTTGCACACCACACATTATGCATGCAATGTTATCTTTTGGGGATTTGAAGATTGCTGTTCTGTTCCTTTTATCTTCATCAGCACTTTTTCCTTAACTTTTGATCCGGTAGGACAGGAGTGCTGGTACTACACCCTTTTCTTGAATCAGAGTTTCCAACCACCTGGAATCCAGCTAAGATGAATATACCCTTTTTCTTTGGGTCTATCTTTAGCTTGGACTCAACCACTTTCTTGGCGGTTTTTTCTGGCTTTCCTTGCTCTGCTTCTTTTGGCTTTAGTGGTTAAGGTTTAATCATCATTGGTAGGGGAGAGCATAATTACCTCGTTCTTCCCTATGATGGTCTCCATAGTTGCATCATTCTTTGACTCATGAGAAGGTGGGTCAGCAGATGGAACCTCTTGCTCTTTAGTACCACACCTTGGTTGTCTTATAGACTCATAAGAGTGTGATGGAGCAATTTCATTGGTTCCCAACCCTCCTTTGTTTTGGTAACAAAGTTTTGAGTGAGAGAATAATGCAAGAATGGCTTGGAAGTTTTGCTCGGAAATAGCATACTTCCTGGCTTGAGCCTCAGCTGTGACAAACTGGGCTTGAGCCTCAGCAAATTTGGATATTAAATCCTTTATCTGAGTCTTATAGTTTGTGAGTTCATGTTTTAATAGGGACACAGTTTTCTCTAACTCCTCAATTTTTTTGGTAGTCAGATTCAGCCCTTTTAAAGTCAGATTTCAAAACATTTAAAGACTCAATATGAGATTTAATCTCCATATTGTAGTCCTGATACAATTTAACCTTATCAATACAGGCAGGAGTACAGAGATGTTCATATACCTTATTTTAATCTGTTCTGGCCATGAGTGCTTGAGCAGGAGTCACATCCTGTACCATGAAGCTCTAGTCAACTTCTAGAGCCATTGCAGCTATTTCAGTTGACTTTCCGGTGGGCTTTGGTGTAGAGGCCTGTGGGGTTCCCGGGTTGGACTTGGGAGCCTTGCATTCCCTTGCAAAATGACCAAGTTGGTTACAGTTGTAACATTTGGCCTTGGTTTTGTCAAACCCAAATTTGTTGTTGATTGGGTTCTGGGGAAATTGCCTTGCAATTCTCTTGAAGAACTTCTTTGCTCTGTAGGTTGGAAGAGCCATTTGTTGGACTATGTCCATGTATTCCACGTCATCTGGGCTGAAACACTCTTGATCATCAAAGCAGTACTAATAATCACTTGAGTGTCCACTTCCTGAGACAAAAGCACAGCTGTCTTAAAAGGAGCGTTGCTGAGCTTGTTGAGACCTTGGAGTCTTAGGAAATGTGATGTATGGCCCAGAAGAACAAGATGGCTGCTGGGTGTAAGTGAAGTATTGTTGACGCTGGGAGATTCCTGATCCTTCAGCAACCATTATGGCGTTGCTAGCAGGAAGACTCAAGGGTCTGCTTGTCTCATGACCCCTCTTACTTTCCATTTCCAAACGGTATCCATCAAGGATCCCATAGAGTTCGGTCATGGTGAGTGTATTCAGATTTTCTGTTCTCTTGATAGAGACACAGTAAAATGTCCACTCATTGGGTAATGCACTCATGAACTTTCTTGTAAGGTATCTGAGATCATGAGCAATTCCAACAGATTGAAGGAAGAAATGAGATCAATGTACCAAAATATTGATGGCTAAGAGTCTCTCCAGCAACATGGGTGAAGTTCTCGAACTGCTGCTTCAGTGAGTCCTTCTTGGAGTCATTTGAGCTTGAGTACATTTGAGCAAGCGCATCAAACAGTTCTTTGGCAGACCTGCAATGCTCAAACCCCACCATTATAGAGTTTGGAATTGCAGTCATGAGAACAGTCATAGCATTGCTGTTAATGTCAAGCTTCTTCCTGTCTTCATCACAATAATCTTCAACAACATTCTTGATCATGACACCATTTCCACCAGCTACTTTTGGCTTATACGGGCCATTGACAATGGATTGCCACATTTTGCTATCTTGATATCTGATGAAGCCTTCCATTCGTCTGCTCCAGGACCTGAAGTTTTCAGGGGTGATGATGGGTGCTTTGGTCATCATCCCCATCTCTACTACAGATTTGTTGAAGGCCATTTTTGAGTGAGGTATAAGGAGGAGTGAAAAAATAGGTTGATTAGGATGGTAAGATCTCACAATCAAGAGCCTAAGAAGCTCTGATACCAATTGTAGGATCGGGTTTGTCACATAAACACTTGCATTTCTCTCAAACTCACTTATAGACACACTCAATTCAGATGAAGTAAAGTCTTTCACAAGAGTTGATAATAATATAATAAGTAGTGATTCAACACACAGAAATAAATTTTCAAGGCACCTGTATATATTATTTCTCAACTCAAGATATTACAAGACTCTTACAAGCATGATACATGAGTTACAATGAGAGACTATATATACTAGATCCTACAGCCGGATATACTTTGATACCAGCTGGAAACCTAAGACTAAAGCATATACTACAATGCTAAAGTTAAGGTATCTTAGATAAAGTATTATCTAAGATATGGTAGTCATGACATGTCCATGACTTACCTTTTGTCACCAACTAAAGATGGAAACTTTACTAACATAAAAAGGTAAACAGTGGATTAAAGTATGGTCAACTGCATGGCTTTTGAGAAAACGCCATGCAGTATCTCAGAGATTTGCAGCGGAGTGTCAGGAAGGCCACACTTATGTCCACTGGATAATAGCAGTGTTTTCCGAAGGTAAGTTGGCTTCGGAAGAACAAGTTCTTCTGAACCCACTTATACTTCAGAAAAGGCTTCTATACTTCCGAGGCTTGAGGACTTCTGTACTTCGGAAGTTGACTACAGATCTTTCTTTCCAAGTGTTGAACTTCGGAAGTAGGCTCTTTATCTTCGGAAGTTGGAACATTTCCTTCGGAAGTAAGCTTTACACTTTGTCTTTGGAAGAGCTCCTTTTTCCTTTGGAAGTTCCACACTTACTTTTGGAAGTCCTTTATTTGTTGTACCAAAATCTTATAAGTGACTTGGTTTTGGTTGCACCAGCCATCCAAGATCCAACAGTTAACTTGATTAGTCAATTTGGGTTCTGAAATAGACATTTGTGAAGCTATCCCTAAATTAACATTTTCAATTTTATCATCCAAATTCTTAACAGGAAACTTTTCTTTAGATTTCAAAGTAGAATCCTTTTGTTTAGTGATAGATCTCACAGGTTTACCCATAGAATTGGGATCACTAACTAGAGGAGTGGAGATCAGATGATCCTTTACAGGGTTTTTATTAATTGGTCTACATTTAGTGTTCAGAAAGATTTCATGTGACGGTGGTACTACCTTATAACCCAGACCTTCCTGTTATTTTGTTCTTTCACTAAGTTTTGAACTATGTGAGAAGAACTTGCCAAACTGTGCAATTTTTGTTTTAATGAATCAACCTCGACTTCCAAAAATAATTTTTCCTTTTTAGTTTCCTAGAAAGAATTTAAAAATAACTTGATGTCAATTGATTGATTTAAGGCAATAACCTCGGTTTCCCCAAAAGTTTCATCTTTTCTTTGAAGTTTTACTCATTTTGTTTTAAAATACGATTTGCTTTAGTGTAGAGTTGTAAATCATTTACTAGACTATCATTATACTCTAATAACTTAGCAAATTTTAAATCAATGATTTCTTTAAATTTCTCACATTCAGTACAAGCATGTTTTTCAAATAATTGGTCTTTAGAACTTACCTATGAAGAATCAGACAAATTAGCCATCAAAGCAAAGTCAGACCCTTCGGTGAGTGAAGATTCTAAATTGGTAGCTCTAAGTTCTTCATCAACCAGATGATCAACAAAATCTATAACTTCTTTGATATCTGAAAGCTGTTTAGCTATGATGTCTGCTTCACTAGCAGATTTATCATCCAATGCATCAACCAAGGTGATGTTTAGATCACTCTCAGATACAAATCGGAAACACTAGTCTTGACCTTCATCACCTTGAGCAGTCAAAGCCTTTGTCTCATTACTTGAAGATGAAGTTCCAATCTCATCGTTGTCTTGACAGTTGAATAAAGGAAACGGATTTCCATTTCTCATTTTCTTTGGCTTTACACACTACGTTTAAAGTGCCCCTTTTCAGCACAGTTGAAGTACGTGACTTTGGTTTTGTCAAATCTAGAAGTCTTATCTTTAGTGGCAACTAGATTTTGCCCGTCTTCTTCACAAACTTCTTGGCTCTTCTCATAGCACTAGTGAAGGCACATATTATATCCATTCTTTCTAGCTCAGTTTCATCAACTTGCTCGTAGTTCATATCAGCAAGATGACAATTTCCATTCTTACCAGCAACTAAAACATCATAAGATTGTACAACAGCTGCTAGAAGGTCCATGTGATCTTTAGCAACTTCCACTATGTCATTTTCGAGATTCTCGGTCTTCAACTTTGTGGTATTTGCACCAAGAACTATGTATTGGGTTCCAGATGACCCTAACGTTTTGGGTTCCTCATGCACTGCTTTGGGAAGGAGTAGAAGAGCTAGACACAAACATCGTTTGTAACTTGTGTTCTTGAAACAACCAGAGTTGGAACTGAGTTGTATAGTGATGGATTCTGAACACAGGATCCTTTCTTTGACTTGTACTTCATACGTAGTTCTTCCTCCCTTAACTTCAAGATGAAATCATTTATGTCTAAAGTAGCAAGAATTTCGTTTTGTCACAGATTAGACACAAATGGATCCCATTTATGAGGCAGACCATCAGCAAAGCTAGAAACTTTATCTGCCATGGATGTGGCCACAACATGAGTGTGCAGCTCACTCATCAGATGATAGAATCGGTTGATAATATCATCCAAACTCTCATTCCCAATTGAAGAAAAGATATCAAACTCCTTCTTAAGAGCTTTAGCCTTTAGTGCTTTCAGAGTTGCATTCCCTTCATATCTCTTTTCCAATACCTCCCATAACTTCTTAGCCTGCTTGTTCTCAGAGAACTAATGAAAAATATCCTTAGGTATAGACTAAGTCAACAAGGCATATACTTTCTTTTCAGGATTAAACATAATCTTCTGGGCTTTGCTCATTCCTCCCAAAGTCAACTTGACTCCATTAGCACTGAATGGTACCGTGTAACCAGTCCCAATAGAAGACCAAAGATTTGGGTAAACTCATTTAAGTAGATTTCAAACCGTTGTTTCCACTGCGGGTATTCATCCAAAGTTAACAACTTTGGCGGTTTGTTATGGTTTTTAATCTTATTCTCCAGAAGTAGAAGCTTCTGGATGCGTGAGTCCTTTCTAGCAGTAAAGGCAGTAAATTGGTCTTCCATTGCTTTAATCTTGATAAACTTAGAACAGGACAGTTTCACTCGTGTGAATGGCTATGCGAATGGGTCACTAGTGCGAATGAAGGATGCGAAAGAATTTAATCATACGATTGGATTCAGTCGTGCTTATAAACAAGGAGATTAGACTCAACCGACTGGTGTTGTTCAGTTGTGCGAATGAGAGATGCGACTAAGTTTAGTCGTGCGAATGAGTTGAATCGTACGAATGGGCTAATCGTGCGACTGATGTTGCTGGTTTTGTAAAATAGAATATTTTTGACACTTTGACCCAAAATATGAGTTTTTTACGAACCATAATTTGACGTATGACTAACAACCGAAACTTTAATGCATGCAGACATAGAAAAAAAAATTTTGACGCAAAGTGGTGACTCTTTTGATTGAAAACGTGAATTTTAACACCAAAAAACCAAATGAATCCACTCAAAATCACGAGCCTATGCTCTGATACCACTTGTTAGGATCGTGTACACACGGAGTACTAACGGACTTTTTGTGAAACCGGATCAAATAGAGCGGAATCCTATTTGATTGGTGATCCAATTAGTGAGTACGATAACCCAATCGATCTAACGATGAAACAAATGTTAAGAATGAGTAGAAATCGATCAAGAACGAACTATGAAGTTGGATTGTGTATTCCACAAATTAAGTGGTATTTATAGGTTTCCTGCTTCCATTCGTACCACTGAACCATTAGCATGGTTCAGTCATACGACTGAGTCATGCGATTGAGTCATACGCACGACTGAAGGTTCAATCGTGCGACTGAGTCAATCATATGTCTCAATCATATGGCTGATCCAGTCTCCTGGTTCAGTCGTGCGACTAGTTCATTAGTATGACTCATTCATGCGTATGGTCCATAGGTATGGTCCATTAGCATGAATAATCACCCGACTAAGTTTAACACATGTCTCAATCCTTATTGACTAAGAACTATATACAACAACCCCAAAACTATATATGAAGTTCATACATATGAAATTATGAAAGATAAGTAAACCTCTAACGCATATCATATTTCATTGAATAATTACATTACACGTGTGTAAGAAATGAAAGATTTTTACATTAAGAACATAAACTAGGAACATAATGTATCAACAAAACAAACATTTAATTTCATTTTAAATGCTTTTGAAAGTTAATACAACATTCATTACAAAACATAGCTCGTTTGTATTACAATGCAAATACGTTATACAAAAGAATTCCATCCCAAAAGAGCCAAGTTGCCGCCCCGTGCCATCCTCAGCAACCTTTACTTGCCAACTGGAAACACATAAAAGTCAGCATTGCTAAGTGAGTTCTAGTTTTAAAATAAAATATACTTTATTTTCTTTCAAAACCATTCTGTAGTTTCACACATGATCGCACATCGTACGTACACATATATAATAACATTATTATCTTCCTTTACTGTACATCACTTTCTTTCCTTACTTCTTTCCGGAATAGTGTCATCGGCTATACCCGAACGTATGCATAAAGCGGGTACTGGGCCGAAGATCATTATTGTCTTCCATAACGCATATAGCCTTGCACCAGCACCGGGGAAAGCGACAAAGATCCTAACTGTATGCTACACCCCAAACGTATGCACAAAGCGGGTACTGGGCGAAAAATCATAAATGACTTCCATAATGCACATAGCCTAGCACCAGCATTGGGGTGAGTATCCAAACTAAACCATGTACTATACCACTGGTCAGTCGCAAAGAGTAGACCCCCGCGTGCATCATTATGGGTTAGCTAAACCACACACAGTTGAGCTTACGACATTTTAGAGTTGTGCACCTCCGTACATTTTGCTTGCAAGCCTTTCTTTACTTTCTCTTTCATTAATGCATTCATTTTATCATTATGTTCCTCTTTTCACTATCTTTCACTTTACTTTACATAATAATTTATCATTTCTTTCACAACTATAACACGTAAAGCCACGGGAGATAAACATACATAACATGGAACATAAACATAACCATACAAAACATCACTATACAAGGCATGATCGCACATGACATATCAATCATCATACATGCAATAACATAGCCCATACATCAACAAAAGTCAAATTACTTCACCCCCTAGCACATCCCAAGTCAAAGCCTACATTTCACTTTTTCCCCAAAAATCAGAAAATAATCTAAGTCTTTAGGGGCATGGGCACTATTCAGGCGCATGGCCGTTCTGGGCACATGGGGAATACTTAGGCGCATGGGAGATTTTCAGGCACATGGGCATTATTGGGATGCATGAGCAACACTTAGTCATTTCTAGACAATCTAGGCACATGGGCACTATGCAGGCACATGAGTGCCTAAGCGCATGGGAATCCTTGGCTCATGAACACTTAGTAAATTTCAGCCTATTTCTAGGCGCATGAGTACTGTTTGGGCACACAAGGTTTTGGGCGTGTAAACCCAAGATGATCACACTTGAATCAAATCATGAAGAATTAGAACAAAATATGATAATCACAATCAAAATCCCTTGATCTTTAATTAGATTGCAAATGATGTGTTTACAAACAATCCCTCAACCTATTGGTCATCCAACCATTAACAACACTAATGACAATTAACCTATTTATAATCTAGAATAATATTCACTAATTGCATTTAACACCTTAGACTTATGCTAATTAATGCAAAATTACATATGAAGCATAAAAATGACTAAAAACAAGATGAATATATTTTGTTCACACAAAATATATTTATTACATAAACCCCTAGTCATCTAAATCTTCAACGTCTCATCTCGGTCATTCATCTCAAACATGTCGACTTTGACTTTTGTTGACTTTGATCGTGGCGTTGACTTTTTTGAATTTGATTGTGTGGATAATATAGACTATCTTGTACAGCTGCAATATGGTGCATGGAAACACTTAGAAAGTTATTTCGGTTGGGTGCATGAGCCAATGATTAGGCACATGGGCAATCTATAACACACTTAAACATCATAACTAAGTTCCCAATCATCATCTATCATGTTCTAAGCTTAAACCATACATTCTAAGCCTTAGAAACATAATCATAACATCATCACAACACATACATACCCAAAATCAAACCCCACACGCAAACACATACACATATACAATCGGGTCAAAACCCATTTTTATTAAAAGTTTCATACATGCATTTCTAGTCCCAAATAAGTTTCAAACAAGTAAAAAGGGGATCCTAGAACTCACCTTAGCAGCCTTTGCTTATGACATCTTTAAAACCCGTTTCCAAATTGTGTTCAACCGCCTAAAACCCCACCAAAAACACACCCGAACACCCATAAACACACATAAGCATATAACCAAGGCTAAGGCTAGTTGAAAACAACATAAACTCATGAATCCTTACCTTGAGTCCGACCTTCTGCTCCTATTCTTCTTCAAAATCCATATTCTGCAATTTCTCTCTCTAAAACATCTAAATGTTGAGTGTGAAGAGAGGGTGATGGGCGGCCATCACCTTTATTCACCAACTTTTAAAGTCTTTGTCTTTTTGACCCTTTTAACCCCTCTACTTGGGTTTTATTGTTTCTTTCCTTTTTCTTTCACTTTTATTCTTCTTTTTCTTCAATAACACTAAAAAAATAACCGGGTGTTACACTTGTGTTGAGTATAAAAACCGATCCAACAATTGGTATCAAAGTTTCTTAGGTTCTTGATTGTGTGATCTAACCATCCTAATCAACCTCTTGTTATAGTATATATATTTTGATAAATATTTTACGCACAGATTCAGTTTTAAATGGTTATTACATGTACTAAATCACACACACAAAAGGCAAGTGTACCTTGTTAGGACCTGGTATTTGAACGAAATACCTAGTGATTAACGTGTAAACCAGATCAATAGTGCGGAATCCTATTTGATTGGCGATCCAATAGTGAGAACACACGAAGAATCAATAAAGAATTGAATCTAACGTTAGAAGTCGATGGGAATCGATCTAACGTGTTCTGGAATTGGGAGTCTTCTGGACGGCTAGGGTATGTCTGGAATCATAATTAACGAATGCTCTCGTTATTCCACAAATTGGGTTGTATTTATAGGTTAGTATTGTTTATTCGTGCGACTGAACCATTAGTATGGTTCAGTCGTGCGATTGAACCATGCGGTTGATTCATCCGCACGCCTGAGTGTTCAATCGTGCGATTGAGCCAATCTTATGTTACAATCATACGACTGATCCAGTCTCCTGGTTCAGTCATGCGACTGAGTCATTCGTATGAAGTTATTCATGCGTATGGTCCATTCGCATGTGCCATTCGCATGAGAACTTCATTTTGTTAAGTTTGAATGTATTAATTAATATAACATTATGTGTAACAATTCAAACAATCACAAACCTGATTAACCAATTCAACGTCGACTCATTAATGAAATATTAAACATTATAAATAACAAACAAACAATATCATTTCATTAATCATTCCAAGCATTACCTCAGAATCAGACAAACAAGATCTATTACATTCATATCATGATCTAGGGACATACATGTATCAACAAACTCCCCCTTGGACCTAGATCTCTCTAATCTCTTGTTTTCTTCATAACCTCCTTGTATTTCTTGTACTTCTCATCTTTTGTGACTCCCGTGTGAATCTCAAACGCGAAGTAGAGTCGTATAACGTTCTGCAACTGGAGGGCTTGTACAATATCTTGCGTATCATAGAACAGTGGCCACTTGTATAGCGTATAGACATCATTATCCGACAAGTTAGTAAGCCACATCGGGTCGAATACCCTGATCGTATCCATTTGTCCCTCTTTGCTTAGGACTATCACCGCTTCAGCTGTTCTCCAATCGTAGTACCATCACATAAAATGTGGAGTGAAGTCCTGTGGCATTTCCCTGAGTGGGATTCTTGACATTGTGCCCGGAGGATTCCACTTCAACACTATCTTGGGCTTGCCAGTAATGGCATCAACCTCAGACCTTCTGATATATACCTAGTAGGCTGTTGGGGTCTGAAGTTAACCCATCTGGTGTGGTACTCCTTCTTTAGGGCAGCCTCGAACCAGCCTGACATCTTCCTCGGTTAAGCATACAAAAGCTTTAAGATCCTCAAAATACGTCCATGCTATGATCCTTCCAGACACCTTGTGATGTTTCTTGACTCTGTAGAGTTTGGTGTAGGCATCCTTCTTTGGTGTAGCACGTTGGGCTCTAACTTCTTCAAAACATGCAGCCCACTCAGCCTTTCGAATGTCGACATCATTATTTGAGGCTTGGGCTGTTCCTACTGCTTTCTCTCTTTCTTGCTCCATCTTGTTCAACACCTCAAAAGTATCGCTGACAAGGGATTCACCCAGATTGGGGACCACATTACCCTCATTGTCAGCATACTGAGGGTAATCCTCGGTAGTGACATCTTCGATCTCGACTTCATCAACATTGTTGAGCTCTTCGTCACTAGTCAAATCGCATGTCGGAGCATCTTTCACTATCTCATCTGGATTTAGCTGAAAATCTCTACGAGTTGCTCGTTTGATAGGTCATGAATTATTTCCCCTTCTTCAGGGGTATAATTCACTGACCTCCTAACAATCCCTTGCAGATCAAGAATCATTGTTAGCTGAGTCTTGACCTGCTGAAGGGGAGCAACATCAAACTCATCTCTTTGGTAATTTGGATCTGTTTGATTAAACATTCAACACATAAATCATTAGTAATTAATCAAACAGAAATGCATTAATTAATATAAACATTCAATACATCGTTTTCAATACAGGATTCAAATAAAAAGTAAATAAATACATAAACATCTAGTCTTTACTTTTATCCTGTATCATCGTCTCGTCACTTGGAGGAGCAGAAGTAGAAGCTGGTTGGTCTTGTCTGTTCTTTGACCTTTTCTCTTGACCTGAAGCAGAGGCCGATGCAGCTGCATCCCCTCCTTCTGCTTCATCATCATCGTCCTTCTCTTCTATCCTATCTCCTTCGGTTTCCTCATTCTCCTCTGTATCACCCTCATCATCCTCATCATCCTCTTCATCATCATCATCTTTATCATCATCATCTCCGTCCCCTTCCTTGATCTTCAAGGGCTCCTCCTTAGATCCTTTCAGCTTATCATGATAGTCTTCTTTGCCTCCTCCAACTCCTCTATCTTCTTACTTGATGTGACACTATGTGCTTGGAGTTGGGCTATCTCAGTGCTCTGAGCAACCATCTATTCGGCCTGCTCCTCTATAACTCGAGCCTGCTCTGTAATCTGGTGAGATTGTGCAGCAGTCAGGTCAGTAAGTTGGCGGATCTGGGCCGCCTTCTCCTCATCTGCGGCCAGTAAGCGTATCACCATCCTGTTGAGCGAAGACAGTTGTTCCTCTACCCTGATTGGAGGTAGAGGTGATCCATAAGTATGTGAGGGATGGGCTGAGGGTCCTGCTTGGTGTGAAGTGGTGGTGGTGGTGGCTGTAGTGAAGATAGGTCTGTGAAATGGTGGAGGTGATGTGGGAGTAAAGGATATGGTGGTGGATGGAATCTGTACTATGGTGGGAGGTATGGTGGTGGCTGTGGTAGCTGTGGTGGATGTGGTGGCTGTGGTGGTGGATGGTGTGTGGCTGTGGAAATGATAGTGGTGGTGGTAGAAGTAGGGCTATGGTGGTAACGAAGGTCAACCGATGCTTCTTCTTCTTCTGACCATGGGGCTTAGCCATTCTCTTCCTTCTCGTCCCCGTTTTGGTGGATGCTCCCCCTACAACCCTGCCTGCGCCCTGGTGCATAGCTTGGGTCAGTATCAGTCTCTCCGGAGTCTCTCGGTGTTCACCAACCACCCTTAGCCCATGTTCTGTGGGAACAACTTTTCTTCCCACAGTTCACGTTAGGGGCTCCTCATCCTCCTCCTCCTCCTCCTCCGCACCATGAACAAAATCTTGATGGAATCCAGCTGACTCGGCTACTTCTCCAGCTGGGACGGACACTGGAGGTACAACATCAGACACAGTGCCTCTAGGTGGAATAGGCATACCGTCTTTGGCATCCCCACTGTCATTATCATCCGAGTCATGAGTGGGTAGAGCAATCTGCTCCACATCAGAGTTACTATCATCGTGGCGCCACTTTCTCTTGGCTGGCACCACGTAGTCCTCCGGGGCACATTCCCAAACAACCTCCTGACAGGGGGTTTCACTTGCTTACCCCTGTACACCTTCATCATCCCCAAGGTAGTGTCATCCATCATCTCGAGGACTATCACATCCTCCTTCTCCTTCGGCAAGGAGGGAAGCTTCTGATCTATGATCATCTGCATAAACCTCGGGTACATATAGAAGCCCTCCTTCCCTTTCCCCTCGATGTTCTCCACCAGGTAGGTGAAGATCATCTTGTAGAAGCTGAACGGGTGGTTCAGCACCAACGCAACATACGTGTTCTGTATCTGGTCGGATAGCTCATCAAAACCTCCCTTCCTGGAAGCTATGCACTTAAGCAGCATGTGCGCAAGATACTTAAACTGGGGACAGAGGTTACTCTTGTAGAGTACCCCAGCATTGATGTCCCCAGAGTACTTGGCTCTAAGAAAGCATCCTCTGACTGTGAGGGGGTGTAATCGAGTCGGACAATCAGTGTCATCCCCCAACTGTAATACGATCCTTAGATCCTCCTCTGAGATAGTAATAGCCTCTCCAAATATGGTACTTCTCATGCAATGAGGCTCAGACGATCTATCAACTGTAGCGCCTTCCCAGAAGGCCTGCTGAATGGATCGATACGGAGTACAAGGAGTAGATATGGCATGTGAAATCCTCGATCTCAATAGAAATGTGATGATGCCAGAGAAATCAGCAACGTTTCTGGATGTCAAATCCAGATGAGCACATATATTGTGCTTCGTGCTCATAGTCCATCGAGTCGCCATCTGTTACACAAAGATAGTAAATGTTAGTACCATTGGTTAAGAAAGTCATGAAACACCTAAACTTGAAGAAAATCTTTCTGTCATGTGATTGAAGTTGTGCGACTGAGATCAGTCGTGTGATTGAACAGTGCGAATGGGGTTCAGTCGTGCGACTGATCCCATGCGTACCACTGAGTGTGCGACTGGGCTCATGCGTACCACTGAGTGTGCGACTGGGCTCATACGTATAAACCTCATACAGTTACACCAGTCGTGCGCCTAAAACTTCATACGCATGGTTCAGTCGTGAGTTTAAGCAGTTCGCACCCTTCAGTCATGCGACTGATGTTCATCAATGTGTCCATTCGCATGATGTACTGACTGTTCAATTCAAATTCACTTTTTCACCACTTCTGAGTTTCAGACATCATTATCTAGTTCATTTGACTCGCAATACATTCTTATAACACCTAACATCTTTAATTTCTTTTGTTTGAGTCATTTAGTTAGGTTATTTAGTCACTTAAGTCTCGGTTCTTTTCCGAGTCCGAATGTACCGATTTTGCATCCAATTGAAGGTTATGGGAGTGCTTCTTTACCGTAAATTACCTGTAGAGTCAATGTATATGGTCAGTAATCAAGAAACGGGGGGATTTAGAGATCAAATGAAATTTGGGCAGAGTGGCGTTAAGTCGTGCGATTCAGGGTTAATTTGAGGGTGGTGAGCCTCTGCGACCGACTCCCCCTCTATTTATAGTAACCCTAGATTCAATCGTGCGACTGAGCTCATACGAACCTTTCAGTCGTGCGAGTGGGACTCAGTCATGCGATTGGTTGAGTCGTCCTTCTTTAGTCGTCCGACTGGATCTCAGTCGTACGACTGACTCACTAGTTCGCCCTTAAGCGTTCGACTAGGCCAATCGTATGGGCCATTCGGTTGGATGGTCCATATTCATGGTCCATTCGTACGAATGGCTTCCATTCGTATGATTGGTCCATACGTATGGTCCATTCGTGCGAATGGATCATACTTATTAAATTTTCCGCCAATTTGAATATTTAACATTAAAACCCCTTTAATTGTAGAAATTAACGTTATGAGCATTTGATCATCTCAGACATGATCGTTTTGAGTTGAAAACTTTTTGATCACTCAGACGTGATTGTTTTAAACTTTTAAAAAAACATGTGGTCATCTCAGACATGACCCTTTTAGTGAGTTGATCCTTACTGATTTTCCTGATGTAGTCCGACAAACAAACAACTAAAATGACTAACTAAATTAGAAATTAAACTAAAGAATAAAAAAATAAGAATTGTTTTGCTTTTTGTGAGAGATAAGTCCTAAGATGGAAATCTATTGGATTTGGTTCCGGAATAGACAGCTTCAACTTAGATTGACCATACCTGGACCAATTCAATTTTGGAATCATACAGGCAAGTCAAATCATTTGGACTTGCTATCGAAATCTTTTGATGCTCAATATTAGTGTCATCCAGAGTCGTTAGCAACTTTGGAAATCATACTGGAACTCTAGCATTACCACATTGATTTGAACTTTCAAGAATTGCAGCCACAATGATTGTCAATATGTTTGTCCATTAAATCCATACACAACTCGTGATTGTTTTAGGTTTAATTATTTCAACTAACATTTTTGGATCCCACACTTATATGGTAATCAACATTCCTCAGGAGCTTTTGAGTGGTCTACGGGTATTATTACAAGGAGAGACTATTCTTAGAGCTTTCAAAGAGAAGCCAGTCCTCAGGTCAGTGCCATCGCACAGCAGAGAGGCGGCAAACACAATGAATTCTAGAATATCTAGGTTATGCTTATCCTCAGGTCAGTGCCATCGCACAGCAGAGAGGCACACAAACTATCTCCTTGTTAGAGCAGCTTAATATTATTTTGCACAAAATGCACCAACAACATAAGTCATTAGCTTATAGCATTTGTCTTTCATTTTTTCTTGCTTTGCTCTATTATGGTCATCCGCACACATTTGTGATATTTACATGCTCATTTCCCCTTATTGAATATTTTGACTGTATTAACCAGTGATAAGATGGAAGCCCACAGTCAGTTGAACAACTTAGTTTGATCTTGAAATCACCAGTCAAGTCTAATCATCTATTGTGTTGAATCTACCGACATATCATTTGTGGTCTAGCAACCTCTAGGTCTACTCTCATTGTGTTGCTTAGGAGTTACCAGTTTTTCTATCATCTTCCCTTTTATATTGCTTAGACTACACAGACTTATACTTTGAATCTTTGCATCTTTTCTAATTTAAAATTACAGTCCTCTTGATTTGTTCCTGTATACTATTATTTTCAAAGGGTTTGAATCGGTATCATAGTTACGGTCTACCTATATTAGCTATCCACTCATTCTCCCTCGTTTTTTTAAATGTTACTTGCTGACAAATTCTCCTCCTAAAATACTAAAATCATAACTGTTTAATTATTTTAGGATTTAATAAACAGCAAAATAACATGAGTTAAATAAACAGACTAAAATAAACAAATAAAATAAAAAGAAAAAAGAAAAACTTTAACTAAACTACATTAGACTACACATTATTCATCAGGAATAACCTCACCTTTCTTTTTAACGCCGTTGACCTCTAGCAAATATTGAAAGCTGGTTTATCAAAGGCTTTAGTATAGAGGTCAGCACGTTGAAAATCACTATTAATTTTTACCACATCAATAAGTTCTTTTCAAAACAGTCTCTTATGAAATGGTATTTAATACCAATATGTTTGGTCTTAGGATGTTTGACCGGATTTTTAGTTACTGCAATTGCAACAGAGTTATATAACACAAATAGGAGTAGAGGAGAACTTTAAACCGTAATCCGCATTTGCTGTTGAATCCAGATGATTTGTGCACAGCAACTTGCAGCAGCAACATATCGGCTTCACAGGTTGACAATGCAACCGATGTTTGCTTCTTACACTGCCAAGTAACTAGTCTTCTCCCAAAGAATTGACACCCTGCGGATGTAGACTTGTAGTTCATCTTGCAGCCTTCGTAATCCGAGTCACTATACGCCGTGAGCTCAAGTCATCATCATGATGATACCACAACCCAAGTGTGGGTGTACCCTTCAGATAACGAAAAATCCTTTTGACCCCGATCAGATGGTTGACCTTAGGCTTAGCTTGATATCTAGAACATAAACACGTAGCATACATGATATCAGGTCTTGAGGCAGTGAGATACATGAGGGATCCAATCATTCCTTGGTACATCGTGGCATCTACAAGATCTCCATTTTCATCAGGTGCTATGTCGTGATTCGTAGCAAGTGGAGTCCCAGCAGCAGATGCATTCTCCATGTCAAAACGAATTAGAATGTCTCCTACATACTTGGTCTGATGTAGAAAGATCCCATTTGGTGTCTGATCCACCTGTAACTCGAGAAAGAACTTCATCTCCCCCATAGCACTCATCTCAAACTCTTTCTTCATAACTGCTTCAAACTCTTTGCATAACTCTTCGTTCTTTGAACCAAAGATTATGTCATCAACATAGATCTTTATGAGCAGTAAGTCGCCATCTTTTTCTTTAATGAACAGCGTGCAGTCAATGACTCCCCTGCGAAAGCCGTGTTTCACAAGATGAGTCGAGAGTTTCTCATACCAAGCTCTTGGAGCTTGACGAAGCCTGTATAAAGCCTTGTCGAGCTTGTAGACTCTATCCCGATGATAAGGATCTTCAAATCCCTCGGGTTGACTAACATAGACTGTTTCTTTGATTTCCCCATGAAGGAATGCACTCTTCACATCTAATTGATAGACTTTAATCTTCATGTACGATGCATAGGCAAGGAAGATACGAATGGCTTCCATCCTTGCCACGGGTGCAAAAACCTCATTGTAGTCAATTCCCTCGACTGGCGAAAACCCTGAACCACCAATCGAGCTTTGTTCTGATAACGACCCCTTGGTCATCCTTCTTGCATTTCAAGACCCATTTGTGCCAATGACTTAGCACCTTTAGGTCTATCAACCAAAGTCCATACACCTAACTTCTTGAACTGAAGAAGTTCTTCTTGCGTGGCACTCACCCACGACTCATCATTTAGTGCATCACTTACATATTTTGGCTCAAACTACGAGACAAAACACAGATAAGCACCATCATGAATGTAACCCTTCTCCATAACGAGCGTAGTCAGCTGAATAAAGCTGATTTCGGGTTTGTACTCCTGATCTGACATCCCCAATGACATTGTCTAGGGGATGATAGAGTTTAATCGTGATCCTGGAGTAGTGGGAATAGCTACCTCGAGCCAAGATTATGAACATTTGGTTCTGCATCTGAGGTAGTTCGAGTTTGAGGTTCCGTAGTCGAAGGTGCATCACTTGTAGATGCTTGTGGACTTTCAGGAACTGTAACCTGTTCCTCCTGACTGTTCTGGTCATCTTCTTCAGCTTCATCTCGAGAGGAGGAGTCACTGTCATCGACTATCTCCTGAGTGAATAGATGATTCTCCCTGTGAGCTAGATGGTGTATTTAAGATATCATACATCATTCTAGTAGCTAACTTGTCATCCGAGGGAGAGAGAGGGATGTTGAAGGACTTGAAGAATCCATCATAGTCGAAAAAGTAGGCGGGTCCTTTGCCAGTAGGTGGTTGGTATATCTCTGAGCGTCAACATTATACCACACTTCTACTAGACCCGTTGAGTTGTTGTAAACTCATTTGTTCTGTATGTTGTATCCTAGAAAGATTCCTTCATTTGCCTTCTCGCTGAATTTACCTTCTTGTGTCTTCTTCAAAAGTGTGCACGGCGCGCCAAATGGTTCGAGATACTCCAAATTCAGTTTGCGTCTTTGTAGTAGCTCGTAACATGTCTTTCCGTAGCGCTTGACTATGAGGACTCGATTCAGTGTATAACATGCATTCGCCACTGCCTCATTCCAGAATTGGATAGGCAGTTTCGAGTCTACCAGCATAGTCCGTGCTATCTCTATCAAGCTTCTGTTCTTTCTCTCAGCAACGCCATCATTTGAGGCGTGTAGGCAGAAGTGAATTGATGCACAATTCCCTTTTCCTTGTAGTATGCCTCCATCCACTGATTCTTGAATTCTGTTTTGTTGTCTTAGCGTACTTGTCTAACCTTCAGCTTGTAGAGAGATTCCAGTGTGGTTACCAACTCCTTGAATGACTCAAATGTTTCTGATTTGGATTTCAGAAACATTACCCAAGTGAACCTTGAGTAGTCATCATGACCACAAAACAGTGCAAGTCGCCGCAATGGTCTTTGTACTAACTGGACCAAACAGATCCATGTGAAGAAGTTCAAAAGGAAGTTCTATTGAATGAACTTTCTTTTCGTATGAGACTTCTTCGTCTGTTTGCCTTTCTTGCAAGCTACACAAAAGTCCGGAAGCTGGAAGTTCTTGACACTAACTCCTCTCACCAGATCCTTCTGAATCAAGTGATTCATCTTCCGTTGACTAATGTGTCCCATTCTCCTATGCCAGGAGATGGAATCCTTCTCAGTAGCTTTAGATAGAAAACACTGAACCTCATGATCCGTTGTAGAAGCTGTTGACAGATCCAAAACATAAAGGTCTTTATATCTTGAAGCAGTCATCAGAACTTGGTCCTCTGGGATCACGTAGTCTTTTTTTAGCACGTAACACTTTGTTGTCGAAGATGACTTTAAATCCCTTGTAACATATTTGGAAACAAAAAGTAAGTTATTTTGTAGTTGTTGAACGTAGTTCACCTTATCAAACTTAACTTTCTGATTCCCCACTTCTCCCTGGGCTGTGATATAGCCTCCCTTGTTTCCAGCAAACGAAACATGCCTCTTTTATTTGCTTGACATTTGATAAAAGGGCCTTGTTTCCTATCATGTGCCTGGATGCTCCGCTATCTACAATACACGTGTTAGTTTCAGCACTGTATCGAACACCATGCACATACAAAGTAAAGGATTAGTTTAGGTTAGGAACCCAAGCCTTTACTGGCTTGGGTTCCCAGAGGCATCACACATCATAAATTCCACCCATTGACCCTTAGAGGATGAGGGTAGCTCAGGTTCCTTCTTGTCATCATTATCAGACATAGAGGATGTCTTCTCCTTCCATAATCCAGATTTGTGCAAGGCCTGTTTGTGATAACAGTCGACTGACTTACAGGTTGAATTTTAGGTTCACTAGTTCTTCTAGGTGGAGTCAGAGAATTCCTCTTAGAAGACCTAAGCTTTGAAACCTGAGGTTCAATCTTCTTCCTAGGTGTCTGATAGAAAGGACAATAGGAGGCAATGTGTTCATATTCACCATAGTTGTAGCATGACCTGCTATCAACTTTATGATTAAACTTTCTTTGTGGAGAAGTGTGTGACACTTTAGTAACATCACTCACTCTAGGTTTTGACTCTGTTTCTTTTGATGTTTTCTCTGGTTTAACAAAGTTAACTGTTTTAACCTGTTTAACATCTTTTTCTTTTTGTTTAATTGGTTTTTGACTTGAAATATGTGAACGATTAACCTTAGATGTCTTTTTAGGTTCTAATTTGACTCTGTTTGACCCTGACTTTAAGTTAACCTTTTCAAATTCCTTTTCCAGATTAACAGAAGGCAATTTACCATTTGCATTTGAAGTGGCCTCCTTTTGTTTGTTTCCAGAGTCAATAGATGAACATAAGGAATCTGGATCACTAACAAGAGGAGTAGACACCACATGATCCTTGATGGGATTATTATTTATTGGTCTAGTCTTAGTGTTCATCAAAATCTCAGGTGGTGGTGGAACCACTTTATAACCCAATCGCTCCCCGTTGTTCCTTTCTCTCACTAAGTGTTGGACTATGTGTGAAGAACTAGTCCAACTATGCAGTTTCTGTTTTAATGAATTTACTTCTACTTCTAGAACTGCCTTTTGCTTCTTAGTGTCTTATAGGGAGTTTAGATAATACCTAATGTCATTAGCTTGGTTAAAAGCAACTACTTCGGTTTCCCTAAGTTGTTTAGTCAAAAGGTCTATCTTTTCTTTATAAATATGCTCATATTGTTTTAATACCCTATTAGCCTCAGTGCACAGTTGCAAATCTTTTACGAAGTTATCATTATGATCTAATAACCTAGCAAGTTTTTCATCTATGCTATTCCTAAAAGTATCACAATCAGAACAAGCATGATTATCAAACATTTGGTCAGTAGTACTTACCTGAGTTGATTTAGAAGAGTTAGCCATCAACGCAGCATCAATGTCTCTGGTTCTGGTGATTCTGTCTTTTCTGTCTCTGACGTGGTAGTCTCCACTTTAGGCTTGTAACTGACCTCGGTTACAGTTGCTTCTTCACTATGTGACATCGCTATCTCAACTGCTAGATCTCCTTCACTAGCGGAATCATTGTCAATATCTTCTACACTTGCAATGTTTGATTCCCCTGGTGAGACAAACCTAAAGCTCCAATCTTGTCCTTCATCATCATGAGCAGTCAAGGCTTTTGGATCCTTGGTTGATGAAGTAGAACTGGTAGCTTGCTTGTCTTGACGAGTGAAGGACGAGAACGGGTTCCCGTTACTCGTCTTCTTAGGCTTGACACATTCTCTTTTGAAGTGCCCCTTCTCTCCACAGTTGAAGCAGGTCACTTTGCTCTTGTCAAAGCCAAATATGGTATCCTTAGTAGCTACCAAGTTCTGTCCGGTTTGTTTTACAAACTTCTTCGCCCTTCGGACAGCACTAGCTAAGGCCCACATTAGGTCCATCGTCTCAAGCTCCATTTCGTCCACCTACTC
The DNA here is from genome assembly GCA_025506515.1 of Flaveria trinervia. Lineage (NCBI taxonomy): Eukaryota > Viridiplantae > Streptophyta > Magnoliopsida > Asterales > Asteraceae > Flaveria > Flaveria trinervia. The sequence goes on along the minus strand of CM046448.1, from coordinate 55,827,977 downwards.
GTAGTCCTCGTCTGCCAGATGGTAGTTTCCAATCTTTCCAGCAACAAGTTCATCATAAGAATGAACCACTGCAGCCAAAAGATTCATGTCTTCTCGAGCTACTTCCACAGTCACATTACCGAGATTCTCAGTCTTCAGTTTAGTAGCACATGCTTTGGATCCAATATAGTGGGTACAAAAAGGTCCCGACGTGTCTGATCCTGAAGGAGACGCATGTGAAGGACCGATGAGCTAGACACAAATACAGTTTGGAGAGGTGCTCCAGATGTCTTAGCTTGAGGCGTGGCGTTGTACAAAGCTTGATTTTGATTGTACGAAGACTTCTGAGCTCTGTACTTCATCCTAAGTGCCTCTTCTCGCAACTTAAGAATGAAGTCATTAATATCTAGTTTTGCCAGCATTCCATTCTATCTCAGGTTAGACACGAATGAAGCCCACTTTTCAGGCAATCCGTCTACAAAGTTAGTAACTTTTCTCTTCCATGGTAGTAGCCACCCCATGTGTATGCAGTTCACTCATCACATGGTAGAATCTATCTATAACGTCGTCTAAACTCTCGTTTCCCATCGATGAGAAGTTATCGAATTCCTTCCTTAACTCCTTAGCCTTGATTGCCTTCAACGAAGCATTCCCGTCATACCTCTTTTCTAGCTCATCCCAAAGTTTCTTGGACTACTTATTCTCTGAGTAGTGGTGGAATATGTCTTTAGGAATAGACTGTGTAATCAATGCATAAACTCTTTTCTCTGCATTGTATTTAACTTTCTGCACGTCTGTCATCCCTCCTAACGTTAGCTTAACTTCATCAGCTCCCACCGGTGTACTATATCCAATCTCGATGGCTTCCCACAGATTTGGATCCACTCCATTGAGGTAGATCTCAAAACGTTGTTTCTAGTGGGGAAACTCATCTAACGTCAAGAGCTTTGGTGGTTTATTATGATTACCCACCTCACTCTCAAGCAACAGCAGGTTCTGTATCCTAGAGTCCTTCCCAGCAGTAAAGGCTGACATTTGATCTTCTATGGCGAATAACTTTAACTCTAATAAAACAAACTGTCATTGGTGCGACTGAAGGATGCGAATGGTCTAGTCGTGCGTATGAACTCTGCGACTGGTTCAATCGTGTGGTTGAACTAAGTGATTGGCTTAGTCGTGCGAATGAATCTGATGCGTATGAGCAATGCGAACGAACGGTTCAATCGTACGAATGGAGATGCGACTAGGTCCAATCGTGCGTCTGGACTATGCAAATGAAGTGCAGTCGTGCGAATGGACTCTCGTGCGACTGAAGCTGCTATTTTGCGAAATTTTCTAGGTTAAAGGTGTTTCAGCCGTAAAAATTTGAATTTTCGCAAGGTCTAATCGCCTAAGTCCGTAGAAACCAAACTTTGATGAGCAGGGAACGTCCAAGAACACTTTTGACTCCAAAAATTGCGTTTTAATGCAAAAACACAAATTTTTTATCAATCTTGATTGAATCACACGTAATCAAGAGCCAAAGCTCTGATACCACTTGTTAGGACCTGGTATTTGAACGAAATACCTAGTGATTAGCGTGTAAACCGGATCAAATAGTGCAGAATCCTATTTGATTGGCAATCCAATTAGTGAGAACACACGAAGAATCAATCAAGAATTGAATCTAACGTTAGAAGTCGATTGGGAATCGATCTAATGTGTTCTGTGAACTTGGAGAAACGAATTGGGAGGCTTCTGGACGGCTAGGGTACGTCTGGAATCGTAATTAACGAATGCTCTCGTTTTTCCACGAATTGGGTTGTATTTATAGGTTAGTATTGTTCATTCGTGCGACTGAACCATTAGTATGGTTCAGTCGTGCGATTGAACCATGCGGTCGATTCATCCACACGACTAAGTGTTCAGTCGTGCGAATGAGCCAACCTTATGTTATAATCATACCACTGATCCAGTCTCCTGGTTCAGTCGTGCGACTGAGTCATTCGTATGAAGTTATCGCATGAGAACTTCGTTTTGTTAAGTTGAATGTATTAATTAATATAACATTATGTGTAACATTCAAACAACCACAAACCTAATTAACCAATTCAACATCGACTCATTAATGAATATTAACATTATAAATAACAAACAAACAATATCATTTCATTAATCATTCCACGCATTACCTCAGAATCAGACAAACAAGATCTATTACATTCATATCATGATCTATGGACATACATGTATGAACAACCTGTTGTGTGGTAATATAGTATTAGTAAGTACCGAGTACCATTGGAAAGATTTTGACTATCACACACACCTAGAGTACTCCACAAACTTGACGTTTGACTATCGGACTTGGTTTTTGTTAAGGAAAATGATAAGTTGCATTGGAAAGATTTTTAGGGTTTAAAAACAATGACAAAATAAAGTAAACTAAGTTTTGGATTTAAAACTAAGATTATGTAATCGTGATGAATTGGTGGTGTGATTTAAAGATATGGACTAATGGATTTATGTGAATGTTTATAAAGATGAGCTGGTGCGATTTCTCATCTATCCTGTTGCCGTTGTGACCTATTTGACATATGATTTCTGAAAACATATCTTAATTTTAGAAAGAGAGTTGATCAAGTTCCTTCCTAACATACCATTAATTTTAGAAAACCATAACAATTACTCAAGATTTCTCAAACTAATAAAGGGGAACACGCAAATGATTAGAAAGTTAAGGTGATATGATTTCTAATAACCATTTCTAGTTCATTAGCCATGGATTTATTATGAAGACCGGATTCGCGAATGAAAGTTAATCCTACGGTTTTCAACCTTGTGTGACAATCACAATCACGAACCATGAATTTATAACTTCCCATTCAAATGTAGATGCTACCCATCAATAGGTTTCCCAAGACCACCATAACATTAACATGATATTTATCACACCATTAGTTCATCACAAATTACATAAGTTTCATCCGATTAGGATGATAGAAAGAGTTCAGCTCATAATGAGCTTGAACATAACAACATATAACAAAGAAGATAGATATGTAATCATGAGTGAAATGGAATAATCAAACCGATAATCCACAATGGATGACGTTTAGACGATCCCGAGCTTCTTCCAAGTGTTGTATGCACCTCCCGAGCCTCGAAATGACCTTGAAGTCTTGATTCCGAGAGAGATCTGTAGAGTAACTCTCCCCCAAAGCTTACCAAAAATGATGAACTTAGGCTTCTATTTATAGGCTTTCTGGAGTGTTTAAGCATAGCCCCGTGCTAGTATAATGCTTACTAAAGTTGGTCGGCTTGTACATGCAGGTTGTGTCGGGCACGACCCCGTGCTTAATAGGGCACGGCCTCGTGTTGGAGGTGGGGCACGGCCCCGTGCCTTATGGGGCACGACCCCGTGTCTACTTTTAGGGAACAGTACTTTTTGTCCTGTCAGATGTCCAAACATGGGGATGTGTTAATTTAGCACGGGGTGTGTTTCTGGCAAAGCATGGGGGTGTGCTTAATGAGGCATGACCCCATGCTTCGACCCCAAAGCTTGGATTACTTCAATTTCTAGCTATATATGCTTCTTTTGTCCATCTTGCCCTTTTAAACACTTGAAAACACAATTTAACATTTTTAAGTACATTTTCATCATTTTAAGGAAGGTATTAAGGAATAAGTGATGTGTTGTTGATAGGATTTTTTATGTATAATTTGGAGCACATCAAACATCCCCACACTTGAATTTTGCTTTTCCTCAAGCAAAATAACTTAAAATGACGAATCCACCAAAACCCAAATAAATCAAATTATAAACATGTCTTTTGAGAAATATGCAAGTAAACATTATTTTCATCCAAATATAAATATTCCAAGCATATGTAAAGTGATATCCTAGCAAGCAATAGATTGGTTAGTAAAGATTATTATCATGTAAAAATCCACACTTCTCACAAGATGCACTCACACTCGGCTAAATATATGGAGTCATAATATAGATTAAGTATGACTAATACACTCAATTGCCTAGTATGAATATGTGTGAAATCATATGCTTGTTAAGGGATCAAATCTCCACCTACATAGATATTTACTTGCATAAATCATTAGGTCTTTGACGGGTTGTAACTTGGCTCGGGCTCGGGTAAGGAATATTTGGAAAAAAAGTGGCTAATTGTTAAAGATGACGGTCTTGGCTTATTTTTTCTAACATAAACTACATGGAAAGCAATAAAAGGTTCCCTAGACAATACTTCAAGCTAGAAGGATATGCTTAGTTGAGGACTCGTTTAAGATCAGATTATCAATACCGTATTTTGCTTTCAAGAACCGTACTTCATCTTTTACTTGAAGATACACAAAACTTTCCTTTCTCAAGGATCATTTGGCTTGAAGCCTAATAGCACCTAATCGGATTAGTTTTGTGTATTCGTGTTGAGATTCAGTTTGATTCTTTTTGAATTTTCCATTATGGGACCAATCTCCACAGTTGAGGCATCTTTCATATCTTTTTGCCTATCTATTTATAGCACCTTTTGAAATTCCACAATATGGCAGAACTTGTTCCTTTTTTCACCATTTCTTTCTTACGTCGAGCATGAGATTGAAAACTTGTTCGTGGATTTCCGGGGGAAGTCCCGGTTTCGTGTAATGAAGGCAACAAAGCAAATTGAAATCAAAAGAATGCATCCAGTTCTTTAAGGTCTGTCCGTAAAAGACCAATTTTTTTTAACAAGCCAAAAACGTGTCTATAACGAAAACGGGTTTTGTTGAAGGTTTTTTTGGTTAAGTGACTTGGCGGTTCGGGTGATTGAAAGATAAAACCGTTTAAGCTCAACGGGGCTAACTAATGTTGATTTTCGGGTAAGGAAAATTAAAGAGAATGGTTGGGGCTCGAATGGTTAAGGTCACCTAGTACCTAACTCATTTTTATGCAACAAATACTAATTAAGGTCTTGAAATGCATACCCAAAGCAAGTTATAATGACACGTATCATATGGCACCCTCAATTAAATCCAGAATGAAAGTAGAATTGCAATTTCCAAAAGTTGTTTAAGGCTCAAAAATAAACTCACATATGGATGAAATTGGGTAAAAGTGTTTCATTTTACATGACTAAATATTTTACTAGATTAGATTATTGCTTTTAAGGATATCACAATAAACATTTTCAATTTATTTGGACGTCATGATTTACTTCTTTATTTCCCGAAAAGTATATTTATAATTTGATTATCAAAAATTATATTAAGTTTGGTTTCCTGTCACAAAATTACTTGTTAAGTGATCTTTTCCTAATTTTTTAAATTTGTACCTTTTTAGCAAAGTCAAATGCATTACTCCTATCCCCACACTTAAAATTCACATTGTCCTCAATGTGATTAACATAATCCAGATCGAGAAAGGGGTAATGAATAACTCCCTTAAAAATGATGAATTTGTCTCTTGTGTTTGGTTTCCCTTGCTTTGGTAGAATCTCGGGATTTCCTGAAATGTCACCAATTTATTGAAAACATTAAAATTCTAACACACAAAATAAATAAAAAAATGACATAAATTAAAAGATAGATTGGCAGTAAACAACGGTGTCGGGTCCTCGAAAATGATATGGTTTTCAAGGGCTTTGTGGTGGGATATCCCCCCACTCATGGTACATTCAGTTCCTAATGTACGTGACATCGTTGCTCAGGTCATCGACTCGGGAATGCAGATTTTCGACTCGGTTGAAGGCTCGTTGGGAATTTCAATTGATCGTCTTGCATGGTCGCTGGTGGTTTGCATTGACTCATAAAGGTCTAACATGGTTGGGAATTCCCTTGTACGTGAACTTGAAGATCTAGCTCCGGCTCTTCCGGCTGTATTGGCATGTCAAGATCCATAATTATTTCTCGGGGTCCGCCGGATCCCAGATTTGTCCCTTCTTATCCATGAATCTCGGCTGCCCATTTGGTAGGCTCGTCACCATGTACATACTTGTGCAAATGCTCAAGTCTAAGAGGCCCATTATCACTCTTTTAGTTCCCTTAGTGTTATAACCATAGCTCTCGTATAAGTTCAAAATCTAGCTTCCTCCGAACATGGGTGTTGGAGCACTTGCAATCGCATTCTTGGCAAAAAGATTACACACAAATACCCAATATTACATGGAAACTGATTAACCATACAATATAAAATGAACAAGTCCCTCAAGTTAAGAACTCCCTCGCTTTGACCACGAGCTATTATGGAATGACTAAGTAACCGATGAATGTATCGTAGTAGCGGGTCTCGTATCTGACTGCCTTTTGTTTTACTCGAGTTGAACCCTCCGGTTCCAATCTGCTCCCAAAATGCTTTCCTCATTGCACCACTTTCCGCATCTTTACTTTCCTCGTCAGGGAAGTGGTTTGCTGGCATTCAAGATATTGCTTCCTCCTCCATTTCTTCTTCTGTGTAGATTCCAAGATAGACACCGAATAAGGCAATGGATGTTTTGTGCCAATGTTCAGCAAGTCTGAATGAAACTGCATTATTATTCCAAGGGTCAGAGTCTTTCATGCAAAATTTTAAAGATGCTAAAAATTCAAGAGTTAATTCATAAATCGAAGGTCTATTTTGTAAGAACAAACGCTTCCACTGAACAGTCAATAATGTATTGTATCTTTCTAGTTTTCCGACAGCCGCTGGTGTTTCTTCATCTACTTGTAAATGGGATCTTTTGACCTTTTGTAGTAGTCTTTGAAGTCTATCAGGACACCATCTCTCGCGGCTCCTTAAAAAATAAGTAGGGTGATTCATGATCCTGAAATTTAAAAATAAGTTAATCTATACAAAACAAATCTCTTGAACACTTTCGTGATGGTAGTGAAAACCATGTGTTTTTCAAGAAATAACATCAAAGTGATTCAACTCATGTTCAAAAATAGTTGAGAATTTCCCATCCAAGGAAAAATTGTTTAACATTGGGGTGTGTTTTGTGAAATGTGGGGGTGCGGTAAACATGGTTAGGCGTGAAATCTTGACTCGAGCACGCGTGGTTTTGTTTGTAACTCTTTGATTAATCATGGGTTTAACATTCTCTTGCTTTAATAATCAAAGATTACACGTTTAACATTTTAATCACTTGTTAATAATTCAAGATACTCAAAGATATATATATTGCTTAATACCACTTTGTAAATTGAACATCATTAACAAAGACTTCACCATGAATTATAAAGATCGTCTTCTTAACAATAAAAGAAAAAAACTAATAACTAACCAAACAAACTAATTAACATTAATCTACTACAAGAATAAATATGAATAAGTAGGTTGAAAGCATTCATCATTCCATAATACGTTTAAGAATAAGTCTTTACACAAATTGCTAGGATTTCGGTTGTTTAGAGACCTAATCACCTAACTACATGTAAATGACAATCATAACCATAGGAATTAGCATACTAACTGCTTGATCAAATACTCTTGAAAGAACTCTTGAATAATGAAAGAAATATGAGAAAAAAAGTGAAAATGGAAGTAGATACGAACTTTGCAGGCAATGAAGTCGGTTTTTAACATGCACAATTGATGGGGAACAACAAAAGGCTGAAAATTGTTAGATGTTGTCAATTTTTGTCGAACACGGGGGCGTGACTCCTTAGGCATGGGGGCGTGCCTCCTTAGGCATGGGGCCGTGCTCATGTGTTGATACTCGGTTTCAGTTTTTTTGTTGTCCTGTTTTTCAGTTTCTCGCATTACGCAATTTTCCCAGTTAAGTTTTATCACTTCCTAATCATCAGAAAAGATAAGAAAATAGTCCTAGAGTTAAAGAACAACATCCAAATTAAAAATTACATTTCCTAAGATCCTACGGTTACATGATATGTCAAAAGCCGAGAATCTGAACAGCAAAACCAGATTCTTTAACATGCATCAGCGCACTTAGCACATCATAAAATGCTTCTAAAAGAAGCCTCCACACATTTCGTGTGGAGGGTTCAGGATGGGATAGTGAGAAGTGCGGTTGCTTAATTCCGTAAGCTGACAATTAATGAAAATGAGTTCCTCGCCCATCTCTTGAACTTTTTGGATAAGTTCAGCTAAGTGTTGGGATGAAACGAGGTTCATTTTAGTCATTTGCTTGATAAGTTCATGTAGCTCTAAGAAGTATTCTAGAGTCGTTGGCTCTCGTGTTTTAGAACGCGGTTTCTTCGCAGGATTCAGTTGGAGCTTCTGTTACTTCATAGTTTCATTTTTCAGACATTTTTAAACATGAATGGGTGTGATGAAAGAATGGAACAAGTGTGTTATTTATATATAGGTCCTGGAAAGTGAACACGGGAGCGTGCTTGGCTAGGCATGGCCCCGTGCTTGTCAGAATTCGTCTTAAATTCGACCTGCAACGTTCTAGAGTCGCCAGCGGCGATCATGGAAATTTTTTTTCAGAGACACGAGGGCGTGCTTCATGAGGTATAGCCTCGTTCTTGTGCTTGTGAGGTCCTAAAAATTGTAAAAAAAATCAAGGAAAACTTATGTACAGGTGCCGCGTTTAAGTCTTGGGTGTTTAGCACGACCCCTCCCCACAATTAGTTTTTGTCGGGGCGGAGGTGTTGTTACTCCAAGAGAATCTTAGTTGGTCCATCGTTATACGGTTTCAAACTATGACCATTCACTTTGAAACTTAAACCTTCGTGGGTATAAATTTCAATGGCACCATTTAGAAACACGTTTTTGATCGTATAAGGTCCGGACCAATGTGATTTTAGTTTTCCGGGAAACAAACGTAAACGAGATTTGTACAATAAAACACGTTATCTCACATGAAATCATTTTGTGTTCTTTAATCGAGTGTGGTGGAATTTCCTTATCTTTTCTTTGTAAGCCCTAGCGTTTTCATATGCTTGTTCTCTGAATTCCTCCAATTCGTGAATTTGTAGGAATCGATTCTTTCCGACAAGGTCTTGTCCAGGTTTGCTGCTTTAAGTGCCCAAAAAGCCTTGTGCTCTAGTTCCACTAGTAGATGAAATGACTTCCCACAAATTAGTTTGAACGGTGTTATGCTGATGGGAGTCTTATAGGCTGTTCGAAAAGCCCATAATGCATCATCTAACTTTATAGACCAGTCCTTGTGGTTTTGACCTACAATTTTAAAAAGGATTCGTTTGATGCCTTGGTTAGTGACTTCGTCTTGCCCATTCTCTTGTGGATGGTAAGCAGTTGTAAAGCGATGGTGAACTCTATAATATGCCATTTCTCGTTCGAGCTGATTGTTACAGAAATGAGTTCCTCGGTCACTAATTAGAGCTTTGGGGGAACCAAAAGAGAAAATAGTTTCTTAAGGAATTTGACAACGTTTCTGGCATCATTAGTAGGCAGGGCTTGAGCTTCAAGCCATTTTGAAACGTAATCAACTGCTACCAAGATGTAACGATTGCCAAATGACACCATGAATGGCCCAATGAAATCAATACCCTATATATCAAATATCTTGCATAGTTGAACTGGTTTCTGAGGCATCTCATCCCGTGTTGAGTATTGGTTGCTCTTTGACATGCATCACAGGTGTGTACCATGTTGTGAGCATCTTTGAAGATCATCGGCCTAAAAAAACTCCAGAGTCCAATACTTTCTTGGTTGTTAAGGTTGCTCCATGGTGTCCTCCTGTGGGTCGTTCATGATAGTGCCTTAAGATTTGTTCTACTTCTCTTGTATATAAGCATCTTCGAATGAGTTGGTCAGCATTGAATCTAAACAGATACGGGTCTTCCCAATAGTAATGTTTGATATGAGTAAAGAATGTCTTATTTTGCTCATAAGTCATTCCTTTGAGAAGGACTCCGCTTGCTAAGTAATTTGAAAAATCAGCAAACCAAAGATGTTCATCGATTTAGGATTGAATGTGCATAAAGAATTCGTGAGGAAAATTTCCGTTTATTATGGATTCCTCAGTTTGTGAAGGACTTGAATCCTCAAGACGTGAGAGATGATCAGCCGCTAGATTTTCAGCCCCTTTCTTATCACGAATTTCAATGTCAAATTCTTGAAGTAGAAGAATCCAATGAATCAATCTCGGCTTTGCATCTTGGTTGTTGAACACATAACGAAGGGCTGCATGATCGGTGTAAATAATTGTTTTTGAAAGGAATAGATACGAGCGGAATTTGTCAAATGCAAAAAGTACTGGAAGAAGTTTTTTTTTTGGTGGTGGTGTAGTTTTCTTATGCGTCATTAAGGGTTATGCTTGCATAATGAATTGGGTGAAATTGCTTGTCTTTCCTTTGTCCTAATACGGTTCCTAGTGCGAAATCGCTTACATCGTACATGAGTTCCAATGGTAGCGTCCAATCTGGGGAAACCATGATTGGAGCGGTTACCAACCTATCCTTATGTTTGAATGCACTAATGCATTTGTCAGAAAATACGAATTGAGCGTCTTTCTCAAGAAGTTGAGTCATGGTCGAGCGATTTTGAGAAATATTTTATGAAACAAGGTAGAATCCTGCATGACCTAGAACACTTGTGATATCTTTCATGGTTGTGGGATGTGGAAGTCTAGAAATAGTTTCGACTTTGGCTTGATCGACTTCAAGCCTTGCTCGAGAGATTTTGTGTCCTAACACTATTCTTTCCATAACCATGAAGTGGCATTTTTCCCAATTTAAAACAAGGTTAGAATCTTCACATCTAGCCAGCATCTTTTCCGGATTTTCAAGACATTGCTCAAATGAGTTTCCAAAGATGGAGAAATCATTGATGAATACTTCCATTGAGTGTTCATTCATGTCATGAAAAATTGCTACCATGCATCTTTGAAATGTAGTAGGAGCATTACACAATCCAAAGGGCATTCGCCGATAAGCAAATGTGCCATATGACAGGTAAATGTTGCCTTCTCTTGGTCTTCGGGAGCAATAGGGATTTGAAAAAACCTGAGAAACCGTCCAGGAAACATAGAACATTTTTCAAGATAACGCTCAAGCATTTGGTCGATGAATGGAATAGGGAAGTATTATTTCCTTGTGACGTCATTGAGTTTGCGATAGTCTATGAAGACTCTTTGTCCTGTAACTGTATGAGTGGGAATAAGCTCATTCTTTTCATTAGTTACAACATTCATCCTCCCTTCTTTGGAACAACTTGGACAGGACTGACCCAAGGCGAATTCAAGATAGGGTAAATCAAACTGGCATGTAGCAGTTTGATACTTCTTTCTTTAACACCTCTTGCATGCTCGGGTTTAAATGTTTTTGAGGCTGAATGATGGATTTGAAGTTCTCCTCTATCAATATTTTATGAGTGCAAAAGGACGGATTGATTCCGTTGATGTCCATGATTTTCCATGCAATTGCTCGTTTGTGTGCCTTAAGCATATTAAGCAGCTTGTTCTTCTCATCTATTGATAACGCGGATCAGATTATGATAGGAAGTTGAGATGTGTTTTCAAGAAAAACGTATTGAAGATGAGATGGAAGTTCTTTGAGTTCTAAATCTAAAGGGTCTTCGATAGAAGGTTTGGCTTTCAGTTCTAGATCTTGCTCAATGATCTCAAATGCTTCTTGATGAAATGATGTGTCATCAACTTCATGTTTTAGAATGATTTGGTTTTCACAGATGGGTTCGGTGATTTGGACCTCTATTAATTGAGTGTTGCAAGATTCATTTTGAAGTGTTTTCTTCAAATAACAGCTTATGATCGAATCGCAAGCATCAACGTAATAGAGGGAGTCATCATGATGTTGAGGGTGTTTCATGGATTGGCCTATATCGAAAGTTACTTCCTCTTTGTATACTATAAGCGTGAGTTTTCTTGTACAAACATCAATGAGGGCTTGAGCAGTCGCTAAGGAAGGTCCACTAAGGATAAGAGGAACATTTTTTTCCTCATCCATGTCAAGGATCACAAAATCAACTAGAAATACAAATTGTCAATTTTAACTAAGAGATTTTCAATGATGCCCCTCGGATATTTGACAGAACAAGCTGGATGGTCATACGGGTAGGTCTAGGTTCACATACATTTAATTTTTCAAAAACCGCATAAGGCATAAGGTTAATGCTTGCACCTAAATCATCTAACACGTTACCGACAGAAAGATTTCCTATTAGGCAAGGTATGGTGAAACTTTCCGGATCAATCATCTTTTGAGGTAGTATGTTTTGAAGAACTGCAGAGCATTCCTCATTCAAAACCACATGTGATAACTCTTTCGGTTTCTTTTTGTTTGACAAGACACCTTTTAGAAACTTAGCATAGTTTGGAATTTGAGCTAAGGCCTCCACCAAGGGCAGATTGATGTGGAGTTATTTAAACAACCCAAGGAATTTGCCATATTGTGCCTCCATTCTTTGTTGTCTCAAATGACCTGGATATGGAGGTGGTGGAACATAAGGCGGTAGTGGAATGTATTTCTGGCTGGTTCTTCAATGACGACATGTTGCATTTGCTTATCACTCGTATTACTTGGAGTTTCAGTCTCTACTTCCTCAAGGATGGGTTGTAATGTGGGTGCATCACCTTGAGTGGTTTTGCCACTCGTGGTGGTGATGACTTTGGCTTGAGCATTAGGGTTTCTCATAGTGTTGCTGGGCATAGCTCCTTGATGTCTTTCAGATAGTTGTTGTGCTATTTGACCTACTTGGTGCTCTATGGTGTGCAATGATTCTTTGTTTCTTTTGATGTTAGCTTCGTTTCTTTGGAACCTCTCCTCATTCTTCGATTAGATTTCCAAATGTACTCATCTGTGGCGTGTGTGGTTAATAACAACTACTGCAATAAATCTTCCATTAATGATGCTCCATGGTCTTGGTTGTTTGGGCCTTCTTATGGTCGTTTCGGTTGTCGGTAAGGTGGCTTTTGGTTGAATCCGGATGATTGTTGGTTATTACCGACATCTCTTTTATTTGAGTTGCTTCTCCAATTTGAGTTTTTGTTGTGTGAGTTGCTTGGGCCTCCTATGTAGTCAACATCTTCAACTACGATAATGCCTTGTGGTCATTCGTTGGTCTTGTGTGCACTTCCATATATGTTGCATCGTGTTGGGGTTTTCTTTACTTTGCTTGCAATTGTTTGAATTTTTTTGGCTAGAGTCTAATTGGGCTGCAATTAGGGTTGAGAGTCTACTTGATGAATACCTTTAGAACTGGGTGTGGTCCTTAAGGGATTGTAGGCAAAGCTCTTCTTAGCTGCTCTTTCTAAGGCTTGGTATGCTTCTGTTGGTGTGACACTTCCAAAATCTCCTCCCGCATTTGGTCTACCGCTTGCTTGTGGGCTCCGCTGATTGCATCGCAAAAGGTTCGACATTTCAACCACAGATCAAGTCTGTGATGTGGGCATCTCTGAAGGAGACTTTTATACTCCCCATGCTGCATGTATGATTCTTGGTCATCTTGGCGAAAACTTGTGATGCTGCTTCTTAGTTTGACAGTGCAATCGGGTGGAAAGTGTTTCAAAAGGAATTGTTCAGCCATTTCCGCCCATGTGGTAATGGAACCAAGCGGAAGTAAATCAGGCCAGTCGATGGCTCGGCCTCGAAGTGAAAATGGAAAAAGTCTTAGTCAAATGGCGTCATATGAACAGTTGTTGATTTTGAAGGTAGCACAGATACGAAGGAATTGTGAGATGTGAGCATTAGGATCTTCGTCTTGTAACCCATGGAACTGAATAGAGTTTTCTACAAGTTGGATAATACTACACTTTATCTCGAAATTGTTGGCTGCTATTGCTGGTTGGACAACACTAGACTCATAACCATCTATTGATGGTGTGGCATAATGTGTCATCTCATTTCCTCATCTTGGTTAGCCATGTCTTCTTCAGATGGTGTACCTTCCAAAATGTCTTCTTCAATGACTCGGGTTGCTTGTTGTGATCTTTTGCACAATTTTTGACGGAAAAGTCATTCGGGTTTCAAAAGAGGCGAAACAAATTCAGGACTAGAAGAGTCGGACATACACTAACTTAAAGAAGCATAAACTAACTAAGGCTTAAAATGAATCAATCAAATGTAGCTAAGCTATCTAAGGCAAACTATCTAACAAAAATAAAATGAAGTTGAACAAAAATATATTAACGAGTCATATACAAGATAAAATTTAGTTTGTCTTTCAAACTGTCGTGTGTCCCCGACAACGGCGCCAAAAAACTTGATGGGGTGCGGATAGTATATATATTTTGATAAATATTTTACGCACAAATTCAGTTTTAAATGGTTATTACAAGTACTAAACCACACACACAAAAGGCATGTGTACCTGCCGTGTGGTAATATTGTATTGGTAAGAACCGAGTATCAATCTGTGGACACACCTAGCCTACTCAACAAACTTGACATTTGACTATCGGACTTGGTTTTTGTTAAGGAAAATGATAAGTTGCATTGGAAAGATTTTTAGGGTTTACAAACAATGATAAAAATAAAGTAAACTAAGATTTGAAGCGTTTGTATTTAAAACAAGGGAATAAAAGTTATCATTCTAGTTAGACTCCACTTATCTAATCATGATGAATTGGTGGTGTGATTTAAAGATATGGATTAATGTAATTATGCTAATTTTTATAAAGATGAGCTGGCGTGATTTCTTGTCTATCCTGCTGCCGTAGTGACTAGGATCATGTTTGGTTGAGTTTTACTGCTTAGATCAAAGCCCTAGTAATGTAGGTAAATCTTTTGTGACCAATTTGACATATGATTTTTGAAAACATAACTTAATGTTAAAAGGAGAGTTGATCAAGTTCCTTCCTAACATACCATTAATTTTAGAAAACCATAACAATTACTAAAGATTTCTCAAACTAATAAAAGGGAACCCGCAAATGATCAGAAAGTTAAGGTGATATGATTTCTAATAACCATTTCTAGTTCATTAGCCATGGATTTATTATGAAGACCAGTTTCGCGAATGAAAGTTAATCATACGATTTTCAACCTTGTATAACAATCACAATCACAAACCATAATTTATAACTTCCCGTTCAAATGTATATGCTACCTATCAATAGTTTTCCCAAGACCACCATGACATTAACATAATATTTATCACACCATTAGTTGATCAAAATTACATAAGTTTCATCCGATTAGGATGATAGAAAGAGTTTAGCTCATAATGAGCTTGAACATAACAACATATAACAAAGATTATAAATATGTAATCATCGGTGAAATGGAACATCAAACCGATAATCCACAATGGATGACGTTTAGATGATCCCGAGCTTCTTCCAAGTGTTGTATGCACCTCCTGAGCCTCCAAATGAGCTTGAAGTCTTCATTCCCGAGAGAGTTCTGCAGAGTAACTCTCCCCTCAAAACTTACCAAAAATGGTGAACTTAGGCTTCTATTCATAGGCTTTGTGGAGTGTTTAAGCACGGCCCTGTGCTAGTACAATACTTACGAAAGTTGGTCGGCTCGTACATGCAGGTTGTGTCATGCACGACCCCGTGCTAAATGGGGCATGACCCCGTGTTGGAGGTGGGACACGACCCCATGCCTTATGGGGCATGACCTCATGTCTACTGTTGGACCAAAAGAACCAATGAGCCGGATCAGAAAAACCTTTAAGTCCCGCAGACGTCACAACAACTACTGAAGACCACAACAGCTGAAGACAACCGCTGATTACAAAGTCTGAACACAAGTGCTGAAGACAAAGTCTGAAGACAAGTGCGGAAGACAAAGTCTGAAGACAAGTGTTGAAGACAAAGTCTGAAGACAAGTGCTGAAGACAAAGTCTGAAGACAAGTGCTGGAGACAAAGTCTGAAGACAAGTGCTGAAGACAAATTCTGAAAACAAGTGTTGAAGACAAAGTCTGAAGACAAGTGCTGAAGACAAAGTCTGAAGACACAAGTGCTGAAGACAAAGTCTAAAGACACAAGTGCTGAAGACCAAAGTATCAGACGTTGTCACAACAGCTGAAGAGGTCTTCTTCAGTAGCTGTGACGGTTTACCTTTCAGTAGTTTTATTTTTTTCAGTAGTTTTGTAAAACGACTAAAGAGCTTGTTCTTCAGTCGTTGTAGTTTCAGTAGTTTCTTATCAGTAGTTTCATATTTTGTACTTAACACTCTGATATGTTCTCAGTAGTTGTGAACATTTCAGTAGTTTGTTAAGAGTTAGTTATTTTTGTAATAGATCTGCCAGTTGTCACTTTCCCGTGATAACAACAGCGATTGCACTCTATATAAGGAGTGTCAACCTATTGTAATAAGTAGAATGATTTGATCAGAAATATTTGATATTATAGATACATTCCTTGTTACAGAAATATATTCTCTCGTTATAACCGTATTTGTTCTTAATGCATACGAGTATCAAATTCTTGCTACAATTTGTCTAATTCTTGTTCTTATTCCGCTACGTTACGCTCTAATACATCAAACTTGTGATCATTGATCCTGACAAATGGTATCAGAGCAGGTTAATCATTGATCGATCTAATAATTGATCATTGAAACTGCTATTCAAGATCCAAGTTTGATTGAATTAGCATTTTTTTTGCAAGAAACGGTTATAGAGATTGAATTTTCTGTGTTTCTGGTCATTCATCCTGAGATTTTCTCTTGGTTTTCATTGAGTCTGTTGTGGTCTATGTAAAAACGTTTAAAAGCTTGAATTAAATTGTATTTGGACTGAAAATGACTACTCCTTCCAATGATCGTCACAATACTGGTTCCTCAACCAAGCCTCCAATGCTGGTTAGGAATGAGTATAACATATGGCAACGACGAATGCTCCATCACATGTCTGTTAACAGCGCAGGTTGTTGGACATCAGTGGTACATGGTCCACAAAAGCCTATGGTGAATAACCCGGAAACCAATCAAATGGTTCCGAAGAGGAAGGAGCAATACTTAGATGAGGATAAGAAATTGTTTGAGATTGATGCAAAAGCCCGTGGAATTCTGGCCATGGCACTGCCCAATGAAATCTATTCTGGGCTAATGCATCATGAAACTGCCCATGACCTCTGGAATGCCTTGAAAGAACAATTGGAGGAACAGATGAGGTCTTGGCAAATAATAGAGAAATCCTTGCCCAACAATACGAGACATTCTCTCATAGAAAGGGTGAGACACTGACTCAACAGTTTGAGCGGTTCTCTTGTTTGATCTCTGAATTAAAAATGGTCAAACTTGAGTACACCAATATCCAGATGAATAACAGATTTCTCAGATCACTGCCTGAGAGATGGGACACATATACTATTGTCCTACGCTCTAGTGCAAATTTGGACAAAGTATCTCTCACCCAACTCCATGGGAAATTGCTCACATTTGAGAGAGAGATAGAACAGAAATGAAAACTGTCTTCATCTGGAAAGCTCACTGAAGACTTTGTACCAGGCAACACTGCCTTGGTTGGTCATGAATTAGAATATGCTTCATCTGAATGCCAGTATGATGAGCATATTGATTTCTCCTCAAACACTTCTGATTCTGCGTTTGTGAGTGTTGATAGTCAGTTTACTGGGTGTAATAATGACAATCTATGCTTCATCATGGATGATCTCAAGGGGATTGCTCATGATGACTTATAAGAGATGGATATTTTGAGCCAAATGGCCTTGATAAATATCAGATCTCAGAAGTTCTACAAAAGAACTGGAAGAAAGTTCCCAGGACTCTCTGGCAAAACCAAAGTTGGTTTTGACAAGATTAAGTTGAAGTGTCACAAATGCCACAGGCTTGGACACTTAGCTAGAGAATGCAGATCATCTGGATCTAATTCCTCTGCACCTTTTGTGATTTTCCCTGGCAATAGTCAACAACACAGAGGGCAACATCCTGTCAATTCTAGTCATCATTCTCAACCACAATCTCCTGAATATTTTGTTCCTCAGGGTCAAATGCCATATCCTTACCCTTGTTATTACATGCCACAGTCAAATCAAGTTCAAGTTCCTATAGTACCACAACCTCATGCACTACCAGAACCTCAACCATCTCTATCTCATCAACCTCCTCAACCTCAACAACACAGCTTCTTCACCCTGGAGTTGTTGACCGGAGCAGTTTACCGGATGACATGTCTGGTCATGAACAACTGTTCACAGGTGCTGGTCAACATAGTTGTGACAGTCCTTTTGGGAATCTGGCTCTCATGGCCCTGGAGTCTACTAAGGGTTCCTGCTCAAATGCATCATCTTCACAGGTAACTCAGGTATCTTCAGAGGCTAAAGCCAAGTTATGTTCCGAATCATGCATTGTTGCCTTTGTCTCCATTAGAGAGGCAAATGTAGCATTAATAAATCAAAAACTTGAGTTTGAGAAAACCATTTCCAAAAGAAAAGCTGAGTTTGAGTCTGCTCTTAATAGTAAAAATGATGAGATTTATAAGCTTAAATGCCAATTAAATGATGAAAAGGCCAAGCTAGAGGTTATTCTGGAAGACCAGAGAAGTCTCAAAGAAACCCTTGCAGTCACCCAGGTAGAGTGTGATCGATGGGTACAATCATGCAAAGGTTTTGAAATGCTTCTTAGTAAGCAATCTGCTTCCAATGTGAAGTTTGGTATTGGTTATAATCACACTGCTCTTCCTACAGATTTTGCTTCAAGAGCAGAAGTGAAATCTGATGGAGAAAGCAATAACCAATCCACCTCATCATGTGATTCACTTTTTGATAGAGCATCATCAAAAGTTGAAGTCAGCACTAAGCCCTCTCAGAACCCATCAGCTGATGTTGATGGTTCCACTGCTGACACTCACATGATCAAAGAGATGATCAACTCAGGAGCTATTTCTAGAAGTCCTGAAAGGACTGGAGAGCAAGATTTAACACCTGAAGTTCAAACTCCAACTACTGTTAGCACTGAAGAGAAGAAAACTGTCAGTAGAAAGAGTTTGAAGACTACTAAACAGGAAGTCAAGAAAGCAAATAATGCTTCCAAATTACTGAAGAGCAAGTCTTCAGTAGTTTCATTCTCTTTAGTTGATGATCAACATAAGATGAAGAAGAAACCATGTGAAGTATGTGGTTTGTTCAATCATCTTACAGATGATTGTTGGTACAAAAGGGGATCCAAACTCAAACATAAAGAGGAAAGTAAAGATAAAATGGTTAAAATGAAAACTGAGTTTGAAGCCACATTTGTACCAGCAACATCAAATCCTGTAACCCTTAAGTCCAAAAAGAAATCCAAAAAGGAAGGGTTAAACAGGTAACAGCTGAGATTGCTCAAAAGAAGAAGGTGCAACATAGGAACTTATCAAACTCCAATGCCAATGTGTCTGAAGAGCTGAAGCCTTATCACAAAATCAGACACGGCTGGTTATGATGGTTCAACATCTATTGGGAAGAGTTAACCAATTAGATGTTCCTATGTTGAAACCACAAAAAAGGAGGTCCAAGCCAAAGGATTACTTTTCTTCACCAGTTTCTTCCTCTTAGGCTATTGTTTCCAACAAACATGTTAGTTTACCATCTGTTGATGAGAACAGGCCCAAAACCAAAAAGGTTTGGGTCTCAAAATCTAACTAATTTGTTGTATTTTGCAGGGTTCTTCAACATACCTCAGAGGCATCTGGTATGTAGACAGTGGAGGATCCATGCATATGACAGGAAACAGATCACTTCTTAATGACTACTCTCCAGGAAGGAAGGGGTTTGTGTCATTTGGCAATGATGCAAAGGGTTACATCATCGACAAAGGCTTTGTTTCCAATGGGGAAATAAAGTTTGACGATGTTAACCATGTGGAAAATCTCAAGTACAACCTCTTGAGTGTCAGTCAAATGTGTGAGAAAGGCCATGTTGCTCTTTTCACCAGTCAGAACTGTCGGATTCTGTCATCCAAAGTTCTAAGTTTGATTGATAAGGTGTTGGATGAACACACTCTCCTAAAGGCCAACAGGACAGGAAGAGTGTATGCCTTAGAACTTTCCATGAAAATAGATCTCAAAGGCCATCCTTGCCTATTTTCCAAGGCTTCCCCTCAAGAATCTATTCTATGGCATAGAAGGCTGGGTCATGTTAATCTCAAAACATAAGTCGGCTGATAAACCATGGTTTAGTAAGGGGACTGCCTATGAAGGAGTTCAAGTGTGAAGATAACTGCACTGCTTGTTTAAAAGGAAAATAGCACAAAGCTTCATTTCCCTCCATAGAAGAACCTAAGTCCACTGCCTGCTTACAGCTTCTTCATATGGATCTCTTTGGTCTTGTGAGAGTGATGAGTATGGCTAAGAAGAAATACTGTCTGGTAATTGTGGATGATTACTCCAGATTTGTATGGACTTTCTTCTTGCATTCAAAGAATGAGGTTGCGCAGTCCATTATGAACTTTGTGTTACACGTTGAGAAGCAGTATTCCCTACCAGTTAAGTGTGTGAGGAGTGACAATGGTACTGAATTCAGAAACCACACACTTGATGAGTTTTACTTATCAAAGGGAATCAAGAGGCAGTATAACATCCCAAGAACTCCTAAGCAAAATGGAGTAGTGGAGAGAAAGAACAGGACCCTTATTGAAGCTGCAAGGTCCATGTTGGCTGATTCTGGACTGCCAATGACTTTTTCGGCTGAAGCTGTCAATACAGCTTGCTATGTACAGAATAGAGTTCTAGTAAATCAAAGGTTGATGAAGACTCCATATGAAGTTCTTCATCATTTGGCCCCTCTAATTTCATTCTTCAGAGCATTTGGGTGTCCTTGTTTCATTCTCAACACACGGGATCAACTCCAAAAATTTGATCCTAAGGTGGATGTAGGGTACTTTGTTGGTTATTCATCAACTTGCAAAGCATACAGAGTCTTCAACTGTAGAAAAAAGATGGTTGAAGAGACTCTACATGTTAAGTTTAGTGAATCTCCAAAGGACAAGATTCCACAAAGCCCTGTGGAGATATTTGATTTGGACATACTGCAATATGTTCCTTATCAAACTCCTGCTGTTGCTCCTGTCAACAGTTCACCACCTGGTGGTTCTGCTGGTGCTGATGATGATGATGATAGCAGTACTCACCTCTTCAGGTTTAGTGATCAACTGCCTGATTCAGCTAGACCTGATGGTCCTGTAGCTCCAGTAGCACCATCCACAACAAATGCTGATGAGATTTCTTCAAATTCACTTCCTTTGAATTACCATCCACTGATTGGTTTCAAGGAAATGATTCACCATCACCATCTGTTGCTGCTGAGCCTGCTACAAACACTAGCACAAATCTCATTGTGTATCAAGATCTGAAGAATCACCCTATGTCTCAAATCATTGGTGATATCACTGCTAGCGTATCAACAAGAAGTCAATTGTCAAATTTCTGCTTCTATGCTCTCTTCATCAGTCAGCAAGAGCCAAAGAATTATCACATTGCTTTAAAGGACAATGGATGGGTTGATGCCATGCAGCTTGAGCTTCTTCAGTTCAAGAAACAGCAAGTGTGGGAGCTGGTTCCTCTACCTCCAGGTAAGTGTGCAATAGGCACTAAATGGGTGTTTAGGAACAAAACTGATGAAAATGGGCTTATTGTTAAGAACAAGGCCAGACTGGTTGTTCAGGGGTTTGCACAAGAAGAAGGTATTGATTATGATGAAACCTTTGCCCCTGTAGCCAGACTGGAAGCAATTCCATTGTTTTTAGCTTATGCTGCTTATCAAAACCTTAAAGTTTTTCAAATGGATGTCAAAAGTGCATTTTTGTATGGGAAAATTAAAGAATAGGTTTATGTATGTCAACCACCAGGCTTTGAGGACAATAAACATCCTAATTGGGTGTATAAGCTTGATAAGGCTCTTTATGGTTTGAAACAAGCTCCTAGAGCCTGGTATGAGACATTATCAAACTTTCTTCTGGAAAATAATTTCACTAAGGCTCCATAGATAAGACTTTGTTCATTAAGAAAGCTGGGCAGCATAATCTACTTGTTCAAATTTATGTAAATGATATTATTTTTGCATCCTCTGATCCACAGTTGTGTGATGCCTTGCAACAGAAGTTTGAAATGAGTGCCATGGGAGAATTACAGTTCTTTCTGGGTTTGCAAATCAAACAAAAGGCTGATGGAATTTTCATCCATCAGTCCAATACACAAAAGATCTTTTGAAAAGTTTGATTTACAAAACTGTAAGCCCTGTTCTACCCCCATGTGCAGCACCACACAACTGGATACAGATCAGAAAGGTAAAGTGGTTGATGAAACACTTTACACATGTATGATTGGGTCCTTGATGTATTTAACAGCTTCTAGACCAGATATTATGTTTGCTACATGTGTTTGTGCTAGATTTCAGGCTGCACCTAAGGAGTCTCCTTTGATTGCAGTCAAGAGGATCTTTAGATATCTGCAAGGCACTCCATTTCTATGTTTATGGTATTCTACTAGACATTCTGGTAAATTAGTTGCTTTTTCTGACAGTGACTATGCAGGGTGTAAGTTGACCAGGAAATCAACTTCTGGTGGATGTCAATTCCTAGGCAACTGCTTGATTTCTTGGCAGAGCAAGAAACAGACCTCAGTTGCTACATCAACTGCTAAAGCAGAGTACATTGCCGCTGCAAGCTGTACATCTCAGGTACTCTGGCTTCAAAACCAATTATTGGATTATCGCATAATAGAGACTAAGACCCCATTGTTAATGGACAGCTCTTCAGCTCTTTGTATTGTCAAGAATCCTGTCCAGCACTCTAGGACTAAACATATTGAAATCAGACACCATTTTATTAAAGATTGTTTTGAAAAAGGTCTGATTGATCCAAATTTGTTCTAGTGCTGATGAGCTTGCAGACATTTTTACTAAGCCTTTGGATAGTTCAACTTTCCACAACCTGGTGTTAAGCTTGGTATGCTGCAGCTAGAATAAGTGACAACTACTGATGATCTCAGCTCACAAGTACCGATGATCATTAGTTCATTATTGTCACATATAAGTACTGATGAGTTTTTTTAACCTCAGTAGTTTTATAACTACTGAAGGCTACATACCGCACCAGTACTCAAGTACTTTATCTGTTAAAACAGCTGATGTAGCTACAACAGCTGATGTAGTCACAACAGTTGATGCAGCTACAACTACTGATGTCAGAAATGCAGATTACTGATGTCCTATGAAACACCTGAAAAGCAGATGAAAAGTCTGATGAGTAAGTGTTGAGGACAGTGTGAAATAGCTGAAAAGCTATGAATTGACGAAAACAGCCATGAGTAATTACTCTTCAGTTGTTTCTACAACTGCTGTTTCATTAAAAAAACTGAAACCAAAACTATGTCTTCAGTAGTTTACAACTACTGATGACTAATCTCAAGTCTTCAGTTGTTTCATCACCTGAAGTCAAAACTGTCTTCAGTAGTTTTATAACTACTGATGACTAAATCAGAGACTTCAGGTTTCAACGTCTGACGGTTAAAACCAAGTCTTCAGTTGTCTTATAACAACTGCTGATCCCACCAATACGGTCAGCCTTTTCAAACCTCTGAAAGTTAATACCACGTCATCAGTAGTTTCAACAACTGATGACTCACACCAAAACCTTCAGTCGTTTTCTAACCCGACCCTTTAAATACCTTATCCCACCTTCAGAGTTTTTATCTTCTCTTCTCAAACCTAACGTTCAAAAACTCTCTAACCCTCTCTTCATCAATGGCGACCATGCAACTAAAACCACGACACAACTGTGTCGCACATCTTACCAAATTGCCATACTGGACCAAGTTTCACAACGCAATTGATTTAATGGTTCAGTCACCCTACAAAACGGCTTTTCTGGTAAATCCCACCATATATGCCGAATCCCTTAACCAATTCTGGACAAACGTCACTCTGGTCTCTGAGGAGAATGACATAGAGTCTCTTCAATCGTTTGTCCGTGGCCAAAAAGTGGTCATTACTCCAGACACTCTTCGCCAAACCCTTAATCTGATGATGCCACTTTCCCAACTGGTTATCCAAAGGGCACAACAGATCAATCATTTGCCCACCATGGATACCAGGGTAACCTGAGTGCATCTACCATACTGAAGAAACATTTCCCGGATGCCGAACGTCTCATATTTCATATGTAATGTATGCCTTGCCTCCAAGACTTCATCATGGGATCAAATGTCCACAAGGTGGCAACAGGTAATGTACTCCATCCTTGAGCAACAACCTTTAATTTTTCTGAAATACTATTTTTTGAGCTCAAGGATATGGCCAAAAAACAAACTGCTAACCGTTGGATATTATATCCTCGGTCATAATGGCCATAATTGAAAACCAGCTTCAAGCTGAGGGACTTGTTGGCCTGGGAGTCCCTGCTATGGCTATACTGCCGGAAGTATACTCCCGGCACAACTCTAACCAATCACTGAAAATGGATGCCAAGCTGCGAAAACCCATGCAGCTGGAACCCACAACCACCACCTCAAAATCCAGAGTCCCCACCGAACCAAACACAAAACGCCCCTGTACCACAAGGCAGGATATACTTGCTGGCTTAAACCCCCCGGCAGTATCAGAGACTCTCCCAGCCACAGCCGCTCAGGATTCCTCTCAAAAGGAGGCTGCAGCAACCACAGAAGGGGTACCCACAAATCTGGGATCTTCCTCATTTGAGGAGATTGCCATTGAAGAGCACCATTCTCCCCAGGTGCACACTGCTTTTACCCCATCTCCCCATGCAACCGCCCCCCAAAGTCAACCATTATCATTGCAAACGTGCTGACTCAGCTGCATGGGTCTCCTCCTCCCCAACAACCACCAACAAAGGGGAGACACCACATTGAGGATGAGGATCACCATGCTTTGACAACCCACAACACCGGGGTTTACACGTTCTATCTCCTGGTGTGGATATGGAGATTAGAACATCTAGTGAGGCTGCCACCTCTTTTGAATGAGCACATGATCAGAATGAGGCTGGTAACATAGCTAAGACCTCACTAGAGGCAACAGCTGATGAAGGACATAGTCCTGAGGCTGGAAGTCCCCAGTTCCAAGAAAAAGGGGCACATGCTAAAACGGTCTACACCCAGTGCATGTACATCCTGCTACAAGCAGGAGGTCAGGTGATTCAGCATCTGCTGATGATGACCTGGGCTTCTTTTATGATGTTCTGGCCCAGAACATAATTCTTGAGGAAGAAGTCAGTAGAATACAAAGACTACTTGACCAATTCTCTCAAGAAGCAAGTCCATCTGCCACTAACATAAACCCACAGATGGCACCTTCACCTAAAGGTCTCCCACACACTCAGCCACTCAAAACTCCCAAGTCACCAGCTTCTGTTTGTGGCACTGCTTCTCAGGGAGAGACCACCTATTAGCAAACAGTTGCTATCTTTCAACAAACCCTACCTCTCATCACCCCAATGATCATAGACATTGTGATCAAAACCATGGATGAGAGGCTTCCCTCAATCATACAACCCCTGGTGGAAGAGATCGTGAGCACCAGGCTTTCTGCTACTCAAACCCTTGCAACCAATGCAACCAAAAAGGGGGAGAGTCAGTCAGTGAAAGCAAAGAGGAAGAGCAAACTGAAAGAAAAGGAAACTGAGAAGGAAGAGGAGTCTGTGAAGGGAACCGAAAATGATCAAGTGGGTGAAAGTCACAAAGACTTTCGTGTCACATATAAGAAGAGGAAGGGTGAAAGAAAAGAGAAAGAACTCCAACTCGATGAGATGATCAAAATGGCAGATGCTACACATAGTAATTCAATGGATGCCATTATTGATCAACTGTATAGACAAGGGTTCGATACTGCACAGCTTGACTCAGAGATCAGGAGACTTGAAGTTGAAGAAATTAACTCAAGATGGGCAAGTTATGATGCATTAGAAAGAGAGAGACTAGAGATCATGATCAGATTCATTGCAAAATATCTTGGGAGATCATTGATCGAGATTAAATCATGGACCAGGGACAGTATCTTAGCCATAACTCCAAGATCTGTTCGTCTGAAGCATACACTAAGGGTTTAGTAGTCTAAGCTTTGAATGAAGCAGGAGCAGGGAGCAGGACTGAGCTAGCCAAACACTGAAAAGCCACACTCACCTCTAAAATGCTAACTCAGCCTGTCAACATTCCCTCTCCAAAACAACCACAACCACAACCCACAAAACCAACTCCCTTACCCTCTAAACCAACAGCCGATGATGCACCCAAGAAGAAGAAGAGGGTGTTGAGGCTAGAAGAAGAAGAAGAAGAAGAGAGGATGATGTGGAAGAAGATAGGCTGCCTCTGTCTGCAGTCCTAACATTGCCTAATGCCAAACCCATGCCCATCACTCCCACCTCACAGATGGAAACTATGAGAGTAAAGATTGAAGAAGAGCAGCAGCAAAGGCTTCATGACGATGAGATGTTGAAAAGCATCGACAAAACTTATGCTGCTTCTTCATCAATAATTAGTATGAAGAAAGAAGCTCTTAGGTTGTACACCCTTGCCAACACATTTCAATATCAAAAGGAAAAGGTGAGAGTATGGCCTGATCCTAGGGTGGCTCACAGGATTGTAAAGAAAGACATTCCTTCGAGATACAAGGGCCAAGTAAAAAGGATCGTAGATGAAGAGATCACAATGGTCCTTGTAGTATCACCTTGGGAGATTGTAGAAGATTTCAAGAAGGCCTGTGAGACTAAACAGCCACCCAAAAAGATGTTAGAGAACAGAGTTATTAAAAAGGGGTTAGTCTACAAGAGGCTTGAGAACTTCAAACAAAATTAGCTCAGTCTGTTACTTGAAAGGACTCATCTTGATTAGTTCGCATACAGACAGATTACAACAGTTGAGCTCAAAAATGGCAAACAGGCCAAGTACATCTCAGAGCTGTATGAGCGTGAAGGATTGTTTGATGGTGAAGCTGAGAACCTGACCATGGAAGAACAAATTATGTTTCTCAGAGCATACACCAGAGAATCCTACAGGCTTATACATGGGAAGTGAGTCTCATGGATGGGGAACAGCTCAGTGTCCAATTCCCCAATACAGAGCTCCCATCCATACATTGCCAACCAAATCATTAGAGACTCATTCCCAAGCCAGTGCTTATATGGGTCATCTTCTCAACTGATCAAGAAGGAAAAAGACCAACCATTCTGCCAACAATAAGTGGGACCTCAATAAAGTTAAAGGTTTTGGCTGCATTGGTTCAGGGGGATTTTGTTGGACCAAAAGAACAATGAGCCGGATCAGAAAAACCTTTAAGTCCCACAGACGTCACAACAACTTCTGAAGACCACAACAGTTGATTACAAAGTCTGAACACAAGTGCTGAAGACAAAGTCTGAAGACAAGTGCTGAAGACAAAGTCTGAAGACAAGTGCTGAAGAAAAAGTCTGAAGACAACAGCTGATTACAAAGTCTGAACACAAGTGCTGAAGACAAAGTCTGAAGACAAGTGCTGAAGACAAAGTCTGAAGACAAGTGCTGAAGACAAAGTCTGAAGACAAGTGCTGAAGACAAAGTCTGAAGACAAGTTCTGAAGATAAAGTCTGAAGACAAGTGCTGAAGACAAAGTCTGAAGAAAAGTGGTGAAGACAAAGTCTGAAGACAAGTGCTGAAGACAAAGTCTGAAGACACAAGTGCTGAAGACAAAGTCTAAAGACACAAGTGCTGAAGACCAAAGTATCAGACGTTATGACAACAGCTGAAGAGGTCTTCTTCAGTAGTTGTGACGGTTTACCTTTCAGTAGTTTTATGTTTTTCGGTAGTTTTGTAAAACGAATGAAGAGCTTGTTCTTCAGTCGTTGTAGTTTTAGTAGTTTCTTATCAGTAGTTTCATATTTTGTACTTCACACTCTGATATGTTCTCAGTAGTTGTGAACATTTCAGTAGTTTGTTAAGAGTTAGTTATTTTTGTAATAGATCTGCCAGTTGTCACTTTCCTGTGATAACAGCAGCGATTGCACTCTATATAAGGAGTGTCAACCTATTGTAATAAGTAGAATGATTTGATCAGAAATATTTGATATTATAGAAACATTCCTTGTTACAGAAATATATTCTCTCGTTATAACCGTATTTGTTCTTAATGCATACGAGTATCAAATTCTTGCTACAATTTGTCTAATTCTTGTTCTTATTCAGCTGCGTTACGCTCTAATACATCAAACTTGTGAGCACTGATGCTGACATCTACTTTTAAGGAACAGTACTTTTTGTCCTGTAGATATCCAAACACGGGGGTGTGTTAATTTAGCATGGGGGTGTGTTTCTAGCAAAGCATGGGGCGTGCTTAATGAGGCACGGTCCCATGCTTGGACCCCAAAGCACGGATTACTTCAATTTCTTGCTAAATATGCTTCTTTTGTCTATCTTTCCTTTTAAACACCTGAAAACACAATTTAACATTTTTAAGTACATTTTCATCATTTAAGGGAAGGTATTAAGGAATAATTGATATGCATTTCATAGGATTTTTATGTATAATTTGGAGCACATCAAAACATGGCCCTTAACCAGAAATTTGAATATGAAATGGGGACGATGACTAAAGCACCCATCATCACTTTAGACAATGGAACAGACGTATAGAAGGGTTCATTAGATATCAAGACAACAGCATGTGGAAATCCATTGCCCACAGTCCTTACAAACCAAAGGTGGCTTCACTTGGTGGTGGTCGTGCCATGAGAGAGAAGGTAGTGGAGGACTACTGTAAAGAAGACCTCAAGTGGATAGACATTAATGAAAAGGCAATGACTGTTTTGATGACAACAATTGCCAACTCCATTATGGTGGGGTTTGAGAATTGCAAGACAACTAAAGGACTATTTGATGCTTTAACCCTAATGTACTCTAACTCTAATGATTCAAAGAAAGATTCCCTCAAGCAACAATTTGAGAATTTTACTCATATTGCTGGAGAGACCTTACACCAGCAATACTTCAGGTACATGGATCTTATCTCTTCCCTTTAGTCTGTAGGAATAGCTCCTGAATTCAGAGACCTCTCAAGGAAATTCATGAGTGCACTTCCCAATGATTGGACATTCTACTGTGTCTCCATCAAGAGCAAAGAGAACCTGAACACACTCACAATGACTAAGCTATATGGTATTCTAGATGGATACCGTGTAGAGATGGAAAACAAAAGTGGCCATGAAGGAAGCAGACCTGCAATCCTTTCTGCTAGCAATGCTCTCATAATTGCTGAAGGCTCAACACCCCATCAACCTTAGTAGTACCTATCTTACTCCCAGTGGCCATCTAACTCTTTTGGGCCTTACATCACGTTCCCTGAGACACCAACATCTCAACAAGTTCAGCCTAGTCCCTTTTAGGACAACTATGCTTTTGTCTCAGGGAGTGGACACTCTAATGATTTTTAGTTCTTTTTGAAGATCTAGAGTGTTTCAGCCCAGATGAGGTGGAATACATGGACATAGTCCAACAACTAGCTCTGTTAACCTACATGTCAAAGAAGTTATTTAAAAGAACTAGAAGGCAGTTCCATCAGAATCCAACAAGCAACAAGTTCGTGTTTGATAAAGCAAAGGCCAAATGTTACAATTGTAACCAGTTGGGACATTTTGCAAGGGAATGCAAAGTTCCCAAATCAAACTCGAGATCTGCTCATGCCTCGTCACATAAAGTCAACACCAAAAGCTGCTGGAAAAACAACTGAAACTGTTGTTGTGGCACAAGAATTTGATTGGAGCTTTATGGTCCAAGATGTCACCCCCACACAGGCACTCATGGCTGAAACAGAAAACTCTAATGTTTATGATCATCTCTATACTCCAGCCTGTATTGCTAAGGTTAAAATGTACGAGGAGTATAACATGGAAATTAAATCTGATATTGAGTCCTTAAACATCTTAAAAGATGATTTTAAAAAGGCTAAATGTGACTATGAACATAAAATTGAGGAGTTAGAGAAAACAGTTTTTCTTTAAAACATGAGCACACCAATTACAAGACTCAAATCAAGCCAAGTTAACTTAGGCTCAAGACAAACTAGTAATAGTTGAGGCTCAAACAAGGAAGCATGCTGTTTTTTAGAAAAACTTCCAAATCATTCTTGCATCATCCTCCCACTCCAAAATTTGTTACCAAAACAAAGATGGTTGGGAACTAATTAGAATGCTCCACCACACTTTTATGAGTCTATTAGACAACCAAGATGTGGTACTAAAGAGCAAGAGGTCCCATCCACTAACCCATCTTCACTTGAGTTGAAGAATGAAACAACAATGGAGACCACCACAAGGAAGGAACAGGTAAATGAACCCATTTCTACTTGTGATGAATAACCCCTATCCAGTAAATCTAGACGAAACCGGGCAAAGGCAGCTAGAAGAACTGCCAGAAAGTAGTTAAATCTAAGCTCAAGATTGACCCAAAGCAAAAGGGTGTTTTCATTTCAGTTGGATTCCAGGTGGTAGGTACTTCTTATTCAGGAAAAGAGTGTCGTACCAACACTCCTATCCTGCCAAAGGATCAGAAGTCAAAAGGGAAGGCTGAAGAGGAGGACAAGAAGATTAAGAAACCTCAGCCCTCAAAATCCCTAAGGATTAGCATTACATGCATAGTGTGTGGTCTGCAAAACCACTTGGCTAAAGATTGTTATTACAATCCTGCAAGCACACATTACGCAAATAATGTTAAAAAAGGAAGCAACC
The DNA here is from genome assembly GCA_025506515.1 of Flaveria trinervia. Lineage (NCBI taxonomy): Eukaryota > Viridiplantae > Streptophyta > Magnoliopsida > Asterales > Asteraceae > Flaveria > Flaveria trinervia. The sequence continues at coordinate 55,797,511 of CM046448.1, read as the reverse complement.
AAGGAAGGATTGACATTTGGACATGATCACATCATTCAAATGATAAGAAAAGAAAAGCTGGTTTCTAATGCTAAGTTGCTTTCAGAAGAAACTCATTCTTCCGAAGGGAAAATAGCGTCAGAATTTAAGCCAAGGAAAGCTCAAAAGAACAAAAGATCCTCCTCAAAACCTTCCGAGAACAAGGCTGCTTCGAAAGAGAAGGTAGTTAATGCTTCTTCATAAAACAAAGAAACTTCGGAAGAAAGTCATGCTGCTCAAGCTTCAACAAGCTTATCTAATCTGACCAACCATGGGATGGAATGGAAGATTAGACAAGATGTTGCAGCCATACCATCCTCTTCAAAGACATCAATTGAACCCTCTACCATTCATTTTGGTTCAATTGGGTCATCATCAATGAAAAAACCCAAGACCAGCCAGGCTTGGCTTTCCAAACAAAACTAACTTTTCACCTTATATGTAGGGATATTCACAAGACAAGAGCAATAATGTCTGGATAGTGGATAGTGGATACTCCAAGCACATGACCGGGAACTGATCTCTAATTCAACAATTTCAATATTTTGATGGAGGTCCTGTTCAATTTGGAGGTGTGACCGGAGGATACATTTCAGGCAGAGGATGTGTATACAATGACTTGCTAAGAGTTGACAAAGTGAACTTTGTCAAGCAGCTTGAACACAATCTCCTAAGTGTTTCTCAATTATGTGATCAAAAGCATCAAATGCTTTTCACAGAAAATGAGTGCATCATCCTCAAACATGGGATGATAATTCCTCAGGAATTGGTGCTTCTTAGATCTTCCAGATAAGGGGATATGTACAAGCTGGATATGAACAATGCTTCCCCATTAGGTGAAGTATCATTCTTTTGTTCCAAAGCTGATAGTGATAAGTATGCCTTATGGTATAAATTCACGTGTCATGTAAATTTTTAAACCATGAATAAATCGGTTAATAATAACTTGGTACATGGTGTGCCCAAAAGGAAATTTTCTGTAGAGACAACTGTGTGGCTTGCCTGAAAGGAAAGCAAGATAGAGTCTCTCACAAATCCAAAAAGGCTAACTCTTTCACCACCCCATTACACTTATGTACATGGATTTATTTGGTCCAACAAGTATAATAACCATTAGAAGGAAATCATATTGCCTTGTGATTCTTGATGATTTCACAAGATTTACATGGGTTTTCTTTTTAAGAACTAAGGATGAAACTGTTGAAACTTTAAAATCTTTTATTCTTAAAATTTAAAATCAAAGTGATCACAAGATAAAGATAATCAGTAGCGATCAAGGGACCGAGTTTAAGAATCAAGTTCTTGACTCATTATGTAACTCAAAAGGGATTACCAGACAATTTTGTGCTCATAGAACTCCTCAACAAAATAGTGCTGCTGAGAGGAGGAAGATGACACTGATTGAGGCTGATAGGACCATGTTAGCTGATACAAAGCTGCCTCTAACATTCTGGGCAGAGGTAGTCAGCACTGCATGCGATGTGTAGAATAGGGTCCTCATTGTCAAGTCACATGTAAAAAACCCCTTACGAGCTATGGAATAGGAGGCCATCTTTCATTGGATTTCTAAGGTCTTTTGGCAACAGGTGTACCATACTTAACACAAAGGACAACTTGGTAAAATTTGCTGAGAAGTCTAATGATACTATCTTTGTTGAATATTCCTCCACCTATATTGCTTATAGAGTCTATAACATCAAAAAGCAACAATTTGAGGAATCATCCAACATTATTGTTAATGATCACAATCCTTGTGTTAGGGGAAATGGCCCTAATCATATTTTTGACTTAGAATTGTTTCCAAACTATTCTAAACGACTTTGTGAGAATGTTTTAGCTGAAATATGTACTCAAAGTGATTCTGTTGAAGACTAGCTATTTGAGTTACCCGGACCTTTTCTAAGTTGTCCAAGAGTCTCTAAACCCCAAGCTCCCATCACTGGTAGATCCGAGAGTATAACCATTTCATGAACAAGTGGAGCCTCAACAAGTTATCAGCAAAGCGAGTCTAATAACTCATCAGCTGATAACTTACAACACCAAGATGATGGAAGTAGTAATCTGAAGGAACATGCAACTGTTGATACTACTTCCCAGTCAACTGATGCTAATGATGTTTCTCTTCATTCAATCAGTCCTCATTGAATGACATTGAAACAATAGCTGGACAAAGTGTTCATGTTCCAGAGCAAAATACATCCAACTTGGATCTATCTTTGCAACTAGAAGTGATTCCTAGAATAAGGATTGATAACACTCATCTAGCTGAGAACATCATAGGAGAAGTCTCTGAAGGTGTGAGAACAAGAGGACAGACTCATCATGGGAATATTTGCTTGTACTCATGCTTCTTGTCTCGGATGGAACCCAAGAAAGTAAAATAAGCCTTAAAAGATAGTAGGGGGTTGAGTCAATGCAAGAAGAGTTGCTTCAATTCAAGAGACAAAATGTTTTGAACCTTTTCCCGCTACCATCTGGTCAAGTACCTATAGGCACCAATTGGGTTTTCAGAAACAAGAGCGATGATAGAGGCTTGATCATTAAAAACAAAGCTAGACTGGTTGTTCAAGGATACACCTAAGAGGAATGAATTGATTATACTGATGTCTTTGCACCTGTTGCAAGACTTGAGGTAGTTAGAATCTTCGTTGCTAATGCTGCATCCAAGTTTTGTTGTCTATAAACCTGATGTCAAGTGTGCCTTTTTATATGGAAATATAGACAGGGAGGTCTATGTGTGCCAAACTCTAGGATTTGAAGATCCACAACATTCCATCTATGTGTGCAAACTAGATAAAACTCTTTATGGGCTGCACCAGGCACCTAGGATGTGGTTTGAGACTTTGTCTTTGTCTCTCTTGAAGAATTGTTACACTAGAGGAATCATTGATAAAACTCTTTGTTGGATCTTATATGCCTAAGACACATATAAGATTGATGTGGTTAGTAAGTTATGATCCAAGTCTGGTCATACCAATAACAAGCCAAACAAACACCAATAAATATTATTCGTAGATAAGATCATACAAATATATATTAAACGCCAATTTAGAAAATGGGTTTTCTAAATCATTGCTTTTGTGAATGAACAATGTTATGTGGATAATTTGTTCATGAGAAGTTATTTGTTTCATTTTGAGTTAGTTAAACAATCACAAATACAAATGTATAAGTATTATAAAATTAAAAGGAGTTTTGATTTTATAAAAGAACGATTTAAGAGTGTAGTTTTAATAAAACTAAATTGGGGGAAACCCCTTTTTGGGGATGAGGCTCGGCCGCCCAAAGGGGCCATTTGGGACCAGCCTTGTCTTGGTCCTTGAAATGCTCTTCTCTCAAACACTCAATCATTCTACAACACATTTTCCTCTCAACACACAACGTTTTGAACCTCTAAGAGCCAGGCTGTTTTCGGGTTTGAAAGGGCTGAAAAGGTTGCTCGATTTCGATTTTTTGAGGAACAAGAGAAGAGCAATCTTTGGTGGAGCATCCTAACAAGCAAGGTGTTAGAAGGGCTTGTGGGTATCACCTCTTGAGATATTCTACTTTGGAGATTTTGCTTTCAATCTTCATCTTCCTCTTCATCCATGACTTATAGAAGGTAGTATATGATGTTTTCTTTGTTTGTTTGGTAGCATGTTCTTTCATATAAAGATCCTTGTTAATGGGTTTTGTTTTTTCACATATATTTGATATATACATTAACTAATCTGAAAATGTTTTCTTTGATTATTACTCCGCTGTGTTTTTGACACATTAATGGTTAATGTGACTTTGATAAACCTCTACAAAACCCAACAATGGCATCAAGAGCCGGTTATATGGAAACATGCTTCAAAAAATGAAATTTTCGGGTCCTTTTGTGTAAAAAGTGGGATGGAAATTTCACCATGGCAAACCTTTGTTTTTCAAGATTATACTTTATATGCATAGTTATGATCCTAAAAAATTAATGTCATATGATGGGTTGTTTGTTTGGACACTAAACCCTTATGTTTAGGTTTATGTTGGCCGAAATTTTGGGTTCAAAAGGGTGCCATTCTAGTTTGTTTGTTTAGACATTTGGATGTATTTTGATGCATATAACCTAGCATGACCTTGTGTTTGAATGTTTGTGATTGTGATTTTATTGTTTTAATAAAGGCATGTAATTTATTTGTTTCATTCGGCATGTAATAAATAGATTAGTTTGCACTTTATTATTCTTGAAAAATGTATTAGGTTTTTCTATGTAATTGTTCTTTGGGGCTGATTTGGATGACCAAGAAGGTGGCTAAAGAAGATGGTGAAATCACAACACAAAAGGGTTACTTGAAGCATATGGATATGGGTTCATGTGGGAGCTCACCGACACAAAGTTCTTGTCATGTTCTCTTACCCTTAGGAACAACCTTTTGACACACTTGTTATGGCAAGCAAGTGTGATCAAAATAGTTGGCTATGGTTATGCAATTATATTGTATGTTGGCTGTTTGTTTTGGTTGTTTGGATGTGTTTGATATTTTGTTGAAAATTGATAAACTTGGTCAACAACTATGATAAAACAAGCATAAAATTGGTTCTTTAATATCATTAAAGGAATTAATAAAATGAGTTTATTAAGGGTTAATGATTTAATTGAAATGAGTTTTATTAAAAGGAACTATGAAAATAGTTTTTCATAAAATACCATGCATTTGAATGCATACAAATTATATGGTATAAAAGGTTTTTCTAAAATCTAGATTTTAAAACCCTTTCCAAACCCCTTTTTTAAACAAGTGTAACACCATCCTTTTAGACAACACTTGATTCACTTGCAACTCGTTTATGGGATAAAGGTCACCTAACCATAAATAAGATACTTATGAAGTTGAGGTGAAAATTACCATATTTGTGGGATAAAGGTCACCTAACCACTTATATTAGTAAAATCATACGTGTCTCTAAGTAGGACGACTTGATTTGGATGTCATGCATTAGGATCACAGAAGAATGACGTACAAAAGTGTTGATGGGACTAACATGCCTTACTAAACATAAGATGTTTAAACCCATCCCATACACTAGAAATTGTAATAGGTTACAATTGTCAAACATTGACTACCTTGTTAATTTAAATAAAGGGATAAAGGTCACCTAACTGATATTTAAATGTAACGTTGGATTCTAGGTTTTAATTATTAATTATCTATGAGATATCAAAGGGTACTAATAATTAAAATAATTTGATATTAAAATACTAAATTTAACTTTGTGAAATTGTAGATGGCAAACAACAACAACAACCACTCGATCCCAACCGTCCATAACTTATCACTAAGAACCATCCTTGAGAAGGAACGTCTTAACCATGGGAACTTCATGGATTGGTACGGAAACTTGAGAATCATTCTCAAGCAAGAAAAGAAGTCCTATGTGTTAGAAGATCCCATTCCCGATCAACCCGATGAAAATAATGTGGAGGCCTTTAATGATTGGGTCAAGTACGTCGAGGACTCCGTGCAAGTCTCATGTCTCATGTTAGCGAGTATGATTCTTGATTTACAAAAGGACTTTGAGAACCACAATGCCTATGACATGATCATCCAGTTGAAGGAAATGTTCCAACAACAATCATGGGTGGAATGCTTCAAAACGGTTCGAGCGCTCCATGCATGTCAGATGGACGAGACCCAATCAGTATCATCTTACGTTCTTAAGATGAAGAGCCACATTGATCACCTCGAATGGCTTAATTCCATGTCTCCAATGAGTTGGCTACGGATTTGACCCTCAACTTTCTATCCAAGAAGTTTGATAGCTTTGTTATAAACTATAACATGAATGGATGGGACAAGAGCATTGGTGTGCTTCATTCAATGCTCAAAACGGCCGAGGTGGGCATAGGTAGAAAGGTTCTACCGGTCCTTATGATCAATGAAGGAGCTAGAAAGAAAAGGAACCACCCCAACCCTAAGGCAAATGTTGCCAAAGGGAAGGGACACATTAAAGGGAAAGGGAAGGGTAAGGCTAAAGTGGAACCCAAAGAAAAGAAGCAAAAGGTTGCTAGAGATGATCCGTGTTTTGAGTGTGGTGAGGTAGGCCATTGGAAAAGAAACTACCCGGTCTATCTCAAAGAGTTGAGAGCTAAGAGGGATGCCGGGCAAACCTCATGTATGACTTTTATGATACATATTGAGCTAAATGTTGTTTCTTCTAACACATGGGTATTGGATAACGGATGTGGAACTCATATTTGTAACTTGTTGCTAGGGTTCAAAAGAAATAAGTATTACAGTAAAGGGGATGATAGTCTCTTTATGGGCAATGGAGCAAAAGTTGAAGTTGAAGCCCAAGGAGACTATGTTTGAAACTTTCAAGTGGTTTGAAAGTTATTTTGAAAATGTTTTGTATGCTCCGAGTTTAACTAGGAATATTATTTCAGTTTCCCTTTTAAGACAATATGGTTATGATTTCAAATTTGTTGAAAATGATATCCATGTTTATTTGCATCATGTGTTTTATTTTAAGGCTATGCCTTGTAATGGTATCTATGAATTGGTTCATGATAACACAACATATGATAGCTCAATGTACCAAGCAACCACCAAAAGGCTCAAATTACATTTGAGTGATTCATATCTTTGGCATTGTCGCCTTGGTCACATAAACAAGAAACGTATGCAAAAACTTCGAAAGAATGGTCTTTTAATAACAAATGAAAATGATTCATTTGATGTATGCGAGTCTTGTTTACAAGGTAAAATGACAAAGGCCCCTTTTAGTCGGACTAATGAAAGGGCAAATGATTTATTAGGGATCATACATTCGGATGTATGTGCACCTTTGAAACCAATAACTAGGAATGGTGAAAGATATCATTACCTTTACCGATGACTATAGTCGTTATGGGTATGTGTACTTATTAAGACACAAACATGAATCTTTTGAAATGTTCAAAATCTTCAAGAATGATGTAGAAAATCAACTCAACAAAACAGTCAAAATTCTTCGTACATATAGAGTAGGTGAATACCTAAGTAGTGAATTTGAAAAGTATCTTAGAAGTTGTGGGATTATCTCACAATTTACCCACCGGGAACACCATAACATAATAGTGTTTCTGAGAGGAGGAATCGGACTTTATTGAATATGGTTCGATCAATGATGGCTAGAAGTTCACTACCTCTATCATTTTGGGGTTTTGCTTTGCTCTCCGTGGCCCGTATTTTAAATATGGCCCCAACCAAGAAACTGGAAAGGACGCCTTTCGAAGTATGGCATGGAAGGGTTCCATCATTTTCATACTTAAAAGTTTGGGGATGTGAGGCTTATCATAAGCAATACACTAAAAACAAACTCGAAGCCCGATCCACTAAGTGTATCTTCATTGGATATCCTAGAGATTGTATTGGATATTATTTCTATGATCCAATAGAGCAGAAAGTGTTTATTGCTTTAAAGGCAGAATTTTTGGAAACTAAGTTCCTTTCGAAAGGAACTAGTGGAAGAACAGTGGAACTTGAAGAGGTTCAAGATGAAACATATTTGGTTGGTACTAGCAATCAACATAAGGATGTTAAGAATGATCATATGGATGATCAAGATACACAAAACATTCACAGATCTGGTAGAACTAGTATTCCGCCTCAAAGATATGGATTTTTTATGGATGGATGCTATGTGGTAGATTCGGATGAACCAACCACATATCATGATGCAATGTCAAAACCTGATTTTGACAAATGGCAAGAACCCATGAACATTGAGATACAATCCATGTATGATAACCAAGTTTGGGAATTGGTACCACCACCTCTTATATCCAAGGTAGTTGGAAGTAAGTGGGTTTTCAAGAAGAAAACCGATATGCATGGAAACTTGGATACTTATAAAGCTAGACTTGTAGCAAAAGGTTTCACCCAAACTCAAGGGATTGATTATGATGAAACTTTTTCGCCTATCGCAATGCTAAAATCTATGAGGATATTGTTTGCCATAGCTGCATATTACGACTATGAGATATGGCAAATGGATGTCAAAGCCGCTTTCTTTAATGGATATCTTGAGGAAGACGTCCATATGGAACAACCTGAAGGTTTTGTTGATCCAAAACATCCTAACAAGGTATGCAGGTTAAAGAAGTCAATCCACGGATTGAAACAAGCATCGAGAAGTTGGAATCACCTTTGATGATGAAGTAAAGAAATTTGGCATAAAAATGTTGATGAGGCATGTGTGTATAAGAAAGCTAGTGGGAGCATTACTACTTTCCTTGTATTATTGTCAATGACATTTTAGTATTTGGAAACGACATTCCAACCACGGAAGGTGTAAAACCCTGGCTTGGAAGCTGTTTTTCCATTAAGGATCTGGTGTGAAGCTGCCAATATTTTGGGAATAAAGATCTATACGGATAGATCGAGGCGATTGATAGGTTTAAACCAAAGTACATACATTGGAAACGTCTTGAAAAGGTTCAAGATGGAGAATTCTAAGAAAGGTTTGGTACCTATTCAAAAGGGGACTATATTGAGCACGTCTCAATGCCCTAGTTCAAAGGTTGAACAAGAAAGAATGAAGGGAGTCCTATATGCATCTGCTATAGGATCCATCATGTATGCAATGATATGTACGAGGCCGGACGTGTCATATGCTCTAAGCATGAAAAGTAGATATCAACAGAATCCTCGCAATATTCATTGGATAGCTGTTAAGAGTATTTTGAAATACCTTAGAAACACTAAGGATATGTTCTTATATATGGATCTTTTAAGGAGGAGCTCGTTGTAAAGGGTTACACGGATGCAAGTTTCCAAACTGATGGAGATGATTCTCGATCACAGTCGGGATATGTCTTCATTATAAATGGAGGAGTGGTCTCTTGGAAGAGCTCAAAACTAGATGTAGTGGCACTATCTACAATAGAATCAGAATATATCGCCGCTTCATTGGCGGCTCAAGAAGCTGCATGGCTAAGGAAGTTCATTGCTGATCTAGGAGTTGTTGCTACCATTCAAGACCCCCTAGAGATCTTTTATGACAAATAGGGTACGATTGCTTAAATCAAGGAACCTCGTGCTCATCAAAAGACTCGGCACATTGAAGGAAGGTTCAACTACATAAGGGATGAAGTTGAAAAGGGAAAAATATGTATTCGCAAACTTCACACCGATCAAAACATTGTGGATCCATTCACGAAGCTTCTAGATAGGTGAAGACATGAAAGTCATACTTGTGCCTTAGGACTTCGATATTCTAGTGGTTGGATTTGATCAAATTTTGTATTTGGATATCGTAACTTATGTTATTTGACTTATTATATAGTCATAATTTCATTTGTTCTTCCGTTCTAGCATGTTTAAATCAGTGAATAAGCAAGTTATTCTAAACATCCGTAGTCGATCATACTTGTGGGAACAATTATGAATGTAAGACTATAATGAACTTAGGATTGGTTGATATTCATAAGGTATGAATATTGAGCAAGAGGTTGCCACCAAGGTTCATTGATATCTATAGGATATAGATATAGGAATAGCCCGCTCTCAATTATTTCTACATAGAATCTTTATCATTAGTCATGAGAAATATTGAGTAAAGGCGAATATCATTTTATCCTCAGAGCTGAGATACATATTGGGTCTTAATATTCACCAAGTATCGTACTTTGACTTAGTACTTTACTTTTCTGAAACATTGGCAGTACATAAGGCTAGGTTCAAATATGATATAAGATGATTGTGAGAGAGTATGTAGTCAATATGGAATTTGTTCCCTTATTCGTTGAGAGTTAGATATCTAAGGCCTATTTAAGTTAGACCATCGGAGAATGACAATTCTATGTCTCTAGGTTTTAACATGATATCTGTGACAAAAGGATATATGATTAATTCACCTAAAACATTTCAAGTATGGTACTTGAAGGATGATGTTATTTAATGGCACTTAGTCATACGTATTAAGGGTAGTAAACCGTTGTTAGGCGGTATTTACTGCTTGCATCAATCTTCTATGAATCTTATGCAAGTGGGAGATTGTTGGATCTTATATGCCTAAGACACATATAAGATTGATGTGGTTAGTATGTTATGATCCAAGTCGGGTCATACCCAATAACAAGCCAAACAAACACCAATAAATATTTATTCGTAGATAAGATCATACAAATATATATAAACACCAATTTAGAAAATGGGTTTTCTAAATCATTGCTTTTGTGAATGAACAATGTTATATGGATAATTTGTTCATGAGAAGTTATTTGTTTCATTTTAAGTTACTTACACAATTACAAATATAAATGTGTAAGTATTATAAAATTGAAAGGAGTTTTAATTTTATAAAAGAATGATTTAAGAGTGTAGTTTTAATAAAACTAAAATTTTTGGGGAAACCCCTTTTTGGGGATGAGGCTCGGCCGCCCAAAGGGGCCATTTGGGACCAGCCTTCTCTTGGTCCTTGAAAAGCTCTCTCCTCTCGATCACTCAATCAGTTTACAACACATTTTGCTTCAAACACACAACCTTTTGAACCTCTAAGAGAGCAGGCTATTTTCGGGTTTGAAAGGGCTGAAAAGGCTGCTTGATTTCATTTTTTCAAGGAACAAGAGAAGAGCAATCTTTGGTGGAGCATCCTAACAAGCAAGGTGTTAGAAGGGCTTGTGGGTATCACCTCTTGAGATCTTCTACTTTGGAGATTTTGCTTTCAATCTTCATCTTCCTTTTCATCCATGATTTATAGAAGGTAGTATATGATGTTTGTTTGTTTGTTTGATAGCATGTTCTTTCATATAAAGATCATTCTTAATGGGTTTGGGTTTTTCACATATATTTGGTATATACATTAACTAATCTGAAAATGTTTTCTTTGATTATTACTCCGCTGTGTTTTTGACACATTAATGGTTAATATGACTTTGATAAACCTCTACATAACCCAACACTCTTTTTATCAAGAAGTCTGAGAAAGCCATATTGCGCTTTCGGGTCTACGTTGATAATATCATATTTTGTTCTTCAAATGATCAAATGTGTAAAGACTTTGAGAGCACTATGAAGAAGAAGTTTGAGATGAGTTCTATGGGAAAAATGGACTTTTTTCTTGGAATTCAGGTGAAGCAAATAAAGTAAGGGTTCTTTATCAATCAATATAAGTATGTTTCTAATCTTAGAAAGAGTTGATATGAAAGATTGTAAGCCATCCAAGACACCCATACCCAGAAACCATGACCTTTGTCCTGAATCTAAGGGGGATGATACTGTTCAACATCAATATAGGGCAATCATCAATTCTCTAATGTATCTCACAGCAAGTAGACATGATATCATGTTTGCCACATGTATTTGTGCAAGATATAACGCTGCTCCAAAGGTGTCCCACCATGTTTTTGCCAAGAGAATTCTTAGATACCTCAAAGGAGCACTAAAGCTTGGTCTCTGGTATCCTATAAACTCCAACTTCAATCTCTCTGGCTACCCAGATAGTAACTATGGTGGCTGCAAAATCAACAAGAAATCCACATCAGGAGGATGTCAATTTCTTGGTGGAAGTATCATCTGAAGGCAATGCAAGAAGCAATCCTGTGTCTTTACATCTATTGCTGAAGCTGAATACATAGTTGCTGCAAGTTGTTGTGCTTAGTTGCTGTCGATTTAAAACCAGATGCTAGACTATGGATTCAACTTCGTGAGCACCCCTATCCACATTGACAAAAACAGTGCTATCTCCATCACTGAAAATCCAGTAAAGCACTCCAAAACAAAGCACATTGATATACCATTTCATTAAAGATATTAATGAGAAAAACCTGATGAACTTAGTCAAAGTTGACTCAAATGAACAATATGCTGATTTGTTCACTAAAGCATTTGATGAACAAAGATTCAAGTATCTCATTATAGCTATTGGGATGATAAACATTGGCTAATATGTCTCATTTGAAAACATTTTAAAAAATGTGTCTTGTCTTTCATCAAATACAATCTAAGCCCTCTTACAAAAGGTTATTCTTCCAAATTGATTAAGCGTGACTTTTTTCTAAAGAGAAAATTACCCTTGGAAGGCAATTCTCTGAATTCCAATTTTATCTTCCACAGAGATTTTAGTCTCAGAAGCATACATTTACTACTTCTGAAGCTTGAAAACTTCTTCACTCGGAAGACACTCTTATTCTCGGAAGTAAAATCATTTACTTTCGGAAATAAGTTTTGGCTTTGGAAGAGAAAATCATTTGTAAATACTTTTACCATCGAAAGAAGGCTTCTCTCTGTAGCGGAAACCTTTGGGCCCCACACAGTAAAAAACAAAGTTTTTTTTAATGATGTGGAAATCTTTTACATGGTTTTTCACCTTGCCACCACTTTCACATCAAACCCTAAACTATCTTTTCACCTTATCCACCCAACACCGCCATTTCACCCATTTAAATAATCTCAACTCATCAGCTTAATCTTTTTACCAAATTTATTATCCAAAGCCTCCCTCCTTCACCCCAAATTCACCCTACTCAAACTTGCTTCGTCATCTCCTTTCATACCATGACACTCAACCCTCAGCACAACCAAGTCACATTCCTTGGCTCTACCAAGGATGCGGACTTCTCACACATCATCTCCTTTCTTACCCAATCTCCTACTTCACTGCTCTGACCGTGAACCCTACCATTTACTTAAACCACATGGAATATTTCTGGAGTAATGGTCAGATAGTAATCCTAAATGGAGCTAGGGTTATTCGTACAAGCATTTCAGGCTAGGAGTTGGTCATTACTGAACAGGTCACAGGGAGCATCTAGAGCTCCATGATGAAGGCGCTCCTACTGAGTTCCCCAAATCAGACCTTGATGACACCTATCTTCAAATAGGTCTACAGTTTATAAGTTCAAATTTTCTTATAACTGGAAGTTCCTACTTCATGTTGTTCTTCATTAATTTTCAAACAAGTCTGGGGGATGGAATGAAATCCCATATGAACTGGGCTGCCTAGTTCATGGATTGGTGAAGAGCCTCCGCTTCAACTACTTAAGGTTACTGCCGACTAATCTTCTAGGAAACCTCCAAAAGTTCACATTCTTTATGTATCCTAGGTTTTTTCAGCACATAATCAACTATGAGCTCGACTAGAGTAAATATGTCTGTGCAGCTACTTTACATGTCCCTCAAATGAGGCCGACCATCTACAAGATCTTGAATGAGTGTCCACCAATTTCACTCCAAGACACACTGACTGTTGGATCAAGAAGAAGGCTGGTGCAACCAAAACCAAATCACATAGACAAATTTTGGTGCTGCTTACAAAGGCTTCCGAAGCACAGTGTGGAACTTTCGAAGGAAGTAGAGTTGTTCTCAAGACATAGTAAAAGTTCCACTTCCGAAGGCAAAGCTCCACTTTCGAAGATAAAGCATTCACTTCCGAAGATGAAGTCCCAAAAGAAGAAATCAGAAGACTAGTTCCGAAGTATGAAGAAAGAAGAAGTTCCCAAGCCTCGGAAGAAGCAGCCTCCTCCGAACTATAAGTGACTTGAGAAGTACTTGTTCATCCGAAGCCATTAACCTTCAGAAGACACTGCTATGAACCAGTGGACATAAGTATGGTCTCTGGCACTCCGCTGCAGACCTCTGATACTGCATGGTGTTTTCTCAAAGAGCCATGTAATTGACCATACTTTATTCCACTATTCACCTTTTTATGTTAGTACAAGTTACCAACTTTAGTTGGTGACGAAAGGTAAGTGAGGGACATGTCCTGACTACCATATCTCAGATAAAGTCTTATCCGAGATACCTTAAAATATAGCTTTTTAGTATTTGCTTTAGTTAGAGGATTCCAGCTGATATCAAAGTATATCCAGCTGTAGGTAGTATTATATATAGTTTCTCATTGTAACTCATCAACATATGCTTGTAAGAGTCTTGTAATATTTGAGTTGAGAAGCAATATATGCAACTACCTTGAAAATTACTTCTTGTGTTTGATTATTACTTATTATATTTTTATCAACTCTTAAAGACTTTTCTTTCATCGAGAGTGTTGTTTAATTGAGTTTGAGAGAAAACCAAGTGTTTCGTGACATAACTCGATCCTGCATTGACCTTCTTCCATGTATAATTGAGCCAATGGGTCCTGGTAATATCCTTGTTCACCCCACAAGTGATGAACCTACACAAGTAAGTACCCTTGTTTTGCCTGAGCACCCCATCAAACACATATATCATAGACACAAACGAACCCTTTCTTAGTCTAGTCTAATTGAGCAAGCCCCTCCTGTTCAAACCAAAAAGATTAGAGTGGAACCATGGGCTCCCACTCAGTAAGAGGTCTCCCCATCGTTCTCCTTTGACCTTAATATTGGATTTAAGCCTCTTCAGTCTCAATTCCCTGAGCTCCAAACCCAGGTTGAAAGCCCTTAGGAAAAGTCCAAAGACTCTTCTGAGAAACCAAAAAGGGACAGCCCCAACAAAAGCTTAATGCCACTAGGCATTAACCAAAGCACGGGTCACTAGGCTTCACTTCCCTATCCTTTACTGACCTTTTGTTCAGAGTGATGGAGAGATTACATTTCTTAATGGAAATAAAGTTGATCCATAACACCCTCTAACGGATCAACAGAGCCTAGAGGAACCTCTTGTCTCTAGACCATATCAGTCAAAACCAACTATGGTGAGTCCCACGGATGTAGAGGGGACTCATGTAGATTCAGCAGCCACTACTGAAGGAAAGTCCTTGGATTCTCAGGCCAGTTGTACCATCTCTGAGACTGAGTTTATCGTAACTGTGCCTTTTGATGACTCTGAAGAGACATCCTTAGGCAAGGGAAACCAGGGTGCCAGGAAACTACATCTGGTGGTGAGGGTGAACATACAAGTATGTTACCTCATCTCCTTGTGATTCTTCAAAAGAAGATGAGGGGAGTATGCAACTCATCATTTAGTACCTACTTTCCAAATTCTCAAATCTTGAATCAAAGGTTAATAGATTAGAGGATAGGTCTGCCACTCAATAACTTGAGATTGAAAATCTCAAGGCTCAAGTAGCTGAGAAATAGATGAGAGATCTATTAGGCATGTACCAACTCAAGTCTTTAATTGACCTCTTCCTCTAGCTCATCTAGCTCTCAAAATGATGCTACCAAAAAGGGGGAGTGTGTTGAGAGATAATCAACCACAGAACCACTAAGCCAAGCTTTGACTTCCCTATTTGCTAGATATTTGGCTCCCAGTACAACTGTCTTTCCGGAGCATCCCTCAATTGTCCTGCAATTGGACCCGAGATTCTCAGAGATCTCAACAAGATCTTCTCCAAGTTCCTATTTAGATCTTCTTTAGATCAGCCTAGCGTAATGCGTCTATGATATACTTTGTAGCTGAAGAGCATCAGAGGTTAAGTGCACCTTCTACCACTATGGAACAATTGGTCAATGAAGATCCCGTATAGGTTGGACTAACCTTAGATTAGATGGTTTATATTTCTTTGTAATAGGTCTAATGTTAGTTTACTTTTGTATGCATTTGGTTTTATTTTGTTTTGTAGTCCAGCGAAACTGTGAGCAAAACTATAGTTTCGTAAAACTATAGTTTCGCTCACAGTCAGCTGTTTAGTTCTCCGGGCAAAACTGTTGTTTCTACCGGGCGAAACTATAGTTTCAGCAGAACAATTTCACTGACAGTGAAACTATCTGCGAAACTAAGACTGCTATATATAGTTTTGATCATTTTCATTGTTGGTCAAGCTTGCAAAAACCCTAATCGTATATCCTTATTGCAAGTGAGTATTGTAAGTAGTTTATTTACAGATATATCATTATGCTTTGTTATTATTGATTATGTTGAACATCATTGCCTTGTTTTGATTCATTTATGGTTGTTCTCAATCTTCATCATCTTGTTTTCTATTGTTTTTATTTGATATTAAATGATCCGACATCTCATTTGTATAGCAAATCGATCTAATGGACCAACAATATGGTATTAGAGCCTTAGTGCTCATGATTTGTTGAGTTTTTGTTTGTTTTTGTTCAATATCAAGTTTCATCAATATCGGATCAAATTCGTGTGTATTTGTTGGACCAAAAGAACCAATAAGCCAAGATCAGAAAACCTCCAAGTCCCACATGGTATCACAACAGCTGCTGAAAGCCTCATCAGTAGTTTGACAAGTGCTGAAGACTTCAACAGCTGAAGATCAAGTGCTGAAGACTTCAACAGCTGAAGAACTAAAGTGCTGAAGTACGACAGCTGAAGAACACAAGTGCAAAGCTGAAAGACCAAAGTACTGAAGTACAACAGCTGAAGAGTTTACAAGTGCTGAAGATCAACAACTGATGTACAAAGTCTGAAGACAAAGACTGAAGGCATCAGCTGATGATATCTACTGAAGTCATCAGCTGATGAAACACCTGAAGGTCAAAGTCTGAAGATCAAGTACTGAAGCCTCACTAGTTTGTCACAACTGCAGAAGAGTACTTCTTCAGAGTTATGATATCAGTAGTTTTATATTTTTATGTTTCAGTAGTTTTTTGTAAAACGACTGAAGAGCTTGTTCTTCAATCGTTGTAGCTTCAGTAGTTTTATATTTCTACTTAACATGATGATATGTTCTCAGTAGTTGTGAATATTTCAGTAGTTTGTTAAGAATTAGTTATTTTTGTATTAGATCTGCCAGTTGTCACTTTCCGTGATAACACAGTGATTGTTGCACTCTATATAAGGAGTGACAACTTATTGTAACGATGATGAATGAATGGAATGAACGAATGATTTGATTAGAAATATTTACATCTATAAACATTCCTTGAAATCAGAAATATATATTCTCTCCCTATAAACGTATGCGCCCTTAATGCATACAAGTATCGATTGCTTGCTACGATTGTCTAATTCCTGTTTGTATTCCGCTGCTTTGAATCCTAATACATCAAACTTGTGATCGCGTGATCCTGTCAAATGGTATCAGAGCAGGTTAATCATTGATCGATCTAATAATTGATCATTGAAACTGCTATTCAAGTTCTAAGTTTGATTGAATTAGCTTTTGTTTTTGCAATAAACGGTTATAGAGATTGAATTTTCTGTATTATGCTCATTCATCCTGAGATCTTTTCTTGGTTCTCATTGAGTTGTTGTGGTCTGTCTAAAACTTTAAAAGCTTGAACTAAATTGTTTTTGAACTGAAAATGACTACTCCCTCCAATGATCCTCACAATACTGGTTCCTCAACCAAGCCACCAATGCTGGTTAGGAATGAGTATAACATATGGCAAAGACGTATGCTCCGTCGCCTGTCTGTTAACAGCGCAGTGTGGGACATCAGTGGTACATGGTCCACACAAGCCTATGGTAATAACCCGGAAACCAATCAAATGGTTCCGAAGAGGAGGGAGCAATACTCAGATGAGGATAAGAAGTTGCTTGAAATTGATGCAAAAGCCCATGGAATTCTGGCCATGGCACTGCCAAATGAAATCTATCTGGGCTAATGCATCATGAAACTGCCCATGACCTCTGTAATGCTTGAAAGAACAATTTGGAGGAACAGATGAGGTCTTGGCAAATAATAGAGAAATTCTTGCCCAACAATATGAGACATTCTCTCATAGAAAGGGCGAGACACTGACTCAACAATATGAGCGGTTCTCTTGTTTGATCTCTGAACTAAAAATGGTCAAACTTGAATACCAATATTCAGATGAATAACAGATTTCTCAGATCACTGCCTGAGAGATGGGACACATATACTATTGTCCTACGCTCCAGTGCAAGTTTGGACAAACTATCTCTCAACCAACTCCATGGAAAACTGCTCACTTTTGAGAGAGAGATAGAACAGAAGAGAAAGCTGTCTTCATCTGGAAAGCTCATTGAAGACTTTGTACAAGGCAACACTGCCTTGGGGGTCATGAGTTAGAATATGCTTCATCTGAATGCCAGTATGATGAGCATATTAATTTCTCTTCAAGCACTTCTGATTCTGCATTTGTGAGTGTTGATGGTCAGTTTACTGGGTGTAATAATGCCAATCTATGTTTCATTATGGATGATCTCAAGGGGATTGCTGATGATGACTTAGAAGAGATAGATATTTTGAGCCAAATGGCCTTGATAAATATCAGATCTCAGAAGTTCTATAAAAGAACTGGAAGAAAATTCCCAGGACTCTCTGGCAAAACCAAAGTTGGTTTTGACAAGAGCAAGTTGAGGTGTCACAAATGCCAAAGGCTTGGACACTTTGCAAGAGAGTGTAGATCAACTGGATCTAACTCCACTGCACCCTTGTGACTTTTCCTGGAAAAAGTCAACAACACAGAGGGCAACATCCTGTCACTCTAGTCATCATTCCAATAACAATCTCCAGCATATTTTGTTCTCAGGGTTAATGCCATATCCGTACCCTTGTTATTACATGCCACAGTCAAATCAAGTTCAAGTTCCTATGGCACCACAACTTCATGCACTACCAGAACCTCAGCCATCCCAATCTCATCAACAACCTCAATCTCAACAACACAGCTTCTTCACCCCAGGAGTTGTTGACTGGAGCAGTTTACCAGATGACTTGTCTGGTCATGATCAACTGTTCTCAGGTGCTGGTCAACATGGTGGTGACAGTCCTTTTGGGAATCTAGCTCTTATGGCTTTGGAGTCTGCTGATACTTCATTTTCTCATGCCTCTACACCTCAGGTATCACAGGTATCCTCTGAGGAAAAAGCCAAATTATGTTCTAAACATGCATAGCAGCATTTGCTTCCATTAGAGAAGCAAATGTAGCTCTAATTAATAAGAACATTGAGCTAGAACAAATAATTTCCAAAAACAAAGCTGAGTTTGAGTCTGTGCTTAAAGATAAAATGATGAGATTTATAAACTGAATTGCCAAATAATTGTGATGATAAGGCTAGAGAAGAGTACTTCTAGAGAAGTACAAAGATCTCAAGAAACCCTTGCAGTTACCCAGGGTCGAGTGTGATAGATGGGTACAATCATGCAAAGGTTTTGAAATGCTTCTTAGTAAGCAATCTGCTTCAAATGTGAAGTTTGGAATTGGTTACAATCACACTGCTCCACCTACAGATTTTACCCCAAGAGTAGAGGTAGAATCTGATGGTGAGAGTGATAACCAATCCATCACATCATGTGATCTACCTTCTGATACAGCACAATCAGAAGTAGCAGTCAGCATCAAGCCCTCTTTGAACCTATCAGCTGATGTTGATGGTTCAAATGCTGACATTCACATGATTAATGAGTTGATCAACTCAGGATTAATTCTGAAGGTCCTGAAAGGACTAGAGAGCAGGATTTAACACCTGAAGTTCAAACTTCAACTGCTGTCAGTACTGAAGAGAAGAAAACTGGCAGTAGAAAGAGTTTGAAGACTACTAAAGAGGCTGTCAAGAAAGCAAACAATGCTTCCAAAGCATAAAGAACAAGTCTTCTGTTGCTTCACCTCTTTAGTTGATGATCAACTAGAGATGAAGAGAAACCATGTGAAGTATGTGGTTTGTTCAATCATCTTACAGATGATTGTTGGTACAAAAGAGGTTCCAAACTCAAACAAAAAGAAGAAATTAATGAGAAAATGGTAAAAATGAAAACTGAGTTTGAGACCACATTTGTATCAGCAACATCAAAACCTGTAACCCTTAAGTCCTCAAAGAAATCCAAAAAGGAAGGGGTTAAACAGGTGACAGCTGAGGGTGCTCAGAAGAAAAAGGGTGCAACATAGGAACTTATCAAACTCCACTAGCAATGTGTCTGATGAGCTGAAAGCTTTATCACAAAATCAGACACAGCTGGTGATGATGGTACAACATCTGTTGGGTAGAGTTAACCAACTAGATTCTCCTATGTTGAAACCACAGAAAAGGAGGTCCAAGCCAAAGGATTCCTCTTCTACACCATCTTCTTCCTCTCAGGCTGTTGTTTCAAATAAACATGTTAGTTTACCATCTATTGATGAGACCAGGCCCAAAACCCAAAAGGTTTGGGTCTCTAAAACTAAGTATTGTTTATTTTGCAGGGTTCTTCAACATGTCAAAGTAGCATCTGGTATGTAGACAGTGGGGGATCTATGCACATGACTGGGAAAAACTCTCTTCTTCATGACTACTCTCAAGGAAGGAAAGGGATTTGTCTTTTTGGCAATGATACTAGGGGTTACATCATCGGTAAGGGCTTGTCTCCAATGGAGAAATCAAATTTGATGATGTCAATCATGTGTGTAAAATCTCAAGTACAATCTCTTGAGTGTCAGTCAAATGTGTGATAAAGGCCATGTTGCCCTTTTCACCAGTCAAAACTGTAGGATTCTGTCATCCAAAGTTTTGCACTTGATTGACAAGGTGTTGGATGATCACACTCTCCTGAAAGCCAACAGGATAGGAAGAGTGTATGCCTTAGATCTTTCTAAGAGATAGATCTCAAAGGCAATCCTTGCCTATTTTCCAAAGCCTCTTCTGAAGAATCTAAACTGTGGCACAGGAGGCTTGGTCATGTTAATCTCAAAAACATGAATCAGCTTACCCACAATAGTTTAGTCAGAGGCTTACCAAAGGAGTTCCACTGTGATGAAACCTGCACTGCTTGTTTAAAAGGAAAACAGCACAAAGTCTCATTCCTCCTATTGAAGTGCCCAAGTCCACTGCCTGCTTGCAATTACTGCATATGGATCTATTTGGTCCTGTGAGAGTAATGAGCATGGCAAAGAAGAAATACTGTCTGGTAATTGTGGATGATTACTCCAGATTTGTATGGACTTTCTTTTACATTCAAAGGATGAGGCTGCTCAGAAGATTATTCACTTTGTGTGTCATTGAGAAGCAGTATTCCCTTCCAGTCAAGTGTATAGGAGTGACAATGGAACTGAGTTCAGAATCATACACTTGATGACTTCTATCTTTCAAAGGGAATCAAAAGGCAGTTCAGCATTCCAAGGACTCTAGAACAAAATGGAGTAGTGGAGAGAAAGAACAGGACCCTCATTGAAGCTGCAAGGTCCATGCTGGCTGACTCAGTTTGCCACTGACCTTTTGGGCTGAAGCTGTCAACACAGCTTGTTATGTGCAAATAGAGTTTTAGTAAATCAGAGGTTGATGAAGACTCCATATGAAGTTCTCCATCATTTGGCTCCTCTGATTTCATTTTTCAAAGCATTTGGGTGTCCCTGTTTATTCTCAACACAAAGGATCAACTCCATAATTTGATCCTAAGGTGGATCAGGGTACTTTGTTGGTTATTCATCTACTTGCAAGGCATACAGAGTCTTCAACTGCAGAACAAAGATGGTGTTGAAGAAACTCTACATGTTAAGTTTAATGAATCTCCAAAGGACAAGATTCCACAAAGTCCTGTGGAGTTATTTGATTTGGACCATACTGCAATATGTTTCCTATACAAACTCCTGTGTTGCTCCTGTCAACAGTTCACACCTGGGGTACTGCTGATGATGATGATGATTGCAGTACTCACCTATTCAGGTTTAGTGATCAGCTGCCTGACTCAGCTAGCCCTGATGATCCTGTAGCTCCAGTAGCCCCATCCACAACAAATGCTGATGAGATCTCTTCGAATTCAACTTCCTTTGAATACCATCCATGATTGGTTTCAAGGAAATGATTCACCATCACCATCTGTTGCTGCTGAGCGGCTACAAACACTTGCACAGTTCTCATTGTGTATCAAGATCTGAAGAATCACCCTATGTCTCAATCATGGTGATATCACTGCTGGAGTATCAAAAGAGTCAATTGTCAAATTTCTGCTTCTATGCTCTCTTCATCAGTCAGCAAGAGCCAAAGAATTATCACATTGCTTAAAGGACAATGGATGGGTTGATGCATGCAGCTTGAGCTTCTTCAGTTCAAGAAACAGCAAGTGTGGGAACTGGTTCCTCTACCTCCAGGTAAGTGTGCAATAGGCACTAAATGGGTGTTTTGAACAAAATGATGAAAATGGGCTTATTGTTAAGAACAAGGCCAGACTGGTTGTTCAGGGGTTGCACAAGAAGAAGGTATTGATTATGATGAAACCTTTGCCCCTGTAGCCAGAATGGAAGCAATTCCATTGTTTTTAGTTATGCTGCTTATCAAAACCTTAAAGTTTTTAAATGGATGTCAAAAGTGCATTTTTGTATGGAAAAATTAAAGAAGAGGTTATGTATGTCAACTCCATGCTTTGAGGACAATAAACATCCTAATGGGTGTATAAGCTTGATAAAGCTCTTTATGGGTTAAAACAAGCTCCCAGAGCCTGGTATGAGACATTATCAAACTTTCTTCTGGAAAACAATTTCACTAGAGGCTCCATAGATAAGACTTTATTCATTAAGAAAGCTGGCAGCATATCTACTTGTTCAAATTTATGTAGATGATATCATTTTTGCATCCTCTGATCCAAGTTGTGTGATGCCTTTACAAAGTTGATGCAACAGAGTTTGAAATGAGTGCCATGGGAGAATTACAATTCTTTCTGGGGTTGCAAATCAAACAAAAGGCTGATGGAATTTTTATTCATCAGTCCAAATATACAAAAGATCTTTTGCAAAAGTTTGATTTACAAAAACTGTAAGCCTTGTTCTACTCCCATGAGCAGCACCACACAACTGGACACAGATCAGAAAGGTAAAGTGGTTGATGAAACACTTTACAGATGTATGATTGGGTCCTTGATGATTTAACAGCTTCTAGACCAGATATTATGTTTGCTACATGTGTTTGTGCTAGATTTCAGGCTGCACCTAAAGAGTCTCATCTGATTGCAGTCAAGAGGATCTTTAGATATCTGCAAGGCACTCCATCTCTAGGTTTATGGTATGCTTCTACCGGACATTCTGGTAAATTAGTTGCTTTTTCTGACAGTGACTATGCAGGGTGTAAGTTGACAAGGAAATCAACTTCTGGTGGATGTCAATTCCTAGGCAACTGCTTGATTCTTGGAGAGCAAGAAACAGACCTCAGTTGCTACATCCCTGCTGAAGCAGAGTACATTGCTGCTGCAAGTTGTACATCTCAGGTACTCTGGCTTCAAAACCAACTTTTGGATTATGGCATTACAGAGACTAAGACTCCATTGTTAATGGATAGTGCTTCAGCTCTTGCATTGTCAAAAATCCAGTCCAGCACTCTAGGACCAAACATATAGAGATCAGACATCATTTTATAAGGGATTGTTTTGAAAAAGGTCTGATTGATCCTAAGTTTGTGCCTAGTGCTGATGAGCTTGCAGACTTTTTACTAAGCCTTTGGATAGTTCAACTTTCCAAAACCTGGTGTTAAGGCTTGGTATGCTGCAAGTAGAATAAGTGACAACTACTGATGATTAGTAATCGTCTGATGATCATGAGTACCTATGTCAACATATAAGTACTGATGAGCTCTTTTACCCTCAGTAGTTTTTATAACTACTGAAGGCTAAATGTCTCACAAGTACTGAAGTACTTCATCTGTTCTAAATACTCATGTAGTTACAAACTATGATGCAGTTACAACTACTGCAACAGTAAAAACAGATAAGTACTGATGTCATGAAACAACTGAACTCAGCCAAAAAGACTGATGAATGTGTTGAGGACAGTTTGAAACAGCTGAAACCTAAGAATTGATGAAAGACAGCTGAAGAGAACTTTCTCTTCAGTCGTTTGTACAACTATGTTTCATTTTGAACAACTGAAGCAAAACCACATCTTCAGTAGTTTATAACTACTGATGACTAATCCCAAGTCTTCAGTTGTTTACAACAGCTGATGACAAAACCACTGTCTTCAGTAGTTTCAAACTACTAATGACAAACACCAAGTCCTCAGTTGTTTCAATCATCTGAAGTCAAAACCACGGTCTTCGGTAGTTTTCTAAACTACTGATGTAGTTACAACTACTGATGCAGTTACAACTACTGCAATCAGTAAAAACAGATAAGTACTGATGTCCTATGAAACAACTGAACTCAGCCAAAAAGACTGATGAATGTGTTGAGGACAGTTTGAAACAGCTGAAAACCTAAGAATTGATGAAGACAGCTGAAGAGAACTTTCTCTTCAGTCGTTTGTACAACTACTGTTTCATTTTGAACAACTGAAGCAAAACCACATCTTCAGTAGTTTTATAACTACTGATGACTAATCCCAAGTCTTCAGTTGTTTACAACAGCTGATGACAAAACCACTGTCTTCAGTAGTTTCATAACTACTAATGACAAACACCAAGTCCTCAGTTGTTTCAATCATCTGAAGTCAAAACCACGGTCTTCGGTAGTTTTCTAAACTACTGATGCCTAACACCACGACTTCAGCTGTTTCAACGTCTGAAAGGATAATACCATGTCAACGGTCGTTTAAAACTACTGATGACTAACACCACATCCTTTAGTTGTTTTCTTACCCGTACCCTATATATATCCCTAACCTTAGCTCTCAATGCTTCATCTTCTTCAAACCTAACGTTCCTCTCCAAAACTTCCCTCTTCTTAATGGCGTCTATGCAAATTAAACCGTGACACAACTGTGTTGCCTACCTCACTAAATCGCCCATCTGGACTAAGTTCGATACTGCTATCGATCTTATGGTTCAGTCCCAATACAACACGGCATTTTTTCTGAATCCCATATTACATGCCGAATCCCTGCACCAATTTTGGATGAACGCTACTGTTACCACTGGGGAGAACAACACACCATCCCTCCATTCGGTCGTCAACAACAAAGAAGTAGTCATCACTCCTGCAATAATCCACCAAATTCTTCAACTGAATGATGCTAGTTCTCCTGCAGGATATCCGAAGGGCACCATAGATCTATCCTTTGCTCAACATGGATATAAAGGCGATCTCAGTGCCTCCACTATCATGAAGAAACACTTTAATGACGCTGAGCGCCTGATTTTTAACATGGTGAATGTATGTTTGGCCCCTAAGACGTCGTCTTGGGATCAAATGTCGACAAAATGCAGCAGGTAATGTATTCTATTCTTGAGCAACAACCACTTAATTTTTCTGAAATAATATTTTAGAGCTCAAGGATATGGCTCAAAAACTAACTGCCAACCGTTGGATACTATATCCACGGTTCATAATGGCCATCATTACAAACTAGCTTAATGCTGAGGGACATGTTGGCTTGGGAGTCCCTGCTACAGCTGTTCAGCCGGAAGTATACTCCCGGCACAACTCTGACCGGACACTCAAAATGGCTGCCAAGCTGCGAAAACCCACGCAGCTGGAACCCACAGCCACCACCTCCAAATCCAAAGTCCCCACCAAACCCACCAAAAAGAAACCCAAAATGGCTACTCAGGGAATTGAGTCCCCTGAGGATGCCCCTGCAACACAAACGCAGGATATATCCACTAGTCCAAACCCCCTAGTGGATACAATGACTCCTCCAGCCACAGCCGCTCAGGCTTCCTCTTAACAGGAGCCTGCAGCAACCACACAAGGGGCACCTACATATCTGGGATCTTCCTCACTTGAGGAGATTGCCATTGAAGAGCACCAACCTCCCCAGGTGCACACTGCTTCTATCCCTTCACCCCAAACAACCGCCCCTCACAGCCCAACTTTAATAGTTGCACAAGTGCTGACTTAATTGCACTCCTCACCCCCTCCCCAGAAACCTCTTACTACTGGGAATACCTCTACAATTGAGGGGGAGGAACACAGTGCAATTGAGAACCCACAGCACAGGGGTTTCCCACTTCTATCTCCTGGTGTAGACAAGGAGCTTAGAATATCTAGTGAGGCTGCCACCTCCTCTGACTCAGCACATGACCAGAGTGAGGCTGGTAACATTGCTAAGACCTCACTAGAGGCAACAGCTGATGATGGACATTGTCATGAGGCTGGAAGTCCCCAGTACCAAGCACAAGGGGCACATGCACCAACTGGTCTACACCCAGTGCATGTAAATCCTGCTCTAAGCAGGAGGTCCGATGACTCAGTTTCGGCTGATGATGACCTGGGCATTTTCTATGATGTTCTTGCCCAGAACACAATCCTTGAAGAGAAAGTCAGTAGGCTGCAAAACCTACTTGACCAACTCTCACAAGGAGAAAGACCATCTGCCTCTACCCACCCACAGATGGCACCTTCACTTGAAGGTTTCCAAACACTGAGCCACTCCAAACTCAACCACCTGCCTCTGCTTCAGGCCCTACTCTCAGGAACAGAACCCTCCTGAGCAAATAGGTGCTGTACTTTAAAATTCCCTCCCTCTCATCACACCCATAATCACTGATTTGTGACTAAAGCCATTGATGAGAGGCTTTCCTCAACTTTACAGCCCTTGGTTGATGCTGCTGTCCAAAAGACTCTTTCTGCGGTACAAACCCCTTCCTCCAATGCACCCAAAAAGGGGGAGAGTACTGCAGTGAAAGAAAAAAGAGGAAAAGAACAGAGGAGAAGAAGGAAGAGAAGCAAGCCCAAGAGGAAGAAAAAGAAAAGCAACCTCTGCTCACTTACAAGCGAAAGAGAAGTGCTGATGATCACACTGCTGAAGACAAATCCTTGGAGGAGCTGGTCAAAGAAGCTGACACTACACACAGCCGATCCATGGATAAAATAATTGAACAACTCTTCAGGCAGGGGTTTGACACAGCCACACTGGATAGTGAGATCAGAAGGTTAGAAGTACAAGAGATACAAACCCGATGGGCAGGGTATGATGCTCTTGAGAAAGAGAGATGGAAATAATGATCCGCTTCATTGCAAAATACTTAGGAAGATCGTTAGTGGAGATTCAGCGGACCAGGGACAGCATTCTGGCTATAGCCACCAGAATCTGTCTGTCTGAGCATTCAACAAAGGGATTATTGTGGAATCCCTTGATGAGGCTGGGGCTGGTAAAAGGTTAGAGATGGCTAAACTCACAAAGCGAAACTAACTACAAAGATGCTGGATCAACCTTCCCTTCCACCCACTCAAACAGATCCTATCCCTCAAATCTCCCACCATCTCTAAGCCAAAATCCAAACCATCCTCATTCTTCAAAACCAATTCCTTCACCAACCCAACCATCATCCAGTGATGTACCCAGAAGGAGGAGAAGGGTGCTGAGGATGGAAAGAAGAAGAAGAGGAGGATGAAGATGATAGTCTGCCACTCAGCTGTTCAGAAGCTACCAAAACCCCAAGTCAACCCATGATCACACCTGACTCTCAAAGGAAATGGTCAGAGTCAAGATAGAAGAAGAAGAACAGCAGAAACAGCACGATGAGCAACTGTTGAAGATGGTTGACAAGGAATTTCCTCAGTCATCATCTATTCAAGCCATGAAAGGGCATGCTCAAAGGCTGTACACTCTCAGGCACACCTTTCAGTATCAGAAGGAGAGAGTGAGAGTATGGCCAGACCCAGGGTGAGTTCTAGAATCCATAAAAGAAATTCCCACACAGATACAACGGCCAGGTATGAAAAACAATAGAATCTACCATCATGTTGGCCATTGTAGTCTCACCTTGGGAAATCATTGATGAATTCAAGAAAGCTCACCAAGCAAAGAAGACCCCTCAAGCTTTACTAGAAAACAAGATGATTAAAAGGGGTTGCTATTATAAAAGCTTGAAGACATCCGAAGAATAAGCTCCAGTTACTCCTTGAAGGCAACCATCCTGATGAATTTGTATATAGGGGTAACTACGGTGGAGCTGAAAAATGGCAGGACCATGAAGTACTTATCAGAGTACTATGGTCCAGAGTTCTTCTTCAAAAGAGGAGCAGAAGAACTCTCTCAGGAGGAACAAGTTGTTCTCCTTGAGGCCAATGTTCGTGAGTCATACAGACTCATTATGGGGAAGTAAATCTCATGAATGGGATAACAACTCTGTGTCCAGTTCCCAAAACAGAGTTCCCATTCATACTCTGCCAAACAAATATTTGAGATTTCTTCCCAGGCCAGAGCTTACATGGGTCATCTTCTCTACTGATCAAGAAGGAAAAAGACCAACATTTTGCCAACAATAAGTGGGATAATAAATAAGTTAGAGGTTTTGGCTGAATGGTTCAGGGGGAGTTTGTTGGACCAAAAGAACCAATGAGCCAAGATCAGAAAACCTCCAAGTCCCACATGGTATCACAACAGCTGCTGAAAGCCTCATCAGTAGTTTGACAAGTGCTGAAGACTTCAACAGCTGAAGATCAAGTGCTTAAGACTTCAACAGCTGAAGAACTAAAGTGCTGAAGTACAACAGCTGAAGAACACAAGTGCTGAAGATGAAAGACCAAAGTACTGAAGTACAACAGCTGAAGAGTTTACAAGTGCTGAAGATCAAACTGATGTACAAAGTCTGAAGACAAAGACTGAAGACATCAGCTGATGATATCTACTGAAGTCATCAGCTGATGAAACACCTGAAGGTCAAAGTCTGAAGATCAAGTACTGAAGCCTCAGTAGTTTGTCACAACTGCTGAAGAGTACTTCTTCCGTAGTTGTGATATCAGTATTTTTATATTTTTATGTTTCAGTAGTTTTGTAAAACGACTGAAGAGCTTGTTCTTCAGTCGTTGTAGCTTCAGTAGTTTTATAT
The DNA here is from genome assembly GCA_025506515.1 of Flaveria trinervia. Taxonomy (NCBI): domain Eukaryota; kingdom Viridiplantae; phylum Streptophyta; class Magnoliopsida; order Asterales; family Asteraceae; genus Flaveria; species Flaveria trinervia. Next base: position 55,769,024 of record CM046448.1, on the reverse strand, counting down.
TTTGTACTTAACATGCTGATATGTTTCAGTAGTTGTGAACATTTCAGTAGTTTGTTAAGATTAGTTATTTTTGTATTAGATCTGCCAGTTGTCACTTTCCGTGATAACAGCAGTGATTGTTGCACTCTATATAAGGAGTGACACTTATTGTAACGATGATGAATGAATGGAATGAACGAATGATTTGATTAGAAATATTCTACATCTATAAACATTCCTTGAAATCAGAAATATATATTCTCTCCCTTAAACCGTATGCGCCCTTATGCATACAAGTATCGATTGCTTGCTACGATTTGTCTAATTCCTGTTTGTATTCCGCTGCTTTGAATCCTAATACATCAAACTTGTGATCGCTGATCCTGTCAGTATTGATATGGAATTTGCTTGAATTTTGTTGGTTGTTGATTGGGGAAACCCTATTAATCATCAGATCTCAAATCCATTGAGTTTTTGAAAATTTCAGATTGATTTCATGTTGAAAAAGCTTTTCAGCTTCGTTCAGCAAAATTATAAGTTCATCCTACGAAACTGCAAGTTCTTCCAGCGAAACTACATTGGTTATCCTCATTGAAGTTGTTTTCTGCTGTCCTGTGAAACTAGTTTCATTGAACGAAAGTTCAATAGTGCTTGTGAGTGATTTACAAGCAAAATTGCTGCCGAAAGTATCATTGAACAAAAGTTCAAGCTTGTTTCCTGCGAACTTGTTGGCGAACTTAGTTGTTTTTAGGCATTTGGCTAGCGAAACTGCTGTCGAAATTTCCTGCGAAACTATGGTAACTCGGCAAAACTAGTTTTCCTAGCGAAATTGTGTGTGAATTTACCATTCTTCAGCGAAACTACTTCTTCCCCAACAAAACTACTTCATCCCCAGTGAAACTACTTTTTCCCCAGCGAAACTACTTCTTCCCCAGCGAAACTACAATGTCTAAGTTGACCTCCCTCACTCTGGCTGATCTTGAAAGTGTTACTCCCAACAGACCTCCAAGACTCATAAATGGGGATCATTTCGAGGATTGGAAGAGATGTATCAAACCTTCTGCTTCTATACTGACCACAATCATAGGGAATCTATCCTTTCTGGCCTCATATACCAACTGTCACTATTGGTGATATTGTATCCCAAAACAAGGACCCATCAACATTCAATTAAAAGGATTTGAAGCTGATTGATCGAGACTAGAAAGCCTTCGGAGCATTGACTCTTTTTCTCTCACCTGACATCTACAATCGATTCGTAGAGCATAAGAATGCTAAGTCTCTTTTCGACGCTTTGTGCGAGTTCAATGATGATAATGACGAGTTGGTGAAAAACAAGAGTGTTCAAGTAGAGAAGGGATTCAACTTCTTTTGCGATACTAGAATGAGAGTATCATAGATCTCAGTAATCGTTTTCTGACAATATCAAGCACACTGAAGAAATATAATGAAAAGGTTTCCAATAGTGAGCAAGTCAACATATTGCAAGATTCTCTCCCACCTCAGTGGAGCCTTCGGGTGAGAATGCTAAAGCTAGAAAGAGGTTTCACATATCACAAGCCCATGGACATCATTAATAATCTTAAATTTTGAGTTAGACATGAAGAGAAAGGAATTCAACCAACCATGATGCCTACATCTAGTTTCACTCAAAATGCTGCATTACTGTCTTCCGTTGCAAGTTCTCATATTCACATATCTAGTCAAGGAGGTGTGAACACTGGCACTTATTTTGGAGGATGTGGTACTATTGGGAGAGATCAGGCTAATTCAAAAGAAAATGTTGAAGCTTTTGTTCCATCCAAGTCAATGGCTCTTCTCTTAGAGGATTCCACCTAGTATCAAAGTATATCTGGCTGTAGGTAGTATTATATATAGTTTCTCATTGTAACTCATAATATATGCTTGTAAGAGTCTTGTAATATTGAGTTGAGAAGCAATATATGCAAGTACCTTGAAAATTATTTCTTGTGTTTGATTATTACATATTGTTATCAACTCTTAATGACTTTATTTCATCTAGAGTGTTGTTTAAGTGAGTTTGACAGAAAACCAAGTGTTTCGTGCCATAAACCAATCCCGCAATTAGTATCAGAGCTTTTTAGGCTCTTGATTGTGAGATCTAACCATCCAAATCAACCTATTTTCACTCCTCCTTACAACTCTCACAAAAATGGCTCTTAACAAATCCGAAGTAGGGATGGGAACTGTAACACCCAGAATAATGTCTAAGCGAGCCAAATCAAAATAATGGGCTTAGACGAGATCCTTTAATAAAAATAAGATGGACATGGGTTTTAGACCGAGAAGACATTACAGGTAACGTGTTTGGCGTGTTTAAGGCTATCATTTGCAACTCAACACTCTAGTTCTAGAGAGAGAGAGTAGAGAGAGAAAGTTGAGAAAATTAAAGATTTAAGGCTCGGTTGATCTCGGATTGAAGATCGGTGTTTGTTGGCATCCAAACAACAAGAAAACACCAAGAATCCACGTAAGAAACATCATTTAATCGTTCCTTTTGATGTAAACCCAGATTCTAGGTTTGGGGTTTTAAAAGTGGCAAAGATTCACCCAAACTCATGTTTTTAGGTAAGAAAATATGTAAGAAGCTTAGATATATCTTATTGGATGATAAACCAAGGTTTTGGATGTAAAAGATTGATGTTTTGGTTCAAAAATGGGTTGGTTTGTATTTTCCAGCCGGTTTTGTGAAACTGGGTGTTCATCTAGCGAAATTAGTGTTCGTCCAGCGAAACTATGGATCTTCCTGCGAAACTATAGTTTCGCGGATCCTATGAAAGTTGGGCGAAACTGGAAGCGAAACTGGCAACGAAGATGCCAGCGAAACTGCCAGCGAAGATGCCAGCGAAACTGCTGGCGAAACTAGCAGCGAAACTGCTGATCTTGCAGCGAAATTAGCAGCGAAATTAGGCAGAAATTAACTCCCTTTAGTGTTAACTTATCTGCAGGCTGTGTAGTGCAACCCTTTCTTTGAAAGCTTGATTGAGAAGCTACTCATCGAGTCCAGGTGAGTTCTAGATCTCCTATTTTAAATGTTTTGATATAGTTTGGGGCTGGAAATGCATACTAAATATACGATTTAAATGACCAAGATTTTAAGAGGTTTTAACGAGGAGATCGGTTTTTCGAGAAGGTTAGCGCGACCCCAGCGAGGGGCGTTGCTCCTTGGACCCCACTAGGGGCTGCTGCCCCTAGGACCCCACTGTCAGGGGCTGCCACCCCCGAACCCCCGCTGTCCTGCGGTGGGTCAACTATGTTTTATGATGACTTATGCTTGTTGTGCATATGTTTATGTATGTGAGCGTATGGTGTATGGGGATGATGTGTGATGTCGTATGGTTATATGTTATGATGCGGGTGATTCGTGGGATATTTGTTGTCGTGTGATTGTGCATATCGTATGTTGTGCATGATGTAAGTTATGGGTAAGCGATGTTGCCTTGTGTGGTTGATGTGCATGTTGTTATGTTCCTTATTTTATTATGTATGATTGTCTTCCTGTGGTTTTTCGTTGAGCGTTAACGAATGTAATGAAAGTATTATATAACGTAAAGTGGAAGACAATGAAAAGAGGAACGTAATGAATGAGTGCAAGCATGAACGAAGGAATGAGAGCAAGGATGGCTTGCAAGAGAAAGAAAGGAGGTTCACGACTCACTAAGAGTTGTTAGCTCAACTGTGTGTGTATTTATAGCGTGCGATCTTAGCTAACTCATAAGGGGACATAGACACAGTGGGGGTTCGGTTTTGGTAACTGCTCTGGTATGTGCGACGTGGTATCTACTGTGTGCTATGTAGCATGCGATTTTGGCTACCTCATGTGGATTATGTAGCGTGCAATATTGGCTAACCCATGGGATGGCGTGCCATTCTGGCTGCACCCCAAGAATTCTCACACACATGGGGAGTTGGTCTTGGTGACCACTCCGTTGGTGCGAGTTGTGCGATATGTATGATGGATAACATGAGGGACTACAGACACAGTGGGAGTTTAGTTTTGCTAACTCCTCTGATATGTGCGATGTGGTATTTACTGTGTGCTATGTAGCATGCGATCTTGGCTACCTCATGTGTGCGATTTGTACGATATGTACTTGGGGTACGATGAAGCAAGGTTGTGATTTGTGCAAAAAGTGTGATAGGTATGAGATAGACGAACGGAAGAAATGATGTTATGAACGAATGAAACGGGTGAAGGATGTAACGAATGTAATGGAAGATAATAATTATATTATCTGTATGTACGTAGTTTGTGTGATCGCGTACGAAAGTAACGAATGGTTTTATAAAGGAAGTAAAGTATATTTTTCTTTAAAACTAGAACTCACTCAGCAACGCTGAATTTTTATGCATTTTTCCAGTTGGTAGGTATGTTGCTAAGGATGGCACGGAGCGACTACTCAGTTCTTTTGGAATGGCATCCATTGTTTTTAATGCTTTTATACTGAAATGTAAAATGACATTTTTTAACGAACTGTTGTATTATTTTGCAAAATCATTTTGATGAAATGAAAATGTTGTTGTTTTTAATCTTTCCGCTAAAATGACATTTTTTAACGAACTGTTGTATTATTTTGCAAAATCATTTTGATGAAATGAAAATGTTGTTGTTTTTAATCTTTCCGCTGCAATGCTTTTATGTAAGATGATAAAAGTATATGTTTTATAGGTGACGAAGGACCAGCTGTAAGCGTCCGGGGAATGGGGCCTTACAGGAATCATGACCAAAACTCCTATCATCACTCCTGACTTCAGGTCTTGGAGCATAAGAATGGAAGGCTTCATCAGATACCAAGACAACAAGATGTGGAACTCCATTGTCAACGGCCGGTATAAACCCGAGGTGGCAGCGCCTGGTGGAAACGGTGCCATGATAGAAAAGGCTTTTGAAGAATATTCTGACGAAGACTGGAAGAAAATGGACATTAACAGCAATGCAATGACCATTCTGATGACTGCAATACCCAAGCCATCATGGTGGGGTTTGAGCATTGTAAGTCTACTAAAGAATGTTTGATGCACTTGCTCAAATGTATTCAAGCTCCAATGACTCCAAGAAGGAATCACTAAAGAAAAAGTTCAAAAACTTCACTTATATTTCTAGAGAGACCCTCAGCCAGTAGTATTTCATGTACATGGATCTTATTTCTTTACTTCAATCAATGAAGATCACTCCTGAACTTAGAGATCTTACAAGAAACTTCATCAGTGCTCTTCCAAATGAGTGGACATTTTTCTAATGTCTCTATCAAGAGAATAGAGAACTTGAACACTCTTACTTTGACTGAACTCTATGGCATCCTAATGGATACCGGTTGGAGATGGAGAGTAAGAAGAGCCACCAAACAAGCAGACCTCTGAGCCTTCCTGCTAGCAATGCTTTAATGGTTGCTAAAGGCTCAGTACCCCCATAACCTCAGCATTACCTGACATACAACCAACAACCATCCTGCTCTTCAAGATCTTACATCATTTTCACTAAGATTCCAAGGTATCAACAAGCTCAGCACAACTCTTTTCAAGGCAACTATGCCTTTGTCTCAAGAAGTGGGCACTTTGGGGATTTTCAATACTGCTTTGATGATCTAGAGTGTTTTAGTCTAGACGATGTAGAGTATTTGGACATCATCCAATAGCTGGCTCTTTTAACCTATAGAGCGAAGAAGTTCTTCAAGAGAACTGGAAGGCAATTCCCTCAAAACCCAACTGCCAGCAACTTTGGGTTTGACAATACCAAGGCCAAATGTTACAACTGTAACTAACTTGGTCACTTTACAAGGGAATGCAAGGCTCCCAAATCAAACCCGGGAATCCCACAGGCCTCCACACATCCGTCTACATCAAAGCCCATTAGAAAGTTAACTGAAACAACTACAATGACTTAAGAAGTTGACTGGAGCTTTATGGTTCTGGATGTGACTCTTACTCAAGCTCTCATGGCCGGAACAGATGATAACCAGGTATATGAACATATCTGTACTCTTGCCTGTATAGCTAAGGTTAAATTATATCTGGATTACAATAGGGAAATTAAATCTGATATTGAGTCTTTAAATGTTTTGAAATCTGATTTTAAAAGGACAGAATCTTACTACCTAAAGAAAATTGAAGAATTAGAGAAAATTGTTTCCTTACTAAAACATGAACACACCAATTTCAAGACTCAAATGAAGGATTTAATATCCAAATTGTTTGAGGCTCAAGCCCAGCTTGTCACCGTTGAGGCTCAAGCCATGAAGTTGCTATTTCAAAGCAAAACTTCCAAGCTATTATTGCATCATCCTCCCACTCCAAAATTTGTTATCAAAATAAGGAAAGGTTAGGGACCAATAAAATTTCTCCACCACATTCTTATGAATCCATAAGACAACCTAGATATGGTACTGAAGAGCAAAAGGTCCCATCTGCTGACCTATCTTCACATGAGTTGAAGAATGATGCAGCAATAGTGACCACCACAAGGAAGGAACAGGTAAATCCACCCACCTCTCCCAGTGAAGATCAAACCCTAACAACCAAAGCCTGAAGAAGCAGAGGTAAAGCTACCACAAGAACTGCTAAGAAAGTGGTTGAGTCTAAGCTGATGATTGACCTAAAACAAAAGGGTGTATTTATCTCAACTGGATTACAGGTAATAGGTACTTCTGATTCAAGAAAGGATTGTAGTACCAGCACTCCTGTCCTACCAAAGGATTATAATTTGAAGGGAAAGGTTGCTGACAAAGAGAGAAATACTAAGAAACAACAACCTACAAGCTCCCAAAAGACTAACAGTCAATGCATAATGTGTGGTTTGCAAAACCACATGGCCAAAGATTATTACTACAATCTTTCTAGCACACATTATGCAAATAATGTTAGGAAAGAAGGAGTCAGGGAAGGTTTCTCATTTGGACCTTATCAGTTGGTCCATGTGATAAATAAGGGAAAGCTAGTTTCTGAAGGCAAGTTGTCTTCGGAAGAAACTCCTTCTTCCGAAGGGAAAATGGCTTGAGAAGCAAAGGCAGTTATAATTCAGAAGAAAAAGAAAATTCCCTTGAAACCATCCTAGCAGAAGACTGCTTCGGAAGAAAAGGTGGTGAAGCTTCTTCTGAAAATAAAGAAGGTTCGGAAGAATGCCATGCTGCAAAAGCTTCTACAAGCACATCTTCCACGATTAACCAAAGGATGGATTGGAAGATGAAGAAAGATGCCGCAGCACAAGCCTCTTCTTCAAAGATATCCATTGAACCCCAATGCTTAAATTTTTGTTCAATTATGTCACTATCATTAGAGGAACCCAAACCAACAAGGCTTGGGTCTCCATTGAGAACTAATAATCTCATCATATGTGTGGGGACATCAATATGATAATAACAACAATGTCTGGATCGTAGACAGTGGATGCTCTTGGCACATGACACGGAACAGATCTCTTCTTCAATAGTTTCAACACTATGATAGAGGTCTTTTCAAATTTGAAGGTGAGGCCGAAGGATATATTTCTGGCAGAGGGAGTATATCTAATGGTTAGTTAAAAGTTGACAAAGTTAACTTTGTAAACAGCTTGAACACAATCTGCTAAGTGTTTCTCTGTATTGAGATCAAAAGCACCAGATGCTTTTCACAGAGCATGAGTGCATTATCCTCAAACCAAGGATGACAATTCCTCTAGAATTGGTGTTTCTTAAATCTCCCAACTATGGGAATATGTACAAGCTGGATATGAACAATGCTTCCCTAATGCGTGAAGTATCATGCTTTTTTTCCAAAGCTGATAGTGATGAGTCAACACTTTGGCATAAGCATATGTGTCATGTAAGTCTTAAGACAATGAATAAATTGGCTAAAAATAACTTGGTACATGGTTTGCCTAAAAAGGAAAATTTAAACAAAGACAACTGGGTTGCATGCCTGAAAGGGAAGCAACACAGGGCCTCTCACAAATCCAAAAGTGTTAACTCTAGTACTACTCCATTACACTTATTGCACATGGTTCTTTTTGGTCCCACAAGTATAATGAGCATTGGAAGGAAATCATACTGCCTTGTGATAGTTGATGATGTTACAAGATTTACATGGGTATTTTTTTAAGAACTGAAGATGAAGCTACTGAAACATTAACATCTTTTATTCTTCAAATAGAAAATGAAATTGATCACAAGGTTAAGATTATTAGAAGTGATCAAGGGACTGAATTTAAGAACTTTGTTCTTGACTCATTTTGTAACTCAAAAGGGATTGCTAGACAATATAGTGCTCCCAGAACTCCTCAACAAAATGTTGTTGCTGAGAGGCGGAACATGACACTTATTGAGGCTACTCGAACTATGTTAGCTGATTCCAAACAACCTCTAACATTGTGGGCAGAGGCAGTTAGCACTGCATGCTATGTGTAGAATAGAGTTCGTGTAGTTAAGCAACATGGAAAACCCCCTTAGGAGCTATGGAACAAGAGGCCACCGTTCAACGGCTTTCTAAGGTCCTTTGGCAGCAGGTGTACCATACTTATCACAAAGGACAATTTAGCAAAATTTGCTAAAAAGTCAGATGATGCTATCTTTGTTGGATACTCGTCTAGCTCCAAAGCTTACAGACTATACAACATTGAGAATCTAAAATTTGAGGAGTCATCTAATATAGCTGTTAATGAGCACACTCCTTACGTTAGGAGGAATGGCCCTGATCATATCTTTGATTTAGTATTGTTTCCAGATTATCCTAACATTCTTGTGAGAATGTTTCATTTGGAACATGTGCTCAAAATAATGCTGATGTTGATGTTGATGCTGATGCTGATGCTGATGCTGATGCTGATGCTAATCAACTATTTGAGCTACCTAGACCTCTTCCAGGTTCTCTAAGAGAGGCAACAGATCAAGCTCTCACTACTTACAAATCAGAAAGTATAACTATATCAAGGAATAGTGAAGCTTCGATCGATGAATCATCTACTACTTCTCAAAAATCATCAAGTGATCCAACATAGCACCAAGCTGAGGGAGGTAGCATTTTGAAGGAACAACTAACTGTTAATGCTACTTCACAGCCAACAATTGATGATGTTTCTCCTTCATTCAATCAATCCTCATTGAATGAACTTGAAACAACAGCTGGACAAAGTGCGCCAGTTCCTGAGCAAACTATATCTAATGTAGAATTATCTTTACAACTGGAAGTGATTCCTTGATTAAGGATTCACAACACTCATCCAGATAAGAACATCATTGGGGATGTCTCTAAAGGTGTGAGAACATGAGGGCAGACTCATCATGGGAATGTATGCTTGTACTCATGCTTCTTATCCTAGATGGAACCCATGAAGGTGGAAGATGCCTTGAAAGATAGTATCTAGGTTGAATCGATGCAAGAGGAGTTGCTTCAATTCAAAAGACAAAAGGTTTGGAACCTATGTTCGCTACCATCTGGTCAAGTACCAATAGGCACTATATGGGTTTTGAGAAAAAAAGAGATGGATGAGGCTTGATCATCAAGAACAAAGCAAGAGTAGTAGTTCAATTATACACTCAAGAGGAAGGAATTGATTATACTGACGTCTTTGCACATGTTGCAAGAATTGAGGCAGTTAGGATCTTCCTTGCTTATGATGCTTCCAAGAACTTTACAGTCTACCAGCTTGATGTCAAGTGTGCCTTTCTATATGGGAATATAGATAGGGAACTATATGTGTGCCAACCTCCAGGATTTGAAGACCCACAACATCCTCACTATGTGTGCAAGTTGGATAAAGCTCTATATGGGCTGCATCAAGCACCAAGGTCGTGGTATCAGACTCTGTCTCAATTTCTCCTTTAGAATGGCTATACGAGGGGAACCATGGACAAGACTTTATTCATAAGGAAGTCTGGTAAGGACATTTTCCGTGTTCAAGTATATGTTGATGACATCATATTTGGTTCTTCATATGACCAGATGTGTAAAGACATTGAAAGCATTATGAAGAAGAAGTTTGAGATGAGTTCCATAGGAAAAATGGATTTTTTCCTTGGAATTAAGGTGAAGCAACTGAAAGAAGGGTTTTTCATTAATCAACCTAAGTATGTCAATGACATCTTAGAAAGATTTGAGATGAAAGATTACACACAGCCAAGATACCCATACCTAGAAACCATGATCTTTGTCCTAACCTTGAGGGGGAGGATACTGATCAACATCAGTATAGGGTGATTATTGGTTCTCTAATGTATCTCACAGCCAGTAGACCTGATATTATGTTTGCAACTTGCATCTGTGCAAGATATCAGGCTGCTCCAAAGGTGTCTCACCTAGCTGCTGCTAAGAGAATCCTTAGATACCTTAAAGGAGCACCTAAATTAGGTCTCTGGTATCCTAAAAACAATGATTTTAATCTCTATGGATACTCAGACAGTGACTATGGTGGGTGCAACATTAACAAGAAATCCACATCAGATGGATGTCATTTCTTGGTAGAAGGATCATCTCATGGAAATGCAAGAAACAATCATGTGTCTCTACATCAACTACTGAAGGTGAATACATTGCTGGTGCTAGTTGTTGTGCTAGTTGTTGTGCTCAGCTGTTGTGGATTCAAAATCAGATGTTGGATTATGGATTCAACCTTATGAGTACTCCTATCCATATTGACAACAATACTGCTATCTCCATCACTGAAAATCCAGTGAAGCACTGCAAGACAAAGCATATTGATATGAGGTACCATTTCAATAGAGATATTCATGGGAAGAATCTAATTAAACTAATCAATGTTGATTCAAATGAACAATATGCTGATCTGTTCACAAAAGATTTTGATGAAAAAAGATTTAAGTATCTTATAACAGCTACTGGGATGATAAACATTGATTAGATTACTGTTGGATTCTTTATTCCCAAGACACATAGAACATTGATGTGATTATTAAGTAAAGATCCAAGTCGGGTCATACCCAATAACAAGCTTAGCAAACACCAATATAAATATTTACTTGATGATATGATCATGCAATTAAATTATTACACCAATTTCGAAAATGGATTTTGTAAATAAATTTTATATGTGATGAAACAACTTATAAGGATATTTTGTCCATGAGTATTATTTGTAATGCTATTTGATTTGATCAAATGACATCAAATAATAAGAGAGTGTATAAGTTATATAATTAATTGGTTAATTACATAACTCACAAAAATTACTTGTAAAACTTTTGTTTTATAAAAATTATGGGGGGAAACCCAAAATAAGAGGCCAATTCGACCGCCCCTTTCCTTGGGGTTATTGTTTTTGTGTCTTAAAACAAAGGAAACACACTTGAAAGGTTACACTCTCATCCCCTCATTCTCTCTCTACATGCAAGAACCAAGTCCATTTTCTCTCTAGTTTCTTAAAGAGTTCATAGCTGAAAATTGGATTTTCAGCCCTTCATCGTTCATTTTTGGTGGAGAAATCCTAGCAACAAGGTGTTTGCGTGATGGTTATGGGTATGGAAGCTTGAGGACACCTTTTCTTGGTGTTTTGGTCATTCAAGAATCTCATTCTCTTCATCCAAATTCGTTTTTCTGCAGCTCTACGAAAGGTAGTTTGTAAGTGTTGCTTTTGGTTGTTTCCTTTTCTTGATAGCTAGTTCATACACAACTAAACGATCCTTATGTTCTTGGGTCTGTTGTTGTTATGATATGAGCCTTATTTTTCAGATTACAAATCATAATATTAAGGTTTTATTCTCATGTGTTTTTCATGTTTAATTGGTTAAACAACTTTGATATGGTCCAACAAACCCAACATTGGCATCTAGTGCCAGATATGGGATGACTAGCTTCAATTATCCTTGTAAAATTGGTTTTATGGGGTTTTAACAACCTAATAGGGGCTGTTTTGTGGTGATATTATAAATCCCCAACCTTTCAGGGTTATATCTTACATACTTATGATTAAACCTTGAAAGAAAAGATATCAAAATGGTTGATTGGGTTTTGTTTGGACAATGACACCCTAAATTCTTAGTTTATGTTGGCTGAAAATATAGGGTCAACTAGGGATTTATTTTGGTTCTTGTATGTTGTTTCCTATTGGTGCATAACCTAGCCTTGACCTTGTGTTGGTTTGGTTTTGGATGAATGATTTGTTTTGGTTGATTTCATTCTGTATGGGTTGTAATATTTATTCTTTTGTGCTTGTATTTGCATGTAATTTATTTATTCATTCAATGGTGAAGTAATACGTAGATTAAGTGTGTTTTCTTTTATTAGAAAATTTGTATTAGCATATAAATTTTGTAAAATAAGAGGCACAAGATGGAAGCACAAAAGGAAGACACAAAGAGAAGGACTTGAAGCATTTGGATGCAACTTCAAGTGGGGGTCTTTGGAGATCTCATCTTTTGTGTTGTGTTTAACCTTTAGAAAAGACCTTATGACCGCACTTGTGATGGCAAACAAGTTTGGTCACCAAAGTGGCTATGGTTATGCACATGTTGTTGTTTTGTACATGCTTGTTTGATTATCCATTTTATGTTGATTGTTTGATATGTGGATATGCTTAGCAATCTTAATAAATTATCATAACAAGCTGAATTTTTGTGGTACTTGATCATTAATATGTTAATAAAAGTTATAAAAGGATTAATGATTTCAAAATAAAATAGGTTTTATTAAAAAGAACCGTAGGGTACCATGTATTTGAAAGCATGCGAATACAAGGTACATAGAGTTTTCATAACTAGAATTAATGAAAACTAAATTCCCTTTGGAAACAAGTTGAACACCATCCTTTTACATGACACTCGAATCACTTGTAAACTACTTGTGGGATAAAGGTCACCTAACAACTTTTAGGGAACTTGTGTGTTTGAGGTGGGCTTAACATATTTGTGGGATAAAGATTACCTAACCACTTGTATGTGTAAACTCACACGTTTGTGTAAGTAGGATGACTTGAATTGGAAAACATGTGCATAGGGTCACCGAAGCATGGCGTACAATGGTGTTGATGGGATTTTACATGCCGAATAAACATATGATGTTTAACCCATCCCATAAAGCTAGAAGTTGCAATAGGTTGCAATTGTCAAATGTTGTGTGCCTTGTTAATTTAAATAATGGGATAAAGGTCACCTAACCATCATTTAAATGTAATGTTGGATTCTAGATTTTAATTATTAATTGTCTATGAGACATGTAAAGGGTATTAATGATTAAAATGAATTTTTTATGAGAAATACTAATATGAACTTTGTAAATTTTGTAGAAATGGCCGCTAACAATAATGTTACCACCCCGAACGTCCACACACTATCACTGAGAACCATCTTAGAGGGGCATCATCTTAACCATAATAACTTTATGGACTGGTTGCCAAACTTGAGAATTGTTCTCAAGCAAGAGAAAAAGGCCTATGTCCTTCACGATCCCATTCCTGACCAACCTGACCCGAGCATGTTGAGGCCTATAACGATTGGCTTCAATACACTAAGGATTCCATGCAGGTTTCCTGCCTCATATTAGGAACTATGATTCCCGAACTCCAAGAGGACTTGGAGCAGCATGGGGCATATCACATGATTACCTAATTGAAGGAAATGTTCCTTCAACAAGCTGGGGTAGAGCGCTTCGAAACGGTTCGAGCGCTTCATGCGTGTTGCATGGAAGAAACCCAACCGGTATCAACTTATGTTCTTAAGATAAAAGCCACGCTAATCACCTTGAGAGGCTTAATTGTCCCGTCTCAAAGGAGCTGGCCACGGATTTGATACTTAATGGCCTAACCAAAAGGTTTGAGATGTTCATAATGAATTACAATATGAACGGGTAGGACAAGAGCATTGGTGAGCTTCACACAATGCTCAAAATAACCTAGGCAGTGATGGGTAGAAAGGTTCTACATGTTCTCTTGATCAATGAGGGAGGCAATAAGAAAAGGCCATTCCCCGATCCCAAGGCAAATGTTGCCGAAGGAAAGGGGTTCATCAAAGGCAAAGGGAAAGGGAAGGCTAAAGCGGAACCTCCAAGCCTAAGCTTAAGAAACCTAAGGAAACGAAGAATGATCCATGTTTTGAGTGTGGTGAGATAGGACATTGGAAAAGGAATTGTCCCACCTATCTCAAAGAGTTGACAAACAAGAGGGATGCTGGGCAAACCTCAGGTACAACTTTCATGATTCACCTTGGTTTAAATGTTATTTCTTCAAACACATGGGTATTGGATACCGCATATGGAACTCATATTTGCAATTTTTTGCAGGGGTTTAAAAGAAATAAGCACTTCAAGAAGGGAGACACAAGTCTCTACATGTGCAACGGAGCAAAAGTTGATGTCGAAGCCCAAGGAGACTATATTTTGAAACTTTCATATGGTTTGGAGGTTGTTCTTAAGAACATTTTGTATGCTCCTTGTTTGACTAGGAACATAATTTATGTTCCCTTTTAAAACAATGTGGTTATGAATTAAAGTTTGTTAACAATGGTGTTTATGTTTGTATGGATAATGTGTTTTATTTTAAGGCTATGCCTTTTAATGGTATCTATGAATTGGTTCATGATGATTCATCCTATAATAACTCATTATACCAATCAAGCACCAAGAAAATTAAAATGGGTTTAAGTGATTCATATCTTTGGCATTGTCGTCTTGGTCACATAAACAAGAATACAATTCAAACACTTCAAAAGAATGTCTTTTGAAAACAAATGAAAAAGTTACATTTGATAAGTTTGAATCTTGTTTACAAGGGAAGATGACCAAGTCGCCCTTTAGTGGTACTAACGAGAGGGCAAAATACTTATTGGGAATCATACATTCGGATGTATGTGGACCTTTTAAGACAATGACAAGAAATGGAGAAAGATACTTCATTACCTGCACTAACGATTATAGTCGATATAGTTATGCGTACTTGATGACGCATAAACATGAAGCTTTTGAAATGTTCAAAATCTTCATGAATGAAGTAGAAAATCAACTCAATAAAACTATCAAAGTTCTTCATTCAAATAGAGGACGTGAATACCTCAGTGAGGCTTTTTAGGACCATCTAAGAAGTTGTGGCATGGTCTCACAACTTACTCCACCTGGAACACCACAACATAATGGTGTGTCTGAAAGGAGAAATCGAACCCTATTGGATATGGTTCGATCTGTGATGGCTATAGCACACTACCTCTATCATTTTGGGGTTTCGCATTGCTCTCCACGGCTCGTATTTTTAATATGGCCCCGACCAAAAAAGTGAATTTGACACCCTTTGAAATACGGCATGGAAGAGTTCCATCCCTATCATATTTAAAAGTATGGGGTTGTGAAGCTCATGTTAAGCTAAACACCCAAAACAAGTTCGAAAGTCGATCCACTAAGTGTATATTTGTCGGATATCCCAAAGACTGCATAGGATACTACTTCTTTCATCCAACAGAGCAAAAAGTATTTATTGCTTGAAAGGCAGAATTCTTGGAAGCTAAGTTCCTTATGGAATGAATAACGTATAGAACAATGGAATTTGATGAGGCTCAAGATCCACAAGTCGATACATGTTTGGTTAACACTAGAAATCAATTGGAGGAAATTGATGATGATCAAGAGGTTGATCAATATACACAAAACGTTCGCAGATCTAGTATAGTTAGCATTCCACCTGAAAGATATGGATTTTTCATGAATGGATGCTTTGTGGTTGACTCCGATGAGCCAACTACATACCATGATGCAATATCTAGTTCGGATTGTGACAAATGGCTAGAAGCCATGAATGTAGAGATGCAATCCATGTATGACAACCAAGTCTAGGAATTGGTTGATCCTCCACCTAAATCCAAACGGTTGGATGCAAGTGGGTTTTCAAGAAGAAAACATATATGCATGGAAACTTGGATACTTACAAAGCAAGACTTGTAGCAAAAGGTTTCACTCAAACTCAAGGGGTTGATTATGATGAGACTTTCTCGCCTATGGCAATGCTAAAGTCAATTAGGATATTATTTGACATAGCTGCATATATGACTATGAGATTTTGCAAATGGATGTCAAAACTGCTTTTCTTAATGAACATCTCAAAGAAACTGTCCATATGGTTCAACCTGATGGTTTTGTCGATCGACAACATCCTAATAAAGTATGCAAGTTAAAGAGATCAATCGAGAAGTTGGAATCAACATTTCGATGAAGAGATCAAGAAATTTGGTTTCATCAAGAACACTGACGAGGCTTGTGTACATAAGAAGGCTAGTGGCAGCATAATTACTTTCTTAGTATTGTATGTTGATGACATACTACTTTTTGGAAATGATATTCCAACCATTGAACGTGTTAAAACCAGGCTTGGAAGCTATTTTTCCATAAGAGATCTCGGTGAAGCCACCTATATTTAAGGAATAAAGATCTATAGGGATCGATCGAGGCGGTTGATAGGTTTAAACCAAACTGCATACATTGATAAAGTCTTGAAAAGGTTCAAGATGGAAAACCCAAAGAAAGGTATGGTACCTTTTCAAAGAGGGAAGATATTAAGTACATCTCAATGTCCAAGCTTAAAGGATGAACAAGATCGAATAAAGGACATCCCATATGCGTTTACTATAGGATCCATCATATATGCGATGATATGCACTAGAACAGATGTGTCATGCGCATTAAGCATGACAAGCAGATATCAGTAGAATCCAGGTAATAGCCATTGGATGGCTATTAAAAGTATATTGAAATACCTTAGGAGGACGAATGATATGTTTCTAATATACGGGTCTTGTGAAGAGGAACTCGTTGTAAAGGGTTACACAGATGCGAGCTTCCAAACTGATCGAGATGATTCTCCATCACAATCGGGGTATGTCTTCATTATGAATGGAGGAGCAATATCCTCGAAGAGTTCAAAGCAAGACATGGTAGAATTGTCCACTACACAATTGCAGATCCACTCACGAAGCTCCTTGAAAGGGCAAAACATGAAATTCATACTTGTTGGATTCTATATGCCCAAGACACGTAGAATATTGATGCCGTTAGTACGTTATGATCCAAGTCGGGTTATACCCAATAACAAGCTTTGCAAACACAAACAATTATTTAATTATCATGCAATTAAATAATCACACCAAATTTAGAATATAGGTTTTCTAAATATTGCATTTGTAGTGGAACAAATTATAAGGATATTTTGTTGATGATTTTATTATTTGTATTGTTATTTAAATAGGTTTAAGTAACATTAAATAATAAAATGAAAGAGTCATTTAAATTAAAAGGGGTTTAATTTAAATAATGTACATGACCCTTTTAATGTGTGTTTTTTTAAGTTTTGGGTAGGAAAACACCTTCTAGAAGGCTGAATTTCAGCCTCCCCATTGTCCAATGGGATTATTTTCTTTTGTCTTGAAATCACAGATTAGAAGGAGTGTGCATGTGACCCTTTCACACACATCATTTCACACAAAAAACTCTCTCTCTCTCCTCAAACTCTCTCGGCCAGCAGCATCAACAATAGAGGGTAATCTTAGTGTTCTTCTCCCTAGCAAGAAGGTGTTTGCTATAGTTCTTGGGGTATACAAGCTTGAGAGGACTTCCTTTTGTTGCCTTGGTCGTTTTCTTGGTCCATATTATCCTCCATATCGCCCTTTTGCTGCTGGAAGGTAGTTCATGGCAGCTTCTTTATGGTTGTCCATATTGTATATTTATGTGTTTCTATAGCTAGTTATATTCACATATAAAGATCCTTTGTTCCTGGGTTTGTTTGTAAGTTTATAATATCAAAATAGAACTCGATTTTTCAGTTTATAAATTATGTTATAAAGTTCATTTTTGCTGCGTTTTTTTCACAATGTTTAAATGGTTAAACTATGTTTATGTTCTAACAAACCCAACATTGGCATGAAGAGCCGGTTATGTGGATAGCTAGCTTGTTTTGTCCTTGAAAATTCATTTTATGGGACTTTTAAACCCCTTTAGGGGCTGCTATATTCATGTATTATGAATCCCCAAACTTTCAAAGTTATATCACACATGCTTGTGATTAAACTTTGAAAGACATGTATGTTGTATTGTTTGTGTGTTTGGACAAGATAAATCCCAAAATTTCAGTTTGTGTTGGCTGAAATTTCGTGGGTTTTAGTGGGGATTCATTGTTGTTTTGGATGATATGATCATTGTTCATTATGGTGCATAACCTAGCGCTTGACCTTGTGTTACTTGGATAGTTGTAATGGTTGTATTTATTCATTCATTGGGTTGTATAACCATTTATTTGTGCTTGGTTTAAAATGTAATTTATTTATTATTGGGATGTAATAAACAGATTAGTTACTTTTCATTTAACTAGGAATCTTGTATTATGATATTATATCTTGTAATATGAAGATGTACGCGTTAGAAGCACAAAGTGAAGACACAAGAAACATGGAGCATTTGGATGCGGTTTCAACTGGGAGGTTCATGGAATCCTTTTGTGTTGTGTTTTGTCCCTTAGGAATGTCCTATGGACCACATTTGTGATGGAAAACAAGTGTGGCCACTTTAGATGCTATGGTTATGCACTAATATTTGTTTGCTTATGGTATTGTGGTTGATTGCATATATATGATGTTTGCTTAACAATCCTTCAATGATCATAACAAACTATCTAAATGGGCATTAATCATTAAAAGGTAAGAAAAGGTTATTAATATTGTTTAATGATTTCAAAGATTAAAAAGTTTTAATCAATGTACCATAGGGTATCTTGTATTTGAAAGCATGCAAATATGAATACATAGTGTTTTCTAAACTAGAACTATAAAATCTCTAAATATTTTAAAAATAAGATCAACACCGTCCTTTTACACAACACTTGTGTCACTCCGGACTCTTAGTGGGATAAAGGTCACCTAACCATTTTGAGGGAACTTGTGACTTGAGGTGAGAATGCCATATTCATGGGATAAAGGTCACCTAACCTCTTATTTTGGAAAACTCACACGTGTGTGTAAGTATGGTGTCTTGATTTGCAAACCATGTCAAATGGATCACCTACGATATGGTTTCCAAATGGTGTTGATGGGATTAACATGCCGACTTTACATATGATGTTTCAAGTCGATCCCATACCTCTAGAAGTTTCAAATGGTTGCAATCGTCAATCGTTGACCACCTTATTAATTTAAATCGTGGATAAAGGTCACCTAACCACTATTTAAATGTAATGTTGGGTTCTAGATTTTAATATGAAAATGACATTAAAAGGTATTAATTATTAAAATAACAATATCGAAAATACTAAAATTGATCATTGTTAAAATTTTGTAGATGGCCACCAATAATAATGATAATCATGATAATTCATCCACGTCCGCCCAATCTTTACGAGCGATTCTCCAAAAGGAACTTCTAAATCATAACAATTTTATCGATTGGTATCGAAACTTGAGAATCACTCTCAAGCAAGAAAAACGATCATATGTTTTAGACGACCCTATCCCCGATCAACCTAGTGAGGATGATGAGGAGGCCTATAAGGATTAGATGAAGTACACTGAGGACTCTGTCCAAGTGTCTTGCCTTATGTTGGCAAGCATGACTCTGGATCTCTAGAAGGAATATGAGAATCATGGAGCTTATGACATGATAACCCAACTCAAGGAAATGTTCCAACAGCAAGCGAGGGTTGAGCATTTTGAAACGGTTCGAGCAGTCCATGCATGTCGTATGGACGACAACCAATCAGTCTCATCTTATGTACTTAAGATGAAAACTCACATTGACTGCCTTGAAAGGCTAAATTGTCCCGTCTCAAAGGAATTGGCCACGGATTTGATCCTCAATGGCCTACCAAAAGGTTCGAGACATTCGTGTTGAACTAAAAGATGAATGCTTGGGACAAAAGCATTGGTGAGCTTCACTCTATTCTTAAAACGGCCAAGGCGGCCATGGGTAAAAGGGTTTTACCCGTTCTCACCATTAATGAATGTGGGATCAAGAAGAGGCCTCATCCCACACCCAAGGCAAGAGTTGCCAAGGGCAAGGGACCCGTATGGGGAAAGGGGTGGCAAGGGTGCCACCCAAAGCATAGGAGAAGAAGCAAAAGTTTGCTTCGAATGACCCATGCTTCAAGTGTGGGGAGATTGGACATTGGGCAAGAAATTGTCCTGTCCATCTCCAAGAGTTGAAAGCAAAGAGGGATGCCGGGCAGACCTCAGGTACCATATACATGATCCATATTAATATAAACTTAATATCCTCTAACACATGGGTACTAGATACGGATATGGAACTCACATTTGCAGTTTGTTGCAGGGGTCAAAAGAAGTAGCAACTTCAACAAAGGGGATGTTAGCCTGTACATGGGCAATAGGGCTAAAGTTCAAGTTGAAGCCCATGGTGACTACATCTTGAAACTTCCAAATGGTTTGGAAGTAATTTTGTATAATGTTTTGTATGCTCCTAGTTTGACTACGAACATTATTTCCATAGCCCTATTAAAATATTTTGGATATGTATTATCATTTATTGGAAATGAAATCCATGTTACTTTGAATGACATGTTTTACTTTAAAGCTATTTCCATCAATGGTATCTATGAATTGGTTCGTGAAAATACATTGAATGATAGTTTATTGTATCAAACTAGTACCAAGAGACTCAAATCGGATTTGAGTAACAGTTACCTTTGGCATTGCCGTCTTGGTCATATAAACAAGAAAAGAATACAAACACTACAAAAGAATGGTCTTTTAAAAACAAGTGAATGTGATTAATTTAATGTATGTGAGTCTTGTTTACAAGGTAAAATGACCAAGGCAACTTTTAGTGGCAAAGCCGAAAGGGCAAAGGATTATTAGGTATCATACATTCGGATGTATGTGGTCCTTTTAAACCTATGACAAGGTACAATGAAAGATACTTCATTATCTTTACTGATGACTATAGTCGATATGGGTTTGTGTACTTGTTAAGACATAAAGATGATGCTTTTGAAATGTTCAAGATCTTTCAAAATGAAGAACAAAATCAACTCAATAAGTCAATTAAACTTCTCTGCACCGATAGAGGAGGTGAATACCTAAATGATGCTTTTAGGGACCATCTTAGAAGTTGTAGGATTGTCTCATAATTATCTCCACCGGGAACACCACAACATAATGGCGTGTCCGAGCAGAGAAATCGAACTCTATTGGATATGGTTCGATCTATGATGGCTAAAAGCTCATTACCTCTATCATTTTGGGGTTTTGCTCTGCTCTCTGTGGCCCGTATTTTTAGTATGGCCCCAACCAAGAAAGTGGAAAGGACACCTTATGAAATATGGCATGGAAGGGTTCCATCATTTTCATGTTTGAGGGTGTGGGGGTGTGAGACTTGTGTGAAGACTCTCACCTCGAACAAGTTAGAAAGCCGTTCCACTAACTGTATCTTTATTGGATATCCAAGAGATTATATGGATATTATTTCTATGATCCAATACAACAAAAGGAGTTTGTTACCAAAAAGGTTGAGTTCTTGGAAACCAAGTTCCTTATGGAAGGAACTGGTAGTAGAACTATGGATCTTGAAGAGGATCAAGAACCGCAACCCGATACGCGTTTGGTTGTCACAAACACTCAACATGAGGTTGTTGAAAGTGATCAAATAGTTGATCAATACACAGAAAACATTCGCAGATCTGGTAGAACTAGTAATCCACCTGAAAGATATGGATTTTTCACTGATGGATGCTATGTGATAGATTCTGATGAACCAATTACATACCATGATGCGTTATCCAATTCAGATTGTGACAAATGGTTTGAGGCCATGAATGTTGAGATGCAATCCATGTATGACAATCAAGTATGGGACTTGGTTATACCACCACTTAACTCCAAAGTAGTTGGAAATAAGTGGGTTTTCAAGAAGAAAACCGATATGCATGGAAACTTAGATACTTATAAAGCTAGACTTGTAGCAAAGGGTTTCACTAAAACTCAAGGGGTTGATTATGATGAAACTTTCTCACCTGTTGCGATGCTAAAATCTATTACGATATTGTTTGCCATAACTGCTCATTATGATTATGAGATTTGGCAAATGGATGTCAAAACCTCTTTCTTAAATGGATATCTTGAGGAAGATGTCTATATGGTTCAGCCTGAAGGTTTTGTCGATTATGCAAGTTAAAGAAATCAATTATGGATTGAAACAAGCATCGAGAACTTGGAATCACTGTTTTGATGAAGAAGTAATTAAATTTGGATTCATCAAGAATGTTGATGAAGCTTGTGTATATAAGAAAGCTAGTCGGAGCATCATCACTTTCCTAGTATTGTATGTTGATGACATACTACTATTTGGAAATGACATTCCAACCTTTGAAGGTGTAAAAACCTGGCTTGGAAGTTGTTTTTCCATCAAGGATCTTGGTGAGGCCGCCTATATTCTGGGAATAAAGTTCTATAGGGATAGATCAACGTGGTTGATTGGTTTAAATCAAAGTGCATACATTGATAAGATCTTGAAAAGGTTCAAGATGGAAAACTCTAAGAAAGGTACGGTACCTATTCAAAGAGGAATGATATTGAGTATGACTCAATGTCCAAGCTCAAAGGTTGAGCAAGATAAAATGAAGGCAATCCCATACGCATCTGCTATTGGATCCGTCATGTATGCAATGATATGCACTTGGCCGGACGTTTCATGCACCTTAAGCATGACAAGCCGATACCAGCAAAATCCTGGAAGCAGTCACTGGATGGCTGTTAAGAACATACTTAAGTACCTAAGGAGGACCAAATATATGTTTCTAATCTATGGATCTGGTGATGAGGAACTCGTTGTAAAAGGTTAGACGGATGCGAGTTTTCAAACGGTCGTGATGATTCACGATCACAATCGGGATACACTTTTTTTTCTGAATGGAGGAGCTGTCTCTTGGAAGAGCTCTAAACAGGATATGGTGGCTTTGTCAACAACAGAATCTGAATACGTTGCCGCCTCATTGGCAGCTTAAGAAGCTGCATGGTTGAAGAAATTCATTGCCGATCTAGGGGTTGTCCGTTCCATTCAGGACCCCCTAGAGATCTTTTTTGATAACAAGGGTGCGATTGCTCAAATCAAGGAACCTCGTGCTCATCAAAAGACTAGGCACATTGAGCGGAGATTCAACTACATACGAGATGAAATTGAGAAAGGAAAGATATGTATTCGCAAAGTTCACACAGATCAAAATATTGCGGATCCTCTTACGAAGCTCCTAGAAAAAGCAAAGCATGAAGGTCATACCTATGTCATGGGACTTCGATATTCTAGTGATTGGATTTGATTTGTAATTTCGTATTTGGATATTTGGAACTCCCTTACTACTTGAATAGAATTATTTGGTCATAATATTTCATTGAATGTTCCAATTTAGCATGTTTAATCCATGGGTAAATTATTTACTCTAAATGTCCGTAGTCATTCATACTTGTGGGAACAAGTATCAGGGTAAGATTATTATGAATTTGGATTGGTGGATACTCATAAGGAATGAATATAGAGCAATTGGTTGCTCCCAAAGTTCATAGATATTTATGGGATACAAATATTGGACTGACCCGCATCTCAAATTTTACTACATGGAATCTTCTAGAATGATCATAAATAAATTTGAGTAAAGGCGAATATCATTTGGTATACTTAGACCTGAGATACATATTGGGTTTTGATATTCACCAAGTATTATACCTTGACTTAGTTCTTCACCGCCCTGAAATAATGAATAGTAGGCTATGTTCAGGCGTGACACGAGGTGTTTGTGAGAAACATATGTAGTCAAGATGGAATTTGTTCCTCTTATTCGTTGAGAGCAAGATGTTTAAGGCCTGATTAACTTAAATCAACAAGGAATGGTGATTCTGTGTCCTTGGATTTAACATGACATCTGTAAGAAAAGCATAAATGATTAATTCACCTAAATCATTTCAAGTAGAATACTTGAATGGGATGATGTTATTGAATGGCTATAAGTCATGCGTATTAAGGGTAGTAAACCGTGGTTAGGTGGTATTTACTGCTTGCATCAATTTTCTATGAATCTTGTGCAAGTGGGAGATTGTTGGATTCTATATGCCCAAGACACGTAGAATATCGATGCGGTTAGTACGTTATGATCCAAGTCGGTTATACCCGATAACAAGCTTTGCAAACACAAACAATTATTTAATTGATGATATGATCATGTAATTAAATAATCACAACAAATTTAGAAAATAGGTTTTCTAAATATTGCATTTGTAGTGGAACAAATTATAAGGATATTCTGTTGATGAATTTTATTATTTGTATTGTTATTTAAATAGGTTTAAGTGATAATAAATAACAAAATGAAAGAGTCATTTAAATTAAAATGGGTTTAATTTAAATAATGTACATGACCCTTTTAATGTGTGTTTTTTAAAGTTTTGGTGGGAAAACACCTTCTAGAAGGCTGAATTTCGGCCTCCCTATGGTCCAATGGGATCATTTTCTTTTGTATTGAAAACACAGATTAGAAGGAGTGTGCATGTGACCCTTTCACACATATCATTTCACACAAAAAACTCTCTCTCTCTCCTTAAACTCTCTCGGCCAGCAGCATCAACAATAGAGGGTTTTGGATTGATCTTGGTGTTCTTCTCCCTAGCAAGAAGGTGTTTGCTATAGTGCTTGGGGTATACAAGCTTGAGAGGACCTCCTTTTGGTGCCTTGGTCGTTTTCTTAGTCCGTATCATCCTCCATATCCTCCCTTTCGCTGCTGGAAGGTAGTTCATGACAGCTTCTTTATGGTTGTCCATATTGTATGTTATGTGTTTCTATAGCTAGTTATATTCACATATAAAGATCCTTTGTTCCTGGGTTTGTTTGTAACTTTATAATATCAAAATAGAACTCAAATTTTCAGTTCCTAAATTATGTTATAAAGTTCATTTCCGCTGCGTTTTTTTCACAATGTTTAAATGGTTAAACTATGTTTATGTTCTAACAAACCCAACAATACTTGTGCCTTAAGACTTTGATTTTCTAGTGATTGGAATTGATCTGTTTAGTATTTAAAAGTTTGGAACAATGTAATGTTTAACTCTTTATATATTTGTGATATTCTGATTTGTGTTCCTTTTAGCATGTATATATCCATGAATATGTTTATTATTCAAAATGTCCGTAGTCGGTCATATTTGTGGGAGCAAATATGAACGTAAGACTATTATGAACATGGATTGGTGGATATTCATAAGGCTTGAATATAGAGTAATTGGTTGCTGCCAAAGTTCATAGATATTTGTGGGATACAAATATTGGACTGATCCGCATCTCAATTTTACTTCATGGAATCTTCTAGATTGATCATAAGTAAATTTGAGTAAAGAGGAATAGCATTTGGTATCCTCCGACCTGATATACATATTGGGTTTTGATATTCACCAAATGTTATACCTTGAGCTAGTTCTTCACTGCTCTGAAATAATTGACAGTACATAAGGCTATGTTCTGCTATGACACGAGGTGATTGTGAGAAACGTATGTAGTCAAGATGGAATCTGTTCCTCTTATTCATTGAGAGCAAGATGTGTAACGCCTGATTAAGTTAAATCAACAGGGAATGATCATTTTGTGTCCTTGGATATAACATGACATGTGTAACAAAAGGATAAATGATTGATGCACCTAAATCATACCAAGTTGGATACTTGAAGGGGATGATGTTATTGAATGGATTTTAGTCATGCGTATTAAGGGTAGTAAACCGTTGTTAGGTGGTATTTACTGCTTGCATCAATCTTTTATGAATCTTACGCAAGTGGGAGATTGTTGGATTCTTTATGCCCAAGACAGATACAACATTGATGTGGTTAGTACGTAATGATCCAAGTCGGGTCATAGCCAATAACAATCTTAGCAAACACCAATATAAATATTTAATTGATGATATGATCATGCAATTAAATAATTACACCAATTTAGAAAATGGGCTTTCTAAATAAATTGCATATGAGATGAAAGAACTTATAAGGATATTTTGTCCACGAGTAATATTTGTAATGTTATTTGATTTGATCAAATGACATCAAATAATAAGAGAGCGTATAAGTTATATAATTAGTTGGTTAATTACATAACTCATAAAAATTACTTGTAAAACTTTTGTATTTTAAAAATTTTGGGGGGAAACCCAAAATAAGAGGCCAATTCGGCCGCCCCTTTCCTTGGGGTTATTTTTTGTGTCTTAAAACAAAAGAAACACACTTGAAAGGTCACACTCTCATCCTCTCATTCTCTCTCTTACATGCAAGAACCAAGTCCATTTTCTCTCTAGTTTCTTAAAGAGTTCATAGCTGAAAATTGGATTTTCAGCCCTTCATCGTTCATTTTTGTTGGAGAAATCCTATCAACAAGGTGTTTGCTTGATGCTTGTAGGTATGGAAGCTTGAGGAAACCTTTCCTTGGTGTTTTGGTCATTCAAGAATCTCATTCTCTTCATCCAAATTCGTTTTTCTCTAGCTCTACAAAAGGTAGTTTGTAAGTGTTGCTTTTGGTTGTTTCCTTCTACATACACATATAAATGATCCTTATGTTCTTGGGTTTGTTGTTGTTATGATATGAGCCTTAATTTTCAGATTACAAATCATAATATTAAGGTTTTATTCCACTGTGTTTTTATGTTTAATTGGTTAAACAACTTTGATATGGTCCAACAAACCCAACAATTACCTCTTTTGAAAACCTTTTAATGTGTAATGTCTTATGTCAATACAAATTAAGCCCTGTTACAAAAGATCTATCTGAAATTTTTTATGTTTAAATTTCTTCCGAAGAGAAATTAACCCTCGGAAGTTATCTTCATATCTTCCGAAGCAAAATTTCTCCAAGGATAATTTTCTTCTCGGAAGAGTTTTTAGTCTTGGAAGAGTTTTTAGTCTCGGAAGAAGCGATTGATTTCATATCAGATCTACTTCCGAAGCTTACAAAATCTCTCCCTTCGGAAAGCAATCTCTACTCTCGGAAGGAACCTTTTAGCTTCGGAAGTAGGAATTGCCTTCGGAAGATAAATTACCTTCGGAAATGTTTTATATTCGGAAGAGAGATTTTACTGTGTAATCGAAATCTCTTGGACCCCGCACTCTAAGAAGTAAAGATTTTGTTAATGATGTTGGATTATTTAACTGAATTAAACCTTACCGCCCCTGTCACTTCATCCAGTAACCGTCATTTCACCTTATCCTAACACTTTACCGGCATTCCACCCTCTTTTAAATAATCCCGACTATTCACTCTTATCTTCTTACCACAAATTTATACAGCCCTTAAAGTTTCCTTGCTTCCAAATTCACCCAAGCTCAAACTACTCTACCTTCACATTTTCCCAATGGCCCTAAATCCTCAACACAACCAAGCCACACTTCTTGACTTTTCAAGAGATGCGGACTTCTCTGAAATCCTCTCCTTCCTCACCCAATCATCCTACTACACAGCCTTGACTGTTAATCCCACAGTTTACCTTAATCACATGATTGAATTTTGGGAAAACGGTCAGGTCAAAACCCTAAATGGGGTTCGTGTAATACGATCCTGCATTTGTGGCCAAGAGTTGGTCATCTCTGAACAAATCATCAGGGAGCATCTGGAGCTTCATGATGAAGGTGCCCCTACTGAGTTCCCCAAGGCAGATTTAGATAGCACCTATATCCTCAGGGGACATGGTGGAGACGTAAGAAGGTCAACTATCTATAAATTCAACTTCTCCTATAACTGGAAGTTCCTCCTGCATATTGTCCTTCACTACTTGTCAAACAAATCTGGGGGATGCGATCAAATCCCATTTGAACTAGTGTGTCTAGTTCATGGATTGGTGAGAGGCTTGCGCTTCAACTACTCAGGATTTGTGCAACTCAATCCCATTTGAATATTCAGACAGAAACATTCTTTATGTATCCCAAATTGGTCAGCACATCATCAACTTTGAGTTGGACCAGAGTTGGCTTGTCTGTGCAACGATTCTATCTGTCCCTTACATGAGGCCAACAATCTTCAAGACACTAAATAGGGTATCCACCAACTTCACTGGAAGGTACACTTCTTTACCTCCTAGCATGATTGAGCACATCGCTCCTAGTGACATCCCTATTCACCCCACAGGTGATGAACCCACACCAGCAACTGCAACCACAATGCCAACACTACCTTCTCCTCCCATCACCATTACCTACACAAGACACCCCAATGAACCCTTGTTCAATCTACTCTGATTGAACGAGCTCCTCATGTTCAACCTAAAAAGGCTAGAGTGGAACATTGGGCTCCCACTTAGTCTGAGGTCTCACCTTCCTTCACTATCGACCTCAACATGGGGCTTGAGTCTCCTCAGTCTCTAACCATGAACCCATTACCCAATCTGAAAGCCCTTAGGGTGAGCCTTTACGCTCCTCTGAGCAGCCACTAACGGACAGCCCAATCAGAGGTTCAATGCCTGTAGACATTGACCAAGGTCCCGGGTTAGTAGGTTTAACCTTCTTATGTTTCACTGACCTTCTCTATAAAACTGATGAAGAGATAACATCTCTCCATGGCAATGATGTTGA
Organism: Flaveria trinervia; assembly: GCA_025506515.1. Taxonomy (NCBI): domain Eukaryota; kingdom Viridiplantae; phylum Streptophyta; class Magnoliopsida; order Asterales; family Asteraceae; genus Flaveria; species Flaveria trinervia. The sequence goes on along the minus strand of CM046448.1, from coordinate 55,740,537 downwards.
TCTACAACACCCTCTCCAAGATCAACACATCCTAGAGAGACCTTTTATCTCTAGCCCCCATTAGAAAACCATTACTGAGGTGAGTCCCACTAATGTGGAGGGGACTCATGTAGATTCAGCTACCACTACAGAAGTTGCCTTAATGGACCCTCTGGATAGTGGTAATGACTCTGAGACTGAATCTGTAGCAACCATGCCTTTTGATGACTTTGAAAGAGACATCACTAAGAAAGGGAAACTAGGGTGCCAAGAAACCACATTTGGTGGTGAGGCTAAACATAATAGGTATGTTACCTCATCTCCTCGTGATTCTTCAAAAGAAGATGAGGAAAGCATGCAACTCTTCATTAATGACCTACTCTCTAAAGTCTCAAACCTTTAATCCAAGGTTAGGACTTTAGAAGAAAGGTTTGCCACTTAGCAACTTGTTATTGACAATCTAAAGGCTCAACTAGCTGAGAAACAGATTGAGAGATCTGTTAGGCATGTACCTATTCAGGTCTCCTTGACCTCTTCCTCTAGCTCATCTAGCTCTCAGGATGATGCTAGCAAAAAGGGGAGAGTGTTCACAGACAAACATCTGAGGACCCACAGAGCCAATCTTCACCTTCTAAATATTCGGCTCCTATCACAACTTCCTCTAAGCCATCTTTAGTCACTCTAAAAATTGATTCAAGGATGCTCAGAGATCTATATAGCTTCTTTTCTTAGTTCTTGTTGAGATCTACTCGTGATCAGCTAAGTCTTGATGCTGCCATGATATACTTTGGAGCTGAAGAGCTTCAGAGGCTAACTGCACCTTCTACCACTATGGAAGAAGTTTGTCAACCTAAGGTCCGCATGGAACCTGAGATTCAATTCGAAAAGCAGCTGAAACAGTTGGGACAGAATGTGCATTCCCTCTTACTTCCAAAGCTGAAGTTAAAGTCTCGGAAGAACAAGCTCAATCTTCCAAAGCTGAAATGGAAGCTGCGGAAGGACTGTTCAAAATGTTCGAGGAACTAATCATCACAGATGCAATCCTAGAAATAGCATTTGAGGTAAACAGTGAGGACCTTTTGTATCAACCTCCGGTTCAGACCCCCTCTCTACATCTCTCAGAATTAGAATCCACTGTCCAAGAACCACCAAAGTCAAGTTCTTTAAAAGATACCCAAGGAAAACAGAAGATGTCAATGGAAGAGCTTCAGGAAGAGGAGAAGATTGAAAAGCTGAAAAGAAAGGGAGACTTCCAACTAGGAAGCTATTGGCTGCTAGTACAAAAGCAGTTGCAGCCAACTAGGAGGCTGTCAACAAAAAAAGGAAGAGATCATTGACTAGCTCATTGAGCTTGGAGCTGCAAATAAAGAAACACTCCTCCTACAATTAGAGGAGTTGGTGGAAATAGAAAAGGCAACCCGGCTGTAACAGGAAGTAGCAAGGTTGGCCTCAGAGGAAGAGAAAGAAAAGCAATAGAGGGAGGCTAACATGCAGCTCAAGAGGTAAAGGATAGATTTCTTAACCTCCAGAGGCTTCTCTCTTCAAGAACTTTCTCCACACCATGATGAAACGATCCTTTGGCTCTTCAACAAAGAGCAGGATCAAATGGAGAAAGAGAGAAAAAGAGCTATAAGAGAAAAGCTGAAGGAGAAGAAGAAGAAAGAATAAGAAGCAAGGGCGTGTGCAACGAGGAAGATAGGTGACAAAGCCTAGATGAAAGACTTTCTCCGGGCTCACGAATTCTATGGAAGGAAGGTGGGTCCCTTGTCTGAAAGGACACTCCAACGAATTCTCAGTAAGATCAAAGCTGACATTCGTTCTGGGAAAAGAAGAGAGATGTACACAAGGGTATAGGGGATAACCTTCATAACAACCACTCAACCCTAACCTGAACCAACTCCCTCTCCCTTCACCATCAAAACTGAACCCTACACTCCTGAACTTGCACCTTTACCTTCATCCACCTCCTCACCTCAAACACCAAAATTGCCCATCCTTCAACCCAAAACTCTTACCAGAACCACCTCACCACATCCTACCCAACAACTTTCTAAACCATCCCCTCACCTTCTAAACATCTCTCTCTAAAAGGGTTTAAAAAGATCAAGACTAGGCTCATCAACTACACAACCCTGAGCGACATCTCCTGTGAGGAAGACTCCATCAAGCTAACCTATGTCGATGGATCTTCACGTTCCCTCACAAGAGATCAATTTCTTGATCTACCTAGAGGAACACTAGACCAGGCGCACAGTACTTCTAGGTATCAACTTTGAATTGTTAAATGATGAAGAGAAGAAACTATCAAGGAAGCTAGTGACTCTACTAGATATAAAGAAAGATGACAGGATTCCTAGTCAGTCTCTTGTGCCTAGAAAGAATATACTCCAGTGGAGGTTCGATGAAGCTACACACAACTTTGTTGTGGAAAGAGAGATCGGTGAAGTTAATAGGCTGAATGCCACCTCTCTGCTACACTCTAGTAGATTTGATATTGCTGAGTTAGTAGAGAAACCATTCTCTAACCCCTCCAACTCTGAAACTGCTGCTCACATCAAGAATCATCTCAACAATCTTCATCTGGCTGAGTTAACAACAAAAGCCAAGATTGAAGAAGAGTTGAGATTGAGAAGAAAGGAAGACAAGGATAGATCTCCCACCAAGGGCACAACCTTTTTACAGATGGTGGAAGGTCCTGAATTGGAACCTATAGTTTGATGGGAATATGACTATAGTTCCCATCAAATAACTCTTTTCAAAGGGCCACAACAAAGGCTACATATCATTCAGGATGACAGACTAGAGATCCTGTCAACCAAAGATTTGTACAAACTTCTCAGCACCACATCAAGGAAGAACAAAGAGACTGATAAGTATTACTCTCCCTGGTGCTGAAAGTTTTCAGGAGTAGAAACAAGTGAGGTTTTGGTAGCATTATCCTAGGGGGAGTTTGTTGGATCAAGAAGAAGGCTAGTGCAACCAAAACCAAATCACTTAGACAAATTTTGGTGACGCTTTAAAAGGCTTCCGACAAAGTGTGGAACTTCCAAAGGAAGTAGAGCTCTTTCGAAGAATAGTAAAAGTTACACTTCCAAAGGCAAGCTCTAGTTTCGAAGATAAAGTATTCACTTTTGAAGATGAAGTCTCAAAAATAAATCAGAAGACTACTTCTGAAGTATGAAGAAAGAAGAAGTTTTCAAGCCTCGGAAGAAGCAGCCTCTTCTGAAGTATAAGTAGCTTCAGAAGTACTTTTTCATCCGAAGCCATTTAACCTTCGAAATACAATGCTATGAACTAGTAGACATAAGTATGGTCTCTGACACTTCGTTGCAGAGGTCTGATACTGCATGGTGTTTTCTCAAAGAGCCATGTAGTTGACCATACTTTATTCCACTATTCACCTTTTTTGTTAGTACAAGTTACCAACTTTAGTTGGTGACAAAAGGTAAGTCAGGGACATGTCCTTACTACCATATCTCAGATAAAGTCTTATCTGAGATACCTTAAACTATAGCTTTGTAGTATTTGCTTTAGTTAGAGAATTCCAGCTGGTATAAAAGAATATCCAGCTGTAGGTAGTATTATATATAGTTTCTCATTGTAACTCATCAACATATGCTTGTAAGAGTCTGGTAATATTTGAGTTGAGAAGCAATATATGCAAGTACCTTGAAAAATACTTCTTGTGTTTGATTATTACTTATTATATGTTTATCAACTCTTAAAGACATTGCTTTCATCGAGAGTGTTGTTTAAGTGAGTTTGAGAGAAAACTAAGTGTTTCGTGACACAAACCGATCGTGCACTGACTTTCTTCCACGTATGATTGAGCCAATGGCTTGTGGCGACGTCCTTATTCACCCCACAAGTGATGAACCCACACTAGTAACTACCCTGTTTTTCCTAATCACCCTATCAGACACATATATTACAATGCAAATGTACCCTTGCTTAGTCTAGTCTAATTGAGCAAGCCCTCCTGTTCAACCAAAAAGATTAGAGTTGAACCATGGGCTCCGATTCAGTTAGAGGTCTCCCCATCGTTCTCGTTTGACCTTAATATAGGATTAAGCCTCTTAAGTCTTAATTCCTTGAGCCCCGAACCCAGGCTACAAGCCCTTATGAAGAGTCCCAAGACTCTTTTGAGAAACCAAAAAGGGACAGCCCAAACAAAAGCTTAATGCCACTAGACATTGACCAAGTCTTGGGTCACTAGGCTTCACTTCCCTATCCTTTACTAACCTTTTATTCAGATTGATGGAGAGATTACGTCTCTTCATGAAATGAGGTTTATCGACAACACCCTCTAATGGATCAACAGAGCCTAGAGGAACCTCTTGTCTCTAGACCACATCAGTCAAAACAAACTATGGTCAGTCCCAAGGACGTGGAGGGGACTCATGTAGATTCAACTGCCACTACTAAAAGAAACTCCTTGGATTCTCAGGCCAGTTTTACCATCTCTGAGACTGAGTCTACGGCAACCGTGCCTTTTGATGACTCTGAAAAAGACATCCTTAGGCATAGGAAAGCATGACTCTGAAAAAACCACATCTGGTGGTGAGGGTGAACATGCAAGTATGTTACCTCATCTCCTCGTGATTCGTCAAAAGAAGATGAGGGAAGTATGTAACTCATCATTCAGGACCTACTTTCTAATGTCCCAAATCTTGAATCAAAGGTTAATACTTTGGAGGATAGGTCTGCCACTCAGCAACTTGAGATTGAAAATCTCAAGGCTCAACTAGCTGAGAAATAGATTGGGAGATCTGTTAGGCATGTACCAACTCAGGTTTAATTGACTTCCCTATTTGCTTGATATTCAGAGATAAACAACAACGAAACCACTAAGCCAAGCTTTGACTTCCCTATTTGCTAGATATTCGGCTCCACTGTAAATGTCTTTCCTGAGCATCCCTCAATTGTCCTGCAAGTGGACCCAAGGATTCTCAAAGATCTCAACAGGATCTTCTCCAAGTTCCTATTGAGATCTTCTTTAGATTGGCCTAGCCCTGATGCGGCTATGATATACTTTATAGCTGAAGAGCATCAGAGGTTAAGTGCACCTTCTACCACTATGGAAGAAGTTGGTCAATGAAGATCACTTATAGGTTGGACTAACCTTAGATTAGATTGTTTATATTTCTTTTTAATAGGTCTAATGTTAGTTTACTTTTGTATGCATTTGTTTTATTTTGTTTTGTAGTCCAGCAAAACTATGAGCAAAACTATAGTTTCGCTCAGCTGTTTAGTTCTCTGGGCGAAACTGTTGTTTCTACCGGGTGAAACTATATTATCAGCAGCACAATTTCACTGACAGCGAAACTATCTATGAAACTAAGACTGCTATTATAGTTTTGATCATTTTCATTGTTGGTCAAGCTTGCAAAACGCTAATTGTTTATCCTTGTTGCAAGTGAGTATTGTAAGCAATTTTTCATAGATATATCATTATGCTTTGTTATAATTGATTATGTTGATCATCATTGCCTTATTTTGATTCATTTGTGGTTGTTCTCAATCTTCATCATCTTGGTTTTCTATTGTTTGTATTTGATATTGAATGATCCAACATCTCATTTGTATAGCAAATCGATCTAATGGACCAACAATATGGTATTAGAGCCCTAGTTCTCATGATTTGTGAGTTTTTGGTTGTTTTTGTTCAATATGAGGTTTTCATCAATATCAGATCAAATTCGTGTGTATATGATATGGAATTCGCTTGAATTTTGTTGGTTGTTGATTGGGGAAACCCTATTAATCATCAGATCTCATATCCATTGAGTTTTTGAAGATTTCAGATTGGTTTCGTGTTGAAAAAGCTTTTCAGCTTCGTTTAGCGAATCTATAAGTTCATCCTGTGAAACTACAAGTTCTTCCAGTGAAACTACATTGGTTATCCTCATTGATGTTGTTTTCTGCTGTCCTGCGAAACTAGTTTCATTGAATGAAAGTTCAATAGTGCTTATGAGTGATTTAGAAGCAAAATTGTTGCTGAAAGTATCATTGAACGAAAGTTCAAGCTTGTTTCATGCAAACTTGTTGGCAAAACTTAGCTGTTTTTAGGCATTTGGCTAGCGAAACTGCTGCCGAAATTTCCTGCAAAACTACGGTAACTCAGTGAAAGTAGTTTTCCCAGCAAAATTGTCTGTGAATTTACCATTCCTCAGCGAAACTACTTATTCCCCAACAAAACTACTTCATCCCCAATGAAACTACTTCTTCCCCGAGGAAACTACTTCTTTCCCAGTGAAACTAGAATGTCAAAGTTGACCTCACTCACCCTGGCTGGTCTTGAAAGTGTTACTCCCAACAGACCTCCAAGACACATAAATGGGGATCATTTCGAGGATTGGAAGAGATGTCTCAAAGCCTTTTTCTCTATACTGACCACAATCATTGGGAATCTATCCTTTCTTGTCCTTATATACCAACTATCACTATTGGTGATATTGTATCCCAAAACAAGGACCCATCGACATTCAATGAAAAGGATTTGAAGCTGATTGATCGAGACTAGAAAGCCTTCGGAGCATTGACTCTTTGTCTCTCACCTGGCATCTACAATCGATTCGCAGAGCATAAGAATGCTAAGTCTCTTTTCGACGCTTTGTGCGAGTTCTACGATGATAATGACGAGTTGGTGAAAGACAAGAGTGTTCAAGTAGAGACTAGACAAGAGTGTTCAACTAAATAATTACCAATGTCCACACCTCCTTATATACCAACTATCACTATTGGTGATATTGTATCCCAAAACAAGGACCCATCGACATTCAATGAAAAGGATTTGAAGCTGATTGATCGAGACTAGAAAGCCTTCGGAGCATTGACTCTTTGTCTCTCACCTGGCATCTACAATCGATTCGCAGAGCATATGAATGCTAAGTCTCTTTTCGACGCTTTGTGCGAGTTCTACGATGATAATGACGAGTTGGTGAAAGACAAGAGTGTTCAAGTAGAGAAGGGATTCAACTCCTTTGTGGGATACTAGAATGAGAGTATCATATATCTCACTAATTGTTTTCTCACAATATCAAGCACACTAAAGAAATTTGATGAAAAGCTTTTCAATAGTGACCAAGTCAACAGATTGCAAGATTCTCTCCCACCTCAGTGGAGCCTTCAGGTGAGAATGCTAAAGCTAGAAAGGGGTTTCACTGATTACAAGCTTATGGACATCATTAATAAGCTTAAATCTTTTGAGTTAGACATGAAAAGAAAGGAATTCAACCAAACCCGGATGCTCACATCTGGTTTCACTCACAATGCTGCATTACTGTCTTCCGTTGCAAGCTCTCATATTTAGATATCTAGTCAAGGAGGTGTGGACATTGGTAATTATTTAGGAGGATGTGGTACTATTAGGAGAGATCAGGCTAGTTCAAAAGCAAATGTTGAAGCTTGTGTTCCATGCGAGACAATGGCTCTTTTCAGTATGTTTGTCCAGAGCTATGAAACATTAGTGGCAGTTGAGTTAAAAGGATATGAGATATGATGGAGGATATGTATCAGGTGGATCCTGATGATTTGGAAGAGACTGATAATCTATGGCAAATGGCAATGCTCATAGTTTGAGCCTGGAGATTCATGGAGCGCATTGGGAGAAAGAATTTTGGAGGTCAAAGCTCTAACTCCAAACTGGGATTTGATAAGTCCAAGCCGAGGTGTTTTAAATGCAAACAGATGGGACACGTCAAACATGAATGTCCAACACCAATTGTCACTGATTCCAGTAATACAGGAGTTCCATGAGTAACTACAAACTAATAAAAGGAGGATATGAGTCATAAAAAAGGAGACTGCTTTGATTTAAAAATTTGATTAGAGTGCTGAAGTGGAAGAGACGAGAAAAGAGATTAATCAAGCTCTAGTGGCTGAAGTTGTGAAAGGAAAGGCAAAGATAGGTTGTGAAGATGACTTTGATCCGTTCAAAAATCTTAGAAGTGAAGTTGAGGAGTCGGTGAAGGTGAAGGAGGATGGGACTTCCAAGAAGGAAGGAAGTCCACCCACTGAGCAAGGAAAAGAAAAAAATGATGTTGCTATCACTGTTGAGGAAAGCAAGTCGAGTACTCCGGTGTGTCAATGTGAGAAGGCCTTAGCAGCAGAAAAGGTGGTGATGGGACTTCCGTATGAGATAATTTAGGGTATGTGTTCCTCTACATGTAAGATCAGGCTATTTGGACTTTATAAGGCTAATCGTTTATTAATTGATAATGAGAAAAAGTTAAAACCAATTAATGAGGAACTTAAAATCAATGAGTCTAAATATTTTGTTAAATTAAACGAGGCTTTAAAAGAGAATGATCATCTAAAATGAATAGTCTTGGAAAGAAATATTGAGATTAATACTTTGACTGAGAGAGTTGCTCTTACTGAATTTGAAACAGCGAACTTTAGCCAAAGCTAGATAAATGGAGTGTATTGGGAATGAAACATGATGTTTTATGTAAATGTCAACGGGGGGCTAGGATTAAAACGGGATTGAGATATGAAAATGCTAAGGTTTATCCTCCTCCTAGTACTTACTGTTATTCTCCTATGCCTGTTCCACATCCTCCTAATGATTTGCTCAAATTAGATACTAATGGTAAGTCTTTAGGTTTAGAAGGTGTAAATCCTAAGCATGTTCGTGAGGACTATGATTATGGATCGACTAGCGGGCTTGGATTCTCTAGTCTTAGTACACCTCATTATCAGCATTCTGTCTTAGATCATAAATTTAGTTTAAATTCTATTTTTGTTTCTAGAACATTGTCTTCTATTTTATCTCCAAATTTTGTAATTTGTGATGATGCTACTGGTTCTGATTGTGTTAATAGTGCGAATGATTCAACTACAAAGAGTAACGAGAAACATAAAAATAATTGTTTTGACAAATTCTTTTCTCATCCTATTCCGTCTTTTACCCTGAAAAATATTTCTTTATCAAACGAAAGGGTATTAACTTCATATAAATCCAAGACAAGTGTTACAAGTACTACTTGTACTTCAAATGACAATTCATCTTCTTTTGTAAATAACCATTCTAGTTTAAATAAATGCAGACCTCAACGCATGTATGAGACATACAGTGATGTAGATTACAATGTGTCTGAATGTGATGAGGAAATACATATTGATCACATCCCTACCTTATTACATAACAGACCAAGATTAAAACCACACTGTTTCAGGTGTGCTCAAGAAGATCATGTAGTTAAGCTTTGTCCTGAACTACATCATAGACATGTTAGTAGGAATTCATTTAGGAATAAATTGACAAAATTAGTTAATTATTTCTCTTGTAAGAAATATGTCTCTCCGAAAATCAAAGTTATTCAAACTTGGGTTCCTATCTCACCTGGTTAACTTGTTCTTTATATTGTTGCACGAATCATCCACTAAGGTTGTTAACAGTGTATGGCATGTGGAACTAGATGCTCCAGGCATATGATGGGGCTCAAAAACTTGTTGACCAATTATCAAAGTATAAATGGAGGTTATGTGGCATTTGCTAGCGATAAGAAAGTAGGAAAGATGATCGGTCAAGGAGAAGTTTCCAGTGGCTCTCTAAGTTTAGAGAAAGTCAATTATCTACCTAAACTTGCATTTAATCTGTTGAGTGTCTCTCAGATCTGTGATAAAGATATTCCGTCTTGTTCAAGTCCATTCAATATCTCTTTTTAAAATGTGATATTGATATTCCAGAAGAAATGGTACTCATACGGTCCACAAAAGAATGATAGATATCTTCTTGATATGGGTCCAAGGGAGTCATAGTCTATTACTACCTATCTTTTGTCCAAAGCTTCCATTTCTAAGTCTCTCTTATGACATCGCAGATTAGGCTATGTTAACTTCAAAATTATAAACAAATTAGTCAAACAATCTAGTTAGGGGACTTCATTTCAAAGATTTTCCTGTGAGTGAAAAATGTAAGGCGTGTGCCAAGCCTAAACAACATGAGAAACCACATAAGCCAAAACTTGAATATAGAATAACTAGTCCTCTCGAGTTGTTACACAGTGATTTGTTTGGCCCAATCATTGTTAAATCAATTGCTAAAAAATCTTTCTGTCTTGTTGTAACAGATGATTTTTCAAGATATTCTTGGGTAAGATTTCTAGCTCATAAGGGAGATGTTGCTGAGGAGTTGCATAAGTTAATACTTTCAGTTGAGATGATAAGTAAGAGAAAGGTCTTGGCGATCATAAGTGACAATGACATTGAATTCAGAAATCAGATCTTTGATTCATTCTATGCTGCAAAGGGAATTTTAAGACAATTTAGTGCTGCGAGGACGCCTTAATAGAATGGTGTGGCTGAACGAAAGAATCACACTCTTATTGAAGCTGCACGTATAATGCTGATTGAATCCTCCATACCCATCATCTCTTGGGCTGAGGTGGTGAATTGTGCTTCATACGTTCTGATAGGGTGTTGATTGTCAAAGATAAAATGAAGACTCCTTATGAATTATTCCATAAGAGAAAGCCTTTAATTGACTTTTTTCGACCATTTGGCTGCTCGTGCACTTTATTGAATACTCGGGTGTAGAAGACAAAGTTGGAAGTCGTGTCTGATGAATGTTACTCGTAATTCGTCGTACACTTCTTCTAAAAAAACTTATAGTGTATATAACAAGAGAACACATATTGTACAAGAGTCATTTTATATTGATTGGCAGGAATCTAATTCCTCCGATGTTCGATGTGAACCAGCATGGTTCTTTGACTCCCATACTGTGTTTAACTCGTTTAATCTTCTAGTTTTTAACGATGATGCGTCTATCTCCAATATTCACACACCCTCATTCCACCAACTTGTTATACCTCATGACTCTCCTATAATATCCATAACCAATGTTACATGAGTTGATATTGCATCTTCATCTTCATCATTCGACCTTCAACCTCAACTGTCTTTGCATCCCCTTCTTCACACCTACATCTACCTCATCTCAGCCAGTATCACCCATCTCTCCAATTGACTCTTCCTTGCCATCAACTCACCTTCATCTACTCTTCCACTACCAAATAGCCAACTGTATTCATCTATCCTACCCATGCTCTCTGATTTTAAAACATTGAAAGATCATCCACATGATAACATCATAGGATCTATCACTGATGGAGTTTGGATGCAGAGTCAATTTGACCTAATCTACATTTGTCTATTCTCTTGTTTTATATCCCAAATTGTTCCAAAGAATGTTAATGCAGCTCATCAGGATCCTTGTTGGGTTGAATCGATGCAATTAGAGCTGCAACAATTGAGGAAACTTAAGGTGTGGACACCGGTTGACCTTCCACCAAACAAATGCCCAATTGGCACGAAATGGGTTTTCAAAAACAAACCCAATGTTCATGGCATTTTGTAAGAAACAAGTCTAGTTTGGTTGTCCAGGGCTTTGCTCAAGAAGAAGGAATTGACTATACCGAAGTTTTTGCTTCAGTCGCTCGTCTTGAAGCCATCAGAATCTTTCTCGCCCACACTGCTCATAAGCAGTTCAAAGTCTATCAGTTGGATGTCAAATGTGCATTTCTTTATGGAAACATTGACGAGGGAATTTACGTGTATAAAACACCAGGTTTTAAGGATCCTGACTTTCTTGACAAAGTTTACAAACTTGATAAGTCTCTTTATAGTCTTGATGAGGCTCCTCGGATTTGGTATGATACTTTAAATCAGTATCTCTTAAGATGGTTTTCCTTGTGGCACCATTGATATGACCTTATTCAAGAGGGAAGTGGATGGTGAAATTCTGATTGCTCAAGTTTATGTAGATGATATTATCTTTGGCTCCACCAATCCACAATTGTGTTGGGAGTTCGAGGAGGTGATGTGTAGTCGCTTTGAAATGAGCATGATGGGGGTGATATGCTTTCTCCTTGGGCTACTGGTGAACAAAAGCTAGAGGGCATTCTTATTCATCAGGATAAGTATGTTAAAGAAATTTTGAAGAAATTCAAGATGGATGAAGCTTCTCCTGAAATGACTCCTTTTATTGTTCAAACATGCCTCAATCTGGATGAAAACAAGAAACCTATTGATCCTTATCTCTACAGATCTATGATTGGTTCCCTTATGTATCTTATGGAAAGTCATCCCCACATCAACTTTACTTTAGGATATTGTCCTCGATACCAATCTGCCCCGAAAGAGTCTGATGAAAAGGCTGTAAAACGAATCTTTCGTTATCTTAAAGGTTGTTCTCATTTAGGTCTTTGGTATCCTTATTGTGGAAATTTTGAGTTACATGCCTATTCTTATAGTTATTCTAATGGTTGGAGGTTAAATAGAAAGTCGGTCACTAGAGGATGTCAATACTTGGGCAATTGTCTGGTTTCATGGCAAAGGAAAACAACCACTGTTTCCCTCTCTACAGGAGAAGTAGAATACATTGCTATCACTAGTTGTTGTTCAAAAGTTCTCTGGATCCAACACCAGATGATTGACTATGGGATAAACTTTCTCCATACACCATTGTCTTATGACAACAAAGCAGCCATTGGGATCACCAAGAATCCCATTCATCATTCCCAAACCAAGCATATTGAGACACAGATTCACGCATCCGTGATACTTAAGAAACGTGTTTATTGATATTATTCCCATTGACATAAAAATTCAAAATGCAGATCTTTTCATTAAATGATTTCATAAAACTCCATTTTATGAATTGATCTCTATGCTAGGTTTGATATCATTTTAAAACTCTTTTTCTTTAAACATATTGTTCTTTTTTCTCCTCTTATTTTATGTTATTTATTTTTGTTTTTATGCTCCTTCATTCTTCTTCTTTTTTCCTTAAAAAATAATAAAAATAAAAACTATATATATTTATATGTATATATATATATTATAACAAAAATAAATGAAACTTTATAGTGATATAAGTTCATGGAAGAAATTTCCACATCTTTATTAAGTGTCGAAATTTCCGGGGAGAATAGATATTAAAAAAGCTCTTTTTTGTCTTCTTTGAAGAATAAAATGAGACGCCTAGATGATAAAGGAGGTTAATAGTATTGTGTGGGATATGTTTGATAGGTTCAGCCAGGAATCAAAGTAACCATGTATTTTGTAGTTGAATTAATAGTATTAAGAAAGTTGATGACTTAAATAATCCCCTTGACATTTTTGGCCTTCACAAAGTTTCAAGTCCTTGTTAAAAAAGGATTGAGAACGTGATGCCTCTGTTTTGAGTTATTCATATCAAATGTATCTTTGGCTCTAATCACTCCTTTTTCTATCTCAAACAACCTGTGCCTTTTCATCTTTGCATATAAGATGTTCCCTACTGTATTCTATCTTGTGCTTATCTCCTCTGCTATTTGTGAACATTGACATGGAGTGATGATCTCCTCTACTGTATGATAGCACTAACCTGGAGCTCTCATCAGCATAATATGATAATCTTCTCTATTATACGTAAGTATATACCTGAAGTTATCATCTGGAAAACTCATTTGATCATCTCCTCTGTTATATATGAGTATAGACCTGGAGCTATCATCATTTGTGGTCTATAAGGGCACTTTTGTTATATATGAGTATAGACCTGGAGCTCTCATCATTCGTTGTCTATAAGGGCACTGCTTCTTTTGGATATAAGACCTTTGTTGCTTCTGAGAGGAAGATTCATTAAAAGTGTGTCATTTGTTCAATACATCATGAGGATAGGATAAGGTTCTTTGCCAAATGTCTATGGGGATTGGGTTATTCAATGTTTTCTTTGAATAAAACCTAAAACATGATAACAATTGTTGCGATGCATCTATTGATACAAAGAAGGCATGGACTTAAAAGGACAAGCATATCAACAATCTCACCAAACTTTGATTCTTCAGAAGATCTTTTTAGCTTCTCGTTTATATCCTCTTATTTTTGTTTAAAGTTTGTTATAAAATTAATAATTGTGAACTATGGTAATGTTTGTGGGACTATTTTCCTTTTAATTTTTTTTTGTTTTTTTATTTTATTTTATTTTTCATTATTTATTTCTTATTTATTCATGTCATTTTATTTCTATTTCTTTATTTTTATTATTATTTTTATTTTTTCTTTCTATTATTTTATTATTTCATTTTATAGGAAAGGGATTAAAAATAAATTTTTTTGAAAGTCTTTTTAATTTCTACGAAATTATACATTCGCAGATAGTTTCGCAGGGTGAAATTGTAGTTTCGACCGGTTATTTCGCACTGTGTGAAGTCAATTTCGTCTAGAGTTTCGCCCGGCGAAATTATAGCTTCACCTGCCAAAACTGTAGCTTCGCCTCGCGAAACTGTAGCTTCACCTCGCGAATCTCCAGTTTCGTTCACTACGAAACTATTTGCTATATAACTCATTTTGCGAAATTACTTTCTCATTTTCGCACGATCAAGGGTTTAGACGTCTTAGGGCATTTCAGTGGCGTCCGTGTGCGATTTTGATTTTCGGGGCTTTTGTTTATTGAATGACCTTTGTATCTTATTCGCAAGTGAGTTTCAAACTTAGGATTATAACTTAATCGATGTTTAACTGTGACATTGTAAATCTATTTGATTGAGACTCTTCGGTACCTTCGCAGTTCTTACTGTGAAAGTACCGATAGTCTAGTGAAACTGAACGAAAGTTCATCGTTTTTCAGCGAAACTATGATGTTATGCTGTCCGAGTGAACTTAATAGTTTTGCTGATTAAATTTCAGTTTCGCTGTGCCGAGACAATACTTTAGGCTAGTCGAATCTACTTCACCGCCTTATCGAAACTAATGTACTATTGTTGGGGAAACCATACTTTCGCCTGCTGAAACTAAAATTCTTTGTGCAAAACTATAGTTTTAGCCAATAAAATTAATTTGATTTTTGTGTAATTTCTATCATTTTCTTATTCTTATTTAATATTATCATTTAATACACTATTCTAATGCATTTCACTTGGTTTTCAAACTTAATGGCGAATCTAATGTTTGATTAGAGAAAAACATCACTGCCATCTTAGACGATACACACCCTAAAGCAGCTGGCTTTAGAGACTGCATTCACTAGCTATAGAGATCTCCTATTGCCTATGCCATATCTCATTCTACTCATGTTTATGATCTTCACATCATAGATTTCTTGAGAATAGTTGAGTATGATACTAGAGGCAACACAGAGGATAATAGCCAAGTCATGGAGAATGAGGTGATCATTACATTAGAGATAGTCTCAAGGGTACTAAGATTAGATGAAGATACTGAAGAGGAGGTTACTTTGGCTAATTTGGAGGTTTTTGAGGTGTTCAGGCTGATGGGTTACGAGGGACCAGCTTTGGCATAAGAAAGAAATCAAGAAGATTTTCCTCTCCAAGAATAGAGATACATAGCTCATGTCTTCATAATGTGCATAGATCACTATAAAGGTGGATCACATGGTCTTAATATTGATTGGGCAAATGCAATGGTGTTATGCTGCAGAGGAGAGAAGCCAAACATTGCTAAACTGATTTTTGCGTGTATGGTAGAGAATGTGATGGCCTTGAAGAAGGATAAATGGCTGATATACCCTCGATTCTTACAAATGATTTTAGATGATCTTATTCCTAACCACCAAGACACGGGGTGGTCAAATGCTGGTGCAAATGAACACCCGTATCTTTACAGACTACTGTGCCTCTGTTATGATTTCAGTGGAAAGATTACACATCTCTCGTAGAATATGTACCCACCAGAAAGGTGGAATTATATTAGGAGAGTTGATGAATCCATAAATAAGAGGCAGAGGAGACAATAGTGAAGCGAGCAGATGAGGCTAAGACGAGGAAAAGATATGCGAAGGAGAAGGATTATGACTTTGAGGAGGAAGTGCATGAAATGGCTGAGGAGGTGAGGGCTGAAAAAGAAAGGAGATCAAGGAAGGAGACTCATATGGGAGAGACTGAAAGAAGGACTAAACACATACATCAATCCTTTATTGAGACATCAGGTAGAGAGGAGAGAGTCGGATTAGATGAGGATGTGATTGGAAACCTCAACACCTCTCTTGCTAACGAACTACGCATGATGAAAACAAAACTTACTTATCAAGAGATTAGAGAAAGCCAAAAGGATGAGTTGATTGAAGGTATGAAAAAGATGTTGGTGGACCAAAGTTTGTTGATAAAGAAGTTGATTGAGGAGATAAATGATTTAGAAGCTACTACCAGCTTGCCTAATCAACTAACTCAATCTGAGTTAGATGATTTAACTCATACTTCCAAATACCCATTCTTAAATGTGGGCACATCCTCCAGTGCAAGAGAGGGCACATCTGGTGCAACAACCGAATAAGTGGGAGGTTCTAGAGTGGGGTCGGAGAATAAAATATAGAGAATATGGAGGATATACTTGAAGTTGGGTTTGTTAACATGGTATTCGACATAGATAAAGATTTGATTAGTGAGGAGGTAGTGATAGAGAAATCTATTGAAAAGGATGCTGAGAAAGAGAATGGGCTAATTGATGAAGAAGAACATTATGAACACTGGTCTATTATGATTCAGAACCGGAATTTTATGAGGTTGATGAGAGGCCCTTAGTATATGTTGCCAAAAAGGAAGACATAGATGGAGATGTATTTGAAATGGCTAAAGAGGAATGGTTTGTCAAGGAGAAAGAGCCTGAAGAGCTGACTCCCCTGTTCCAAAACATGGAAGGGTTAAGCAAAAAGGAGGTAGACAAGAGGATTATCAGTCGGTGTTATAACCCTAGCCTCAAAATGTTTATGATCAAGAGGAGAGGTGGTGATATATCTTACATGCATAAGAGGAAGGCTTTCATGACCTTACCCAAATGGGATCTGAGGAGGCTAATAGTACTGCCTGAGCACTCATCTAAGTGAAGGAGCCTAGTTGCTTGAGAGGGAGATAACGAATGGCTAGAATGACAACTTTGAGTCATTCGGATTTATGAAAGAGGAGAGGAGAATATCGAAGAAGGATAAGGACTGGGAAACAAGGAAAGGAAAGATTGTGCTAAAGGTGAAACCCCCAAGACCGTGAACAGCCATATTGGCAGATCCCCTCCCCCAGCAAATATTGAACTTTGAGAAATGGTTTTATGACAACAATACGGGGGAGGCGGTAATTAGAGTAAAGAATGGCGTGAGTTCAAAGTGTTTGATCCAATGGAGCTATTCAGTTTTTGTGATGAAGACCTGCTTGTTCTTTGCGAGAATCATTTTAAAGCAGGTGCAGGTGATGAGATGAGAAAGGAAGCCGATCTATTTATGATTGTGGCCAACAAAATCAGAGGTGTGAGGGTGGAGGAGAAAAAGCTTGTAAAGAGAATAAGGGCTCAAGATGATCTAAACATGGATGTTCAAGATTTGGCTAGAAAGTTTGAGCAAGCTAGTGTCCCAAAGGAGCTAATGAAGTTGGAGGAGACCAGAGTGAATCATTTGCTGAAGCTCTTTAGGAGGTTGCTGTAGAAGCTGTAGAGGACAGATCAGAGGCAGCTGGGGAGACTGGAGCTCACGAGACAAATGAAGGTGATTAATGGCGGTGAGTTCCAACCTAGGGGGAGTATTGAAGATCACGTATATGTTAAACAAACCTTTGATTAGATTTTTTATATTTCTTTGTAATAGGTCTAATGTTAGTTTACTTTTGTATGTATTTAGTTTTATTTTCTTTTGTAGTCCAGCAAAACTGTGAGTGAAAGTCAGCTTTTAAGTTCTCCCGCGAAACTGTTGTTTCTGTCGGGCGAAACTATAGTTTTGGCAGAACAGTTTCCCTGATATCAAAACTGTCTGTGAAACTAAGACTGCTATATATAGTTTTGATCATTTTCATTGTTGGTCAAACTTGCCAAAACCCTAATTGTTTATCCTTATTGCAAGTGAGTATTGTAAGTAGTTTATTCACAGATATATCATTATGCTTTGTTATTATTGATTATCTTGATCATCATTGCGTTATTTCCATTCATTTGTGGTTGTTCTCAATCTTCATCATCTTTTTTTTCTATTGGTTGTATTTGATATTGAATGATCCAACATCTCATTTGTACTGCAAATCGATCTAATGGACCAATAGTCAACCTAAGGTCCAAATGGAACCTAAGATTCATTTCAAAGGGGAAATAAGGATTGATGGCCCAACAATTGAAATAGTTGGGACAGATACTGCATTCCCTCAAACTTCCGAAGCTGAAGTCAAAGCCTCGGAAGAACAAGTTAAATCTTCCAAAGCTGAGATGGAAGCTGCGGAAAGTCTTTTCACTCTTTCCGAGGATCTAATCATCACAGTTGTAATTCTAGAGCTGGCATCTAAGGTGAATAGTGAGGACTTTCTCAACTGACACCTAGCTTAGATAACTTCTCTATCTCCATCCACCATGTCTCAACCTGAACCCTCCATCCAAATACCACAAAAGTCCAGCACTTCCAAAGATGATAAAGAGAAATAGAAGATGACAATGGAAGAGCTTCAGGAAGAGGAGAGGATTGAGAAGCTCAAAATAAAAGGTAGACTCCTAACTGGGAAGTTGCTAGCTGCCAGTTCCAAAGCAGCTGCAGCCAACCAAGACCCAATCAACAAGAAGAAAAGGGTGGAGATTATTGACAAGCTCATCAAGCTTGGAGCTGGGAGTGAAGATATACTCCTACTACCACTAGAGGAGTTAGTAAAGCTAGAAAAGGCAACCATGCTACAGATTGAACAAAGGAGGAAGCGACAAGGATGGCCATAGAGGAGGAATGAGAAAGGGAGAAGAGGAAGCTGATTTGTAGCTCAGAAGGGAAATGATATTTCCTAACCACTAGGGGTTTCTCTCTTCAAGAACTATCTCCACATGATAGTGGCACGATCCTATGGTTCTTCAACAAAGAGTAGGATCAACTGGAGAAAGACAGGAAGAAAGCCATGAGAGAGAAGTTGAAGGAGAAGAAGAAAAAAGAAGAAGAATCTGGGGTCATTGCGGCTAAGAAGATAGGTGAGAAAGCCTAGATGAAGGATTATATTTAGACTCATGGCTTCTGTTGTCGGCAGGTGGGACCAATGTCTGAAAAGACACTTCAGCGACTTGCTAGTGACATCAAGGCTGATATTCGCTTGGGAAAGAGGAAAGAGTTGTATAGAAGGGACTGGGATGACCTACAAACCAGCACCTCAACCCCAACCTCAACCTGAACCTTTCCTATTTCCTTTCCCTATCGAAACTAGGTCCATTTCCGAACCTTACACCCATGAACCTATATTAATTACTATACACATCTCATCACCACAACCACCTTAACTTTTCTTCCCTCAACCTAAAACCTTACCCAGAACCCAAACACCTTTACCTACCCAACAACCATCTAGACGACCTCCTTAGCCGTCTAAAAACTCTAGCTCACTAAATGATGAAGAGAAGAAGCTAAGAAGAATACTGTTGACTCCACTGGATACAAAGAAGGGGACAAGGTCCTAGTCAACCCCTTGTGCCCAGAAAGAAAATTGTGTAGTGCAGGTTTGATGAAGCCTTTCACAACTTTGTTATGGAGAGAGAGAATGGAGAGAACAACAGGATGAATGCCTCTTCCCTGCTACACTCTAGCAGATTAGATTTTGATGAGTTAGTACAGAAGTCATTCTCCAATCCTTCCAACTTCGATACAATTGCTCACATGAGAAATCATCTAAGCAGCCTTCATCTTGCTTAGCTAACTGAAAAAGTCAATATTGTGGAGGAGTTGATGCTGAGAGAGAAGAAGGACAAGGAAAGATCAACCACCAAAGCATGGCCTTTCTACAAATGGTGGAAGGCCATGAACTGGAACCAATAGTTAGATGGTACATATCATTCAAAGTGACAGAATGGATTTCTTCTCTACGAATGATTTGTACAAACTTGTTAGCACCACTTCTGGGAAGAACAAGGAAAGAGAAAAGTATTTGCTTTCCCTGGTGTTGCAAGTTTTGAGAAGCAGGAACAAATGAGATTTTGGTAGCATCAGCCTAGGGGGAGTTTGTTGGATCAAGAAGAAAGCTGGTGCAACGACCACCAAACACTTAGACTATTTTTGGTACAATTTGTAATGGACTTCGAAGCTATGTATGGAACTTCCGAAGCTAAGTATGGAACTTCCGAAGGATATGGAGTTCTTCCGAAGTCAAAGGGCAAAAACAACTTCTGAAGGAAAAGCTCCAACTTCCAAAGAAAAAGTATTATTTTCCAAAGTTCAAGACTTAGAAGAATTCAAGACGATGACTTCCGAAGTAGAAGTCCCTAAGCCACGGAAGAAGCAGTCTCTTCCGAAGTATAAAAGGATTCGGAAGAACTTCTTCTTCCGTAGCCAATTAAACTTCAGAAGATGTTGCTATGAACAAGTGGAGATAAGTATGGTCTCTCACACTCCATTACAGACCTTTGATACTTCATGGCATTTTCCTAAAAGGCCATGTAGTTGACCATACTTTATTCCACTGTTCACCTTTATATTAGTACAAGTTGCCAACTTTAGTTGGTGACAAAGGTAAGTCATGGACATGTCATGACTACCATATCATAGATATGATCTAAGATACCTTAAACTATAGCTTTGTAGTATCTACTTTATTTAGAGGATTCCAGCCGGTATCAAAGTACATCCGGCTGTAGATAGTAGTATATATAGTTTCTCATTGTGACTCTTGGTGTAAGCTTGAAAGAGTTTTGTAAACTTTGAGTTGAGAAGTAATATATACAAGTATCTTGAAAATTATTATCTTGTGTTTTCTTTTTGTTACTTAATATATTATGATCAACTCTTAGAAGAACATTGTTTCTTGAGTGTTTGTTAGTGAGTTTGAGAGAAATACTTGTGTTGAGTATAAAAACCGATCCTGCATATAGTGTCTCCTTTGTTGCGGTGACACTGACTTGGAACACACATTTTCAAGGTTTAATCAACTTCTATGACAATTCATAATTTCTTTTATTTCTATGCGCTGATTATTATCTGATATGATCTCACTGTAGGCATATGATTCATTGTATATATAGTAGAGTTTTATTCTGCTTTATTTTGATTTTGCATGATTTTATATGTGCAGTTGATAATTATTAGTTTTTTTTATTTCAACATATATAAACTTCTAAGTTTTTGAACATAAAAATTTTCGAGGAGTAAAGTTTGAAAAAGAGAAAATTGAAAAAAATGTTTGGATGAAAAGGATGACGCTAAAGTTTACAAGTATGTGTTTGTTTGATATGATAAAAAATAAACCTGACAATATTTCAAATTGTTTTTGATTTTTAATATGGAAAAGCTCTTGAAATTAAAGAATTAAGATTATTTGAAATTTTTGAAAATTTTAATTTTTTAAATTAAAATGAAGGGGAATTAAATGAAAAAGAAAATGACAATTTGATTTTGTCAATGTTGAAATCAAAAAGTCAAAGTTTTTATGAGGTCAAAATTCAACAAGTTAACCATGGGTTGAAAATTTCATGAAGAACAATGAAAATTTTCAAATTCAGGGATTGAATGTTTTTGGTGAAAAATTCAAAATGTTAGATGTATGGAAGGTCCTCATATGCCTAAACAGTTACAATAAGTCTAGTTTAGGAGTACGAAGAATTTTCAATGTTTATAATTAAGTGTTGGGCGTTTTTGTAAGACTCCGTTCCCAGGAAGCCTCACTATTGGTTAATCATGGCATAAAATTAGTTTAATAACAAAACATTGTAGTAGAAATAATTAGACATTCATTTAATACCTAGAAACCATATTGTACACATACATTTGTCCTTTAATTGTAAACAAAACATAGTACTTGTTCTTAAATTACAATAAAAGATTTTATAAGCAGGAATGCCATCCATAGCTCCCCAAGTAGCTCCATGGTGCCATCCTCAGCATCAGCATTTACCTACCAACTATTATGCATAAAAATCAGCTTTGCTAAGTGAGTTCTAGTTTTAGATAAATAAGAAATTATAACTTTATCCTTTATATATTGACCACGCATACATAATACATAATATTTTTATCTTAATAAGCATGTTCATTATCTTTCATTCTTTCATATCTTTCAGTTCATCATAAACGAGATTGCACAAAGAAAGAGCTCCATGTTGATCAACAACGAATGTCGATCCCTGTCGGTACACATCATCATGGTAGCTAACCCCCGACAGTTGATCCATACTGCAAAGCATATAGCCCGCTCATGAATACGGATCAAACACCATACATCAGACTCACATAACTGAAGTCTATCATAGTGCTTGCAAGACTTTTCATCATCAAACTGGGCCGTGGGTAATATTCATTAAGTTTCATTTTTCATTAGTATCATCTTCCACTTTGATATATATATAATACTTAACTTATTATGTACACAACATGCCAAGTAATAGTCATCATAAAACATAACCGACCCTCCATGGGACAGCGGGGGTTCGGGGGCGGCAGCCCCTAACAGCAGAGTCCTAGGGGAGGCAGCCCCTAGTGGGGTCCAAGGGGCAACGCCCCTGGCTGGGGCCGCGCTGCCAGGTTAGCGCAAATTATTTTTATTTTTAAGTATGTTGGGTTTCATCACATGAAAAACACTAAGTTTAACCATTTAAACTTGAAAATGCAGCAGATATAAAGTTTAAGTTTATGGTTAATAATCTGAAATTTTTCACCATATTAAATACAAACAAAACCCAAGGATAAGGATCAAATGTATGTGAAATAATGTGCTATCAAACAACTCAAAACAACCATAGGATGTCAATAGAAAAACAACCTTTCTTGTGCAAATTTTGTAGACGTATGAGATGAATATGAAGGTGATGTTGAATGTCCAGCCCTCAACAAAGAACCTCAAGTTGTGATATCCACAAGCTCTTCCAAGCACCTAGCTAGTTAGGGAGCTCAACACCAAAACTCTACAAGAGTACTATCAAAGAAGACGAATTTTTCAGCCAAGTTTTGGAGCTTGAAATCCAAAATTCTGCAATGTTCTTGAGAGAGTTCTTGCTTTTGGTTGTGAGAGGGAAAAGTGTGTAATGATAGATGAGTGTGGAAGGGGGAAAAGATTGCAAAAGCAAGACAAAAAATTCCTGGTCCCCTTGAACTTTTGGGCGGCCAAAATCACCATTGTGAATGGGTTTTCCTGCTCATTTTCATTTTTATAAAAAGTTACACTCAAAACCCTTAATTTTATAAAATTAAAACCTCTATTAATTTTATAACAATAACACACTTTTATTTATCATTATTTAACCAACTTAAATATTGAAACAAATAAATTCTCATGAACAAAATATCCACATAATGGTGTTCCTGTACAAAGCAACGTTTTTAGAAAAACCCATTTTCTAAATTGGTGTCGGTATTTATTTGTTTGATCCTATCAACAAAAAAATATTAATTGGTGTTTGTATAGCTTGTTATTGGGTATGACCCGACTTGGATCATGACGTACTAACCACATCAATCTTGTATGTGTCTTGGCACATGAGGTCCAACAACCTCCCACTTGCACAAGATTCATAGAAGATTGATGCAAGCAGTGAATACCGCCTAACAACGGTTTACTACCCCTAATACGTATTACTAGGTGCCATTCAATAACATCATCTCCTTCAAGTACCATACTTGAAATGTTTTAGGTTAATCAACCATCTATCTTTTGTCGCAGATGTCATGTTAAATCCTAGAGACACAGAGTGATCATTCTCCACTGATTTAACTTTATTAGGCCTTAGACATCTTACTCTCAACGAATAAGAGGATAAAATCCCATCTTGACAACATACGTCTTTTACAATTACCTTATATCATACCTCAACTCAGACTTATATACTGCCATGTTTTAGAATAGCGTAGAGCGAAGTCAAAGTATAATATTTTGTAAATATCAAGACCTAATATGTATCTCAGGTCAGAGGGTACAAAATGATGTTCGCCTTTACTCAAAATTACTTATGATCAATCAGGAAGATTCCATGTAGTAATATTTGAGATGCAGGTCGGTCCAATATTCGCATCCCATAAATATCTATGAACTTTGGCAGCAACCTTTTGCTCTGTATTCATTCATATGAATATCTACCGATCCAAGTTCATAATAGCATTACCTTCATGCTCGTTCCCACAAGAATGAATAGCTACGGACATTCTAAGGAAATAATTTACTCATGGATCTTAAACATGCAAAATACGAATATTAGTTGAATCATTATAACGGAATAATTCATTCAATTAATAAGGGTTACAATATCTCATTTTAGAGTTTAAAGATCAAATCCACTCACTAAAATATTGGAGCCCCATGGCACAAGCATGATTTTCATGCTTCGCCTTTTCAAGAAGCTTCGTGAGTGGATCCGCAATGTTTTGATCCAAATAGTAGAATGTCATCAACATACAATACTAAGAAAATGGTGATGCTCACTAGCCTTCTTATATACACATGCTTCATGAGCATTTTTGATAAACACATATTTGGTTATTTCTTCATTAAAATGGTGATTTCAACTTCTTGATGCTTGCTTCAATCCATAGATTGATTTCTTTAACTTGAATACTTTGTTAGGATGTGTTGAGTTGACAAAACCTTCAGGCTGAACCATATAGACATCTTCCTCAAGGTATCCATTTACAAAAGCGGTTTTGACATCCATTTGCCAAATTTCATAATCATAATGAGCAGCTATGGCAAATAATATCCTAATAGACTTTAGCATCGTAACTGGTGAGAAAGTCTCATCATAATCAATCCCTTGATTTTGAGTGAAACCTTTTGCTACAAGTATAGCTTTATAAGAATCCAAGTTTCCATGCATATGGGTTTTCTTCTAGAAAACCCACTTACTTCCAAGTATCTTGGAGTTAAAAGTGGTTCAACCAAGTCCAACACTTGGTTGTCATACATGGATTGCATCTCAACGTTCTTGGCTTCAAGCCATTTGTCACAATACAAATTGGACATTGCATCATGATAGGTGGTTGGTTCATCGAAATCTACCACATAGCATCCATCTATGAAAAATCCAGATCTTTCAGGTGGATTACTAATTCTACCAGATCTGCGAACATTTTGTGTATATTGATCAACCATTTTATCATTCTCAACATCCTCATGATGAGTGCTAGTGTCAACCAAACGTGTATCAGTTTGTGGTTCTTGATCTTCCTCAAGATCCACAGTTCTAATGCTAGTTCCTTCCGTAAGGAACTTAGCTTCTATGAACTCAGCCTTCTTGGCAATAAACTCCTTTTGTTCTAATGAATCATAGAAATATATCCCATAGAATCTCTAGGATATTCAATGAAGATACACTTAGTGGAACGACTTTCTAGCTTGTTTGAGGTAGGAGTCTTAACATAAGCCACACAACCCCATACCTTAAAGTATGACAATGATGGAACCATTCCATGCCATATTTCAAAAGGTGTCATTTCCATTTTCTTGGGGCCATATTCAAAATACGGGTCGTAGAGAGCAAAGCGAAACCCCAAAATTATAGAGGCAGTGAGCTTCTAGCCATCATAGATCTAACCATATCTAATAGAGTTCGATTTCTCCTCTCGGACACACCATTATGTTGTGGCGTTCCAGGTGGAGATAGTTGTGAGACAATACCACAACTTCTAACATGATCTCTAAAAGCATCACTAAGGTATTCACCTCCTCTATTGGTGCGGAGAATTTTTATTTTCTTGTTGAGTTGATTTTTTACTTCATTTTGGAAGATTTTGAACATTTGAAAAGCTTCATATTTGTGTCTTCACAAGTACACATAACCATATCGAATATAGTATTCGGTAAAGGTAATGAAGTATCTTTCATGGTACCAAGTCATTGGCTTAAAAGGACCACATACATCCAAATGTATGATGCCTAATAAATCATTTGCCCGTTGGGACTTGCCACTAAAGGGTGCCTTAGTCATTTTACCTTGTAAACAAGATTCACATACATCGAATGAATCATATTCATTTGCTTTTAAAAGACCGTTCTTTTGACATGATTGTATGGGCAATCTGTTTATATGACCAAGACGGCAATGCCAAAGATAGGTATCACTCAAATCTAATTTTAGTTTTTTAGTGGTGGTTTTGTACAATGAGCTATCATATAATATGTTTCATGAACCAATTCATAAATACCATTAGCAGAATAGCTTTAAAATAAAATGTGCCATTTATAGAAACATGAATTTCATTCTCAATAAATGAGAAAACATAACCATATTGTCTTAATTGGGCAACAGAAACAATGTTCCTAGTCAAACTAGGAACATACAAAATATTGTTCAAAATTGCTTCCAAACCATTTGGAAGCTTCAAGATGTAGTCCCCTCCGCCTTCAACTTCAACCTTTGCCCCATTCCCCATGTAGAGGCTTACATCCCCTTTCTTGAAGTCCCTACTTCTTTTGAACCCCTGCAATGAGTTGCAAATGTGAGTTCCACATCCGGTATCCAATACCCATGTGTTAGAGGATATTAAATTAAGATCAATATGAATCATGAAAATTGTACCTGAGGTTTGCCCGTCATTCCTCTTTGCTTGCAACTCTTTGAGATGGACTCGGCAATTTCTTGCCTAGTGTCCAATCTCCCCACACATAAAGCATGGGTCATTTGAAGCAACCTTTTCCTTCTTCTCCGCTGGTTTTGGTGGTGGCACTCTAACCACTCCCTTTCCCTTTCCCTTAATGTGCCCTTTACCCTTGGCAACATTTGCCTTGGGTGCGGGGTGAGGCCTCTTCTTGTTCCCACCTTCATTGATGGTAAGAACGGGTAAAACCCTTTTACCCATGGCCGCCTCGGCAGTTTTGAGCATAGAGTGTAGCTCACTTATGTTCTTGTCCCACCCATTCATGTTATAATTCATGACAAAATTTTCAAACCTTTTGACAAAGACTTAAGGATCAAATCCGTAGCCAACTCTTTCGAGACGGGACAATTCAGTCATTCCAGGCGGTCAATGTGGTTTTTCATCTTAAGTACATAAGATGAAACACATTGGGTGTCGTCCATACTTCACGCATGGAGTGCTCGAACTGTTTCGAAGCGCTCAACCCGTGCTTGTTGTTGGAACGTTTCCTTTAACTGGGTTATCATGTCGTATGCTCCATGATGTTCATACTCCTTTTGGTGATCTGGAGTCATACTAGCCAACATAAGGCAAGACACTTGGACCGAGTCCTCAATGTATTTTACCCAATTATTGTAGGCCTCCTCATCATCCTCACTAGGTTGATCGGGAATCGAATCGTCTAATATGTATAATCGTTTCTCTTGCTTGAGAACAATTCTCAAGTTTCTAAACCAATCAATAAAGTTATTATGGTTTAGAAGCTCCTTTTGGAGAGTGGTTCTTAGTGATAGTGAGTGAGCGGTCGGGATTTCATTGTTATCATTATTGTTGGTGGCCATCTACAAAATACAACAAAGTTCAATTTTAGTAATTTCGATGTTGTTCATATTTTAATAATTAAACCCCTTAAAAGTGTCTTACACAAATTTAAAATCTAGAATCAAACGTTACATTTAAATAGTGGTTAGGTGACCTTTATCCCATTATTAGATTTGACAAGGTAGTCAACATTTTGACAATTGCAACCCTTTGCAACTTCTAGGGTATGGGATCGACTTTAAACATCATATGTCTAGTCGGCATGTTTATCTCATCAACACCTTTGTAAACCATATTGTAGGTGATCCATTTGACATGGTTTACAAATCAAGTTACCCTACTTGCACACACATATGAGTTTTCCAACATAAGTGGTTAGGTGACCTTTGTCCCACAAATATGGTATCCCCACCTCAAATCACAAGTTTCCTCGAAATGGTTAGGTGACCTTTATCCCATTAAGAGTTTCCAAATGACTCAAGTGTTGTGCAAAAGGATGGTGTAAAACTTGTTTTAAAAAGAAATTTATAGTTTTCATAATCTTAGTTTAGAAAACTCTATGTACCTTATATTTGCATGCTTTCAAATACAAGGTACCCTATGGTTCGCTTTTAATAAAACCTCTTTTATTAAAACCATTAATCCTTTTAATAACCTTTTATTAACCACTTAATGATAAAGAACCATCAAATTTTCAGCTTGTTAAGTTTGTTAATGAGTTTGTTATTCATATCCAAATATCAACCAAACAATCAAACACAAACATCCAAACAAGCATAAACATACAAACATGGGTGCATAACCATAGCCACTAAGTTGACCACACTTGTTTGCCATCACAAGTGTTATCATAAGGTCTTTCCTAAGGGTGAAGATGACACATCAAAACGTGTCCATGAACTCCCACTTGAATCCACATCCAAATGCTTCAAGTGTCCATGTCTTTTGTGTCCTTCTTTGAGTCTTCATCTTGTGCATCTTCTTTTACAAAATCGTATCCTAATACAAATTTTCTAATAAAAGAAATGCACCTAATCTATTTATTACATAACCAAATGAATAAATAAATCACAACGCAAAATACAAAACACAAATTACAACCCTTTCAAGAAACAAACCAACATGACAAAACACAATCAACCAAAACCAAACACATAAGGCCAAGGCTATGTTATGCACCATAATATGAAACACATTCAACATCCAAGAACAAAAATGAATCCCTTATTTCAGCCCTAAAGTTTCAGCCAACATAAACTAAAACTTTAAGGTTGTCCAAACAACACAATCAACCATTTGATGAAATTCTTTCCAGGTTTATACTAAAACATACAAGATTAAACCTTGAAACATAAGGGATTCATACATCCACAACAAAACAGCCCCTAATGGGTTGAAAAATTCTATGAAAACTAACTTTTCAAGACCTTTTGAAGCACATATTCCACATAACCGGCTCTAGATACCACTGTTGGGTGTCATCACATGAAAAACACTAAGTTTAACCATTTAAACTTGAAAACGCAGCGGATATAAAGTATAAAATTATGGTTAATAATCTGAAATTTTTCACCATATTAAATACAAACAAAACCAAGAATAAGGATCCAATGTATGTGAAATAATGTGCTATCAAACAAGACAAAACAACCATAGGATGTCAATAGAAAAAAAACCTTTCTTGTGCAAATTTTGTAGACGTATGAGATGAATATGAAGGTGATGTTAAATGTCCAGCCTCAACAAAGAACCTCAAGTTGTGATATCCACAAGCTCTTCCAAGCACCTAGCTAGCTAGGGAGCTCAACACCAAAACTCTACAAGAGTACTATCAAAGAAGACAAAATTTTCAGCCAAGTTTTGGAGCTTCAAATCCGAAATTCTGCAATGTTCTTGAGAGAGTTATTGCTTTTGGTTGGGAGAGGAAAAGTGTGTAATGATAGATGAGTGTGGAAGGGGGAAAAGATTGCAAAAGCCAAGACAATTGGCTGGTCCCCTTGAACTTTTGGGCGGCCAAATTCACCATTGTGAATGGGTTTTCCCCTCATTTTCATTTTTATAAAAAGTTACACACAAAACCCTTAATTTTATAAAATTAAAACCTCTTTTAATTTTATAACAATAACACACTTTTATTTGTCATTATTTAACCAACTTAAATAATGAAACAAATAACTTCTCATGAACAAATTATCCACATAATACTGTTCCTTTACAAAGCAACGTTTTTAGAAAAACCCATTTTCTAAATTGGTGTCGGTATTTATTTGTTTGATCCTATAAACAAATACATATTAATTTGTGTTTGTATAGCTTGTTATTGGGTACGACCCGACTTGGATCATGATGTACTAACCACATCAGTCTTGTATGTGTCTTGGGCACACGAGGTCCAACAAAGTATTCATATAACACATTTCTTATAGAAAATCGATCTTCCGTTAAAACCTCATAAAACTCTGTCATTTAAAAACATGTATTTAGTATGCATAATAACCCCAAAACATGGAAAAACTTATGAATAAGGGGATCTAGAACTCACCAGGATACCCTGAGTAATCTCTAAACTAAGCTTACAAGGCTAGGATCACACTACGCAATGTACAGATAAGTTGATACTTAAGGGGTTAATTGCTATCTAAATTCACTGCTAATTTCACTGCAAGATCAGCAATTTCGTTGCTAGATTCCCCAACAGTTTTGCTGCCACCTTCGTTGGCAGTTTCGCTGGTAGTTTCGCTAACATCTTCGCTGGCAGTTTCGCCAACATCTTCGCTGCCAGTTTCGCCCAACTTTCATTGGATAACTTGTTTGCAAAACTACCTGCGAAACTATAGTTTCACAGGAAGTTCTCATAGTTTCGCTGCTTGAATATGCAAATTCACTGGATGCATATACAGTTTCGCAGAACGCATAAAAATTACAAACCAGCCCAAACTCGTAGTTAAACATCCATGAGGCTATATCTAAAATTTTTACATGTTTTCATACGTAAAAATGTAACCTTTATGCCATTCTTTGCAACTTTTCAAAACCCAAAACCCTAGAATCCGGCTTTGATCTACAAAAGGGTTTAGAGGCCAATTCTTACCTTGATTTGTTGCTGCTTTCTTATGGTTTGATGCTTAATCATTCAGATCTTCAATCCCTTAACTTTTGAAGCTTCCAATCTTGAGTTTCTTCACTTTCTCTCCCTACTTTCTCTCTCTACGAATTTTGGTGGCTAGGGTTCAAGTGTGGAAGATGGTGGCTGATTAGGTGGGTTTGAAGGCTAATTATGGGCCCTAAATCACTTAGGCTCTTGCCCATAAGCCCTATTAGCTCATAACCTATTTTCTTCCTTTATTAAATACCCACTAATTAAGCCCATTATCCTTGATGACTCGTTTTGACTTTTCGAGGTGTTACAGTTGTGGTTCAAACTCAGGCGCCTAAATAGTAGTCATAAGTCTAAAAAATTGGTCAAGTGTTGGGTGTTTTGCTCATGCTCATGCGTCTAAATAGTACGAGACATTCCATAGTGAAAATAAACCAAGTATGGACATCTTGAAAACTCATGCACCTAAACAGTTCTCATACGAACCGAGGGTTCATGACTATGTCCAAGTGTAGGCATTTTAGGCTAGGTTATGCGCCTAAATGGTGCTCATGCGCCTAAACAGTGCTCATGCGCTTGAACAGTGCCAATGTGCTAAGTCCTTTGATAAAATTTGATCAAGTTTAGCTTATGTGTCTAGGTCTCATGCACCTAAACAGGGGTAATATGCTTGTACAGTACCAATGCGCCTAAACCTCATTCGTCTCAACAGCGGTCATGCGTCTACACAGCTGTCATGCATCCAAGGGTTTTTCACACATATATAAATTCAACACTTGATATAATTTTATTTCATTTGAACTTTCACACTCACTAAACTCTCTATTCTTGGTCATACGCACTCGACTATTATCATTCTCACCTATTTTGACTAATTGATTTCAATACCTGTGATATTAAGGTATAATCAATGATGCTTAAGAACTTGTTGAGTGTATATCATCAAATCACACTCCATAAAATTCACATTTGATGGGGCGTATGAACCCTATTTGGGTGTTCGAACCCTAAGAATAATGAAGATTTGAAATTTGATGATTGAATATGATACAATAATACAAATTGAATCTAATTTTTTTATTGAAACATGATTGCGACCAAATTAACACCATCATAACTTGATTCCATCATAAAATTATTGATGATCTTAGTGTTCACAGTAAAATGTAATAATAAAAAAATGAATGTCAAGAAATGAATAGATAAACTAATTTACATAAAAAAATTTAATTGTTTGTGATCATATTAGTCTTAATTGTCATAAATCTAACAAGCAACAAGATACTTGACTAATTATACTTATATAAATTTTGATTAAATATAAAACAGTAAGTTTTCAAGTGTTCTACACGTAAATTTTTTTGAATAAAATTGATCAAAGTTTAGAATTTGAAAATCTATTTAGTATATGAAAATTAATTAAATGTTCATAATTTGCAGTTTCTTGTATTCTTATACTTGTTTCTTTGTGATTGACATATAGCAGAGCTCAAGTTTGAGCCAAAGCATAATGTGGTTGCTTTCTTAGATGAAGAAGTGAGAGAAGCAACATGATAGGAGAAGATGATAAGATTTATTCTAAGAACAAGATATGTATATACTATGTGTGCTACACCAGCGATATAGGCAAGACTAATAAAGAAATTTTAGAGAATAGTAGAGGGTGAAAGAGATGATAAAGGAAGAAAAGTTCTAAGGACATTTATTACTGAAGATAGAATGATAGAAGTTTCTCAACATTCTATCAGAGTGGCTCTAAGATTGGGTGAAAATGATCCACAAGAATTATCAGAATACACTTTCAATGAGTGCAAAGAGACTTTTATGTTGATGGGTCATCCTGATAACTTCCCAAAGAAGCAATTCTTTAGAGCTCGAGTATACAACCATTGGAAGATGTTATGCTACATATTTTAACACTAAGTGCCGGATAGAATTCTTTTCCTGTGGACATTGCTTCTCTAATATTTGCCTTAGCCACAAATAGACGATTTAACATCGCTAAATGGATTATGAATGGATTCATCTTCAATATGGAGAAATCTAAGAGAAAAAAATATATGATGTATCCCAGATTTCTTCAATTGATCATTAATGAAAAGCATCCATATCATTCCGTGTATGGAGTACAAGGTGAAAGACTTGAGCTAGAACACATGCCTATGATTGTATATAAGAGATTAGCAGTTATCACTAGAGCTCCAAATGTTCATTTATTTGAGTATATGAGAAATGTTGCTATGGATGAGGTTGATATTCATGAACAACACTTTCATTTGATTGTGGATGAGCCAGTGGATCCAAACGACTTGATTAATGATGTAGTTAAAGAAATGATTGTAGATGAAGAAGAGGATAATGATGAGGATGAAGATGAACAAGATGATTATGATAGTTCAAGTGATGATAATGATGATAGTAATGATCAAAATGATGATGATGATGGAGATAATCAAGGTGGAGATAATGTGGGAAACATTGAAGAAACTATTCATGATATGGATAGTGAAGAAACTGTATTTGATCATAGAGAGGAAGATATTGGAAATTATGATGCTAAAGTGACATTAAAATGCATGAACAAGAAGGAGATGTTGAGAATTTTGCTAATGTTAGTCTTAATGAAGAAGATGTTGATACTAATTTGGATCATAATCAAACCATTGATTTTGATTTTATTGATACCATGTTATCTGAGCCAATCACTCAGAATGTAACTTCGAATGTGCAATCTCTAATTCATGAAGATCACAATGTTATGGATGAGATAGAAATGAAACAAATCAATGATGTTTGTGTTCAGATTGAAAATTTTAGTGATGAAGGGTGATATATGAGTTGAAAGCAAAGATTGTTAATCAAGATAAGATAATAAAAAGTTTACAAGATCAGAATGTAGTTTTAAAGGATGAGAATGAAAACAAAGATAAGTTGATAGTTGATCTTGAAGAACAGATTAAAAGATTGAATGAAAAGGTAGAAGATTGAAAGAAAGTGTGTAAGAGAAAGAGAAAGAACCTAATGTTGTTACATTTGAACATTAGATTGAAGAATAAACCCAAGTAACAGTGATTGAAAAGTTATCTGAAGTAGAAAAAGGTAAAAGAAAGATTAACGAAGCTGAACCAAATACGACATTTGAAGCTAAAACTCAAAAGGTTGAAATAAAAACAATACATGTTTAGGAAGAAGAAATCCAAAAGCAAATTGAAGCTCTAGATGATATTGATTCAGACTTTCCAGATGAGTTGTACCGTGGAGTATTGGAGGAGGAAGATGTATGTGAACTAGTTGATTCTCCTATGATAAACGTTAATGATGATATTCCTATTCATGTGGATTTTGAAGAAAGATAAAATTATCTTGTTAAGAAGAAGTATAATAGGGTTTTTCTAGACGGGTTGACGGTGACTCAAATAAATGAAGAATACGAAAAATGCATGTTTGCAGAGTCGTTAACGCCGGTTGATCTAAACGAGATTGTTTTGGAACATGGTGAGTGGGCACCAATTAGTGAAAGCATAAATATTGATTATATTCCTGCAAATGAATTCCACCATCCTGATCAAGAAGATATGAGTACTCATGCTTAAGGATGTGGTTGCAATCCAGGAACTATCCTAGAAAGAGGTTACACCGACTAGAAGGTGAATCTCTAAGAAAATTTGTTCGAAGCTTCTAACAAACAGAGAAAAAGTATAATAAGATGATTGTTCTTGACATGGATGATAACCAAGAGGACTAAGGTGTTGAAACCTCAAGAGATAAAGTCCATGGAGTTAAAAAGAAAAAGTCATGAGAATAAGAAGGAGATAATAAAGATGTTTTTTCATTCAGAAAATCAAACTTATAAAGTTGATTGGGATCAGAAACAACTGTGGAATATAGCGAGGCCTTCGAGTGATTGGTAAGGAATGCACTTCAGATAGGGCAATCAATTTCAGAGCTACTTAATGCTATGATTCTGCTTGATAAATCTAAAGAGATGAAGATTGTTGCTTGGAAGTATCATGCACGATCGGTTTATCACTAAACACTTATGTTTTTCTCTCAAACTCACCTAGAAGAACACTTGGGTTAAGATAAAATCAGTAAGAGTTGTTCACAATATAGAAAGTAATAAAGAACACACGAAGTAATTTTCAAGGTACTTTTATATATTGCTTCTCATCTCAAAATACAAGACTCTTACAAGCAGTTGTTGTTGTTACAAAGAGTTACAAAGAGAACCTATATATAATACTACCTACAACCAGATATACTTTGATACCAGCTGGGATCCTCTAGCTAAAGTCTATACTACAAGACTAAAGTTTAAGGTTTCTCGGATAAACTCTTATCTGAGATTTGGTAGTGAGAACATGTCCTTGACTTACCTTTTGTCACCAACTAATGTTGGTAACATGTACTATCATGAAAAGGCGAACAGTGGAATAAAGTATGGTCAACTGCATGGCTTTTTAGGAAGAAGCCAAACAGTATCAGAGACCATACTTGTGTCCACTGGTCATAGCAGTTTCTTCCGAAGGTTAAATGGCTTCATAAAAGTAAGTACTTCCGAAGCCACTTATACTCCGAAAGAGCTGCTTATTCCAAGGCTTGGAGACTTCTTATTTTCATCATACTTCGGAAGTGGTCTTCAGTTCATTCTTCTAAGGCTTGAACTTCGAAAGTACATACTTGACTTCGGAAGTAGAGTTCTGTCTTTGGAAGTTGATCTTTCACTTTGTCTTCGGAAGAACTCTACAACCTTCGGAAATTCCATGCCAAGCTTCGGAAGCCTTTTCATTTAGTACCAAAATTATCTAAGTGACTTAGTTTTGGTTGCATTAGCCTTCTTCTTGATCCAACAAACTCCCCCTAGGATGATGCTACCAAAATATCACTTGTTTCTGCTTCTCAAAACTTTGAGCACCAAGGAGAGTAAATATTGCGTGTCTCCTTGTTTTTCCCTGATGTGGTGCTGAGAAGTTTGTACAAATCCTTGGTGGAAAGGAATCCAGTCTGTCACCTGGATAACATGTACCTTTTGTTGTTGCCCTCTGAAAAGTGTTAGTTCATGGGAATTGTAATCATACCCATCTGACTATAGGTTCCAATTCTGGACCCTCCACCATCTATATAAAGGCAGTGCCTTTGGTGGAGGTCTTTCCTTGTCTTCCTGTCTTCTCAATCTTAACTCTTCTTCAATCTTGGCCTTTGCAGTTAACTCGGCTAGTGAAGGCTACTAAGATGATTTCAAATGAGAGCAGCAACTTTAGAGTTGGAGGGGTTGGAGAATGGCTTCTCTGCTAACTCAGCAATGTCAAACCTGCTGGAGTGTAGCAAAGAGGTTGCATTGAGTCTATTGACTTTGCCATTTTCCCTTTCCACAACAAAGTTATGAGAAGCTTCATCGAACATCCACTGGACTATGTTCTTTCGAGGCACAAGAGACTGACTAAGTATCTTGTTCTCTTTCTGAGTGTCCAGCAGAATCACCAGTTTCCTTCTAAGTTTCTCCTCTTCATCATTTAATGAATCTAAGTTGAGGCCTAGAAGTCTAGCTACCTGGTCCGGTGTTCCTCTAGGTAAATCAAGAAATTGATCTCTTATGAGGGAGCAAGAGGATCCATTGACATAGGTAATGTTGATAGAGTCTTCATCACACCAGACTTCACTCAGAGTAGTGCAGTAGATGAGCTTGGTCTTGATTACCTTAAACTCCTCAGAGAGAGATGTTGAGAAGGTTGGGGGGATGGTTTGGATGGTTGTTAGGTAGGTTGAGGTTTAGAGGTTCTGGCTAGTGTATTGGTTTGAAGGATTTGAAGATTGGGTGGTTGTGGTGAGGGAGAAGCTGTGGGTAAAGGTGTGGGTTCAGGGGTGAAAGGTTCGGTTTTATGGTGAATGGTGGGGGTGAGGGTTGAGGTTGTGGTGGAGTGGTTACAATGAAGGTCATCCCCTTTACCCTTTTGTACATCTCTTTTCTCTTCCCCATCTGGATGTCAGCCTTGATTTCACTGACAATCCATTGAAGTGTCTTTTTAGACATGGGACCCACTTGCCTGCTAGAGAAGCCATGGGCCCGAAGACAGTCTTTCATCCAGGCCTTCTCAGTGAGCTTCTTGGTTGTAATGTCCCTAGCCTTTTCTCCCTTCTTCTTCTTCTCCTTTTCCTTCTCTCTAGCAACCTTCTTCCTTTCTTTCTCCATTTGATCCTGCTCTTTGTTGTAGAGCCAGGGGATCGTATCATCATTGTGTGGAGAAAGTTCTTGAAGATTAAAGCCTCTGGAGAGTAGGAAGTTTATCTTGTCTCTCCTTAGCTGTAGATCAGCCTCCTTCCGTTTTTCTTCTTCTTTCTCCAAGGCCAACCTGGCTTCTTCTTCAAGTTTCAGCCGGGTTGCCTTCTCCAGATCCACCAACTCCTCTAGTGGTAGCGGGAGTGTCTCTTCATTGGCAACTTCCATTTGCATAAGTTGGCCAATGATCTCTTCTCTTCTTTCCAAAGCTGATGGTGATGAGTCAACACTGTGGCATAAACATATTTGTCATGTAATTTTAAGACAGTGAATAAGTTGGCTAAAAATAAGTTGGTACATGGTTTGCCTAAAAAGGAGTTTTTCTACAAAGATAACTGTGTTGCTTGCCTAAAAGGGAAACAACACATGACATCTCATAAATCCAAAGTATAATAAGCATTGGAAGGAAATCATATTGCCTTGTGATAGTTGATGATTTTACAAGATTCACATGGGTATTCTTTTTAAGAACTAAAGATGAAACCATTGAAACACTAAAATCTTTTATTCTTAAAATAGAAAATCAAATTGATCACAAGGTTAAATTATTAGAAGTGATCAAGGGACTGAGTTTAAAAACTTTGTTCTTGACTCATTTTGTAACTCAAAACGGATTGCCAAACAATATAGTGCTCCCAGAACTCCTCAACAAAAAGGTTTTACTGAGAGGAGGAACAGGACACTTACTGAGGCTGCTCGAACTATGTTAGTTGCTTCAAAACTACCTCTAACATTGTTGGCAGAGGCAGTCAGCACTGCATGCTATGTGCACAACAGAGTTCTTGTAGTTAAGCCCCATGGGAAAACCTATTATGAGCTATGGAACAAGAGGCCACCGTTCATTGGCTTTCTAAGGTTCTTTGGCAGCAGTGTACCATACTTAACACAAAAGGCAATTTAGCAAAGTTTTCTAAAAAGTCAGATGATGCTATCTTTGTTGGATACTCTTCTAGCTCCAAAGCTTACAGAGTATACAACATTAATAATCAACAACTTCAGGAGTCATCCAATATAGTTGTTAATTAGCACACTCCCTGTGTTAAGGGGAATGGCCCTGATCACATCTTTGATTTAAAATTGTTTCCAAACTATTCTAAACCATCTTGTGAGAACTTTTTAGTTGGAACAGGTTCTCAAAATGATGCTGATACTGCTGATGACGATCAACTGTTTGAGCTTCCCAGACCTAGTCCAAATTCTCCAAGAGCTGCAACAAACAAAGTCTCCACCATTCACAGATCTCATAGCTTGACCATATCAAGGAATTGTGAATCTTCTTCAAGTGAATCAGTCACTAAGCCTCAAAACTCATCAGGTGCCTCAAAACTCATCAGGTGATCCACCACAACACTAGGCAGAAGGAAGTAGTGTTTTGAAGGGATAGGAAACTCTTAACACCACTTCACAACAAACCATTAATGATGTTTCTCACTCATTCAATCAGTCCTCATTCAATGGTTTTGAAACAACAACAGGACAAAGTGTTCAAGTTCCTGAGCAGAATATGTCCAACCTGGATCTATCTCTGCAACTAGAAGTGATTCCTCGCCATAGGATTCACAACACTCATCCTGCTGAGAACATCATAGGGGATGTCATTGAGGGTGTGAGAACAAGAGGACAAACTT
Organism: Flaveria trinervia; assembly: GCA_025506515.1. Taxonomy (NCBI): domain Eukaryota; kingdom Viridiplantae; phylum Streptophyta; class Magnoliopsida; order Asterales; family Asteraceae; genus Flaveria; species Flaveria trinervia. Next base: position 55,702,240 of record CM046448.1, on the reverse strand, counting down.
ATCATGGGAATGTCTGCTTGTACTCATGCTTTCTATCCCAGATGGAACCCAAGAAGATAGAAGATGCCTTAAAAGATAGTAGCTGGCTTGAATCGATGCAAGAGGAGCTGCTTCAATCAAGAGACAGAAGGTATGGAACCTATGTCTGCTACCATCTAGTCAAGTACCAATAGGCACTAAATAGGTTTTCGGAAACAAGAGAGATGATAGAGGCTTGATCATCAAGAACAAAGCAAGACTTGTAGTTCAAGAGGAAGGAATTGATTATACTGATGTCTTTGCACCAGTTGCAAGACTTGAGGCGGTTAGGATCTTCCTTGCTTATGCTGAATCCAAGGACTTCACTTTCTATCAACTTGATGTCAAGTGTACATTTCTATATGGGGATATAGACAGGGAAGTCTATGTATGCCAATCTCCAGGATTTGAAGACCCACAGCACCCCAACTATGTGTGCAAATTGGATAAAGCTCTATATGGGCTGCACCAAGCACCTAGATTGTGGTATGAGACATTGTCTCAGTGTCTTCTAAAGAATGGCTACACTAGAGGTACCATTAACAAGACGCTCTTCATCAGGAAGTCTGGAAAGGACATCTTGCTCGTTCAACTCTATGTTGATGACATCATATTTGGTTCTTCAAATGACTAGATGTGTAAGGACTTTGAGAGCATGATGAAGAAGATGTTTGAGATGAGTTCCATAGGAAAAATGGACTCTTTCCTTGGAATTCAGGTAAAGCAAATGAAGGAAGGGTTCTTCATTAATCAATCTAACTATGTGTTTGACACCTTAGAAATATTTGAAATGAAGGATTGCAAGCCTGCCAAGACACCCATGCCCAGAAACCATAATCTTTGTCCTGACCTTGAAGGGGAGGATACTGATCAACATCAGTATAGGGCAATTATTGGTCTATGATGTATCTTACTGCTAGTAGACCTCATATCATGTTTGCTACTTGTATTTGTGCAAGAGATCAAGCTACTCCGAAGGTGTCTCACTTAGCTGCTGTTAAGAGAAATCTCAGATACCTCAAAGTAGCACCTAAACTAGGTCTATTGTATCCCAGAAACAATTATTTTAATCTTTATGGATACTCTGACAGTGACTATGGTGGCTGCAATATTGACAAGAAATCACATCAGGGGGATGTCAATTTCTTGGTGGAAGGATCATCTCATGGCAATTGAAGAAACAATCCTGTGTATCTACAACAACTGCTGAAGCTGAATACATTGCCGCTGTTAGCTGCTGTGCTTATCTGCTATGGATTCAGAATCAGATGTTAGACTATGGATTCAAGTTAATGAATACTCCTATCCACATTGACAACAACAGTGCTATCTCCATTACTGAAAATCTGGTGAAGCACTCCAAGACAAAGCATATTGACATGAGGTATCATTTCATTAGAGAAATTCATGAGAATAATTTGATTAAATTAATCATAGTTGATTCAAATGAACAATATGCTGATTTGTTCACCAAAGATTTTGATGAGCAAAGATTTAAATATCTCATAACAGCTATTAGGATGATAAACATTGATTAGATCACCTCTTTGAAACCTTTTAATGTGTAATGTCTTCTGTCAATACAATTTAAGCCGTGTTACAAAAGATCTTTCTGAACTTTTCTAAGGGTAAATTTCTTCCGAAGATAATTAACCCTCGGATGTTATTTTTTATGTCTTCCAAAGAAAAATTTCTGAAAGGATATTTTTCTTCTCCGAAGAACTTTTGGTCTTCGAAGAAGCGTTTGATTACATGTCATATCTACTTTCGAGGTTTACAAATTCTTCACTCAGAAAGAAAATCTAACCTTCCGAAGCAAAGTTTTTGCTTTGGAAGTAAGAACTGCCTTCGGAAGACAAATTACCTTCGAAAATGTTTTACATTCGGAGGAAAGATTCTACTGTGCAACGCAATCTCTTGGGCCCCACACTGTAAAAAGCAAAGATTTTGATAATGATGTCGGATTATTAACTGATTTTAACCTTACCACCACTGTCATTTCATCCACTAAACCATTAACATCACCTTATCCTAACCCCCATTACCACCTTCCCACCCTCTTTCAATGATTTCCTTCCAATTCTTCAGGGAGATCTAAGAAGCACTAATTCCGGAGGAATTGTCATCCCAGGTTTGACGATAATGCACTCATGTTCTATGAAAAGCATTTGGTGCTTTTGATCACAGAATTAAGAAACACTTAACAGATTGTGTTCAACCTATTTGACAAAGTGAACTTTGTCACCTTTAATTTACCATTGGATATACTCCCTCTGCCAGAAACATATCCTCCAGCCTCACCTCCAAATTAGACAGGACCTCCATCATAGTTTTGAAACTATTGAAGGAGAGATCTGTTCCTGTCATGTGCCTGGAACTTATTTGTAAATATATGTTCCTTTGTTTCTTTGATTAGTGTAAATAGGATTTTATGAATTTTGTGCATGTAGACGTTCATAGAATACTTAGAACTCTCTCATCTTGTACATTGTAATCCTTTGCATCTATCAATGAAACTTCTGTGAATTTTTGTTATATTTGGATTGTTTGATTACTTTGTTCATATAATTGCCAGTTGCCTTACATCATTAACACAGATCGATCCATTTGAATCTATCATGATCCATCAAACCTAATGGGACATTAAGCCGCTATGTTATAATGTTTATGACCTACAAACTTTAATGGACCTTGGGCCTAATAACTTAATGAACCTAGATGCAACCTGGATTTAATAGGCTTTAGCCCATAAACAAATATAATTTTGTACCTCTGAACAATAATTAGATATATGAAACTCATCCATAAAGAAAATCGAAAAACTTAACATCTTGGACGAATAAGCAAAATAAATAAATGAACCCATAATTCTTAATGAATTGCACACTAAATAAAGTAAAATACAAATGAAACTACATGGAAAATATATACAAACTAATGACAAAATTAAGATAATATATAAATATTATAAAACCCAAATCAAATAAATACATAGACATAAATGTTTATAAAAACATAATAATAATAATAATAATAATAATAATAATAATAATAATAATAATTACTTGCATCTTATATAGTTAACCAATATTGAATAAGTCTTATGAATGGTCTAATCAAAGTGATTGGGTGTTGAGAATGATATACTTAGTTGATGTGAGTCACTAGTACCGAATAAGCGCTTATATTGTAGAATGATATAAACACAGATCATTGAATGGTTAATACTCATAAATGTTTTGTATTAATTATGGTGTAAAGTTACATGAATGCTAGGGTTTTAGCATGAAATAGTAACAAGACACATCTAAAACATATGACTATCGAAGATTCTAATATTCTAGTTGTCTAGTCATACGCAAAAGTAGGATTTTCTATTCTATTTATAGGCTCACAAAAGACCTTCACCAAGTGACTAAACTACCTCTGTACTATACATCAGGAAACTTCTAATACCAGGATATTCTTTTAAAGATATTAAAGAAAGTATAAAGTGAAGAAAAAGAAAGAATCACCATTTTACCCAAGTTGAGGGGTAAAAAGTGTCAAAAGGACAAAAGGTTTAAAAGTTGGTGATAAGGTTGCATGGCCGCCCATCACTTTCTCTTCACACTCAACATTCGGGTTTTTCCTTAGAGAGAGAAAGGAGAGCTGAAAACTCTTGGGTTTTTGAAGATCAAGAGTAGGGAGACAAATTCAAGGTAAGAATTCATGATTTTAAGGTGTTCTTAACTGCCTTAGCCTCGGTTATATGTTTATGTATGTTTATTTGTGTTCGGGTGTGTTTTTGGTAGGTTTCTAGGTGGTTGAACTCAATTGCAAACGGGTTTTGAAGAAGCCATAACCTAAGGCTGCTAAGGTGAGTTCTAGGACCCCCTTTTTACTTGGTTTAAACTGTTTTGGGGCTTGAAATGCATGTATATACGTTGGGATTTATTCTCGTATGTGTTTATGTGTATGATTATGGATGGGGTTTGATTTTGGGCAATGTATGTGTTTAATGTTGTTATGATTATGTTCTAAGGCTTAGAATGTTAGATTTAAGATTAGAATAAGTTATATGATGTTTGGGGACAATTTATGATGTTTAGGATGATTTAGACTGTAACGCCCGATTATTTATTTAGGACAAAGAAGAAAGATAATGTGATGTAAAAAGAAGGAAAAGAAATAAAACCCAAGTTTTGGGGTTAAAAGTGACAAAAATGACAAAAATCTTTGAAAATTAGTGATAAAGGTGCATGGCTGCCCATAATCCTTTCTACACACAAAATTCTCGGATATTTTAAAGAGAGAAGGAAAGAGAGCAGAAAACTCTTGGTTTTGGAGGAAGAACAAGAAGAATCCAAATTCAAGGAAAGAATTTATGTGTTCATGATGTTCTTGACTGGTTTTGTCCTCGGGTTTAAGCTTATGTGTGTTTGTATGTGTTCGAGTATATTTTTAGTGGGTTTCTAGGCGGTTGAACTCAGTTGCAAACGAGTTTGGAAGAAGCCATACTTAGGAGCTGCAAATGTGAGTTCTAGAACCCCTCTTTTACTAGTTTTTAACTGATTTTGGGGCTGAAATTGCATGAATGTATGTTTTCATTTAACTAGGTTTTTACCCGTCTGTTTGACTGTGTGTATGTTGATATTATGATTTCATGTGTGGCTTGATGATTTCATGTGTGGCTATGTTCATGCTTGATGATTTATGATGGGTATATTTCCAAGGTTAGACATAAGCATAGAACATGATAGATGGTGCTTGGGAACTGAGATCTGCTGTTTAGGGCTCATATGTTTAAGTTTTAAAATTTGCCCAAGTGTTCAAAAGTCAATACACATGAGTCCGGAAAGCCAATGGGGATGACAGTCAATGCGGATGAGCATTAACTATTAAGAAAGTAAATACGGATGAGTATGGAAAGTCAATGCGGATGATAGTCAACGCAGATGAGCATTAACTGCTAAGAAAGTCAATGCAAATGAGTATGGAAAGTCGATGCGGATGACAGTTAATGCGGATGAGCATTAACCACTAAGTAGGTCAATCCTGATGAGTAATGGATGAAATGCAGATGAACATTGACTATGTATGGGAAATACGGATGAGTAAGGTCAATGCGGATGAACAAATGTGGATGAACAGGAAAAAATGTCAATGAACTTTGGCAAATACGGATGAACAAAAGACAAATGCGGATGAACACTTAGAATGTTTTCTAACTTTCTGGGCAAAAAGATGAATGTAGGCTTTGACTTGGGAGGTTCCCGTGGGTTTATGTAAGTTGACTATTAAGGTCATAGATGTTATGATGGGCATGCTGTGATGTATGTATGATGTTTACGCATTATGGCATGTATGATGTATGCTATGTATGTATGATGCCTTGTATGATGATGATGACTATGTATGATGATGTTCCTTATTAGGTATGATTATTTTCCCTTGTCTTTACATGGAATGTTAATAATGAAATGAACTATTATGTCACATAAAATAGAAGATAATGAAAGAGAAACTGATGAATGAATGCACGCATTAATGAACGACGGAAAGTAAAGAAAATCTTGCAAGCCTGGTATCTCGGGACACGCCCCATTGTAGGGTGTTAGTCCAACGGTGTGTGGGTTAGCTACCCCAGAAGGATGCACATGAGGGTCTTTCTTTGTGATTGACCATATGTATAGAACCTTTGTCACTTACCCTAGATAGTGTGGCCAGGCTGTTGTGCGCCATGACGGGGGGTCTATCATGGACCTCGGCCCAGTATTAGCTTTATGCATGACAGTAGGGTATAGCACATGACAATGGTACACCTGAACTTACCCTAGGTAGTGTGGCCAGGCTGTTGTGCGCCATGTCGGGGGGTCTATGATGGACCCCAACCCAGTACCAGCTTTATGCATGACGGTAGAGTAAGGTTCATGGTTTTGAGGGAATGAAATGTGTTGGGTATCTAGCTTTCAAGAAATTGAAGATTTCCAACATTATTGAAATTGAAGATTTGAAGAACAATAGCAACAAAATAATAATCTAGGGATCGTTTTGTAATTACTGTAAATGCTAGATTAGTATATATATTAGCACATATTGTCATTATAAAGGGTGACTAATTCACCACTTGTTAGGGTGAATTAAGTTCAACATCAACAACAATATATCATCATCCTTCAAGGATGATGATTTCATCAATATATCAATAAACATCAAACATTAAATACGTTGGTGTTCTTCATCGTGTTCATCATTATTATATTCTTCATCATGTTCATCATTATTATATTTTGGCATCCAAAACATTCAAGTTCTTGTCTTTATCAATATGAATCCTATGATCCATGCTCATTGTTCCCGTTCACATCAGGAACACACAAAATGAAGTAATGATGAACAAATGAATGAAAATAATGAATGTGAATGATAATGACGTACGATAAATGAAAGAAATTTAATGACTGAATGATGAAGATAATAATGATATTATCTATTTGTACGTATGATGTGTTTTCATATGAAAAAGTTAAGAACGGTTTTAATGAAAGTAAAGTATGTTTTATTATAAAACTAGAACTCACTCGTAACGCTAACTTTTTATTCATTTTCAAGTTGGCAGGTGAGCATTGCTGTGGATGGCACAGGGCAGCTACTTGGAATTTTGGATGGCATTCTTTTGTTACTATTTTTGCATTGTAATATGAACAAATGAAAATGTGTAATGAATGATTGTATTAACTTCAAAAGAAGTTATTATGAAATGAAAAGTTATTTAAATGTTTTGCTACGATGTTTTTATGAAAATTAAATGTAATTGTATGTTTTGTGGGCAATGATTGCCAGCAGTAAGCGTCCCGGGAACGGGGCTTACAAGTTGGTATCAGAGCCAAACTTGAAGTGAAACGTGTAAATTTTCAAAATAAACATAAACTTAAACTAAAAATGGGATGGAAAGGGAAGGGATGCCAGTCCGAGTAGCTACGTGCCATCACAACTCGCCACAATAATTAGGGAATGATTTATTGGTATTATGTCCGCATGTTATGTGGTTATGTGTTGTTGGTAGATTTAGATACTGATGTAGTCAGGACAGGTAATGCTTGGGGTATGAAGAGTAAAGTAAGTGCCTAATCACAACTCGCCACAATAATTAGGGACTTACTATACCTGGCATAAACTGAGCTATTCTCTAGAATGACCATGTTGGTGTTTGAATCTTTCAGTGTGTGTGTGAGGATGGCTGGTGGTATATCATCTAAAGCTTCACGTGGTGGAGGATGTGGTGCTGAACATGGGTCACTAGAGGAAGGCCTAGACCAAAAAGGTGGTTCATGAAGAACTAGAGACCCCTCATCTAGTGGGTGGTGATGAGAGTGCTAATCTAATAGTCTTGGTGAAAGAGGCGGTTGTGGAGGAAGTGCATCAGGTCATGCAGACGATCCTACCGTCTGTTATGACCGAAGTGATAAAGGTTGTTAGAGATGGGGAAAGAAGAGAAAAGAGTAGACCTGCGGGCGAAAGGAGACAGCCCGAGACTGAGACGGTTTCGTCTGATGACGAAGAAGAAGAGGAAGAAGAAGAGCATGCGCCGGACGCAGCACGAGGCTTTAAATACGGGGCGTTTCAATGATTCAAGCCCCCTAATTTTGATGGTAATGACACTATTGTTGCTGCTCACCAGTGGGTAAGAGAAATGGAAGCAATTTTGAACAAGAGCTAGTGCCGGGATGACCAGAAAGTTAAGTTTGCCGCCCACTCGTGGACTCAGCTTTATGCTGGTAGGACAATATCGTCCAAGCTGAGGGTAGTCAGGCTATTGGGAGAGTGAGGTGGTCTGAACTGAAAAAGTTAGTGATCGAGGAGTTCTGTCCTCACATGGAAATGGATGATGAGGAAAGAGAGTTCCTGCAACTAGAGTAGGGAACTATGACACATTAGCAGTACACCACCAAGTTTAATGAGATGGCACGGCTGGTGCCTGATCAGGTGACACCTCTATCACGAAAAATCAAGAGGTATATCTAGGGTCTACCGGTGGATATCTGTAGGCACATGATCGCTGCCCGACTAAGCATGTTTAGGTCGAAGGTGGATTTGGCAAAGAGTTTGTATGATGAGAAAAATATGGTGGTGATCAAAGGTAGCAAGAAAATGGTAGTGATTGGAATTGGAATGGAAGGAGGTTTGGTTGGGGCGGTGCCCCGATGAGTAACAAGAAAGCATAGGTGGATGACCACTGTGTAGTCACATCTGGTACGGGGTGGAAGATGTGTGGTAGATGTGGGAAGGAGCATACCATAGAATGTAAGCTGGGATCAAACTTATGCTTCAAATGTGGGAAGACGGGGCCTATAGCAAAGGACTTAAATAGAGAGATAAGGAAAGAGAGTAGAAAACTCTCAGTTTTCAAGGAAGAGCAAGAAGAATTCGAATTCAAGGTAAGAATTCATGTTCATGATGTGCTTGACTAGTTTTATCCTCGGGTTTATGCTTATGTGTGTTTGTATGTGTTCGGGTATGTTTTTAGTGGGTTTCTAGGCGGTTGAACTCAATTGCAAACGAGTTTGGAAGAAGCCATAATCAATAGCTGCAAAGGTGAGTTCTAAAACCCTTCTTTTACAGATTTTTAACTGATTTGGGGCTGGAAATGCATGCATGTATGTTTTCATTTAACTAGGTTTTTACCCTTATGTTTGACTGTGTTTATGTTGATGTTATGATGTCATGTGTGGCTATGTTCATGCCTGATGATGTATGACTGTTTTTCTAAGGCTTAGAAGGCTAGACTTAAGCATAGAACATGATTCATGGTGCTTGGGAACTAAGATCTGATGTTTAGGGCTCATATGTTTAAGTTTTAAAAATCTGCCCAAGTGTTCAAAAGTCAATACGGATGAGTATGGAAAGTCAATGCGGATGACAGTCAATGCGGATGAGCATTAACTACTAAGAAAGTCAATGCGGATGAGTATGGAAAGTCAATGCGGATGACCGTCAATGCGGATGATAGTCAATGCGGATGAGCATTAATTGCTAAGAAAGTCAATGCGGATGTGTATGGAAAGTCGATACAGATGACAGTTAATGCGGATGAGCATTAACCACTAAGTAGGTCAATGCGGATGAGTAATGGATGAAATACGGATGACCAATGACTAAGTATGGGAAATGCAAATGAGTAAGGTCAATCCGGATGAATAAATGCGAATGAACAGGAACAAATGCGGATGAACTATGGCAAATGTGGATAAACAAAAGACAAATGTGGATGAACACTTAGAATGTTCTCTAACTTTCAGGGGAAGAAGATGAATATAAGTTTTGACTTGGGAGGTTCCTAAGGGTTCATGTAAGCTAACTTTTGAGGTCATAGATGTTATGATGGGCATGTTGTGATGTATGTATGATTTATGCATGATGGTATGTATGATGTATGCTATGTATGTATGATGCCCTATATGCTGATGATGACTGTGTATGATGATGTTCCTTATTATGTATGATTATCTTCTCTTGGCTTTACATGAAATGTTAATGAATGAAATGAAAGTATTATGTGACGTAAAGTGGAAGATAATGAAAGAGGAACACGATGAATGAATGCATGCATTAATGAACGATGGAAAGTAAAGAAAGTCTTGCAAGCCTTGTGTGTCGGAACACGCCCCATTGTAGGGTGTTAGCCCAATGGTGTGTGGGTTAGCTACCACAGAAGGATGCACATCGGGGTCATCTTTATGATTGACCATGTTTATAGAACCTTTGTCGCTTACCCTAGATACTGTGGCCAGGGCCCAGTATTAGCTTTATACTTGACGGTAGGGTATAGCACATGTCAATGGTACACCTGAGCTTACCCTAGGTACTGTGGCTAGGCTGCTGTGTGCCATGACGGGGGGTCTATGATGGACCCCGGCCCAGTATCAGCTTTATGCATGACGGTAGGGTAAGGTTCATGGTTTTGATGGAATGAAATGAAGTAATGGTGAACGAATGAATGAAAGTAATGAATGTGAATGATAATGACGTACGATGAATGACAGAAAGTTAATGAATGAATGATGAAGATAATAGTGATATTATCTATTTGTATGTATGATGTGTGTTCACATGCAAATGTTAAGAACGGTTTTAATGAAAGTAAAGTATGTTATATTATAAAACTAGAACTCACTTAGCAACGCTGACTTTTTATAAATTTTCCAGTTGGCTGGTGAACATTGCTGAGGATGGCACGGGGCAGCTACTTGGCATTTTCGATGGCATTCTTTTGTTACTGTTTTTGCATTGTAATGCGAACAAATGAAAATGTGTAATGAATGATTGTATTAACTTACAAAAGCAGTTATTATGAAATGAAAAGTTATTAAAATGTTCCGATGCGATGTTCTTATGAAAGTTAAATGTAATTGTATGTTTTGTGAGCAATGAGCTAGCCGTAAGCATCCCGAGAACGGGGCCTTACATAGACAGTTCATGCGCCTAAACAGTGGCCTATGCACCCAACTGAAAATAAATGCCTAAGTGTTCCCATGCGCGCAAATAGTGTTCATGCGCTTAGAAATATGCTGAAATTTTCTAAGTGTCCAGACGTCCAGGATCCCCATGCGCCTAGACACTCATGCGCTAGCATAGTGCCCATGCACCTAGAATTCGCCAGAAATGACTAAGTGTTGCCCATGTGACCCAATAGTGTCAATGCAACTAAAAAGTTCCCCATGCGCCTAAGTCTTCCCCATTCGCCCCAAAGATCATGCGCCTGCATAGTGATCATGCGCGTGCGTAGTGCTCATGTGCCTGCATAGTGCCCATGCGCCTAAGTTGACTTTTAGAACTCATAGAAGATGTATTGAGGCGATGTATGATGATGATGTATGATTGGTGCTTATGCATGATGATGTATGATGTATGTTATGTATGTATGATGGTGCCTTGTATGGTGATGTTTGTATGTTCATGTTGATGTTCCTTATTATGTATGATTATTTTCCCGTGGCTTTACCCAATGAAAGGTGTTAGCTCAACTGTATGCGAGTTAGCTACCCTAGAAGAATGCACACTGGGGTCCAATCTTGTGATTAACCATATGTATGGGATCCTTGTTACTTGCCCCAGGTACTGGAGTCGCCTTCGTACACAAGGTTCGAGGTCTTTGAAGGACCTCAGGCCCAGTAACCAGCTTCGTGCACAATGTTCGGGGTATAGCATATGGCATTGATCCAGAATGAAAAAAGAAAAGATAAGTGGTGAATGTACTTGCCCTAGGTACTGGAGTTAGCTTCATGCATAATGTGTGAGGTCTATGAAAGACTTCAGGCCCGGTAACCAGCTTCGTGCACAATGTTCGGGGTAATGTACATGTCATCAGAAAGTAATGAACGTTCGAATGGAAGTAAGAAAGTATGTATGAAAGTGAATGAAACTAAACAAAAGTGAATGATAATGATGTACAATGAATGAACGAAAGTGAATGAACGAATGACGAAGATAATAATGTTATTATATCTGTGTGCGTATGATGTGTGATCATTACGAAAGTAAAGTATGTTTTATTTAAAACTAGAACTCAATCAGCAACACTGACTTTTATCCGCTTCCAGTTGGCAGGTAAATGTTGCTAAGGATGGCACGAGGCGGCTACTTGGCTTTTTTTGGATGGCATTCTTTTGATTAATGTTTTTGCATTGTAATACAAATAAACGAAGTTCTGTAACGAATGTTGTATTAACTTGCAAAAGCATTTATATTGAATTGAAAAGCTATTTTAATATTTCTGCTGCAACTTTATTAAAATTAATGTATATATATATGTTTTATGTGTGATGATTGACCAGCTGTAAGCGTCTCAGGGGCGGGGCCTTACAAGTTGGTATCAAAGCCAAAATTTAAGTGAAACGGGTAAATTTCAAAAAAACCTACACTTAAACTGAAAATGGGACGGAAAAGGGAAGGGATGCCTGTTGGAGTAGCTACGTGCCATGAGGTATTTTCTAAATGTAAACTGACATTACGTGCGCATGTTATGTGGTTTATGTGCCTATAGTATATTTAGATACTCATCTAGTCACGATAGGAAATGCTTGGGGTATGAAAAGTAAAGTAAGTGGCTAATTAGAACTGGCCACTGTAATTAGGGACTTACTATACTTAACATAAACTGAGTTATTCCCTTGAATGACCACGTTAGTGTTTGAATTTTATAGTGTTTTTAGAGGATGGACGGTGGTAGATCATCGAAGGCTTCACGCAGTTGAGGTCATGGTGGATGTGGTGCTGATCCATGGGTCATGAGATGAAGGCCTAGAGCTGAAGAGGTGGTTCATGAAGAACCCGAGACCCCTCATCCAGAGGGCGAAGATGAGAGTGCTAACTTGAGAGCCTCACTCAAGGAGGTTGTTGTGGAGGAAGTGCATCGAGTCATGCTGATGATCTTACCATCTATGGTGACTGAAGTGATTAATGTTAACCAGCATTACATGCGCATGTTATGTGGTTTATGTGCCTTTAGTAGGTTCAGATACTGATGTAGTCACGATAGGAAATGCTTGGGGTATGAAGATTAAAGTAAATGGTAATCATAACTGGGCACTATAATTAGGGACTTACTATACTTAACATAAACTGAGTTATTCCTTGAATGACCACGTTAGTGTTTGAATTTTATAGTGTTTTTAGAGGATGGACGGTGGTAGATCATCGAAGGCTTCACGCAGTTGAGGTCATGGTGGATGTGGTGCTGATCCATGGGTCATGAGATGAAGGCCTAGAGCTGAAGAGGTGGTTCATGAAGAACCCGAGACCCCTCATCCAGAGGGCGAAGATGAGAGTGCTAACTTGAGAGCCTCACTCAAGGAGGTTGTTGTGGAGGAAGTGCATCGAGTCATGCTGATGATCTTACCATCTATGGTGACTGAAGTGATTAATGTTAACCAGCATTACATGCGCATGTTATGTGGTTTATGTGCCTTTAGTAGGTTCAGATACTGATGTAGTCACGATAGGAAATGCTTGGGGTATGAAGATTAAAGTAAATGGTAATCATAACTGGGCACTATAATTAGGGACTTACTATACTTAACATAAACTGAGTTATTCCTTGAATGACCACGTTAGTGTTTGAATTTTATAGTGTTTTTAGAGGATGGACGGTGGTAGATCATCGAAGGCTTCACGCAGTTGAGGTCATGGTGGATGTGGTGCTGATCCATGGGTCATGAGATGAAGGCCTAGAGCTGAAGAGGTGGTTCATGAAGAACCCGAGACCCCTCATCCAGAGGGCGAAGATGAGAGTGCTAACTTGAGAGCCTCACTCAAGGAGGTTGTTGTGGAGGAAGTGCATCGAGTCATGCTGATGATCTTACCATCTATGGTGACTGAAGTGATTAATGTTAACCAGCATTACATGCGCATGTTATGTGGTTTATGTGCCTTTAGTAGGTTCAGATACTGATGTAGTCACGATAGGAAATGCTTGGGGTATGAAGATTAAAGTAAATGGTAATCATAACTGGGCACTATAATTAGGGACTTACTATACTTGACATAAACTAAGCTATTCCCTGAATGACCGTGTTAGTGTTTGAATCTTATAGTTTGTTTAGATGATGGCCGATGGTAGATCATCAAAGGCTTCACATGGTGGAGGTCGTTGTGGAGACGGTGCTGAAACACAGGTCACGAGAGGAAGGCCTAGAGCCGAAGAGTTGGTTCATGAAGAACCTAAGACACCTCCTCCAGAGGGGTGGATACAAGAGTGCTAACTTGAGATCCACTGTGAAGGAGGCTGTTCTGGAGGAAGTGCATCAAGTCATGCATACGATCTTATCGTCTGTGGTGACTGAAGTGATTAAAGCTGTGTGGGAAAGGGAAAGAAGAGAGAGGAATAGGTCCTCGGGAGGATAGGAGCGACCGGAAACTCAGACGGTTCTCTCCGATGATGAGGAGGAGGAAGAAGAGCCTATGATGGAGGCAACATGATGCTGTAACTACGGGGCATTTCAAAGATGCAAGCCCCCTACTTGTGATGGTAATGGTACTGTTGCTACTACTCACTTGTGGGTGCGAGAGATGGAGGCTGTACTCGAAACTAGAGAGTGCCGGGAAGACCAGAAGGTAAAGTTCACTACCATTCGTTTAAGAACTCGGCTTTGTGCTTTTGGGACAATAGTGTCGATGTCGTGGGTAGTAGTGCTATAGGAAGAATGAGGTGGCCAGAGTTGAAGAAGCTGGTGATTGAGGAGTTCTATCCTTATCGTGAGATAGACAAGGTGGAAAGGGAGTTCCCGCAGTTGGAGGCGGGAACAATGACACATCAACAATACACCACAAAGTTTAATGAAATGGCATGGCTGGTGTTATACCAAGTGACACCTATGTCATGAAAAATCAAGAGGTATATTCAGGGATTGCCAGCGGATATCTATAGGCACATGATTGCTGCCTCACTGAGCACGTTTAGGTCGGCGGTTGATTTAGCAGCGAGGTTGTATGATGAAATAACTGTGGTGGTGGCTTAAGGCATCAAGAAAGGTGGCGGTGACCGGAATTGGAATGGGAAGCGGGTTGGATGTTGCGGGGCCATCCAAGCAATAAAGGTGCATGGGTTGATAACCGACGTGTGGTCACATCTGGTGCGTGGATGAACAAGTGTAAGGGCCCGTTCACGAGACACTCACAACGGGTCAGTCATCGCACATAAAGCATATAATTACATTAACTTTACTAAAATCATGCAGCAGAAACACTTTAAACAATCATTTCATTTCCTTTAAATAATCACTTTTGCAAAATAATATATCGTTTATTATAAAATATAGTTCGTTCATATTACAATGCAAAAACATTATAAAAAGAATGCCATCCAAAAAGAGTCAATTAGCCGCCCCATGCCATCCTCAGCAACATTTACCTGCCAACTGGAAACACATAAAAGTCAGCGTTGTTGTGTGAGTTCTAGTTTTATAAAACATTATATTACCTTTCGTTTGTTAAAACGTTTTCTTTTCTATCTCCCGTGATCACACATCATATGTACATCAAGGTAATATTTATTATCTTCATCATCGTTCGTTTCATACATATCACACGTTTCACACATTTCGTACTTATCGCGCTTTTCGTACATTTATTATCTTTTACTTACATATACGTCCTGTCATATGCTTAACCCCTTTCTTGAGAACAAAGCTATATCTTCTAGGGTTAAGCCACAAGGAACCCATATCGCACATATCGCACGTATGGACTATTCACATAGACCAACTCCCCTATGTGTGAACTCTTATGGATTAGCCAAAATGACACGCTACATAACACACAGTAATTACCAAATCACACATATTGGAGCACTCACCAAGACTAACTCCTACTATGTGTGAACCCTTATGAGTTAGCCAAAATCGCATGTTTTAAACACACAGTTGAGCTAACAACTCTCAATGAGTTGTGAACCTCCGTTCATATGATTGCAAGACTTTTCATTCGTTCATTGACTATGTTCCACTTTCATTATCTTAAATCTTTCACTTGGTTAAGATAACACTTTACCTTCATTATCATTATCACAACACGTAAAGTCATAACACGTATTAAGGAACATATCATACATAACATACATAAACATAACATCATCATGCATCATCATACATAACATATACCATCACACATCATGAACATCATGCATTGCACATATGCATACATACACATATACACCCCAACCATAAGTCATCATAAAACATAACTGATCCTCCGTGGGACAACAGGGGTTCGAGGGTAGCAACCTCTCACAACGGGGTCTAGGGGCAGCAGCCCCTAGTGGGGTCCAAGGGGCAACGCCCCTGGCTGGGCTCACGCTGCCAGATCAGTATGATTTTTTTTTATTTTAACACTTTTATATAGCACCTTTCCTTATAAAAATTTCAATTTTCCCATTAAAACCACTTAAAAATTGGTCATTTAAAACGTCTATTTAGTATGCATTTCCAGCCCCAAACTAGTTCAAAACCTTTAAAATAGGGGATCTAGTACTCACGTGTACTCGATGAGTAGCTTCTCACTCAAGCTTTCAATAAATGGGTTTCCCTACACAGCCTGCAGATAAGTTAACACTCAAAGGAGTTAATTTCTGCCTAATGTCGCTGCAAGATTAGCAGTTTCGCTGCTAGTTCTGCCAACAGTTTTGCTGCTAGTTTCGCTGGCATCCTTGCTTGCAGCTTCGCTGGCATCTTCTCTAGCATCTTCGCTGGCATCTTTGCTAGCATCTTCGCTGGCATTTCGCTGCTAGTTTTGCTGCGAGTTTCACCCAACTTTCTTTGAAAAACAAGGTCTGCGAAACTACCAACAAAGCTATAGTTTCATAGGAAGACCCATAGTTTCGCCCGGCCAATACATAATTTCACAAGAAGAACAACCAGTTTCGCCGAACGGGCTGAAAATCACAAACCACCATATTTTTTACACAAAACTTTAATCTTTTATAGTAAAAACTTTGGTTTATCACCCATTAAGCATTATCTAAGTTTCTTACATGTTTACATAGACAAAAACGTGAGTTTTGGGCGAATCTTTGCCACATCAAAAACCCAATCCGTTGAATCCTGGTTTACATCAAAATGAAAGATTAAATGATGTTTCTTACATGGATTCTTAGTGTTTTCGTATTTATTAGATGTCCACAAACACCAATCTTCAATAACGTGAACAACCGAGTCTTGAATCTTCAACTCTTCCCACTTTCTCTCTAGAATTTGGGTTGCTGAGTTGCAAATGAGAGCTGCTCAAGCTCATCTGTATATATATACGGGCGTTCTCAGGATCTTAAAACCGCTAAATACCGGACGGACCGCAATGTTGTGTCAGGTATGTTTCTAGTAAACCAAACTTTAGCCTCTGTGTTATTTGATTCTGCTGGTAATAAGAGTTTTATTTCTACTATTTGTTGTGCTAAATTTCTTGTTAGTAGTAAGAATATAGATACGCCCTTCAATGTAGAAACTACCAGAGGTAAGTCTACCAGGATTTCCGAGATGATAGAAGGTTGTGACGTGGAACTAGTAGGTCACAAGTTTCGTGTTAGACCCTTTGTGATGACCTTAGGTAGGTTTGACATAGACCTAGGAATGGATTGGTTGGCAGACTACGAGGCGAATATTGTGTGTCGCAAGAAGATGATTCGATTGATAGCGCTGATGGGAGTTCGGTGACGGTTTACGGTGTTCGAGTCACGACGATTTTAAAGGTGATTTTGATGGCGGTGGCGTGAAAGTGCATGAGGCGTGGATGTAGTGCCTACTTGGCTTATGTGAAGGATGTGGATAAGCCAACACTGCAACTGTCCAATGTATCGGCTGTGTGTGACTTTCCAGACGTGCTTCTCGAAGACTTACGAGAAGTACCACCTAACAGTGAGATCGAGTTAAGATTGACTTGATACTAGGTGCCCAACCTGTTGCTAAGGTGCCGTATAGGTTGGCTCTGACTAAGATGAAGGAACTGATGAAGCAATCACAAAAGCTGCTTGATAAGGGATTCATTAGACCAAGTATCTCTCCTTAGGGTGCTCCAGTCTTATTCTTAAAGAAAAAGGACGGTAGTATGAGGATGTGTTTCGACTCCCGTGAGCGGAATAAGTTGACAATGAAGAATCGGTACCCCTTACCGAGAATTGATGATCTTTTTTATAAGCTAAAGGGTGCCAGTTGGTTCTTGAGGATGGATCTTCGATCTGGTTATCATTAGTTGAAGGTGAAGGACCAAGATATTCCTAAAACAGCTTTTCACACGCGTTATGGATACTACGAGTTTCTGATTATGTCATTTGGTTTAACCAACGCGCCAACTGCTTTTATGGACTTGATGAGTCAAGTGTGTCGGCCGATGTTGGATAAATCAGGGATTGTGTTTATCCATGACATCTTGATTTATTTGAAGAGTGTGGAGGAGCATGCCGGTCACATTTGAGAGGTGTTGGATACCTTGAGAAGGGAGAAGTTGTATGCCAAGTTCTGCAAGTGTGCATTCTGGCTACGTGAGGTTCCGTTCTTGGGTCATGTAGTGAATCCTGAAGGATTATGGTGTACCGAGCAAAAGTGGAGGCGGTGATGCAATGGAAGTCTCTGAAGACGCCAACGGAGATTCGTAGTTCTTGGGATTGGCGGGCTATTATAAGAGGTTGATCACTTCTCCACTAACCAAGCTGACCCAAAAAGATGTAAAGTTTGTATTGGGTCAAGCTCAACAGAAGGCATTTGAGGAGTTAAAGATGAGGTTAACTTATGCTCATGTCTTGTCATTACCTGATGGAATTGAAGATTTGGTGGTTTACTCAGATGCTTCCTACTCGGGATTGGAATATGTGTTGATGCAAAGTGGAAAGGTTATAGCCTATGCATCCTGGCAGTAGAATGTTCATGAGGTTAATTACCTTACTCATGACTTGGACCTAGCAGTCGTGGTCTTCTCGTTAAAGATTTGGAGGCAATACCTATACCGGACAAAGTGCACCATATTCACTGACCATAAAAGCTTGAAGTACTTCTTCGAGCAGAAGGACTTAAACATAAGGCAAAGGAGATGGTTGGAGCTCATAAAAGACGATGATTATGGGATCCATTACCATCCAGGCAAAGCCAACATGGTGGCGGATGCCCTTAGCCAAAAGGAAAGACCCGAGCCGATTCGGGTGAAGGCGTATCAGTTGGTTATGACCTCTGATGTCATCAATCAAGTCAAAGAGTTTCAAGATGAGGCATTGAAAGAAGATCATCTTAACTCTAACAGAATGAGAGGCCTGGTTGCAGAATTGGGTGAAAACACACACGGTGTTAGGACCAGATTTGGGCGGATGTGGATTCCTTGTTTTGGGGATCTACATGTGAATATTGTGGATGAAGCTCATAAGACTCGATACTCTATTCATCACGATGCTACGATGATGTACCAAGACATGAACAAAGATTATTGGTGGCCATGTATGAAGCGTGATGTAGTGGAGTATGTGAGTAAGTGCCTTACTTGTTTACAAGTGAAGGCAGAGCATCATTAGCCATATGGGAAGATCCAACCGTTGGATATACCTATAACACCCGGTTGTTTTAAAGTCAAAGAAAAGAATGAATAAAGTGAAAGAAAAGCAGAAAAAGGAATAAAACCCAAGTCTAGGGGTAAAAAAGTGTCCAAATGGACAAAATGTTTGAAAAGTGGGTGTAAAAGGCGGTGTGGCCGCCCATATGTCACATGAACCTCTGATTTTCAGATATTAGAGAAAGAAAGAGCAGCAAGTTCTCGGTTTTCGAAGAAAGAACAAGGAAGAGTTCAAATTCAAGGTAAGAATTCATACTTTTATTGTGTTCTTGACTGGTCTTATCCTCGGGTTTATGCTTATGTGTGTTGGTATGTGTTTGGGGTTTGTTATTAGTGGGTTTCTAAGCGGTTGAATTCAGTTTGTAAATGAGTTTCGAGGAAGCCATACTCAAAAGCTGCAAAGGTGAGTTCTAGGACTCCTCTTTTACTGGTTTTTAACTAATTTTGGGGCTGGAAATGCATGAACGTATGTTTTCGTTGAACTGGGTTTCGGACCCGTATGCTTGAATGCATGTATGATGATGTTATGATGTGATGTGTGACTATGTTCATGCTTGATGATGTATGATTGTGTTTCTAAGGCTTAGAGGGTAAGAATTAAGCTTAGAACATGATGAATGATTTATGGAAATCGAGAATGGTGTTTTAGATCCACTTGATAAGTTTCTAAATCTGCCTAAGTGTAAGTAAGTCAATGCGGATGAGCATTTGACTTAGTGATGGAAGTGCGGATGAGCAATTAAGTCAATGCGGATGAGCATTTGACTAAGTAGGGAAATGCAAATGAGCAAGTAAGTCAATGCGGATGACCATTTTACTAAGTATGGAAATGCGGATGAGCAAGTCAATGCGGATGAGCATTTGACTAAGTATGGAAATGCGGATGAGCAAGTAAGTCAATGCGGAAGAGCATTTGACTAAGTAGGGAAATGCAGATGAGCAAGTAAGT
The DNA here is from genome assembly GCA_025506515.1 of Flaveria trinervia. Taxonomy (NCBI): domain Eukaryota; kingdom Viridiplantae; phylum Streptophyta; class Magnoliopsida; order Asterales; family Asteraceae; genus Flaveria; species Flaveria trinervia. The sequence goes on along the minus strand of CM046448.1, from coordinate 55,682,211 downwards.
CAATGCGGATGAGCATTGGACTAAGTATGGAAATGTGGATAAGCAAGTAAGTCAATACGGATGAGCAAGTAGGTCAAAGCGGATGAGCATTTGACTAAGTATGGAAATGCGGATGAGCAAGTAAGTCAATGCGGATGGGCATTTGACTAAGTATGGAAATGCAGATAAATAAGGTAAGTCAATGCGGAAGAAGTGAGTCAAGGCGGGTGAACTATAGTAAATGCGGATGAACACTTAGAAAAATTCTGACTTTTTAAGAAATGAGGTATTGCAGGCTTTGACCTAGGAGATTCCTAGGAGTTATGAACGTTGACTTATAGGGTCACAGATGGTATGATGGGCATGTAATAATGTGTGCTTGATGCTTATGATGATGATGATGTTGCATGGTTATGCATGATGTATGTTATGTAGATGCCCTGCATGATGATGTATGAATGATATGTTTATGTTCCTTGTGATGATGTATGATTATCTTTCCTATGGCTTTATGTGTTATGATAATGAATGAATGAACGAAGTATTATGTAACGTAATGTGAAAGATAATGAAAGAGGAACATGATCAATGAATGCATGCATTAATGAACGAATGTAAGAAAGCCTTGCAAGCAAATGTATAGAGGTTCACATCCAATGAACGGTGTTAGCTCGACTGTGTGCGGATTAGCTACCCCAGAAGGATGCACACTGGGGTCTAATCTTTGTGATTGACCATACGAATGGGATCCTTGCCGCTTGCCCTAGGTACTGGAGTCAGCTTCGTGCAGAGTGTTCGAGGTCTATGAGAGACCTCAGGCCCAGTTACCCGCTTCGTGCACAATATTCGGGGTGTAGCTTATGGCATTGATCTTGAATGAAAGAGAAACGATGAATGGTGAATTTACTTGCCCTAGGTACTGGAGTCGGCTTCATGCATAATGTTCGAGGTCTATAAGAGACTCAAGCCCAGTTACCCGCTTCGTGCACAATGTTTTGGGTAATGTACATGTCACTAGAAGTAATGATGAATGAATGAAAGAATGACGAAGATAATAATGTTATTATCTGTATGTACGTATGATGAATGATCACGAACGAGTGTAATGTATAATATGATTTTAATAGAAACCATGGTTTTATGATAGAAAAGTATGTTTTGCTATAAAACTAGAACTCGCTCAGCGACGCTGACTTTTATGCATTTTCCAGTTGGCAGGTAAGGTTGCTGAGGATGGCACGAGGCAACTACTCAGCTCTTTTGGAAGGCATCCATTTATTTAAAGCTTTTGTGATGTAATACAACAATAAAGTTTGTAACCGACAAATGATGCATTATTTTGCAAAAGTTTTTACCATGAAAGGAAATGCCATTTGTTTTATGTTTCCGCTGTAATGTTTTGATGATTAAATGCAAGGTATATGTTTTATGTGCTATAAATTACCAGCTTTAAGCGTCCCAGGAACGGGGCCTTACAAGTTGGTATCAGAGCCAAAGTTTAAGTGAAATGGGTAAACTTTAAAAATAAAGCTTTAGTTAAACTGAGAATGGGACGGAAAGGGAATGTGATGCCAATCTGAGTAGCTACGTGCCATCAGGTATTTTCGTAAAGTTAACTAGTTTTATGTGCGCATGGTATGTGTTATGTGTTGTTTGCGGATATAAATACTGATGTAGTCACGACAGGTAATACTTGGGGTGTGAAGAGTAAAGTAAGTGGCTAATCACAACTGGCCACTGTAATTAGGGAGTTACTATACTTGCCATAAACTGAGCTATTCCCTTGAATGACCGTATTAGTGTTTAAAGTTTTCAGTGTGAGTTAGAGGATGGCCGGTGGTAAATCATCTAAAGCGTCACGTGGTGGCGGACGTGGTGCTGAACCACGGGTTACGAGAGAAAGGCCTAGGGCCAAAAAGGTGGTTTATCAAGAACCAAAAACCCCTCATCCGGAGGGCGGAGATGAGAGTGCTAACTTGAGAGCCTCTGTGAAGGAGGTAGTTGTGGAAGAAGTGCATCAAGTCATGCAAACGATCCTACCGTCTATGGTGACCGAAGTGATAAAGGCAGTTAGAGAAGGGGAGAGTAGGGAAAGGAGTAGACCTATAGGCGAAAGTTGACAGCCAGAGACTGAGACGGTTCCGTCTAATGATGAAGAAGAAGAAGAAGAAGAAGCAGATCCTGTGCCGGAGACGGTACGAGGCTGTAACTACAGGGTGTTTATGGGATGCAAGCCCCCTACTTTTGATGGTAACGACACTGTTGTTGTTGCTCACCGGTGGGTGAGGGAAATGGAGGTTGTACTTGATATTAGTGAGTGCCAAGAAGACCAGAAAGTTAAGTTCGCTACCCACTCTTTTGTGGACTCGACTCTGTGCTGGTGGGACAAGATAGTCCAAGCCAAGGGTAGTCGGGCGATCGGGAGAATGAGTTGGTCGGAGTTGAAGAAGTTGGTGATCGAGGAGTTTTGTCCTCACCGGGAAATGGATAAGGTCTAGAGGGAATTCTGCAACTGGAGGCAGAAATGATGGCACACCAAGAGTACACCACAAAGTTCAATGAAATGGCACGTCTGGTGCCGGATCAGGTCACACCTCTATCTCGGAAGATCAGGAGGTACATTCAGGGTTTGCCAACAGACATTCGCAGACACATGATCGCCGCCCGACCAAGCACGTTTAGGTCAGCGGTGGATCTAGCAGGGAGATTGTATGATGAGAGTACTGTGGTGGTGGTGACTGAAAGTAATTGGAAGGGTGGAGGCGATAGAAACTGGAATGGGAAGAGGTTTGGTCGGGGTGGTGCCTTGATGGTTAGCAAGAAGGCTCGAGTGGATGACTGTCGCGTGGTCACATCAAGTGCGGGGTAAAAAAGTGTGGCAAGTGTGGGAAGGAGCACGGTGGCGAGTGTAAATGGGGTTGAATGTTTGTTTCAAGTGTGGGAAGCCCGGTCATATGGCTAGAGACTATGGAGGTGTGAAATGTTTCAACTGCGGGGGAAGTGGTCATGTAAGCAGGGTGTGTAAGATGCAAAGAGTTGAGGGTTCCGGGGCGAAGAAAACGGGAGGTGAAGGACCAAGGGCGAGCGCCAGGGCATTTACGATGACACAGGATGAGGCTAGAACGGACCTGATGTTGTGTCTGGTACGTTTCTGTGTTATTTGATTCGGGTGCCCTTTGATGTAGAAACTGCCATAGGTAAGTCTACCAGGATTTCTGAGATGTTGGAGGGCTGTGATGTGGAGCTAGAAGGTCATAGCTTTCCTGTTAGACCGTTCGTGATGACCTTGGGTGGTTTTGATTGGTTCTTGGGATGGATTGGTTAGCTGACTTCAAGGCGAAAATTGTGTGTCATAAGAAGATGATTCGTTTGATAACGCCTAACGGTAGTTCGGTGACGGTTATGGTGATCGGGTGACTACGATTCCGAAGGTGATCTCAATGGTGGTGGCATGAAAGTGTATGAGGCGCAGATGTAGTGCCTACTTGGCCTATGTAAAGGATGTGGATACGCCAACACCACAACTATCTAATGTACCCGTTGTGTGTGACTTTCCAGACGTATCCCCAGAAGACTTATCAAGAGTCCCACCTGACCGTGAGATCGAGTTCCAAATTGACTTGATATCGGGTGCCCAACCTATTGCCAAGGCACCGTATCGTTTGGCTCCGACAGAGATGAAAGAGTCGATGGAGCAGTTGCAAGAGCTACCTGATAAGGGGTTCATTAGACCGAGTATCTCGCCTTGGGGTGCTCCGGTCGTGTTTGTAAAGAAAAAGGACGGTAGTATGAGGATGTGTATTGACTACCGTGAGCTGAATAAGTTGACAGTGAAGAACCGCTACCCTTATGGAGAATAGATGATTTGTTCGATCAGCTTCAGGGTGCCAGTTGGTTTTCAAGGATTGACCTCCGATCAGGTTACCATCAGCTTAAAGTGAAGGAGTCGGATATGCCAAAAACAGCTTTCTACACACGCTATGGTCATTACGATTATCTTGTCATGTCTTTTGGTTTAACCAACGCACCAGCTACTTTTATGGATTTGATGAACCGCGTGTGTCGACCGAACTTAGATAAATCAGTGATTGTGTTTATTGATGATATCATGATTTATTCGAGGAGCGAGATTGAGCATGCCGGCCACATTCGGGAGGTTTTGGAGACGCTGAGGAGGGAGAAGTTGTATGCTAAATTCTCCAAGTGTGTGTTTTGGTTACGCAAAGTTCAGTCTTGGGTCATGTGGTGAATCCCGATGGGATTATGGTGGACCCGACGAAAGTGGAGGCGGTTATGCAATGGAAGTCACCAAAGACGCCATCCGAGATTCGTAGTTTCTTGGATTCGGCGGGCTACTATAGAAGATTTATCCAAGACTTCTCTAAGATTGCTTCTCCACTAACTAAGTTGACCTGAAAGGATGTGAAGTTCGTATGGTGTCAAGCTCAAGAGAAGGCATTTGAGGAATTGAAGACGAGATTGACTCAAGCTCCTGTTCTGTCATTACCCGATGAAAGTGAAGATCTAGTGGTTTATTATGATGCTTCCTACTCGGGTTTGGGGTGCGTGTTAGTGCAGAGAGGGAAGGTTATAGCCTATGCGTCCTGACAGTTGAAGGTTCATGAGGTCAATTACCCTACTCATGATTTGGAGCTAGCAGCCGTGGTCTTTGCATAAAAGATTTGGAGGCACTATCTTTACGGTACGAAGTGCACCATTTTCACTGACCACAAGAGTTTGAAGTACTTCTTTGAGCAGAAGGATCTGAACCTGAGGTAGATAAGATGGTTGGAGCTCATAAAGGATTATGATTGTGAGATCCATTACCATCCGGCAAGGCCAATATGGTGGCGGATGCCCTTAGCCGGAAAGAGAGGCCCGAGACGATTCGGGTGAAAGCATATCAGCAGATCATGACCTCGGATGTGATGAAGCAAACCAAAGAGTTTCAACATGAAGCACTGAAATAAGATCATCTTAACTCTGAAAGAATGAGAGGTCTGGTTGGGGAATTGGGTGAAAACACACTTGGTGTTAAAACTCGATTTGGTCGTGTGTGGATTCCTCGTTTTGGGGATCTACGGGTAAAGATAATAGATGAGGCTCAAAAGACTCGATACTCCATTCATCCAGGTGCCACAAAAATGTATCAGGATAGGAAGAAAGATTATTAGTGGCCGGGTATGAAGTGCGACGTGGTGGAGTATGTGAGTAAGTGCCTTACTTGCTTGCAAGTGAAGGCCGAGCATCAAAAGCCGTGTGGGAAGATCCAACCTTTGGATATACCGGAATGGAAATGGGAGGACATCACCACGGATTTCATTACGAAACTGCCATGTATTTCGAAAGGGTACGATGCCATATGGGTGACGGTGGACCGTCTGACGAAGAGTGCTCACTTCCTACCGATCCGCGAGACATATTCATCCGAGAGGCTGGCTAACCTGTTCATCAAGGAAGTTGTAACGCATCATGGTGTGCTCGTGTCAATTGTGTCTGATCGTGATACCCCGTTTACATCTAAATTCCGGAAGAAATTCCACGACGCTATGGGGACGAGGTTATGTTGGACCAAAAGAACCAATGAGCCAGATCAAAATAACCTTTAAGTCCCACAGACATCATAACAACTGAAGTGGTCTACAACAGCTGAAGACAAAGTCTGAAGACAACAGCTGAAGACAAACTCTGAAGACAACAGATGAAGCCAAAGTCTGAAGACAAAGTCTGAAGACAACTGCTGAAGACAAAGTCTGAAGACCAAGTTCTTAGAAGTTGTCACAACAGCGGAAGTAGTTCTTTTCAGTAGTTATGATGGTTTACTTTTCAATAGTTGTAATCAGTAGTTTTATATCATGTAAAACATCTGAAGTTCTTACACTTCAGATGTTATAACTTCAGTAGTTTTATTTTAGCTTGTACTTAGCTATTTGTGAAGGTGTCCTAAGTTGTTGTAGACATCTTCAGTAGTTTAGTCTACTTTCAGATGTTCGTACAAATCAGTTAGCTGTCATTATCAAGTGACAACAGCTGACGTCACATCCTTTATAAAAGGAATGTTGACCTATTTTCTTTGGTAGGAAGCGTGTGCGTGAATGAAAATATTCTCTATGCAGAAAACTTTCTCTATCTATAACCGTCACTGTTTGATTGAATATTTATATTATTCTTGCTTAAATTTCATCTAATTCTTGTTCTATTCCACTGCAAATCTTAATCTAATTGATCAAACTACATCCCGTTCCTTTCAAATGGTATCAGAGCAAGGTTAATCATTGATCGATTTAACAATTGATCATTGAAACTACTCTTTTGACATCGAATTAGCAAATTTGCAAGAATTGGTTATAGAGTTTGATTTTTTGTTGCTTCCGGTGAATTAATTTGAGATTCGTCCTGTTTCAAACTTTGTTGTTGAGTTTTTGAGCTAGATCTGTTAAAATTTCATTGAACCTGCTTGAATTGGTGAAAATGGCTACATCAATCAATGATCCTCATAATACTAGCTCCTCAACAAAGCCTCTGATGCTTGTTAGGAATGAGTATAACATATGGCAACGCGACTGCTCCATCACCTGTGTGTCAATAGTTCAGGTTGTTGGAAATCTATGGTTCATGGACCATATAAGCCTATGGTGAGTAATCTGAAACCAATGAGATGGTTCCGAAGAAGAAAGAGCAATACTCAGATGAAGATCAGAAACTGTTTGAAATTCATGCTAAAGCCCATGGAATTCTGGCTATCACACTGCCTAATGAAATCTATTCTGGACTTATGCATCATGAAACTGCTCATGACCTCTAGGTTGCTCTGAAAGAACAATTTGGAGGAACTGATGAGGTCTTGGAAAACAATAGAGAGATCCTTGCCCAGCAATATGAGACATTCTCTCATAGAAAGGGTGAGTCACTCACTCAATAGTTTGAGCGATTTTCTGTTTGATATCTGAGCTGAAAATGGTTAAACATGAATATACGAACAGTCAGATGAACAACAGATTCCTCAGATCCCTGCCTGAGAGATGGGACACATATACTATTGTCCTACGCTCCAGTGCAAATCTGGACAATCTATCTCTCACCCAACTTCATGGGAAACTATTAACATTTGAAAGAGAGATAGAACAGAAAAGAAAACTGGCTTCATCTGGGAAGCTAACTAATGATTTTGTACCAGGGAATACTGCTCTAGTCGGTCATGAGTCAGATATGCTGCATCAGAAAGTTCTTCTGATGAGCATATAGATTTCTTTTCAAACAGTGGAGAACTTGCTTTTGTTGGTGTTGATAGTAATTCAGGGTGTAGTAGTGATAATTTGTGCATTTTGATGGATGATTTGAAAGGAATTGCTGATGATCATCTGGAAGAGATGGATATTTTGAGCCAAATGGCATTAATCAATATCAGATCTCAAAAATTTTACAAAAGGACAGGTAGAAAATTTCTTGGTGTGTCTGGAAAAACCAAAGTTGGTTTGACAAGAGCAAGTTGAGGTGTCACAAGTGCCATAGACTTGGACATTTTGCAAGAGAGTGTAGTTCGTGTAGATCTAACTCTTCTGCACCCTTTGTGACCTTTCCAAGCAATAGCTCACAAAACAAAGGGCAACATTCTATCAGTTCTGGTCATCATTCACAAATTTCAATCATCTTCTACATATTTTGTCCCTCAAGGTCCAATGCCATATCCTTATCCCTGTTTTTACATGCCTCAGTCCAATGAGGTTCCAGTACCCATAGCTTAACAACCACATGCCCTACCCGAGCCTCAACCATCTGAGGAAAATCAACAATCTCAATCTCAATCACATCAAAGCTTTTTCACACCTGGAGTTGTTGACTGGAGTAGCTTACCAGATGATCTTTCTGCTTATCCTGAACAACTGTTTTCTGTTGCTGGTCAACATGGTGGTGAAAATCCTTTTGAAAATCTTGCTCTTATGGCCCTGGAGTCTACTGATGGTTCATGCTCAAATGCTTCATCATCACAGGTACCACAGGTATCTTCTGAGGCTAAGGTCAAGTTGTGTTCTAAGTCATGCATAGCTGCTTTTGTCTCAATTAGAGAAGCAAATGTAGATTTAATTAATCAAAATCTTGACCTAGAGAAAGTGATTTCCAAAAGAAAAGGTGAGTTTGAGTCTGTCTTAAATGAAAAAGATGCTAAGATTTACAAATTAAAATGCCAAATCATTGATGAAAAGGCAAAGGTAGAGGTCATTTTAGAGAATCATAAGAATTTCAAAGAAACACTTGCAGCTACTCAAGTAGAGTGTGAACGCTGGGTAACATCTTGCAAGGGGTTTGAAATGATTCTCAGTAAGCAAACTACTTCAAATGTGAAGTTTGGGATTGGGTATAATCACACTGTACCTCCTACTGATTTTACTCCCAAGATAGAAGTAAAATCTGAAGGTGAAAGCAATTCCCAAACCACATCATCATGTGTCTGATCCTCAAGTGATAATCCGAAATCAGAGGATGAAGTCAGTATTAGTACCTCAACTAATCAATCTGCTGATGGTCTCACTGCTGATAAACACATGATCAAAGAAAAACTGAGCACTTCAGGTGTTATCTCACAAAGTATTCAAAGTACTGAAGGGCAAGTAACCACACCTGAAGAGCATTTCAAACCAAATGAAAACAAACATGGTTTGACAATTGCTAAAAAGTCTATCAGGAAATCCAAAAGTACTGATAGAAAACTTCTGAAGAACAAATCTTCAGTTGTTACAAATCCTTCAGTACTTAACATATGTACGGAGAGGAAGAAAGTACTAAGAACACACCTTGAGTAGTTTCATCTTCTTCAGCAGTTGAACAACAGAAGATGAAGAAAAAGCCATGTGAAATGTGTGGTCTATTCAATCCTCTTACTGATGAATGTTGGTACAAAAAGGGTTCCAAATTCAACAAAGATAAAATCATTAAAAAGAAAATTAATAAAATGAAAGATGAATTTGAAACCAAGTTTGTACCACAAACATCTCAAACTGATAACCGAAAGTCCTTACAAAAATCTAAAAAGAAGGAAGGGGTTTTCATAAAACAGCTGAAACTATTCCTCATGGAATATCAAAACACCAGACGTAGTCTGTGTCTTTCAAAAGGAGGACATGGTGAGTCATAGGAACCTATCAAAAACAAGTACTGATGTGTCTGCTGAACTGAAGGCTTTAACAACCAATCAGACACATCTTGTTATGATGGTTCAACATCTATTGGGGAGAGTTAACCAAATAGATGTACATGTGATCAAACCACTGAAAAGGAAAACTAAGCCAAAATCAAGGAATCCTTTTGAGCACCATCTCCACCTTCAAAGGCTGTTAATCATGACAAACTAGTTAGTATAAAATCTGTTGTTGAGAACAGACCAAAAACCAAAATGGTTTGGGTCTCAAAAGCTAACTAGTTTCTTGTGACAAATGCAGGGTTCTTCAGCATGCCATAGAAGCATCTGCTATATGGACAGTGGAGGATCTATGCATACGACAGGGAGCAGTTCTCTTCTTCATGACTACTCTCAAGGAAAGAAGGGATTTGTCTCTTTTGGTAATGATGCTAATCATTGGCAAAAGCTTTGTGTCCATGGTGAGATAAGATTTGATGATGTTAACCATGTGGAGAATCTCAAGTACAACTTGTTGAGTGTTAGTCAAATGTGTGATAAAGGGCATGTTGCACTTTTCACCAGCTAGAACTGTCGGATTCTGTCTTCCAATGTTTTGAGAATGATTGACAAGATATTGGATGAATATACTCTCCTGAAGGCCAACATGATTGTAAGAGTATATTCCTTAGACTTATCAAAGAAAATTGATCTAAAAGGCCATCCATGTCTATTCTCCAAGGCCTCTCCTCAAGAATCTGAACTATGGCACAAAAATCTTGGTCATGTGAATCTTAAAAACATGAACCAGCTTATCCATCATGGTTTAGTGAGAGGTCTGCCATTAAAGGAGTTCAAATGTGATGACAATTGTTTTGCTTGTTTAAAAGGAAAGCAACACAAAGTATCATTCCCTCCAATAGAAGAATCAAAGTCCACTGCCTGCTTGCAATTACTGCATATGGATCTTTTTGGTCCAGTAAGAGTGATGAGCATGGCAAAGAAAAAATACTGTCTGGTTATTGTGGATGATTATTCCAGATTTGTATGGACCTTCTTCTTACATTCAAAAGATGAGGCTGGACAAATCATCATCTACTTTGTGTTGTATGTGGAAAAGCAGTATTCCCTTCCAGTCAAGTGTGTGAGGAGTGATAATGGCACAGAATTTAGAAACCACACACTTGATGAATTCTATTTATGTAAGGGAATCAAGAGATAGTATAGCATTCCAAGAACTCCTGAACAAAGTGGAGTGGTGGAGAGAAAGAACAGGACCCTTATTGAAGCCGCAAGGTCAATGTTGGTTAATTTTGGTTTGCCACTAACCTTTTGGGCTGAAGCTGTCACACACAGCTTGCTATGTTCAAAATAGAGTGCTAGTAAATCAAGGTTCATGAAGACTCCTTATGAAGTGTTACATTATTTGGCCCCTGTGATTTCCTTTTTTAGAGCATTTGGGTGTCCCTATTACATTCTTAACACAAAGGATCCACTTCAGAAGTTTGAATCAAAGGTGGATGCAGGGTACTTTGTTGGGTATTCATCTACTTGCAAGGCATACAGAGTTTTTAATTGCAGAACAATGATAGTTGAAGAAACCTTGCATGTAAACTTTAATGAATCTCCAAAGGACAAAATTCCACAAAACCCTATGGAGTTATTTGATTTGGCCATACTGCAATATGTTCCTTATCAGTCTCCAGGTGTTGCAGATTCTGTGAATCCATCATCTCCTGTAACTAGTCATCCATCTGGTGGTTCAAATGCAAGTTTTAGTGATCAACTGCTTGAGTCTACTAAACTTGATGTTCCTGTAGCTTCAGCTGTTCCATCCACAACAAATGCTGATGAGATCTTGAATCCTCTACTTCATTTGATTTGCCATCTCATTCTAGGTTTCAAGAGTCTGGATGAACATCTGTTGCTGCTGAATCTCCTACAAACACTTGCACAGATCTTATTTAGTACCAAGAACTAAAGGATCACCCCATGTCTCAGATCATTGGTGACATCAATGCTGGTGTTTCATCTAGACGTCAATTGTCCAATTTCTATTTTATGCTCTCCTCATCAGTCAGCAGGAGCCAAAGAACTATCATATTGCATAAAGAGACAATGGATGGGTTGAAGCCATGCAACTTGAGCTTTAGTTTCAAAAGCAGCAAGTGTGGGAACTGGTTCCTCTACCCTAAGGTAACTGTACAATAGGCACTAAATGGGTGCTTAGGAATAAAACTGATGAAAAAGGTCAAATTGTCAAGAACAAGGCCAGACTGGTTGTGCAGGTGTTTTCACAAGAAGAAGGTATTGATTATGATGAAACCTTTGCCCCTATATCCAGACTGGAGGCAATCAGATTGTTCTTAGCTTATGCTACTTTCCATAATCTTAAAGTTTTTCAAATGGATGTTAAAAGTGCATTCTTATATGGTAAAAGAAAAGAAGAAGTTTATGTGTGTCAACCACCAGGTTTTGAAGATCATAAACATCCAGATTGGGTATACAAGCTTGATAAGGCACTTTTATGGGTGAAAACAAGCTCCCAAAGCCTGGTATGAAACACTGTGTAACTTTCTTCTTCAAAACAATTTCACTAGAAGCTCCATAGATAAAACTTTGTTCATTAAGAAAGTAGGCATGCATAAGCTCCTTGTTCAAATTTATGTAGATGATATTATTTTTGCATCCTCTGATCCACAGTTGTGTGATGCCTTTACTAAGTTGATGCAACAAAAGTTTGGAATGAGTGCAATGGGAGAATTACAGTTCTTTCTGGGTTTGCAAATCAAACAAATGGCTGATGGAACTTTCATTCATCAGTCAAAATATACAAAGGATCTCTTGAAAAAGTTTGATTTACAAAATTGTAAGCCCTGTTCTACTCCCATGTGCAGCACCACACAACTAGATGCTCATCAGAAAGGTAAAGCAGTTGATGAAACTCTTTACAGATGTATGATTGGTTCCTTGATGTACCTTACAGCTTCTAGACCAGACATTATGTTTGCAACTTGTGTCTGTGCTAGATTTCAGGCTGCACCTAAAGTATCCCATATGATTGCAGTCAAAAGGATCTTTAGATACTCACAAGGAACTCAATCTCTAGGACTTTGGTATTCCACTGGGCACTCTTGCAAATTAGTTGCTTTGTCTCATAGTGACTATGCAGGGTGTAAATTAACCAGAAAATCAACCTCTGGTGGATGCTAATTTCTAGGCAATTGTTTAGTTTCTTGGCAGAGTAAGAAACAAACATCAGTTGGTACATCCACTACTGAAGCAGAGTACATTGTTGCTGCAAGTTGTACATCTCAGGTACTCTGGCTTCAGAATCAATTACTAGATTATGACATTATAGAGACTAAGACTCCTCTACTGATGGATAGTGCTTCAGCTCTTTGTATTGTTAAGAATCCTGTCTATCATTCTAGGACCAAACATATTGTGATCATACATCATTTTATGAGGGATTGTTATGAAAAAGGTCTGATTGATCCAAAGTTTGTTTCTAGTGCTGATGAGCTTGCAGATATATTACTAAGCCTTTGGACAGTGCAACTTTCCAAAATCTAGTGCTAAGGCTTGGTATGCTGCAGCTAGAATGATTTGACAACTACTGATGATCTCAGTTCACAAGTACTAATGAGCATTAGTATACATCTATCAAAATAATAATAAGTACTCATAAGTTATTTTATCTTCAGCAGTTTTCATAACTACGAAGACTAAATTACTTGAAAGTATTGAAGTACTTTATTTGTTGAAAAGTATTGATGTAGTTACAACTACTGATGTGGTTACAACTACTGATGTCTATTCTAACAGATAAGTACTGATGACCAATGAAACATCTGAAAATCAGATAGTCTGCTGAGTAAGTGTTAAGGTCAATGAAACATCTGAGATTTGTGAATTGACGACAACAACTGATGAGAAATTTCTCTTCAATTGTTTCAAACAACTGTTGTTTCATTTCAAAAAAACTGAAGCCAAAACCATGTCTTCAGTAGTTTCAAACTACTGATGACTAACGCCAAGTCTTCAGTTGTTTACCACATCTGAAAGTTAAAACCATGTCTTAGTCGTTTTCTAACAACTGTTGACTAACACCAAAACTTTCAGTTGTTTTCTTTCAGCCATTTCATAACCTATAAATACCTAACCCTAACTTCAAACTTTTCATAAGTCGTTTTCCGAACTTTTATCTTCCATTAATGGCGACCATGCAAATCAAACCACAACACAACTGCGTTGCCTACTTCACAAAATCGGCCTTTTGGACTAAGTTTGATGCTGCCATTGATCTGATGGTTGATTCCCCATATCAAACTGCTTTTCTTCTTAATCCAACCATCTATCCCGATACCCTTCGCCAATTCTGGACAAATGTCACTGTCCATACTGGTGAGAATGATGTCGCGATCACTCTCCAGTCGTTTGTAAACCAGAAGAAGGTGGTCGTCACTCCTGTTATCATTCGCCAAACTCTAGATCTGAATGATGCCACCTTCGTCACCAAATTTCCGAAGGGCTTCACTGATCTATCATTCATCAACCATGGGTATGAGGGCGACCTAAGTTCTACCACTATTCTGAAGAAGCACTTCCATGATGCTGAACGCTAATCTTTCATATGATCAATGTCTGCCTTGCCCCCAAATCCTCTTTATTGGATCAAATGTCATCCGTGGCAACAGGTATTGTATTCTATCCTTGAACGCCAAAGCTTGAATTTTTCTGAAATTATATTTTTGGAATTACAAGATCTGGCAATGAAACCTGTGGCTAACAGATCGATATTATATCCAAGATTTCTTATGGCCATAATCATCAATCAATTAAAATTTGATGGCCTTGTTGGCCTTGGAGTCCCTGTTGTGGTAGTTTTACCTGAGGTATACTCTAGGCACAACTCTGACCATAACTCAAAGAGGCTGCTAAACTACTAAAACCCAAGCAAAAGGAACCCACAGCCTCATCCTCCAGATCCAAAGTACCCTCCAAACCACAATTCAAACAAACCAAAAAGGCTACTCAGAGAGTTGAGTCCCCTAATGATGCCCCTGCAACACAAAGGCAGGATGAAACTAGTGGTAGTAATCCCCCTGTAGTTTCCAAGACTCTACCAGCTTAAACCGCTCAGGTATCCTCTTAACAGGATCCTGATGCAACCAAAAATGGGGAAACCACATTACTGGAATCTCTCTCACATGATAAGATTGCCATTGAAGAGCACCATTCACCCCAGATGCAATCCTCTTCACACTTATCTCCCACTGAAGCCACCCCTACAAGCCCAACTGTGGTTATTGCACAAGTGCTGACTCAACTACATTCCTCTACCCCTCCCTAGAAACCTATTACCACTAGGAAAACCTCAACAGTTGAGGAAGAGGATTATAATATGGCTCATAACCCACAGCGCAGGGATTACAGTGTTCAATCTCCCTGTGTAGAGGAGGAGATTCGAACATCTGGGGAGGCTGCCTCTTCTCCTGTTTGAGCACATGAACAGGATGAAGGTGGTATCATCTCTAAGACCTCACCAAAGGCAACTGCTAATGAAGGACATAATCCTGAGGCAGGAAGTCCCCAGTTCCAAGAAATAGGGGCACATGTGAATACTGATCTACAATTAGCACATGTTCATCCTGATTTAATCAGGAGGTCAGATGATTCAGCAAAGACTGATGATGACCTGGGCTTTTTCTTTGATGTTCTAGCCGACAACACCTTTCTTGAGGCTGAGATATGCAGACTACAAGAACTGCTTGCCAAATTGTCACAAGAATCAAGTCTATCTGCCTAATTTCATCCATAGATGGCACTTCTTCTGAAGCTCTTCCAAACACTGAGCCACTCCCAACAACTGTGCCACCAGCCTCTGATTCATGCACCATTTCTCAGGGACAGAACCCCTCTGAGCAAATGGTTGCTGCCTTTCAATCCTCCTTACCTCTCATCACTCCGATCATCACTAACATTATGCATCAAGCCATTGATGAGAGGGGCTTTCCTCAAATTTTCAAACCTTAGTTGATGATGTTGTTTCTAAGAGACTTTCTGACAATCAAACCCCTGAACCTAATGTAACCAAAAAGGGGGAGTCTAAGTTAGTGAAAGCAGACAAAAGAAAGAGAGTTGAAGATGAAGAAGAAAAAGAGAAGAAAGAAAAGGAGATGATCACATACAAGAGAAAGAAGAGTGCTGAACAGACTAAGATGAGAAAAAGTTAGAAGAACTGATCAAAGAAGCTGATGAGCAACATAGCAGATCTATGGATAAGATCATTGATCAACTCTTCAGACAAGGTTTTGACACAGCCAACTTGAATCTGAAATTAGAAGACTAGAGATTCAAGAGATTGAGCATAGATGGGCAAGTTGTGTGAGAAAGAAAGGGAAAGGCTGGAAGCTATGATAAGATTCATATCAAAGCATTTGGGAAGATCAATCATTGAAGTGAAGTCATGGTCTAGAGACAGTATTTTGGAGATAACCACCAGAATCTGTTCTTCTGAAGTATTCAACAAGGATTGATCATAGAAGCTCTTGATGAAGCTGGTGCTGGGAAAAGGACTGATATAGCAAAGTTGTCCAAAGCCTCACTCACAACCAAGATGCTAGAGCAGCCTGTACAATCTCCCACACCAAAACAACCAACTTCACAACCCTCAAAACCAACTCCTTTACCCAAGAAACCTACTCAAACCACTACCAATGATGCATCCAAGAGGAAAAGAAGGGTGTTGTGGATGGAAGAAGAAGAAGATGATGATGAGAATGATAGTCTGTCAATCTTTGTTGTTCTTAAAACAAAGATGCCTGAGCCTAGAAGTCAACCAACAACAATCACACCTGACTTCCAAAGGCAAATGGTAAAAGTCAAACTTGAAGAAGAAGAACAGCACAAACAACATGATGAGCAGCTATTAAGGATGGTTGATAAAGAGTTTCCTAAGTCTTCATCCATACAAGCTATAAAGAAACATGCTCAAAGGTTGTATGCTCTCAGATACACATTTCAATATCAGAAAGAGAGAGTGAGAATTTGGCCTGACCCCAGAGTAAGTGACAAAATTCATAAAAAGAATATTCCAAGTCGATACAATGGCTAAATAAAGAAGACTGTAGATGTTGTGATAATGCTGGCCATCGTAGTGTCAGCCTGGGAAATCCTTGAAGACTTCAAGAGAGTTTACAAGTCTAAGATGACTCCATAAACTTTACTAGAAAACTAAATGGTGAAGAAGGGGTTGATCTACAAGAAGCTTGAAGAAATAAGAAGAAATGAGCTCCAGTTGTTACTTGAAGGCACTCATCCTGATGAGTTTGCATACAGAGAAATAATTACTATGGAGCTAAAGAATGGAAAGAATGTTAAGTACTTATCAGAGTACTATGGGCCTAAGTACTTCTTTGAAAGTGAAGCTGAAAAACTCATAATGGAAGAACAAGTTGTATTCCTTGAAGCCTATGTTAGAGAGTCTTACAGACTCATCATTGGGAAGTACGTCTCATGGATGGGATAACAGCACTGTGTCCAATTCCCCAAGATAGAGTTCCCATTCATCCTTTGCCAATCAAACTTTCTGAAACCTCTTCCCTGGCCTAAGCTTAATTTGGTGATTTCTGAGCTGATCCAGAAAATGTTTCTGCCAATAAGTGGGACTTCAATAATCTTAAAGGTTTTGGCTACATTAGTTCAGGGGGAGTTTGTTGGACCAAAAGAACCAATGAGCCAGATCAGAAAAACCTTTAAGTCGCAAAAACATCATAACAACTGGAGTGGTCTACAACAGCTGAAGACAAAGTCTGAAGACAACAGCTGAAGACAAAGTCTGAAGACAAAGTCTGAAGACAAAGTCTTAAGACAACAGTTGAAGACAAAGTCTGAACATAACAGCTGAAGACAAAGTCTGAAGACAAAGTCTGAAGACAAAGTCTGAAGACAAAGTCTGAAGACAAAGTCCGAAGACAAATTCTGAAGACAACTGCTGAACACAAAGTCTGAAGACTTAGTTCTCAGAAGTTGTCACAACAGCTAAAGTAGTTCTTTTCAGTAGTTGTGATGGTTAACTTTTCAGTAGTTTGTAATCAGTAGTTTTATTTCATGTAAAACATCTAAAGTTCTTACACTTCACATGTTATATCTTCAGTAGTTTTATTTTAGCTTGTACTTAGCTTTTTGTGAAGGTGTCCTCAGTTGTTGTGGACATCTTTAGTAGTTTAGTCCACTTTCAGTTGTTTGTATAAATCAGTTAGCTGTCACTATCAAGTGACATTAGCTGACGTCACATTCCTTTACAAAAGGAATGTCGACCTAATTTCTTTGGTAGGAAGCGTGTGCGTGAATGAAAATATTCTCTTTGCAGAAAACTTTCTCTCTCTATAACCATCACTGTTTGATTGAATATTCATATTATTCTTCCTTAAATTTTGTCGAATTCTTGTTCTATTCCGCTGCAAATCTTAATCTAATTGATCAAACTAGACGCCGATCCTTTCAGGTTACATATCAGTACGGCTTATCA
The DNA here is from genome assembly GCA_025506515.1 of Flaveria trinervia. Classification (NCBI taxonomy): domain Eukaryota; kingdom Viridiplantae; phylum Streptophyta; class Magnoliopsida; order Asterales; family Asteraceae; genus Flaveria; species Flaveria trinervia. Next base: position 55,664,581 of record CM046448.1, on the reverse strand, counting down.
TCCCCAAACTGATGGTCAGTCAGAGAGGACCATTCAGACATTGAAGACATGCTTCGGGAGTGTGTGATCGATTTTGGAGGAAGTTAGGATGACCACCTACCGTTAGCTGAATCTCATACAACAATAGCTATCATGCAGCATTGGCATGCCACCATACGAGATGCTATACGGTAGGAGATGCAGAACACCCGTTTGTTGGGGTGACATTGGTCAGAAGGAGTTAGGAACCGTCGAGGTAATCGAGGCTATGACTGAGAAGCTTGAGAAGATCAAAGCCTTCATGAAGGCAGCCAAGGATAGGCAAAAGTCGTATGTTGATAAACGACGCAAACCGATTGTGTTCCAGCTGGGGGACCAGGTTATGTTAAAGGTCTCACCTTGGAAGGGTATTATTCGTTTCCGAAAGTGGGGCAAGTTGAGCCCAAGATACATAGGCCCTTTTCAAGTCATTGCTCGCGTAGGAGAGGTGGCCTATAGATTAGAGTTTCCCGATGAGTTAAGTGGAATTCATCTGACGTTTCATGTATCTCATCTAAGAAAGTGCTTAGCAGATGAAGGCATGATTGTTCCATGGGAGGATACTAAAGTAGACGAATGGCTCAATTATGTGGAGCAACCAGTGGCAATCATTGATTGAAAGGAAAAGTGGCTGAGGAATAATGTGGTTTCCCTTGTGCGTGTACAGTGGAATCACAGGAAGGGATCTGAGTCTACGTGGCAGAATGAAGAAGAGATGAGACAGCATTACCCATAATTCTTTGAGGAATAATAGGTTTCGGGGACGAAACCTATATAAGGGGGGTGGACTTGTAACACCTGGTTATTTTAAAGTCGAAGAAAAGAATGAATAAAGTGAAAGAAAAGTAGAAAAAGGAATAAAACCCAAGTCTAGGGGTAAAAAGTGTCCAAAAGGACAAAATGTTTGAAAAGTGGGTGTAAAAGGCGGTATGGCCACCCATATGTCACATGCACCTCTGATTTTCGGGTTTTAGAGAAAGAAAGAGCAGCAAGTTCTCGGTTTTGAAGAGAGATCAAGGAAGAGTTTGAATTCAAGGTAAGAATTCATGCTTTTATGGTGTTCTTGACTGGTCTTATCCTCGGGTTTATGCTTATGTGTGTTGGTATGTGTTTGTGGTATGTTATTAGTGGGTTTCTAAGTGGTTGAATTCAATTTCCAAAAAGGATTGAGGAAGCCATACTCAAAAGCTGCAAAGGTGAGTTCTAGGACCCCTCTTTTACTGGATTTTAACTGATTTTGGGGCTGGAAATGCATGAACATATGTTTTCATTTAACTGGGTTTCGAACCCGTATGTTTGAATGCGTGTATGATGATGTTATGATATGATGTGCGACTATGTTCATGCTTGATGACGTATGATTGTGTTTCTAAGGCTTAGAAGGTAAGAATTGAGCTTAGAACATGATGAATGATGTATGGAAATAGAGAATGATGTTTTAGATCCATTTGATAGGTTTCTAAATCTACCTAAGTTTAAGTAAGTCAATGCGGATGAGCATTTGACTAAGTGCCGGAAATGCGGATGAGCAAGTAAGTCAATGCGGATGAGCATTTGACTAAGTAGGGAAATGCGGAAGAGCAAGTAAGTCACTGCGGGTGAGCATTTGACTAAGTATGGAAATGCGGATGAGCAAGTAAGTCAATACGGATGAGCATTTGACTATGTATGGAAATGCGGATGACCAAGTAAGTCAATGCGAATGACCAAGTAAGTCAATGCGAAGAGCATTTGACTAAGTATGGAAATGCGGATGAGCAAGTAAGTCAATGTGGATGAGCATTTGACTAAGTAGGGAAATACGGATGAGCAAGTAACTCAATGCGGATGAGCAAGTAAGTCAATGCGAATGAACATTTGACTAAGTATGGAAATGCGGATGAGCAAGTAAGTCAATGCGGATGAGCATTTGACTAAGTATGGAAATGCGGATGAGCAAGTAAGTATGGAAATGCGGATGACTAAGGTAAGTCAATACGAAAGAAGTGAGTCAAGGCGGGTGAACTATAGTAAATGCGGATGAACTGTAGGAAATGCGGATGAGTATTTGAAATGCGGATGAACACTTAGAAAAATTCTGACTTTTTAAGAAATGATGTAATGTAGCTTTGACCTAGGAGATTCCTAAGAGTTATGAATGTTGACTTGTGGGGTCATAGATGGATGATGGGCATGTAATGATGTGTGCTTGATGCTTATGATGATGATGATGTTGCATGGTTATGCATGATGTATGTTATGTATGTATGATGCCCTGCATGATGATGTATGAATGATATGTTTATGTTCCTTGTGATGATGTATGATTATCTTTCCCATGGCTTTACGTGTTATGATTATGAATGAATGAACAAAGTATTATGTAACGTAAAGTAAAAGATAATGAAAGAGGAACATGATGAATGAATGTATGCATTAATGAATGAATGGAAGAAAGCCTTGCAAGCAAATGTATGGAGGTTCACACCCAATGAAGGGTGTTAGCTCAACTGTGTGCGGGTTAGCTACCCGAGAAGGATGCACACTAGGGTCTAATCTTTGTGATTGACCATACGAATGGGATCCTTGCCGCTTTCCCTAGGTACTCAAGTCAGCTTCGTGCACAATGTTTGAGGTCTATGAGAGACCTCAGTCCCAGTTACCCGATTCGTGCACACTGTTCGGGGTAATGTACATGTCACTAGAAGTAATGATGAATGAATGAAGGTATGAACGAAAGAATGACGCAGATAATAATGTTATTATCTGTATGTACGTACGATGAATGATCATGAACGAATGTAAAGTATAATATGATTTTAAAAGAAAGGATGGTTTTATGATAGAAAAGTATGTTTTGCTATTAAACTAGAACTCGCTCAACGACGCTAACTTTTATGCATTTTCGAGTTGGCAGGTAAGGTTGCTGAGGATGGCACGAGGTAGCTACTCAGCTCTTTTGGAAGGCATCCATTTATTTAAAGCTTTTGTGATGCTATACAACAACAAAGTTTGTAACCGACAAACGATGCATTATTTTGCAAAAATTTTACCATGAAAGGAAATGCCATTTGTTTTATCTTTCCGCTGCAATGTTTTAATGATTAAGTGCAAAGTATATGTTTTATGTGCTATGAATTACCAGCTGTAAGCATCCCGGGAACGGGTCCTTACAATACCGGAGTGGAGGTGGGAACATATCACCATGGACTTTATAACGAAGCTATCGCCTACCACACGAGGGTATTCATTTGACAAAGAGTGCTCACTTCTTATTGATTTGAGAGACATATTCATCGGAGAGGTTGGTGGATCTATTCATTAAAGAGATTGTAACTCCTCATGGTGTGCCGGTGTCTTTTTTGTCTGATCATGACACCCAGTTTACGTCTATGTTTTGGAAGAAATTCCATAATGCGATGGGGACAAGGTTACGTATTAGCACGGCTTATCATCCCCAAACAGATGGTCAGTCAGAAAGGACCATTCAGACTCTAGAAAACACGCTCTAGGCATGCATCATTGATTTTGGAGGTAGTTGGGATGACCACTTACCATTAGTTGAGTTCTCATATAACAACAGTTATCATGCCAGCATTGGTATGCCCCCTTATGAGATGATATGGTAGGAGATACAGAACACCTATTTGTTGGGGTGATATTGGCCATATAGAGTTAGGGAACGTTGAGGTGGTTGAGGCTATGATCGAAAATCTAGAAAGGATCAAGGCCTTTATCAAGGTAGCTAAAGATAGGCCAAAGTCGTATGCCGATAAAAGACGTAGACCGATTGAGTTCCACGTGGGTGATAGAGTCATGTTGAAAGTCACACCTTGCAAAGGTATCCGATTCAGAAAGCGGGGCAAGTTGAGCCCACGGTACATAGGGCCTTTTCGAATCATTGCTCGAGTAGGGGAGGTGGCCAATAGACTAGAGTTACTAGATGAGTTAAGTGCAATTCACCCGACATTCCATGTATCTCATCTAAGAAAGTGTTTAGCAGACGAGGATATGGTTGTACCACTGAAAGATATCGAGGTAGATGAACGGTTCAATTATGTGGAGTAGCCAGTGGTGATCATTGATCGTGAGGAGAGGAGGTTAAGGAATAAAGTGGTTCATCTTGTGCATGTATAGTGGAAGCATAGGAAGGGATCTGAGTCTATGTGGGAGACAGAGGAGGAAATGAGACAACATTACCCACGATTGTTTGAGGAATAACAGGTTTCAGGGTCGAAACCTATAAAAGGGGGTGGACTTGTAACACCCAGATATTATTTTAAAGTTATTAAGACAAAATAAAGTGAAGAAAAAGAAATAAACACCATTTTACCTGAGTTGAGGGGTAAAAAGTGTCAAAAGGATAAAAGGTTTAAAAGTTGGTGATAAAGGTGGCATGGCCGCCAATCACTCTCTCTTCACACTCAACATTCGGATTTTTCCTTAGAGATAGAAAAGAGAGCTAAAAACTCTTAGGTTTTTGAAGATCAAGAGTAGGGAGTCGAATTCAAGTTAAGAATTCATGATTTTAAGATGTTCTTAACTGGGCTTAGCCTCGGTTATATGTTTATGCATATTTATTTGTGTTCGGGTGTGTTTTTGGTGGGTTTCTAGGCGGTTGATTTCAATTGCAAACGGGTTTTGAAGAAGTCATAACCAAAGGCTGGTAAGGTGAGTTCTAGGACCCCATTTTTACTTGTTTTAAACTGTTTTGGGGGCTGGAAATGCATGTATGTACGTTTTATTAAAGTGGGATTTATACCTATATGTGTTTATGTGTATGTTTATGGGTGGGGTTTGATTTTGGGCAATATATGTGTTTAATGATGTGATGATTATGTTCTAAGGCTTAGAATGTAATATGTAAGCATAGAACAGGTCAAATGATGTTTGGGGACTCATGTATGATGTTTAGCATGATTTGGACAACTCATGCGCCTAAACAGTGGCCCGTGCGCCCAACTGAGAATAACCGCATAAGTGTTCCCATGCGCCCAAAACCACATGCACCCAAATAGTGTACATGCGCCTAGAAAGAGGCTGAAGTTTTCTAGGTGTCCAGACGCCCAGGATTCCCATGCGCCTAGGCATTCATGCACCCGCATAGTGCCAATGCGTCTAGAATTGCCCAGAAATGACTAAGTGTCGCCCATGTTCCCCAATAGGGCCATGTGCCTAAAAGTTGCCCATGCACCTAAGTGTTCCTTATGCGCCTGAAAGACCATGCGCCTGTATAGTGCCCAACATTTTCTTCTGTTCATCCACATTAACTAATGCGGATGTGTTGATCTTTATCAACATTTCTTTTTCTTCTTCAACATTGGTGTTCGGTCATCACCATTGAGAAATGGAGATGAACAAATACTTAGGCGCATTTGTTGCTGAACATTAGCATTAGAAAATGCTGATGTACAAATACTAGGCAGCATTTGTTGGACTTTCCGCATTTGTTAATAAGGAAGAACAAATGTGTGTTACCATTTGTTCCATGGTCATCCGCATGAACAAATGCGGATAGCCAACACTTGTTTTCTTTTGAGCAGATTCTTCATCCGCATTACTTCTTGGACTTGGGGAGAATTCCAGTAGAGCAACCACCAACCACCACATGAATTGGCATGTATGATCCTTTCAGGGTACAATAATACTTCCCCTAAGGAGTATACAGCCTTAGTACTTCAAGGGTTTGATGGTGAATGAGGTTGTAAAGATTTTGTTGGTCTTGAGTAGAAGGATGAGCAGTTAGTGCTTTAGCCTAAGAAGGATCCAAAATAGCCTTGATCATGTTGATAAAATCAGTAGTATGAGACATCTTGTCTCAGTTCAGTACATGGATCTTCATCTAACTCATTGTGTAAATGGCTTCAGTGGGCAACATCTTCAAAATATGTTCCCATATTGACATAGTGGATAACGCATCTCTATGAATCAAAAGAGCTACATCCACATCTAACTCTAACTTCATAATGTTTCCCAACTACAAGGGAGTCTTTTTCTTCTTTCTTAGTTCCCTTTTGGCAATTATTTTGTCATATGCCATATTCAGGATCTTGATGCACTTAAGAAGGAAGTGCATAGCAGCTTCTCCAATCTTGTTGTTAATTTCTCTGAAGTGCCTTGTGTGGATGTAGTTAACGTAGGATTCATCAAGTAACCTCACTTCGTATCAATTAATTAATCTAATGGCTGCACCTGGCTTTCCTCCCCACCTCCTTTTAATCAGCAAGTCATAAGTCTTCTCATCATAGAGGACATTAGAGATTGGTTTTGAGGTGTGTGTACCTGCTTCAATCTTTCTTTATAGAGAATCGGTAGGTTTTACCTTCAACTCAGGGAACACTACATCCTTAGGCTCTTCTGTCTTATTCTTCATTTCTAGAGGATTAAGAAGGATCTATCTTTCCTCATATAGATAACATTCAATGATTTAAAGTTGTTAGTGCTTTTAAACATCTTTAAGATATCTTCAAACTCATACCCTCTGAACATAGCCTTATGGTTGATCAATTGCAAAATGGCTAGTTCCTTCAAGTCATGTATATGCAGGGAGTTTACTAGAGCAGTGTACTCTGTGAAGAACTGAACTAGCCCTAAGATTCTGTTGATAATAAACATGTTCTATTCACTATCATACTTCCACATAATAATCTTCAAATCAACTTTTCCTTGGGGAGTAGATTCACCTCTAATCATCTTTGTAGTGGTGAGTCCTCCTTGAAGCTTTAGTTGTGAAGGCTCTGCAAACCACTCATGATTTCAATGAAGTACAGGTGCCAAAGAATCATGATCTTTGTGGGTGAGTTGGTTGTCTTAGGTTGAAACCCTTGATCTTGGTTTCTTGCTTACTTTCTCTTCTTCAAGTCGTTTTAATCTTTCCTTCTTTTCATTGATTAGTTTTAACATTGCAGACCTCAATGAGTTAGTTTTCATAATGCCTAAGTTCCTTTTGGTGTAGCATTTATCAGATAGATAATCCTTTATCTCTGTGTGAATCATGATGTAGGGATCAGGATATGGTGATTATGGAGCTTTAGTCTTTTTGATTTTGGTGAATGAGGGAACCACATGTGACTTGGTTCTTTGAGCCTTTTCATACTCAGTCACATAAGAGGGATCCAACAACTTGTTTAACTTGTCTTCTTCTTCAATCATTCCCTCATAAGTCATTCCAAACACTTCATCAACATTATAACCATGAATGATAAGAAACTTTGCCTTGACCATCAAATCATCGGTTTGAGCTTTCTAAACCATCTTAAGCACTGAAGATTAAGCCTTCATAGGACCTTTTTTTGCTATTGGTTCATCAACCACATAACCTCCTTCAATGTAACCTTCTTCAAGGTCCACAAACTCAACCCCTTTCTTTAATTGTTCCTCAACCTTCTCAAGTTCATCAAGGAACTCAACAATAGTTGCAAGGCTTCGAGGATCGTCCTTTTGCTTCTTAATAACAGGTCCTTTCTTCGTTAATGGGTCTTTTTCCTTTAGCCTTTTTAAATAGATACTTCCTCTTTCTAGTATAAGTTTGCAGTCTACGACTAGAAGAGGATTATGCTATTTTAGTTTCTTTTCTTTCAGTTTCAGTAGCTTTGTTTTTAGATTCAACTTCTTTGTTCTTTACCACTGTCTTTTCTTGTTTCTCTTGTTCTTCACACATCCTTCTGATTAATTCTTTTTGTTCATCAATCAATGAGACAGTTGGTACCATTTGGAAACTCAATTCCTTTTCCAATGGCACATGAGACTGAGGAATCACAATAATAGGCTAACTAGGCTGTCTTTGATCTTTGATAAAATCCAAGAATTCAACATCAATGATGAATTCCTCTACTATGAAGCTCTCATGTGCTTTGATCATGTCACTGAACTTAGATTCTTTAGTTGGAGTTTTTTCATGTGGTTTAGTTATGTATAGTTGTTGGGTTCTTTATGCCCAAGACACATAGAACATTGATGTGGTTAGCATGTTATGATCCAAGTCGGGTCATACCCAATAACAAGCTTAGCAAACACCAATTTATATTTAATTGATGATATGATCATGCAATTAAATAATTACAACAATTTAGAAAAGTGGGTTTTCTAAATAAATTGTATATGAGATGAAACAACTTATAAGGATATTTTGTTCATGGGTATTATTTGTAATGTTATTTAAATTGGTTAAATAACATCAAGTAATAAAAGTGTGTATATGAGTTATATAATTAAAAGGTTAATTACATAACTCATTCTAGTGACGAGTTAAAAATAATATGGTAGATAAAATTGGGTGGGAAACCCCAATTTGAACAAGATTTTTGCTCCCCCTTTATGTGGTTGTTCCTTTGTTTTCTTGAAACAAGACACCATTTACTAGACACAAACTCCACCTTTCACTCTCACATACATGCAAGAACCACAAGGACCAAATTCTCTCTAATCTTGAAGAAAAATCACGGCTGAAAAGAGGGTTTTTAGCAGTTTTTTTGGTTGATTCTTGGTGTACAAATCCTAGCAACTAAGGTCTTTGCTTGATGCTTGTGGGTATGGAAGCTTGAGGACACCTTTCCTTGGTGTTTTGGTGGTTCGAGAACTTCATCATCTTCCTCATATCTCATGATTTTTGGCAGCGCCAGAAAGGTAGCATCTTGGATGTTGTTTTGGTTTTTTTTATTCTTGATAGCTAGTTCATTAACATATATTTGATCCTATGTTCTTGGGTTTGTTGTTGCTAAGTAATATACTTAAAATTTCAGTTCGTAAAACATATTATTAAGTTATGATTCCGATGCGTTTTCTTGTTTAAATCGTTAAAAAACTTTGATATTGTGTCCAACAAACCCAACAATGGCATCAAGAGCCGGATATGTGGATAACTAGCTTCTTATGTCCTTGTGACATTGGTTTTATGGGACTTTAACAAGCTAATAGGGGCTGTTTTGTGATGATATGATGAATCCCCAATCTTTTAAGGTTATATCTTACATGCTTATGATTAAACCTTGAAAGATAGATATCAAATGGTTGTTTTATTTTCTTTGGACAAAACCCTAAATTGTTGGTTTATGTTGGCCGAAAATATATGAGTTAAATGGGGATTTGATTTGGTTCTTGAATGTTGTACAATATTGGTGCATAAACTAGCTTTGACCTTGTGTTGTTTTGGTTTTGGATGAATGTTTGGTTTTGGTTGATTACATTCATTATGGGTTGTTATTTTATTCTTTTGTGCTTGTAAAAGGTTGTAATTTATATATTCATACAATGGTTATGTAATAGATAGATTACGTGTATTTTCTTTTATTAGGAAATTTATATTATGATATAAACTTTGTAAAAGAAGATGCACAAGTTGGAAGCACAAAGCGAAGGCACAAAGAGAAGGACTTGAATGAAACTTCAAGTAGGGGTCTTTGGAGATCCTATCTTTTGTGTTGTCATTAACCCTTACGAAAGACCAAATGACAAAACTTGTGATGGCATACAAGTGTTGTCAACATAGTGGCTATGACTATGCACTTGTGATTGTTTGATTATGCTTGTTTGGTTGTTTGTTATATGATGGTTGTTTAATATTTGGATGTGAATAACAAACTAATTAACAAACAAAACAAGCTGAAAATTTATGGTTTCTAATCATTAAGTGACTAATAAAATGTTATTAAAAGTTTTAATGATATTAATAAAAGGAGTTTTACTAAAAGATGGACCATAGGGTATCATGTATTTGAAAGCATGCAAATACAAGGTACATAGAGTTTTCAAAACTAGAATTATTGAATACAAAATCCCTTTGGAAACAAGTTTAACACCATACTTTTACATGACACTCAAATCACTTGAGAACTATTTGGGGGATAAAGGTCACCTAACCACTTTTAGGGAACTTGTATGTGTAAACTCACACGTGTGTGTAAGTTGGACGACTTGAATTGGAAACCCTATGCATAGGGTCACCGAAGCATGGTGTACAATGGTGTTGATGGGATTTTACATGCCAACTAAACATAAGATGTTTAACCCATCCCATAAGGCTAGAAGTTTCAAAAGGTTTCAATTGTCAAATGTTGACTACCTTGTTAATTTAAATAACGGGATAAAGGTCACCTAAACCATTTAAATGTAACGTTGGATTCTAGATTTTTTTATTATTAATTGTCTATGAGACATGAAAAGGGTATTATAATTAAAATGTAATATTTCATAAATACTAATATGAACTTTGTAAATTTTGTAGAAATGGCCACAAACAATAATGCTACCACCCACACCGTCCATACCCTATCGCTGAGAACCGTCTTATAGAGGGATCGTCTTAATCATAATAACATTATGAACTGTTTTCAAAACTTGAGAATTGTTCTCAAGCAAGAGAAAAAGGCATATGTCCTTGACGATCCCATTCCTGACCAACCCGACCCCAAGGATGTTGAGGCCTATAACGATTAGCTTTAGTATAGAGAAGATTCCATGCAGGTTTCCTGCCTCATGTTAGGAACTATGATTCCCGAACTCCAAAAGGATTTGGAGCATCATGGAGCATATGACATGATTACCGAGTTGAAGGAAATGTTCCTTCAACAAGCTAGGGTAGAGCGCTTCGAAACGGTTCATGCACTCCATGCATGTCGCATGGAAGAACCCCGATTGGTATCATCTTATGTTCTTAAGATGAAAAGCCACTTTCATCGCCTCGAGAGGTTTAACTGCCCCATCTCATAGGAGCTAGCCATGGATTTGATCCTTAATGGCCTAACTAAAAGGTTTGAGACGTTCATAATGAATTACAATATGAACTGGTGGGACAAGAGCATTGGTAAACTTCACGTAATGCTCAAAACAACAGAGGCTGGGATGGGTAGAAAGGTTCTACCTGTTCTCTCGATCAATGAGGGAGGCAATAACAAAAGGCCATTCCCCGATCCCAAGGAAAATGTTGCCAAAGGAAAGGGGTACATCAAAGGCAAAAGGAAAGGGAAGGCTAAAGCAGAACCTCCAAAGCCTAAGCTTAAGAAGCCTAAGGTAATGGAGAACGATCCATGCTTTGGGGTGAGATAGGACATTAGAAAGGAATTGTCCAACCTATCTCAAAGAGTTGAGAAACAAGAGGGATGCTAGGCAAACCTCAGGTACAACTTTCATGATTCATATTGGTTTAAATGTTATTTTTTCAAACACATGGTTATTGGATACCGGATGTGGAACACATATTTGCAATATTTTACAGGGCTTTAAAAGAAATAAGCACTTCAATAAGGGAGACACAAGTCTCTACATGGGCAATGTAGCAAAAGTTGTTGTCGAAGCCTGATGGGTGCGGATAGTATATATATATTTTAATAAAGATTTATCGCATGGATTCAATTTTAATTGGTTGTTAATACTAAACCACACACAGAGAAGGCAAGTGTACATGTCGTGTCGTAATGTAGATGTTTGTAAGAACTGAGTATCAATCCATGGACACACCCAGCCTACTCAACAAACTTGACGATTTGACTATCAGATTTGGTTTTTGTTAAAGAATATGATAAGTTGCATTGGAAAGATTTTTAGGGTTTAACAACTATGATAAAAATAAAGTAAACTAAGATTTGAAGTGTTGGATTTAAAACCAGGAATATAAGTTATCATCCAAATTAGACTCCACTTATGTAGTCGTGATGAATTGGTGGTGTGATATAAAGATATGGATTAATGTAATTATGTTAATGTTTATAAGGATGAGCTGGCGCGATTTCTCGTCTATCATGCTGCCATAGTGAGTAGGATCATGTCAGGTTGAGTTTTATTGCTTAGATCAAAGCCCTAGTAATGTAGGTAAATCTTTTGTGACCTATTTGACATATGATTTCTGAAAACATAACTTAATGTTAAAAAGAGAGTTGATTAAGTTTCTTCCTAACATACCATTAATTTTAGAAAACCATAACAATTACTGAAGATTTCAAAAACTAATAAAAGGGAACCCACAAATGATGAGAAAGTTAAGGTGATATGATTTCTAATAACCATTTCTAGTTCATTAGCCATGGATTTATTATGAAGACTGGTTTGGTGTATAAAAGTTAATGATATGGTTTTCAACCTTGTATGCCAATCACAATCACAAACCATAAATTTGTAACTTCCCGTTCAAACGTAGATGCTACCCATCAATAGTTTTCCCAAGACCACCATAACATTAACATAATATTTATCACAACGTTAGTTCATCACAAATTACATAAGTTTCATCCGATTAGGATGATAAAAAGAGCTTAGCTCATAATGAGCTTGAACATAACAACATATGACTGTTGGACCAAAAGAACCAATGAGCCTTATCAGAAAAACCTCTAAGTCCCACAAACATCATAACAACTGCTGAAGACTTGATCAGCTATTTGACAATGTCTGAAGATTTAAACAGCTGAAGAACTAAAGTACTGAAGACTTCAAAAGCTGAAGATCAACAGCTGAAGACTAAAGTACTGAAGACTTCAACAGCTGAAGACTACGGTACTGAAGACTTCAACAGCTGAAGACCAAAGTCTGAAGATCAACAGCTGAAGAACAAAGTACTAAAGATCAACATCTGAAGTACGAAGACTGAAGACATTAGCTGATGACAACAGCTGAAGTTCAAGTACAAGTACTGAAGCCTTCAGAGTTTGTTACAACAGCTGAAGAAGCATTCTTCAGTTGTTGTGATGGTTTCATTTCAGTAGTTTTCTTTTTCGTTTCAGTATTTGTAAAACGACTGAAGAGCATGTTCTTCAGTCGTTGTAGTTTCAGTAGTTTCTTTTCAGTAGTTGTAGTGATAGTTAACACTTAGCATTTTTGTAAGAAGATGTCAGCTGTTTGACATCTTCAGTAGTTGTGTTAACTATCAGTAGTTTGAATAAATTCTGTTAGATGTCACTATCAAGTGACATCAGCAGACGTCACATCTCCTATATAAGAGGTGTTGACCTAATTGTATGTGTGACATTCTGTTACCATGAAAGCGAATATTGAATGAAATATATTTGCAGAATTCTTTCTGTCTATAACCGTATGTTCTTACCTTGAATATCCTTTTGTGTTCTTGTGAATTAGCTAATTCATTGTTTGATTTCCGCTGCTATACTCTCTAATCAATCAAACGTAGATCGTTGATCCTAACAAATGGTATCAGAGCAGGTTAATCATTGATCGATCTAACAGTTGATCATTGAAACTGCTATTTGATATCTATGTTTGATTGAATTACCTTATTTGCAAGAACTGGTTATAGATTATTGAATTTCTGCCGGTTTCACTTATTCATTTTGAGATCTCACTTGGTTCAATTTGGTTTGTTGTGTTTTGTTCTAAATTTGTTATAGGTTAATTGAATTTGGTTGAATCTGAAATGACTACTCCTTCTAATGACCCTCACAATACCGGTTCCACAACCAAGCCTCCGATGCTGGTTAGGACTGAGTATAACATATGGCAAGGAAGGATGCTTCATCACCTGTTTGTTAACAGTTCAGGTTGTTGGACATCTGTGGTACATGGACCACATAAGCCTATGGTGAACAATTCGGAAACCAATCAAATGGTTCCAAAGAAGAAGGAACAATACTCAGATGAAGATCGGAAACTGTTTGAGATTGATGCTAAAGCCCATGGAATTCCGGCCATGGCACTGCCGAATGAAATCTATTCAGGGCTTATGCATCATGAAACTGCTCATGACCTCTGGAATGCACTGAAGGAACAATTCGGTGGAACTGATGAGGTCTTAGCAAACAACAGAGAAATCCTCGCCCAACAATATGAGGCATTCTCTCATAGAAAAGGTGAGACACTGACTCAACAGTTTGAGCGTTTTTCCTGTTTGGTCTCTGAGCTGAAAATGGTGAAACAGGAATACACCAACAGCCAGATGAATAACAGATTCCTTAAATCACTGCCTGAGAGATGGGACACATACACTATTGTCCTACGCTCTAGTGCAAATCTGGATAGCCTATCTCTCACCCAACTTCATGGGAAACTGCTTACATTTGAAAGAGAGATAAAGCAGAAAAGGAAACTGTCATCATCAGGAAAGCACACTGATGACTTTGTACCAGGGAATACTGCCTTGGTTGGTCATGAGTCAGAATATGCTGCATCTAAAAGCAATTATGATGAGCATATTGATTTCTCTTCAAAAAGTTCTTATCATGCATTTGTTGGTATTGATAGTCATTCTGGCAGTAATAGTGACAATCTATGCTTCATCATGGATGATCTGAAGGGAATTGCTGATGATGATTTAGAAGAGATGGATATTCTAAGCCAAATGGCCCTAGTTAATATCAGATCTCAGAAGTTCTACAAGAGAACTGGCAGGAAATTTCCTGGACTCTCTAGCAAAACCAAAGTTGGTTTTGACAAGAGTAAGTTGAGGTGTCACAAATGCCAAAGGCTTGGACACTTTGCAAGAGAATATAGATCAACTGGATCTAACTCTTCTGCACCCTTTGTGACTTTTCCTGGTACTAGTCTACAAAACAGAGGGCAACATCCTGCTGGTTCTGGTCATCAATCACACCCTGTATCTCCTGCATACTTTGTTCCCCAGGGTCCAATGTCATATCCTTTACCCTTCTATTACATGCCTCAGCCAATCCAATTCAAGCTCCAATTGCACAACAACCACATGCATTACCTGAACCTCAACCTTCCCAATCTTATCAACAAACTCAACCTCAACAACACAACTTTTTCACCCCAAGAGTTGTTGACTGGAGCAGTTTACCAGATGATTTATCTGGTCATGAACAACTGTTCTCTGGTGCTGGTCAACATGGTGGTGACAGTCCTTTTGGAAATCTAGCTCTTATGGCTTTGGAGTCTGCTGATACTTCATCCTCTAATGCCTATACACCACATGTATCACAGGTATCCTCTGAGGCAAAAGCCAAACTATGTTCTGAAACATGCATAGCCGCATTTGCATCTATTAGAGAAGCAAATGTAGCTTTAATTAACAAGAACATTGAGTTAGAACAAACAATTTCCAAAAGCAAAGCTGAATTTGAGTCTGTGATTAATGATAAGAATGATGCGATTTACAAACTTAAATGCCAAATCACTGATGATAAGGCTAGGGAAGAGATACTTCTAGAGAAGTACAAAGACCTCAAAGGAACACTTGCAACTACCCAGGTAGAGTGTGATCGATGGGTAAATTCTTGCAAGGTTTTTGAAATGCTTCTTAGTAAGCAATCTGCTTCCAATGTGAAGTTTGGCATTGGTTATAATCACATTGCTCCTCCTACAGACTTTACTCCCAGAGCAGAGGTAGAATCTGATGGTGAAAGCAATAACCAATCATTTTCATCATGTGATCTACTATCTGATACATCACCGTCAGAAGTAGAAGTCAACATTAATTCTTCTCAGAAACTATCAGCTGATGTTGATGGTTCAAATGCTGACACTCACATGATCACAAAGTTGATCATTCCAGGTGATATTTCACAAAGTACTGAAAGTACTAAAAAGAATGTCATAACACCTGGAGAACAAGCCCAAACTACTACATGTACTAAATGAAAGAAAAATTGAAGTAGAAAGGGTGGGAAAACACTTGAAGAAGATATCAAGAAAGCAGGTACTAAAGCAAAGAAAACTGCTAGTACTGATAGCAAACTGCTGAAGAACAAGTCTTCAGTAGTTTCATTCTCTTCAGCAGATGATCAACTTAAGATGAAGAAAAAGCCATGTGAAATATGTGGCTTATTCAATCATCTTACTGATGATTGCTGGTATAAAAAGGGCTCCAAACTCAAACATATTGAAAACATTAAAGAGAAAATGGATAAAATGAAAACTGAGTTTGAAATCAAATTTGTACCAGCAACATCAAAACCTGTAACCCCAAAATCCAAAAAGAAAGGGGTTAAACAGGCAACAGCTGAGGTTGCTCAAAGAGAGATGGTACAACACAGGAACTCATCAAACTCAAGCACTAATGTGTCTGATGAGCTGAAGGCTTTATCACAAAATCAGACACAACTTGTAATGATGGTTCAACATCTATTGGGGAGAGTCAACCAATTAGATGCTCCTGTGTTGAAACCACAGAGAAGAAAATCCATGCCAAAGGAATCTTCTTCTTCACCATCTCCATCCCCTCAGGCTGTTATTCATAGCAAGTATGTTAGTTTACCATCTGTTGATGTGAATAGACCCAAAACCAAAAAGGTTTGGGTCTCAAAAACTAACTAATTGTTTATGATTGCAGGGTTCTTTAACATGCCAAAGTAGGATCTAGTATGTAGACAGTGGGAGATCTATGCATATGACAGGGAACAACTCTCTTCTTCATGACTACTCTCAAGGAAAGAAGGGGTTTGTTTCTTTTTGCAATGATGCTAAGGGTTACATCATTGGAAAAGGCTTTGTATCCAATGGAGAAATAAAGTTTGATGATGTTAATCATGTGGAAAATCTCAAGTACAATCTCTTGAGTGTCAGTCAAATGTGTGATAAAGGCCATGTTGCTCTTTTCACCAGTCAGAACTGCAGGATTCTGTCATCCAAAGTTCTGAATTTGATTGATAAGGTGTTGGATTATCACACTCTCCTGAGGGCCAACAGGACAGGAAGAGTGTATGCCTTAGATCTTTCCAAGAAAATAAATATCAGAGGCCATCCTTGCCTATTTTCCAAAGCCTCTCCTCAAGAATCTAAACTGTGGCACAGAAGGCTGGGTCATGTTAATTTCAAAAACATGAATCAGCTGATCCATAATAGTTTAGTGAGAGGCTTACCAATAAAGGAGTTCCACTGTGATGAAACCTGCACTGCTTGTGTAAAAGGAAAACAACACAAAGTCTCATTCCCTCCTATTGAAGAGCCTAAGTCCACTGCCTGCTTGCAATTACTGCATATGGATCTATTTGGTCCTGTGAGAGTGATGAGCATGGCAAAAAAGAAATACTGTCTGGTAATTATGGATGATTACTCGAGATTTGTATGGACTTTCTTTCTGTATTCAAATGATGAGGTTGCTCAGAAGATTATCAACTTTGTGTTGTATGTTGAGAAGCAGTATTCCCTTTCAGTCAAGTGTATAAGGAGTGACAATGGAACTAAATTCAGAAACCATACACTTGATGAATTTTATCTTTCAAAGGGAATCAAAAGGCAGTTTAGCATCCCAAGGACCCCAGAACAAAATGGAGTAATGGAGAGAAAGAATAGGACCCTAATTGAAGCTGCAAGGTCTATGTTGGCTGACTCTAGTTTGCCACTAACCTTTTGGGCTGAAGCTGTTAACACAGCTTGCTATGTGCAGAATCGAGCCTTAGTAAATCAGAGGTTGATGAAGACTTCATATGAAGTTCTACATCACTTGGCTCCTCTAATTTCATTTTTCAAAGCACTTGGGTGTCCCTGTTTTATTCTCAACACAAAGGATCAACTCCAAAAATTTGATCCTAAGGTGGATGCAGGGTATTTTGTTGGTTATTCATCTACTTGCAAAGCATACAGAGTCTTCAACTGCATAACAAAGATAGTTGAAGAGACTTTGCATATGAAGTTTAATGAATCACTAATGGACAAGATTCCACAAAACCCTATGGAGTTGTTTCATTTGGACATACTGCAATATGTTCCTTATCAACCTCCAGTTGTGGCAGACCATGTGGATAAATCATCTTCTGCAGCATGTCTTCCACCTGGTGGTATTGATGATGATGATGATAATTTCAATACTCACCTATTCAAGTTTAATGACCAACTGCCTGAGTCTGCTAAACTTGATGTTCCTGTAGCTTCAGCAGTTCCATCCACAACAAATGCTGATGAGATTTCTGATTCCTCTACATCTTTTGAGTTACCATCAAATTCTTGGTTTCAAGAGTCTGTATCAACATCTGCTGCTGCTGAAGGTTCTAAAAACACTTGCACAGATATCATTGTTTATCAACAGCCGAAGAATCACCCAATGTCTCAAATCATTGGTGATATCAATGCTGGAGTTTCAACACGAAGTCAATTGTCTAACTTGTGCTTCTATGCTCTCTTCATCAGTCAGCTAGAGCCAAAGAACTATCATATTGCTTTAAGAGACAATGGATGGGTTGAAGCCATGCAGCTTGAGCTACTTCATTTCAAGAAACAGCAAGTGTGGGAACTGGTTCCTCTACCCCCAGGTAAGTGTGCAATAGGCACTAAATGGGTGTTTAGGAATAAAACTGATGAAAATGGGCTTATTGTTAAGAACAAGGCTAGACTGGTTGTACAGGGTTCTCACAAGAAGAAGGTATTGATTATGATGAAACCTTTGCCCCTGTAGCAAGACTAGAGGCAATTAGATTGTTCATAGCCTATGCTGCATTCCACCATCTCAAAGTTTTTCAAATGGATGTCAAAAGTGCATTTTTATATGGCAAAATAAAAGAAGAAGCTTATGTGTGTCAGCCACCAGGTTTTGAGGACAATAAACATCCTGAATGGGTGTATAAACTTGATAAGGCTCTTTATGGGTTGAAACAAGCTCCTAGTGAGACACTTTCCACTTTTCTTCTCAAGAATAATTTCACTAGAGGCTCCATAGATAAAACTTTGTTTAGTAAGAAGGTGGATCAGCATAAGCTACTTGTTCAAATTTATGTTGATGATATATTTTTGCATCCTCTGATCCCTAGTTGTGTGATGAGTTTACAAGTTTAATGAAGCAAAAGTTTGAAATGAGTGCAATGGGAGAATTATAGTTCTTTCTAGGCTTGCAAATCAAACAAAAGGCTGATGGAACCTTTATTCATCAGTCCAAATATACAAAAGATCTTTTGAATAAGTTTGATTTACAAAATTGTAAGCCTTGTTCTACTCCCATGTGCAACACCACACAACTGGATGCGGATCAGAAAGGTAAAGTTGTTGATGAAACACTTTACAGAAGTATGATTGGGTCCTTGATGTACTTAACAGCTTCTAGACCAGATATCATGTTTGCTACTTGTGTCTGTGCTAGATTTCAGGCTGCTCCTAAAGAGTCTCATTTGATTGCAGTCAAGAGGATCTTTAGATATTTGCAAGGTACACAATCTCTAGGTTATGGTATTCCACTGGACACTCTTGCAAATTAGTTGCTTTTTAAGATAGTGACTATGCAGGGTGCAAGTTAACTAGAAAGTCAACTTCTGGTGGATGTCAATTCCTAGGCAACTATTTGATTTCTTGGCAGAGTAAGAAACAAACATCTGTTGCTACATCCACTACTGAAGCAGAGTACATTGCAGCTGCAAGTTGTACCTCTCAGGTACTCTGGCTTCAGAACCAACTTTTGGATTATGGCATTACAGAGACTAAGACTCCATTATTAATGGATAGTGCTTCAGCTTTGTGTATTGTCAAAAATCTTGTCTAGCACTCTAGGACCAAACATATAGAGATCAGACATCATTTTATTAGGGATTGTTTTGAAAAAGATCTGATTGATCCTAAGTTTGTGCCTAGTGCTGATGAGCTTGCACACATTTTTACTAAGCCTTTGGATAGTTCAATTTCCCAAAACCTAGTATTAAGGCTTGGTATGCTGCAGCTAGAATAAGTGATAACTACTGATGATCTCAGTATATAAGTACCGATGATCATTAAGTACCGTATCACATATAGTACTGATTCTGTTAAAACAACTGAGAAAGTTACAACTACGGATGTAGTTATAACTACTGATGTCAGTAAAAACAGAATAAGTACCGATGTCCTATGAAACTACTGAAAACATCTAAAAGGATGATGAGTAAGTGTTGAGGACAGTATGAAACAGCTGAAAGGCCATGAATTGACGAAAACTACTGATGAGAACTTTCTCTTCAGTTGTTTCTACAACTGCTGTTTCATCCTAAACAACTAATGCCAAAACCATGTGTTCAGTAGTTTCACAACTACTGATGACTAAAACCAAGTCATCAGCTGTTTACAACAACTGATGACAAAACCAAGGTCTTCAACTACTGATGACTAAAACCAAGTCTTCAGTTGTTTTCAAACATCTAAATTTAAAACCATGGCTTTCAGTAGTTTTATAACTGCTGATGCCTAAATCCAAGACTTCAGTTGTTTCAACATCTGATAGGGTAATACCACATCATCAGTCATTTAATACTACTAATGATTAACACCAAACCCTTCAGTCGTTTTCTAACCTTTACCTTATAAATACCCAATACCTAAGCCTTCAGCGCTTCATCCTCTCCAAACCTAACGTTCAAATCTCCAAAACTACTCTCTCATTAATGGCAACCATGCAGCTCAAACCACGCCATAAGTGTGTTGCCTACCTCACAAAATCACCCTTCTGGACAAAGTTCAACAACGCCATTGATCTAATGGTCCAATCTCCCTACAAAACGGCATTCCTTCTAAATCCCATCATTCATGCCGAATCCCTTCACCAGTTTTGGACGAACGTCACCCTCACCATTGGGGAGAACAACACTGAGTCTCTCCAGTCGGTCGTCAACAACCATCAAGTGGTCATCACTCCTGATATACTTCGCCAAACCCTAAACCTGGATGATGCCACTTTTCATGCTGGGTATCCAAAGGGCACAACTAATTTATCCTTTGCCCGCCATGGATATCAGGGAAACCTTAGTGCCTCTACCATCCTGAAGAAACATTTCCATGATGCAGAACGTCTTATATTTCACATGGAAAATGTTTGCTTAGCTCCTAAGACTTCCTCTTGGGATCAAATGTCTACAAGGTGGCAGTAGGTATTATTATCTATCCTTGAGCAACAAGACTAAAACTTTTCTGAAATCATTTTTCTTGAACTTAAGGATATGGCCTCAAAATCTATTTCTAACCGCTGGATATTATATCCTCGGTTCATTATGGCTATAATAGAGAATCAGCTGCAAGCTGAGGGACTTGTTGGCCTGGGAGATCCTGCAATGGCTTTATTGCCTGAAGTATACTCGAGACACAACTCTGACCACACACTGAAACAGGTTGCCAAACTGCGAAAACCCACGCAGTTGGAACCCACAGCCACCACCTCCAGAACCGGAGTCCCTACCAAACCTAAATCCAATAAGCCAAAAACGGCTACTCAGGGAGATGAGTCCCCTGAGGTTGCCCCTATACCACAAACACAGGAAGCACATACTGGTATTAACCCCCTAGTTGTGTCAAAGACTCAACCTGCCAAAGCCGCACAGGTATCCTCTCAACAGGATCCTGTTGCAACCAATATTGGGGAACCCACACTGCTGGAACCTATCTCACTTGAGAGTGTTACCATTGTAGCGCACCATTCACCCCGGGTGCAATCTGCTTCTACCCAATCACCCCATGCAACCGCCCCCCAAAGTCCTACATTAGTTGTTGCACAAGTGCTGAGTCAGTTGCACTCCTCACCCCCTCCCCACATACCAATTACAACTGGGCATACCTCTACCATTGAGGGGGAGGATCAACGTGCATCTGATAACCCTAGGGGTTACAATGTTCCATTTCCTAGTGTAGAAAAGGAGATTGGAACTTCTGGTGAGGCTGCCACTTATCCTGTTTCAGCATATGATCAGGATGTAGTTGGTACCATTACTAAGACCTTACCAGAGGCAACTGCTGATGAAGTACATAGTCCTGAGGCAGGAAGTCCCCAGTTCCAAGACAAAGGGGCACATGCTACAATTGATCTACACTCAGTGCATGTCCATCCTGATTCTATCAGGAGGTCAGGTGATTCAGTACCCACTGATGATGACCTGGGCTTCTTTTACGATGTCTTAGCCCAAAACACCATCCTGGAAGAGGAGGTGAGCAGACTCAAAGAGCTGCTTGCCAAAACTTCTGCGGATCAAAGACCATCTGCCTCTCAAACCCCATAGATGGCACCTTCATCCGAAGGTCTCTTAAACACATAGCCACCCCCAAATTCTCAGCCACCTGCCTCTGCTTCTGGCACTATTTCTCACGAACAAAACCCCCTGAGCAAATAGCTGCGATCTTCCAAAATTCCCTACCTCTCATCACACCATAATCACTGATATAGTGATCAAAACCATTGATGAGAGGCTTTCCTCAGTAATACAACCCTTGATCGAGCAAGTTGTGAGCAAAACCTTTTTGACAATCAAACCCTTGCAACCAATGCACCAAAAAAGGGGGAGATTCAGTCAGTGAAAGCAAAAAGGAAGAGGAGTGCAGAGAGGAAAGAGAAGGAGAAAGAAACAGAAGTGACAGAAGTGGTAAAGGAGAAGGAGATGGTACTGGAGACTGAAAAAGAGAAGGAGAAGGAAAAAGAGAAGGAGAAAGAAGCTGACATGGAGAAATCAAAGAAAAGAAAGAATGAGAAAGAGACTGCCTTAGAGCTAATGGTGAAAGAGACTGATGCTGAACACATTAGATCAATGGATAACATCATTGATCAGTTGTTTAGGCAAGGCCATGACACTGACAAACTTGACTCTGAGATTAGAAGATTAGAGATTGAAGAAATCCAAAACAGATGGGCAAGTTATCATGTGTTAGAAAAAGAAAGGCTGGAGATCATGATGAGATTTATAGCAAAATATCTTGGAAGATCAATGATCGAAATCAAGGCTTGGTCCAGGGACAGTATCTTGGCAATAATCACCAAGATATGTTCATCTGAAGTATACACTAAAGGATTAGTTATTGAAGCTTTGAATGAAGCTGGTGCTGGGAGCAGGACTGAACTAGCCAAGCAATCTAAAGCCACACTCACTTCCAAAATGCTAGAACAGCCTGTCAACATTCCGACACCTAAACCACCAAAACAACAACCCACCAAACCAACTCCCTTTCCCTCAAAACCAATAGCCGATGATGTACCCCAGAAGAAGAAGAGAAGGGTATTGAGGCTAGAAGATGATGAAGAAGATGATGATGAAGATAGACTGCCACTCTCAGCTGTAATACAGTTGCCGAAGGCCACAAGTCACTCCTCAAAAATTACTCCTGAAACCCAAAGACAAATTGTGAAAGTGAAGCTAGAAGAAGATGAACTTCACAAACAACACGATGAGGAATTGTTGAGGAGGGTTGACAAAGCATATGCAGCCACATCTTCTATCATCAACATGAAGAAGCAAGCTCTCAGATTATACACTCTTAAGCATACATTTCAATATCAAAAGGAGAGAGTAAGGATTTGGCCTGATCCCAGGGTGTCTCAGAGGATTCACAAGAAAAACATACCACAAAGATACATTGGCCAGGTGAAAAAGATTGTACATGAAGTGATCTCCCTGGTCTTTGTAGTATCACCCTAGGAAATCCTAGAAGACTTCAAGAAATCTTATAAAGCTAACCAAACCCCACAGAAGATGCTTGAAAATAAAATGGTGAAAAAGGGGTTAGTTTATAAGAGGCTTGAAGAAGTCAGAAAGAATGAGCTCTAGTTGTTTCTAGAGGGTAATCACCCTAATGAATTTGCTTATAGAATAATAACAACTGTGGAGCTAAAGAATGGGAAACAGGTCAAATACCTATCTGAGTACTATGGGCCTGAATCTTTATTTGAAGGAGGTGCTGAAGAGCTGACCATGGAGAAACAAATTACCTTCCTTGAGGCCTACACAAGAGAGTCATACAGACTCATAGTAGGGAAGTAGATCTCATGGATGGGGTAACAACTTTGTGTCGAGTTTCCCAAGACAGAGTTCCCATTCATACTTTGCCAAACAGATCATTGAGACTTCTTCCCAGGCCTGTGCTTAAAAGGGTCACTTCTGAGCTGATCTTGAAGACAAAAAGACCAATCCTTCTGCCAGAATAACTGGGACATCTTCCATAAGTTTAGAGGTTTTGGCTGCATTGGTTCAGGGGGAGTTTGTTGGACCAAAAGAACCAATAAGCCTAATCAGAAAAACCTCTAAGTCCCAAAGACTTCATAACAACTTCTGAAGACTTGATAAGCTGTTTGACAAAGTCTGAAGATTTAAACAGCTGAAGAACTAAAGTACTGAAGACTTCAAAAGCTGAAGACCAAAGACTGAAGATCAACAGCTGAAGACTAAAGTACTGAAGACTTCAAAAGCTGAAGACTAAAGTACTAAAAACTTCAAAAGCTAAAGACCAAAGTTTGAAGATCAACAGCTGAAGAACAAAGTACTAAAGATCAACAGCTGAAGTACAATGACTGAAGACATTAGCTGATGACAACAGCTGAAGTTCAAGTACAAGTACTGAAGCCTTCAGAGTTTGTTACAACAGCTGAAGAAGCATTCTTCAGTTGTTGTGATGGTTTCATTTCAGTATTTTTCTTTTTCGTTTCAGTATTTGTAAAACGACTGAAGAGCATGTTCTTCAGTCGTTGTAGTTTTAGTAGTTTCTTTTCAGTAGTTGTAGTGATAGTTAACACTTAGCATTTTTGTAAGAAGATGTCAGCTGTTTGACATCCTCAGTAGTTGTGTTAACCATCAGTAGTTTGAATAAATTCTGTTAGATGTCACTATCAAGTGACATCAGCAGACGTCACATCTCCTATATAAGAGGTGTTGACCTAATTGTATGTGTGACATTCTGTTACCACGAAAGGGAATATTGAATGAAGTATATTTGCAGAATTCTTTCTGTCTATAACCGTTTGTTCTTACCTTGAATATCCTTTTGTGTTCTTATGAATTAGCTATTTCATTGTTTGATTTCCGCTGCTATACTCTCTAATCAATCAAACGTAGATCGCTGATCCTAACAATGACAAAGAAGATAGATATGTAATCATTAGTGAAATGGAACAATCAAACCGATAATCCACAATGGATTACATTTAGACGATCCCGAGCTTCTTCCAGGTGTTGTATGCACCTCCTGAGCCTCCAAATGACCTTGAAGTCTTGATTCCCGAGAGAGTTCTGCAGAGTAATTCTCCCACCAAAGCTTACCAAAAAATGGTGAACTTAGGCTTCTATTTATAGGCTTCCTGGAGTGCTAAAGCAAGGCCCCATGCCTAAAAGGCACAGCCTGTGCTAGTACAATGCTTACGAAAGTTGGTCGGCTCGTACATGCAGGTTGTGTCGGGCACGACCCCGTGTTAAATGGGGCACGGCCCCGTGTTGGAGGTGGGGATGGCCTCATGCCTTATGGGGCATGGCCCCGTGTCTACTTTTAGGGAATAATATTTTTTGTCCTCTTAGATGTCCAAACATGGGGGTGTGTTAATTTAGCACGAGAGTGTGTTTCTTGCAAAGCATGGGGGCATGCTTAATAAGGCACGACCCCATGCTTGGACTCCAAAGCTCGGGTTACTTCAATTTCTTGCTAACTATGCTTCTTTTGTCCAACTTTCTCTTTTAAAAAACTGAAAACGCAATTTAACATTTTAAGTACATTTTCATCATTTTAAGGAGCATATTAAGGAATAATTGATGTGATTTTGATAGGATTTATATGTACAATTTGGAGCACATCAAAGCCCAAAGAGACTATATTTGAAACTTTCAAATGGTTTAGAAGTTGTTCTTAAGAACATTTTGTATGTTCCTAGTTTGACTAGGAACAGAATTTATGTTTCCTTTTTAAAACAATGTGGTTTTGAATTAAAGTTTGTTAACAATGGTATTTATGTTTGTATGGATGACACATTTTCTTTCAAGGATATGCCTTTTAATGGTATCTATGAATTGGTTCATGATGATTCATCCTTTAATAACTCATTATACCAAACAAGCACCAAGAAACTTAAAACGGGTTTAAGCGATTCATATATTTGGCATTTTCATCTTGATCACATAAACAAGAATTGAATTCAAACACTTCAAAAGAATGGTCTTTTGAAAACAAATGAAAATATTTCATTTGATAAGTGTGAATCTTGTTTACAAGGTAAGATGACCAAGTCGCCCTTTAGTGGTACTAACAAGTGGGCAAAAGACTTACTGGGAATCATACATTTGGATGTATGTGGTTCTTTTATGACAATGACAAGAAATGGTGAAAGATACTTCATTACCTTTATCAATGATTACAGTCGCTATGGTTATGTGTACTTGATGACTCATAAGCATGAAGCTTTTGAAATGTTCAAAATATTCAAGAATGAAGTAGAAAATCAACTCAATAAAACTATCAAATTTCTTCATTTAGATAGAGGAGGTGAATACCTCAGTGAGGCCTTTCAGGACCATCTAAGAAGATGTGGGATCCTCTCGCAACTTACTCCACCTGAACACCACAACATAATGGTGTGTTTGAAAGAAGAAACCGAACCCTATTGGATATGGTTCAATCTATGATGGCTATAAGCTCCCTACCTCAATCATTTTGGGATTCACATTGCTCTCCGTGGCTCGTATTTTGAATATGGCCCTGACCAAGAAAGTGGATTCGACACCTTTTGAAATATGGCATGGAAGAGTTCCGTCGCTATCATATTTAAAAGTGTGGGGTTGTGAAGCATATGTTAAGCTAAACACCCAAAATAAGTTGGAAAGTTGATACACTATGTGTATATTTGTTGGATATCCCAAAGACTGTATTGGATACTAGTTCTTTGATCCAACACAGCAAAAGGTTTTTATTGCTCGAAAGGCAGAGTTTTTGGAACCTAAGTTCCTTATGGAAGGAATGATGTATAGAATAGTGGAATTTGATGTGGATAAAGATCCACAAGCCAATACACATTTGGTTGACACTAGCAATCAACAGGAGGTTGTTAATGATGATCAAGAGGTTGATCAATACACACAAAACATTTGCAGATAGGGTAGAGTTAGCATTCCACCTGAAAGATATGGAATTTTCATGAATGGGTGCTATGTGGTTAACTCCGATGTGCCAACTACATACCATGATACCATGTCCATTTTGGTTGTGAGAAATGGCGGGAAGCCATGAATGTTGAGATGCAATCCATGTATGATAACCATGTTTGGGAATTGGTTGACCATCCACTTAACTCCAAACCGGTTGGATGCAAGTGGGTTTTCAAGAAGAAAACGGATATGCATGGAAACTTGGATAATTACAAAGCAAAACTTGTAGCAAAAGGTTTCACTCAAAATCAAGGGGTTGATTATGATGAAACCTTCTTGCCTGTGGCAATTCTAAAGTCAATTTATTTGCCATAGGTGCATATTATGAGTATGAGATTTGGCAAACGGATGTCAAAACCGCTTTCTTAATGGACATCTCGAAGAGACTGTCCATATGGTTCAGCCTGATGGTTTTGTCGATCCACGACATCCTAATAAAGTATTCGAGTTAAAGAGATCAATCTATGGATTGAAACAAGCATCAAGAAGTTGGAATCAATGTTTTGATGAAGAGATCAAGTAATTTGGTTTCATGATGAACGCCGACAGGGCTTGTGTATATAAAAAGGCTAGTGGGAGAATAATTACATTCTTAGTATTGTATGTTGATGACATACTGCTTTTTGGAAAAGATATTCCAACCATGGAAGGTGTTAGAACCAGGCTTGGAAGTTTTTTTTTTGCATAAAAGCCGCTTATATTTTGGGAATAAATATCTATAAGGACAGATGGAGGCGGTTGATAGATTTAAACCAAATTGCATATACTGATAAAATCTTGAAAAGGTTCAAGATGGAAAACTCTAAGAAAGGTATGGTACCTATTCAAAGAGGGACAATATTAAGTACATCTCAATGTCCAAGTTCAAAGGATGAGCAAGATCAAATGCAGGACATCCCATATGCGTCTACTATAGGATCCATCACGTATGCGATGATATGCACTAGACTAGACGTGTCATGCGCGTTAAGCATGACAAGCAGATATCAACAGAATCCAGGTAATAGCCATTGGATGGCTGTTAAAAGATATTAAAATACCTCAGGAGTACTAAGGATATGTTTCTAGTTTATGGATCTGATGAAGAAGAACTCGTTGTAAAGGGTTACACTTATGCGAGTTTCCAAACTGATCGAGATGATTCTCGATCACAATCGGGGTATGTTTTCATTATGAATAGAGGAGCAGTGTCCTGGAAGAGTTCAAAACAAGACGTGGTAGCATTGTCCACCACAGAATCCAAATACATAGCCGCCTCATTAGTAGCTCAGGAAGCTGCATGGATAAAGAAATTTATCATGGATCGAGGGCTGGTCCCTACCATTCAAGAGCACCTAGAAACCTTTTGTGATAACGAGGGTGCAATTGCAAAAATCATGGAACCTCGTGCACATCAAAAGACTAGACACATTGAGTGGAGATTCAACTACATAAGGGATGAAGTTGAAAAGTGAATGATATGTATTCGTAAAGTTCACACGGATCAAAACATTTCGGATCCACTCATGAAGCTCCTTGAAAAGGCAAAGCATGAAAGTCATACGTGTGCAAATGGTTGCAATCGTCAATCGTTGACCACCTTATTAATTTAAATCGTGGGATCAAGGTCACCTAACCACTATTTAAATGTAATGTTAGGGTTCTAGATTTTAATATGAAAATGACCTTAAAAGGTATAAATTATTAAAATAACAATATCAAAAATACTAAAATTAATCTTTGTTAAATTTTGTAGGTAATTATGATAATCATGATAAATCATCCACGTCCGCCCAATCTTTACGAGCAATTCTCCAAAAGGAACGTCTAAATCATTACAATTTTATCCATTGGTAGCCAAACTTGAGAATTGTTCTCAAGCAAGAGAAACGATCATATGTTTTAGACAACCCTGTCCCTGATCAACCTAGTGGGGATGATGAGGAGGCCTATAATGATTGGATAAAGTACATTGAGGACTCTGTCCAAGTGTCTTGCCTTATGTTGACAAGCATGACTCCGGATCTCCAGAAGGAGTATGAGCATCACGGAGCTTGTGGCATGATAACCAAACTGAAGGAAACGTTCCAACAGCAAGCGAGGGTTGAGCGTTGCGAAATGGTTCTAGAGCTCCATGCATGTCGTATGGATGACAACCAATCAGTTTCATCTTATGTACTTAAGATGAAAAGTCACATTGACCGCCTCGAAAAGCTAAACTGTCCCGTCTCAAAGGAATTGGCCATGGATTTGATCCTCAATGGCCTTACCAAAAGGTTCGAGACGTTCATGTTGAACTACAACATGAATGCTTGGGACAAAAGCATTGGTGAGCTTCACTCTATGCTCAAAACGGCCGAGGCAGCCATGGGTAAAAGGGTTTTGCCCGTTCTCACCATCAATGAAGGTGGGAACAAGAAAAGGCCTCATCCCTCACCCAAGGCAAGAGTTGCCAAGGGTAAAGCACCCGTAATGGGAAAAGGGAAAGGGGTGTCAAGGGTGCCACCCAAAGCACAGGAGAAGAGGCAAAAGGTTGCTTCCAATGACCCATGCTTCAAGTGTGGGGAGATTAGACATTAGGCAAGAAATTGTCTTGTCCATCTCCAAGAGTTGAAAGCAAAGAGGGATGTCGGGCAGACCTCAGGTACTATATACATGATCCATATTGATTTAAAATTAATATCCTCTAACACATGGGTATTAGATACCGGATGTGGAACTCACATTTGCAATTTGTTGTAGGGGTTCAAAAGAAGTAGCAACTTCAACAAAGGGGATGTTAGCCTCTACATGGGCAATGGGGCGAAAATTCAATTTGAAGCCCATGGTGACTACATCTTGAAACTTCCAAATGGTTTGGAAGTAATTTTGTACAATGTATTGTATGCAAATGAATTTTATTTCCGTAGTTTGACTAGGAACATTATTTTCGTAGCCCTATTAAAACATTTTGGATATGTATTATCATTTATTAGAAATGAAATCCATGTTACTTTGAATGACATGTTTTACTTTAAAGCTATTCGCATAAATGGTATCTATGAATTGGTTCGTGAAAATACTTTGAATGATAGCTGATTGTACCAAACTAGTATCAAGAAACTCAAATCGGATTTTAGTGACACTTATCTTTGGCATTGCCGTCTTGGTCATATAAACAAGAAAAGAATACAAACACTACAAAAGAATAGTCTTTTAAAAACAAATGAATGTGATTCATTTGATGTATGTGAGTCTTGTTTACAAGGTAAGATGACCAAGGCACCTTTTAGTGGCAAAGCCGAAAGGGCAAAGGATTTATTAGGTATCATACATGCGGATGTATGTGGTCCTTTTAAACCTATGACAAGGTACAATGAAAGATACTTCATTAAGTTTACTAATGACTATAGTCGATATTGGTATGTGTACTTGTTAAGACACAAAGATGAAGCTTTTGAAATGTTCAAGATCTTTCAAAATGAAGTACAAAATCAACTCAATAAGTCAATTAAAATTCTACGCACCCATAGTGGAGGTGAATACCTGAATGATACTTTTAGGGACCATCTTAGAAGTTGTGGGATTGTCTTACAACTATCTCCACCGGGAACACCACAACATAATGGTGTGTCCAAGCGAAGAAATTGAACTTTATTGGATATGGTTCGATCTATGATGGCTACAAGCTCATTACCTCTGTAATTTTGGGGTTTTGCTCTGCTCTCTGTGGCCCGTATTTTAAATATGGCCCCAACCAAGAAAGTGGAAAGGACACCTTATGAAATATGGAATGGAAGGGTTCCATCATTTTCATATTGAGGGTGTGGGGTGTGAGGCTTATGTGAAGACTCCCACCTTGAACAAGTTAAAAAGTCGTTCCACTAAGTGTATCTTTGTTGGATATCCAAGAGATTCTATGGGATATTACTTCTATGATCCAATACAACAAAAGGAGTTTCTTGCCAAAAAGGGTGAGTTCTTGGAAACCAAGTGCGTTATGGAAAGAACTGGTATTAGAACTATGGATCTTGAAGAGGATCAAGAACCGCAACCCGATACAGGTTTGGTTGACACTAGCACTCAACATGAGGATTTTAAAGTGATCAAATAGTTGATCAATACACAGAAAATGTTCACAGATCTGGTAGAACTAGTAATCCACCTGAAAGAAATGGATTTTTCGCTGATGGATGCTATGTGATAGATTCCGATGAACCAATCACATACCATGATGCGTTGTCCAATTTGGATTATGACAAATGGCTTGAGGCCATGAACGTTGAGATGCAATCTATTTATGAAAATCAAGTATGGGACTTGGTTGTACCACATTTTAACTCCAAATTAATTAGAAGTAAGTGAGTTTTCAAGAAGAAAACCGATATGCATGGAAACTTGGATACCTATAAAGCTAGACTTGTAGTTAATGGTTTCACTCAAACTCAAGGGATTGACTATTATGAAACTTTCTCACCTGTTGCAATGCTAAAATCTATTAGGATATGGTTTGCCATAGCTGCTCATTATGATTATGAGATTTGGCAAATGGATGTCAAACGGCTTTCCTAAATGGATATCTTGAGGAAGATGTGTATATGGTTCAACCTGAAGGTTTTGTCGATCCATAACATCCTAACAAAGTATGCAAGTTAAAGAAATCAATAAATGTTCCAATTTAGCATGTTTAATCCATGGGTAAATTGTTTACTCTAAATGTTCGTAAGATTATTATGAATTTGGATTGGTGGATATTCATAAGGAATGAATATAGAGCAAATGGTTGCTGCCAAAGTTCATTGATATTTGTTGGATACAAATATTGGACTAACCCGCATATCAAATTTGACTACATGGAATCTTCTAGATTGATCATAAGTAAATTTGAGAAAAGGCGAATATCATTTGGTATCCTTAGACCTGAGTACATGTTGGATTTTAATATTCACCAAGTGCTATACCTTGAGCTAGTTCTTCACTGCCCTGACATAATGGACAGTACGTAAGGCTATGTTCACACGTGACACAAGGTGTTTGTGAGAAACGTATGTAGTCAAGATGGAACTTGTTCCTCTTATTCGTTGAGAGCAAGATATCTAAGGCCTGATTAAGTTAAATCAACAAGGAATGATCATTTTGTGTCCTTGGATTTAACATGACATCTGTAACAATAGGATAAATGATTCATTCACCTAAATCATTTAAAGTTGGATACTTGAAGGGGATGATGTTGTTGAATGGGTTTTAGTCATGCGTATTAAGGGAAGTAAACCGTTGTTAGGCGGTATTTACTGCTTGCATCTATCTTCTATGAATCTTTTGCAAGTGGGAGATTGTTGAATTCTTTATGCCCAAGAGAGATAGAACATTGATGTGGTTAGTACGTTATGATCCAAGCCGGGTCATACCGAATAACAAGCTTAGAAAACACCAAATTATATTTAATTGATGATATGATCATACAATTAAATAAATACACCAATTTAGAAAATGGGTTTTCTAAATAAGTTGCATATGAGATTGAACAATTTATATGGATATTTTGTTCATAGATATTGTTTGTAATGTTATTTAAGTTACTTAAATAACATCAAATAATAATGGATTGTGTGTGAGTTATACAATTAAAAGGTTAATTATATATATCACTCAAATTAGTGACTTGTTAATGTGTTAAATTGGGTTTTAAGTTTTGGGGGGGAAAACCCAAAATTAAAAGGGGTATTGGGCCGCCCCTTTGTGGTTTGCCTCTTTTGTTTCACTTGAAGTCTTGGAACAAACACATTTGGCTAAACATTCACTCTATCTTCTTCTCTCTCTCACATGTAAAAACCACAAGAAAGAAAAGGGTTTTCTCCTCTTGTGGAAGAGATTCACGGTTGAAAGGTTTCCAACAGCCTCTTCTTTTGGTTTTGATGCTCAAATCGTAGCAACAAGGTGTTTATCATAGAGCTTGAGGTATGCATGCTTGAGAGGACCTTCTTTTGGTGCCTTGGTCGTTCTTTCTTGGTTCACATCATCCTCATTCATTTCGACTCTTTTTCTGTTGAAAGGTAGTTTATGGCAGCCTCTTTATGGCTGTCCATAATGTTTGTTTTGTGTTTACATAGCTAGTCTTATTCACATATAAAAGGTCCATTGTTCTTGTGTTTGTTTGTAACTTTATTATATCAGGATGAAACCCGAAATTTCAGTTTACAAACTATGTTATAAAGCTTGTTTCCGCTGCGTTTTCACAAAGTTTAAATGTTTAAACTATGTATCTTGTTCTAACAAACCCCAACAACATCATCACCAATTGTAGACACTGTCTCATAGTTTGTTCAGTGATGGACAAAGAATGATCATCGGTGATTCTTCTAGTCAGGGTTCTAACACCATTCACTTTAGCAACTTCAGCTATGCTCCAGAAAGACCTTATCAAGTTTTCATAAATGATAGGTCTAACGTTAGTAGCATGAGCAACTCTGGTGGTAGAGATGAATTTGATCATATCTCTAAGTCCTTCAGCCTCGTGTACATTAGGGTCAAGATAACTACTGACATTGTATAGCTTGGTCCAAATGATATTGGGCATTGTATCCTGCATGAGATACATATGAACTAGAGCATTGGACAATGAATATAAGATTGTAAGGTATATATCATGTTGAATTTTCTCAATTTGACTTTGGTTGATCAAAATTGATGATTCAGAGGTATTGTTCCATAGGAATTTGACCTAACTTGATTTTATTAATATAAGATCATTTTGTTTTGTTTTTTATGTTTGTTGAGATGATCTTTTTTGATTTTATCATGTGTTAACACTTAGAATCAAGTTTTGATTTCAACATTTTCAGTTCTTGTTGTGCCATGTTCATGCGATGAACTAGGTTTTTGCAAATCTTTGTTGTTATATTCATAATCATGAAGTTCACTGCACTTGAAAATGTCAATCTTTTCTTAGTTGGGTTTGACTTTGACGATTCTTGATAACCTAAGGTTCTAAGTTTGTCATACAACCGTTGATTCGGGTTATGAAAATTTCAAATAATCACCTGACTTTGATACTACTTTGTATGAGAATCGAAATCAAGGTGAAATTTGGAGTAGAACTTGAGAATCACAGGTATATGATAATGATGATGATTATGGATGAAGAAAAGTGATGAATGCCCATCGTACTATAAGACTCTCAAATTTAAAAAGTATTAAATGAGCTTTTAAAGTTGGTTTAAATAGTCAATTAAAGGCTTTTGCAAATGTTACAAGTTTCCAAACAAATGCATCTAATTTTTGATTTTTTTACTTTTAGCAAATGTGGTAAAGAATTGTTCATCAGCATTTGTTTACTTTTAAAAATGCATAAGTGTTAATGCTTCACAACATTTGTGCACCGTGACAAATGCGGATGTGTTAATACATTGCCAGCATTTGACCACTGTAGCAAGTATGGTTTAACTAAGTTAATCATCATTTGTACACTATAGTAATTGCGATAGAACAAAGTTTATTAACATTTGTATACTGTAGCAAATGCGATAGAACAAATTTTGTCAACATATGCTTCAACCAATGCAGTAGAACTATGAGATGTCCTTATTTCTTGACTTTCAACCATCATCATGATAGAAGAGATTGAGCACACTTTATCATTTTTACACACATAAAATAAGTACTAACAAGTTTGAGCATTGATGTCATTCACATTTAAGAAATGCGGGAGAATAAACTTATCTAATAGAAAAAAAGTTAACCTCATAAAGAAATGTGGTTGAACAACTTTGTCCGCATAAGTTTTTGATGAGGTGCGGAACGTATATATTTTGATAGAGGTTTTTCGCACAGATTTAGTTTTAAATGGTTATTACTAATACTAAACCACACACACAATAGGCAAGTGTACCTATCGTGTGGTAGTATAGTGATGGTAAGAACCAAGTATCAATATGTGGACACACCTAGCCTATTCAACAACCTTAATATCTGACTATCAAATTTGGTTTTTGTTTGAAAAAATGATGAGTTGCATTGATAAGATTTTTTGGGTTTAAAAATAATAATAGAAATAAAGTAAAATAAGATTGAAACGTTTGGATTTAAAGATATGGATTAATGTAATTATGTTAATGCTTATAAAGGTGAGCTAACGCAATTTCTCGTCTATTCTCTCCGTAGTGATTAGGATCACGTTAGGCTGGTATACTGTTTAGATCAAATCCCTAGTAAGGTAGGTAAATCTTTTGTGACCTATTTGAGATACGATTTATGAAAACTTAACTTAATGTTAAAAATTGAGTTGATTAGGTTCCTTCCTAACATCCCTTTAATTTTAGAAAACCGTAACAATTACTATAGATTTCTTAGACTAATAAATGGGAACCCTTAAATGATCAGAATTAAGGTTATATGATTTCTAATAACCATTTCTAGTTCATTAGCCATGGAGTTATTATGAAGACCGGTTTCGCGAAGGAAAGTTGATCATACATTTTTCAAACGTGTATGACAATACAATCACAAACCATAAGGTTATATCCTCCCCTTTAAATGTAAATGCTACCCATTAAACGTTTTCCCAAGACTACCATAACATCAACATAATATATATCACACCATTAGTTCATCACAAGTTACATAAGGTTCATCCAATTAGGATAATAATTAGAGTTTAGCTCATAATGAGCTTAAACATAACAACAAATAACATAGATGATAGAAATGAAGTAATCGGTGAAATGGAACAATCAAACCCGATGCTCTACAATGGGTGATGTGTAGGCAATCATGAGCTTCTTCCAAGTGTTGTATGCACCTTCTGAGCCTCCAAATGGTCTTGAAGACTCTATTTCTGAAAGAATTTTGCAGAGTAACTCTCACAGCAAAGCTTGTCAAAATGGTGAACTTAGACCTCCATTTCTAGGCTTTCTAAGGTGCTTAAGCATGGCCCCGTGCCTAAAAGGCACGACCCCATGCTAGTACAATGCTTACGAAAGTTGGTTGGCTCATATGTGCAAGGTGTGTCGGGCATGGCCCCGTGCCTAATGGGGCATGACCCCTTGCTTGCTTTTAGGGGACAAACTTTTTATCCTGTCAGATGTCCAAACACGAGGGTGTGCCAATTTAGCATGGTTGTGTGTTCCAAGCGAGGCATGGGGGCGTTCTTATTGAGGCACGACCCCATGCTTGAACTCCAAAGTGTTCATACATATGTACCTTGTTTAGGAGCTTAATGTAAATGTCTATCATGTCTTACATATATGTATTGAATGGGTATGAATGGAATACAATATGTTATTGATGCTTATAATGTTTAATGTTTTATTGTTTATTGTGTGATAAATTATAGTCAACTAACTATATAGGTTTGTGGTTGTTGTACATAATTCTTAGTCAATAATGATTGAGAAATGTGTTCAAACTTAATTGTATGAAGTCCTCATGCAAATGGACCATGCCAATGGACCATACGCATGAATACTTCTTGCTAACGGAACAGTCGCACAACTGAACCAGGAGACTGGATCAGTCACACAATTGAGACATATGATTGACTCAGTCGCACGACTGAACCTTCAGTTTTGCGGATGGATCAATCGCATAATTCAGTCGCATGAATCAACCGTGCTAATGGTTCAGTCGTACGATTGGGAAACCCTAACCTATAAATACCACCTAATTCGTCATGAAAGAGAACAATTCGAATACCTACACACATAATCGCACCCAAGCCATCCACGGACTCAAGAAAACCTGTTCCAGGTTCATAGATCGTAGTTGATCTTTTTCTAATCATTCTTAATGTTTCTTTAATCGTTAGATTGATCTGAACTGCGTTGTCACTGATTGGATTGCCAATCAAATAGGATTCTGCACTATTTGATCTGGTATACACGCATTATCACTTAGTACTCCATACGTACATGGTTCTAACAAGTCGTATCAAAGCCTTGGATCTTGATTTTGCGTGTGATTCGATCGGTTTGGTGTAAAAATCACATTTTTCATTCAAAAAAAACACCATCTTTTTTAGTAAAACTGTGTTTTCGACGTCTGCATATCAAAAAGTTCAAGTTTTTCAGCTTATGGCAGATTAGGGTTCGTGAAAAATTGCATTTTTGTATCAAAGTACCAAAACCCTTCGAATTTTCAAAACCATAAGCTTTCAGTCACACGATTCACTCAATCGCACGACTGAACTCAATCGCACCTCCCATACACACGATTGAACTCAGTCGCCCATCCATTCGTACGACTAAACAATCCCATTCGCATTGTCCATCCACATTTGTCCAATCGCACGACTGTTCATCCGCACTTGTCCAATCGCACGATTGATTCATCCGCATTTGTTCAATCGCATAATTGACCCATTCGTACTTCTCCATTTGCATGAGTGAATAAGTCTCAGTTTGAAGTTCAAAGTTAATAGTGATGGAAGATTAGTACTCAGCGTTTACTGCCGGTAGGGACTCACGGATCCAGAACCTTTTACTTTTGGAAAATGAAATTGGGAATCATAATAAGCCCCTTAAACTCATAATGTTAGAAGATTACCACAAGCAAAGGTTCGAGATATATCTAAATGGAGTTCATCCTAATATGTGGGAATCAATCGATACAGGTTATAGCATGCTGGTTGGTGCTAATGGTGTTAAACTTACTTTGGGCGGCATGACTGATAGCCAGAAGGTGAAGTACAATGTTGAAAAGAAGGTGTATGCTTTGTTGACTCAGTCGATTCCTAATGACATATTCCATCAGTATTCTGAGAACAAATAGGCAAAGAAGTTATGGAGGCTATGGAAAAACGATATGATGGGAATGCAACATTGAAAGCCTTAAAGGCAAAGGCTTTGAAGAAGGAGTTTGATAATCTCTTCAATAGGGAAAGAGAGCCTGGATGACATCATCAACCGATTCTACCACTTGATGAGTGAGCTGCACACTCACGGGGTAACCACATTTATGGAAGATAAGGTGTCAAGTTTTGTAAATGGCTTGCGAGAGAAGTGGGTTTCGTTTGTGTAAAATTTGAGACAGAATTATATGTTGGCGAAGTTGGATACTAGTTATTTCATTCTGAAGCTGAGAGAGGAAGAATTGAGGATGAAGTACAGGTCTCTGAAACGATCATACGATCAGAATCCGTCACTTTATAACTCATCTCCCACTACAACAATTTCAGGAGCACCAGTTCAAATGACATTTGTGTCTAGTTCAGCAGCTCCTTCCCAAGCCACTAATTCAGGATCTGAAAAGTCAGGGTTATCTTTCACCCAATATATAGCACCTCAAGCTAATGCTACGAAGTTAAAGACCGAGAATCTCGGTAATATTACTGTGGAGTTGGCAAAGGAGCAAATGGATCTCCTAGCATAGGTCGTCCATTCCTATGATGACCTAGTTGCTGGGAAGATTGGAAACGGCCATCTCGTAGATGAAGATTACGAGCAGGCAGATGAAACTGAACTCGAAAGAATGGATATCATGTGGGTGTTGGCTAGTGCTGTCCGAAGGGCGAAGAAGTTTATGAAAAGGACTAGACAGAACTTGGTAGCCATAAAAGAAACTACCTTTGGTTTCAATAAAACCAAACTTACCTGCTTCAACTGTTGAGAGAAGGGGTATTTCAAATATGAATGTATTAAGCCCAAGAAGATAGGTAATGGTAATCCATTCTCAACCTTCAACCGTCAAGACAAACCCACGAATTGAGCTGCCTCGTCAAGCAAGGAAACTGAAGCCTTGACTACACAAGACGACGAAGGGCCAGATTGGAGCTTTCGTTTTGTGTCTCCAGGTGAATCCAACATTGCTAATGTCAAGAGTTGGACGATGACACTGCAAGTGAAGGTGAATAGCAGTTGAACTAGTGTTGTCAAATATTGAAGATACTGCAAATATGGTCAATCACCTGAATGAAGAGGATCTCAGAATGACATGTCAAAATCTCCAGCATCCGAGGAGTCAAACTCTGCATTGATGGCGGATTCAACCGAATCTTCACAGGTAAGTACCAAAGACCAACTCTTTGAAAATCAGGCTTGTAATGAATGTAACAAATTTAGAGAAAGCATAGATTTAAAATTTGCTAGGTTATTAGACAATAATGATAGTTTAGGTAATGACTTACAACTATGCACAGAAGCTAACCGGATTTTAAAACAAAATGAGCACAATTATAAAGAAAAGATTGGGCTTTTAAATAATCAACTAAGGGAAACCGAATTTGTTGCTTTTAAATAAGGAAATGACTTAAAGTTCTGCTTAAACTGCATGGAAGAAACTAACAAAGAAAAGGCAGTTTTAGAAGTCGAAGTCAGCTCATTAAAACAAAAACTGCACACTTGGACCAGTTCTTCTCACATAGTTTAACACTTAGTGAAAGAACGAAAAAATGGGGAGGTTTGGGTTACAAGGAGGTTCCACCACCATATGAGATGCTGTTAAATGCTAAATGTAGACCAGTAATTAACAACCCAGTTAAGGATCATGTGGTGTCCACTCCTCTAGTTAGTGATCCAGATTCAACGAGTAAACCTATGGAATTTGTCACTAAACAAAAGGAGGCCACTTTGAAATCTAAAAGTAAGATGCCTATTGTGAATTTGGATAAACAATTTGAAAAGCTTAATGTGAAGTCAGGTTCAAACATGTCTATTTCTGAACTCAAAAAGACCAAACAAGTTAACCAACCACATGCTTTATGTCTTAGTCCAAATAAACAAAAGGGTAAAGAGGTTAAAAACGTTCAAACAATGAATTTTGTTAAAGAAGCTAAAACATCTAAACAAGAAGTGTCCAAACCCAAACAGACTAAAGTCACACCTGTGTCACACACTTCCCCATAGACACAGTTCCACTAACATGTAAAAAGTAG
The DNA here is from genome assembly GCA_025506515.1 of Flaveria trinervia. NCBI lineage: Eukaryota > Viridiplantae > Streptophyta > Magnoliopsida > Asterales > Asteraceae > Flaveria > Flaveria trinervia. Next base: position 55,625,032 of record CM046448.1, on the reverse strand, counting down.
ATCATGCTACAATTGTTGAAAGAATGGACACATTGCTTCTAATTGTCCTTATTATCAGACCCCAAGAAAGAAAATTGACCTTTATGATACTAAACAAACTTCTTCGAAAAGGAGTTCTATTACTCCACCAAATGGAAGTAATGAATCTTGAGTTCAAACTGTAAGCCAGACGTCTGTTTATCACAAATAGGCCTTACACAAAACTGGCTTATAGAAGGAAAAGTTAAGTCAACTGTATGATAATGAGGAAAAGAAGAAGATTGATATGCCCTCACCCTCAAATGGATAGTGGGTTGAGTTCATGATGTGTGATTCCTCTAGGTCACCCAATCCAGTTAAGGCTTGGGTCCCTACCCTAAACTAATCATTTCCTTTGAATGTGCAGGGTGTCTGCTATAGTGCTACTACAAATAAGTGGATTGTTGATAGCGGGGCATCAAGGCACATGACTGGGAACCTGTCTCTCCTGTCTAATGTCAAACAAATTAAAGGGGGACACGTTCATTTGCTAGAAATAAAGGAGGATATATCACTGCATAAGGCAAAGTGGGAACCAGAATGTTAAGTTTGATAAGGCAAACTATGTTCAACAACTTCAAAATAACTTACCTTTTGTTTCCTAGATATATGACAAAGAATTCAAGGTCGTATTTGATGACAAGAAGTGCTATGTCCTCAAAAAGAACTATGTTATCCGAGAGGACCACGTCTTATGATAGCTTCGAGATAAAATGATTTGTATGTATTGGACCTATCAAAGGCCTCCACAACCGATCATAATGTACAATGCTTCTTGTCAAAGGCAACAGAGAAAGACTCCATCTCCTGGCATAGGAGAATGGGACATATTAATCCACCGAAGATGAATCACTTAATCCAGAATGATCTAGTGCGTGGGGTAAATGTTAGAAATTCCAATTACCGGACTTTTGTGTCGCGTGTAAGAAAGGGAAACAGACAAAGAAGTCTCATAAGGCAAAGAAAGTTCACTTAATTGACCTACCTCTTGAGCTTCTTCACATGGATCTGTTTGGGTCAGTTAGTACAAAGAGCATTGCCAGCGATTTGTACTTCTATGTAGTTACCGATGATTACTCAAGATTTTCATGGGTGACATTTCTGAAATCCAAATTAGAGACATTTGAATCATTCAAATAGCTGGCAACTACATTGGTGTCACTCTACAAGCTAAAGGTAAGGGAAGTGCGCTCAGACAACGGTACCAAGTTCAAGAACCAGTGGATGGAGGTATTCTGCAAAGAAAAAGGAATTGTGCACCGGTTCACATCTGCCCAAACTCCTCAAATGAACGGAGTTGCTAAGAGAAAGAATCGAAGCTTGATAGAGACAGCCCAAACGATGCTAGCAGACTTGAAACTGCCTATCCAATTTTGGAATGAGGCGGTAGCTAACGCATGTTACACCCTTAATCGAGTCTTGGTAGTCAAACTTCATGGTAAAACATGCTATAAGTTGCTCCAATGACGTAAACCGAATCTGGAGTACCTCGAACCATTTGGCGCACCATGTACGCTGCTGAAGAAAACTCAGTCAGGGAAGATCAACGAGAAGGCCGAAGAAGGGATTTTTCTAGGATACAACATACCAAATAAGAGAGTTTATAACAACTCAACGGGTCAAGTAAATGTGTGGTACACCATTAATGTACAGAGATACACCACACCCCTTGCTGGAAAAGGACCCTCATTCTTTTTCAACTATGATGGATTCTTTAAGTTCTTCAATATCCCTCTCTCCCCTCCTGAGGTTGTGTTATCGACTAGAATGATGTACGATGTGGTAAACACCCCAACACTGGACCCGACAACCTCAACTTCACAAGGAGAGTCTTCTAGTTCTTCAGGGGGAGCACTTGAAGTAAGTGACTCCTCCTTTAATGATGAAGATGTGGATAATGATCAGGTGGAACAGAAGGAATAGGTTCCTACTACTGTAAGTACACAGCATCTGATGTTGATGCCTATGACACTTCATAACCTCACACTCCCACTGCCTCAGATACTGAACTCGGTGTTCACAATCTGGATAATGAGATAGGTGTTCCCACCACTCCTGGATCATGACTAAATGTTTATCATCCTTTGAAAAATGTCATTGGAGATGTTCGATCTGGAGTACAGACTAGAAATTAGCTAGACTCAGCTGATTATGCCCTGGTAATGGAAAAGGGATATCTTCATGATGGTGCGTATCAATATGTTGTGTCTCAATTTGAGTCAAAATATGTATGTGCAGCTCAACGAGGCATGGGTCAATACCATGCAAGAGGAACTCCTTCAATTCAAGAAACTAGGAGTATGGACATTGGTGGATAGACCAAAAGGTACTAAGGTCATTGGTACCAAATGGGTCTTGAAGTGCAAGAAAGATGACCAAGGGGTCATAATCAGAAACAAGGCTTGACTTGTAGTTCAAGGATTTCGACAAGTCGAGGGTAGTTATTACAATGAAGTGTTTGCACCTGTGTCAAGAATGGAAGCAATCCGTATCTTCCTAGCCTATGCATCTTGCATGAAAATCAAAGTTTATCAACTAGATGTAAAGAGTACATTCCTTCATGGTGAATGCCTTGAGACAGTGTGTGTTGGTAAACACAAAGGATTTGAGGATCCTTATCATCAGGACAGAGTTTACAAACTAGATAAGGCTCTCTACGGGCTCCACCAAGACCCAAGTGCATGGTATGAGAAGCTCTCGACTCATCTTGTGAAACACGGCTTTCACAGAGGAGTGATTGATTGTAGACTATTCATCAAAGAAAAGGATGGTGACTTACTGCTAGTTCAGATTTATGTTGATCACATAATCTTCGGTTCGAAAAACAAAAAATTATGTAAACAATTTGAAGCAGTCATGAAAGCTGAATTTGAGATGAGTGCCACGGGAGAAATGAAGTTCTTTCTCGGGTTACAGGTGGGTGAGACACCAAAGGGCATATTTCTACATCAGACCAAGTATGTAGGCGATATTCTCAGTCGGTTCGATATGGAGAATGCTTCAGTAGCTCGAACTCCACTCGCTACAAACCACGAAGTGGCACCCGATGAAAATGGTGATCTGGTGGATGCCACCATGTACCGAGGAATGATCGGATCCATCGTGTACCTCACTACCTCACGACCTGATATCATGTACGCGACGTGTCTCTGCTCCATATATCAGGCGAAACCGAAAGTCAACCATCTCATAGGAGTTAAAAGGATATTTGTTATATGAAGGGTACTCCAACACTCGGGTTGTGGCATCCTCATGACAATGACTTTGAGCTTACAGCGTATAGCGATTCGGATTATGGCGGCTACAAAATGAATTATAGGTCCACATCAGTAGGGTGTCAATTATTTGGTAGACGGTTAGTGAGCTGGCATTGTAAGAAGTAGACCTCCATTGCTCAGTCAACATGTGAAGCTGAATACAGTGCTGCTGCAAGTTACTGTTGACAAATCATGTGGATTCAACAGCAAATGCGTGACTACGGTTTTGAAATTCTCTAAGACTCCTATTTTTGTTCATAATTTTGCTGCTATTGTCGTAACTAAAAATCCGGTCCAACATCGTAAAACTAAACACATCGGAATTAATATCACTTCATACGTGACTGTTTTGAACAAAATTAATCGATGTGGTTAAAATTAATACGAACTTTCAATGCGCTTACCTCTACACAAAAGCATTTGATAAACTGAGATTTTTATATCTATTAGAGGTCAACAGCGTGAAAAAAAAAAGTGATGTTATTCCAGAAGACGACAATACATAGTCCGACGAGTATAGTTAATTTTTTATTTATTTTTTCTTTTTGTTCATTTTTTTTTATTTTTTCTTCATTCTTGGTCTATTAAAATTCAAAAACGCAAAAACGTTTTCGGTTTTAGAATTTTTGGGGGAGAATAGGTTAGATTAGTATTAATTTAGTAGTTTTATTTAATTACTTAAAAAACAAGGGAGGAGGACAGCTTGGCTAAAAGGAAAGAAATCAAATCTGTGATACCGATTCAACGAATTTGGAAAATGATAGTACACATGGAACAGATTATTTGGGACTTCAAAAAGTTTAACTGATTAAGATGCAAATTTTAGAATTTAAGTCTGAATAGTCTAAGCAAAATAAAAGGAAAAATGATAGTAAAAACTAGTAGGCTACCAAGGTAACATAGAGAAAGTAGACCCAGAGGCTGTTAGTTCATTATATGATGTGTCGGTAAATTCAACACAATAGATGAGTAGACCTCATTGGTGGTTTAAAATTCAAACTAAGTTGTTCAACAAGATATGGGTTCCCATCTTATCCCTGGTTAACACAATCAACGTTGTTCCAATAAGGGGTGATGAGCAAAATAAACGCCTCAAATATGTGTGGATGACCATAAAATATGAACAAAGCACATGAAAAATGCCAAAAACAATCAAGCTAATAACCTATGTTGTTGGTGTGATATGTGCAAAAAGACTATAATTGCTCAAACAAGAAGATAGTTTGTGTGCCTCTCTACTGTGCGGTGGCACTGACCTGAGGATAAGCATAACCTAAATATTCTAGAATTCATTGTTGTCTGCACCGCTATACTGTGTGGTGGCACTAACCTGTGGCTTAGCATCTCTTTGAAAGCTCTTAGAATAGTTTCTTCTTGTAATATACCCGTAGACCGCTCAAAACTCTCCTTAGGAACGTTGATTACCATATGAGCATGGGATCCACAAATGCTTCTTGAAATAATTAAACCTTAAATCATCACCAATGTGTGTCAAAAATCTATGTATGGGTTTAAGCAGACAAATATACTGACAATAATCATGAGTTGTAGTTCTTGAAAGTCAAAATCATTGTGTGCATCTTGTAGCTCTAGTATGATTTCCTAAAATTATTATTGACTGTTAGTGAAAACAAGGATCACGCATCTAAATTATTTATCAAAATGTCTCAAGTGATTCTGATATACCTATATAATTCCAAAATGAATCGTAAAAGAAATGATGAACTAGAATTGACGCTGTGCTGTCCTGGAAGTAAAATCAATTAGAATTACTCTAATAGTTTGAATTCCATCTCAATCAAAAATACAAAATATGTCTTGTTATTGTTCTTAATTTCAACTTGTTCTATTTAATTTTAGTTAATTGTAAGGTAATAGTCGGACTCAACAACTCGTCGTAATCTATAAATCACTCACTAAAAGGGTGACGTCTGAGGTGACCAAGATGTGCGAAATTATATTGGGTCATGTTTGAGGTGACAAATTCGCTTTAAGTAAAAGGATCACGTCTGAGGTGAACAACAGGTGTTTTAAAATTAAAAAGGTCATGCCTCAGATGAGCATTCCTCATAATGTTTTATCTATTGTTAAAAGGATAAGTGTTTGAAGTGCATAAGGTCAAATTAACAAGTTAGAGTCATTCGCACGACTGGAACATGAGTATGGACCAGTTGCACGAATGGAGCATGAGATTGAACTATTCGCACGATTGGATCATGAGTATGAGCCAATCGCACGAATGGAGGTTACCAACTGAATCAATCATACAGATGAACCCCAATCGCACGAATGGATGATACCGACTGAGCCAGTCGCACGATTGAGACCCAGTCGCCCGAATGAAGCATGCGAATAGGTCCAGTTGCCCGACTGAAGATAAACTTGGTATAAATAGGGCTAAAGTCAGTCACATATCCTCATCACCCTTCAATCGGCTTAAAATCGCCCGAAAGCACATACACTCTACCAAAATTTGATTGAGTCGATTTCTCACCACTATTGTATTAGTAACGTGTTTTCGAATCATTTGCAGGTAATGAGTGATTGAAATCGCACAAAATGCACGAAGTATTCAAACCCTAACAAACCAAATTGATTAAAAATCAAGAAATCAGTAACAACCATCAAATAGAACACATAAACATGAATAATGGTTAAAATGAAAGACATATTATGACAATTTGGGTTCCTGCGAGTCTAAAGAGTCTAAACACAATGTTTAACTTCAAGTTTTGACCTAGATTTGGGGTTAAAGTGTCCAACAGAGAGCTATGTGACTGGTCACTTCGAATGAACTTCAATCGCACGATTGAACTGGGCGAGTGACCCAATCGGCTGAATGAACTAGGCGAATGACTCAAACGGCCGAATGAACTAGGCGTCTGAGCACAATCTCCCGATTGAACTCAGTCGCATGCACAATCGCCTAATTGAACTCAGCGCATACTCAGTTGCTCGATTGAACTCAGTCGCATACTAAATCAACTGACTGAACTTAGTCATATGGTTCAATCGCACCATCGAACCAGACTGATTTCAAATAGTTGAAGTGTCAAGTGTTTATGTTATGGATTAATGTGATGTTTATGTGTCTTATGTTACGAAAACATGGCAGAGAGATGGACTATAAACACCAAGCCCAACATCTGTGCCCACCTTGATCGTACATCCCGGAACGCTGCTGAGTTCTCAAGAATTATAGCTTTTCTGCACCCATCTCGGATCTTCCAGGCTATCTCGACTCCGTGCACACCTTACAGATCCATCCAACAGTCATTCTGGGAGAGTGCCAAGGTTGAAAGATTAGTTGAGCCCTATTGTATATGGAGCCCAATCTTTGGTCAAGAGATAGTGATCACTGTGGAGGACTTGAGACGGGTCTTAGAGCTGGGTGAGGACGGAAGCCACCCAACTAAGTTACATCCCCTGACTGTCTGGGGATGCTTTATGAGGATCAAGTACGCCGGTGACTTAAATGTCGGGGTATTGAATAAGAGAAACATGTGCCCTCAATTTATGTATTTGGCACATGTGATCCTCAAGTGCATAGCCTCCAGGCATGGAGGATTCGACGACCAAATCCAGAATGCATATGTTGCACCGGTACTGAACTATCCGTTTAGTTTCTCCCGCATGATTTTCTCCTATCTGATCGAGAACCTGGAAGCTAAAGGGAAGGAATGATTCTGCATGTATCCATGGTTCTTACAGTTGATTATTGACGAGAAGCTTCCTTCACTGCCCAAGGAGAAAGAAGATGCTGTGGTGCTTGAGGTGACGGATCATACCACCTGTAAGGCCCTGTTCCCGGGACACTTACAGCTAGCCAATCATTGCTCACAAAACATACCATTACACTTAACTTTCATAAAAACATCATAGCAGAACATTTAAATAACTTTTCATTTCATAATAACTGATTTTGCAAGTGAATACAATCATTCAAAACACATTTTCATTTGTTCGTATTACAATGTAAAAACATTAAACAACAGAATGCCATCCTACATGCCAAGTAGCTGCCCCGTCCCATCCTCAGCAATGCTCACCTACCAACTGAAAAATGCATAAAAAGTCAGCGTTGCTAAGTGAGTTCTAGTTTTACAATAAACCATACTTTTAATTTCATTAAACCATTCATTACTTTTACAGGTGCTCACAATCATAGGTAAACATAGGTAATATCATTATTATCTTCATCATTCGTCATTACATCTTTAGTTTCATTCGGACCATTGCCATGTGCTCCACCCCACCGTATACATAAAGTCGGTACTGAGCGTGAGGTCTTTCAAAGACGCGAACATTGTGCACGAAGTTGAATCGAGTTACCTAGGGTGACTGAAAAGGGTCCGATACATATGGTCAATCACAAGGATTGGACAGTAGTGTGCATCCTTCTAGGGTAATTAACCCGCTCACAGTTGAGCTAACACCCTTCATTGGGTGTGAACCTCCATATATCTACTCAATCTCATGGATCAAGCCCTAGTGTGCATATTTCTACGGTAGCTAACCCACACACGGTTGAGCTAACACCCTTCATTAGGTGTGAACCTCCTTATGTTTGCTTGCAAGCCTTTCACACTTTCATTTTTTCATTAATGCATGCATTCATTCATCATGTTCCTCTTTTCATTATCTTCCATTTTACATTATATAATACTTTCATTATATTCATTAACATTCAACATAAAGCCAAGGGAAAATAATCATACATAATAAGGAACATCATATCAACAGTCAACATCATCATACAGGGCATCATACATACATAACATACATCATACATACCATCATGACAAAGCATTAAACATACATCATAACATGCCCATCATAACAACTATGACCTCAAAAGTCAGCTTACAAGAACCCCCGGGAACATCCCAAGTCAAAGCCTACATTCCTCTTTTTCCCCAGAAAGTCAGAACAGTTTAAGTGTTCATCCGCATTTGCTATAGTTCATCCGCATTTACTATAGTTCATCGGTATTTGTCTTACCTCGTCTGCATTTGTTCCTGTTCATCCGCATTTGTTCATCCACATTGACCTTACTCATCCGTATTTCCCATACTTAGTCAATGTTCATCCGCATTTCCCATTACTCATCCGCATTGACTTACTTAGGGGTTAATGCTCATCCGTATTAACTTTTATCCACATTGACTTTCCATACTCATCCGAATTGACTTTCCATACTCATCCGCATTGACTTTCCATACTCATCCGCATTGACTTTCCATACTCATCCGCATTGAATTTCCATACTCATCCGCATTGACTCTCCAACACTTAGATAGATTCTAAAACTTAACATATGAGCCTTAAACATTCCCATCACCATCCATCATGTTCTAAGCTTAATTCTTGCCTTCTAAGCCTTAAAAACACCATCATACATCATCAAGCATGAATGTAACCACACATCATATCATAAATTCAACATACACAAAATCAAACATACGGGTCCAAAACCCACTTAAATGAAAACATACATTCATGCATTTCCAACCCCAAAATTAGTTAAAACATGTAGGAGAAGGGTTCTAGAACTCACCTTTGTAGCTTTTGAGAGTGGCTTCTTCCAAACTCGTTTTGCAATTGAGTTCTACCGCCTACAAACCCACTAAAAACATACCGAACACAAGCAAACACACATAAGCAAAAACCCGAGGACATAACCGGTTAGGAAAACCATAAAATTGTGGATTCATACCTTGAATTTACACTTTTCTTTTTGTTTCTCTTCAAAACTAAGAGTTCTCTGCTTCCTGCTACTCTCTCTCTCTAAAATCCGAGAATTTTGTGGTATAAAGGGTGATCGACGGCCATGCCACTCTATCACCAACTTTTCAATGATTTGTCCTTTTTGGCACCTTTAACCCCTAAAATTGGGTTTTATTTCTTTTCCTTCTTTTTTATGTCACTTTATTTATTCTTTCTTTGTCTTTAAAATAACGAGGCATGACACCACCTTACGAAGGATGAAGGTCTACTGGGGCAAGCGGGTGAAGCCCCCGGTGAGGAAGTTATTTGGGTATGTGGCTTGTGATGATTTTGTGGCACCAGCTAGGAGGAAGTTGCGCCACGACGATAATGATTGTCATGTTGAGCAGATTGTTGTACCCTCCGATGATTTTGACGGCGATGACCACGGTGATGGTCAAGAAGGTGATGGTCTGGGTGGACCGAAGTCGGCTCCCATTCACCCTGATTTCTAGATGGAGGAGGAGGAGGAGTCTGATGAGGAGCCTCTGGTGTGGACGGTGGGGATCCAGGTCGTAGGCACTGATAGAGCGCTCAGAGCGATTGGAGGATGCCAAGGGGAGTCCGGGGATGCCGCTACTACTGATACAGATCCTTTGTATACCCCAGACCAGCCCAACAACCAAGGGGGAGCTTCTATTTGTAAGGCTCTAGGAAGAAGAGAATGGCTCAACTTTATGGGAAAAAGGGTAAGAGGCCAAGATTTACATTGACCACATCCACTGACATTGCCACAACCACCACCACACCTACCACATCCACCACAGCTACCACCACCACTACCACACTCCCAACCACCACTACCACACTCCCAACCACCACTACCACACACCTTACCACTACTAACACACTCCCAACCACCACTACTACAGTTAACCCTTCACCATCCACTCATATCCACCCACCCATATTCACCACAACCACCACCACACCACCAGCCACCAAGCAGGACCATCAACTCACACCACCTTCATTACACACCTAATCTACCCTCCATTGGGGTAGAGGAACAGCTCGCTGCACTAAATCGCATGGTGTTGAAGCTGTTAGTTGCTGATGAAGAAAGAGTTGCTCAGCTAAGTCAGCTTGTGGAGCTCAATGCTTCTCAAGCACAACAGATTGTCGAGCAAGCACAACAAATTACCCAACTCCAGGAGCGCAATGACCAATTAGTAAAGAGGATTGAGGAGTTGGGGGCCTCAAACAGGACGATCATGCTCCAATTGAAAGGATCTAAAGATGAGCCTCTGAATATTAAAGAGGGTGATGATGATGCTGATAAAGATGATGATGATGATGATGGTGACGATGATGAGACTGATGAAGAAGACGATAGTGATGATGAAGGGACAAAAGGAAATAAGGGAGGAGACGATGATGAAGAAGGTGATGCAACTGCATCAGCCAAGAAAGGAGAACCAAGAGAACACAAGACCAAGGAGCATCATCCTCTGCCCCTCCTACTGAGAAACCTGCAATTCACGACAAAATTAATGATTAGATGTATTTGAAAAAAATTTTGTACTTCAATCTTGTATTAAAATTTTGTAATTAATGTTTATATATCTGTATCAAATGTTTAAATGCCTTGATTAATTAATAATGATTGATGTGTTTTAAATGTATAAATCAAGCAGATCAAACATCTTAGCAAGATGAATACGATATTGCTCCCATACAACAAATCAAGTATCAACTCATAATAATTCTTGATTTCCAAGGGATAGTCAGAAGGTCGGTGAGCTATACTCCCAAAGAAGGAGAAATCATACATGACCTGACTAACGAGCAACTTGCAGAGATGTTTAGGCTAAATCCAGAATAGAGTGTCAAAGATGCGCCTACTTTTGATGTGACTAGTGATGATGAGCTCAACGACGTAGATGAAATAGAGATTGAAGATGTCACAGCCGAGCACTATCCAGAGTACACTGCCCCAGAGGGTATGTGATCCCCAACTTGGGTGACACTCTTGGCAGTGCTACCTTTGATAAACTAGATGAGATGGAAAAAGAGACTAAGAAGAATGAGAGCCAAGCCCAAGCCTTGGACACTAATGTTGAATTAAAGAAGGCTAAATGGGCGGCTTGTTTTGTTGAGATACGCGCCCAACGAACTTCTCAAAAGCCAAATGTCTACACCAAGCTCTACAAGGTCAAGAAACATTTAAAGGCATCGGGCAAGATTATCGTGTGGGCATATTTGGTGGATCTTAATATCTACCCAGTTAAGAGGGAGAAGGGAATAGAATACTTCAGATTCCCAAATGATCTGAAGACTCTTCCTAGTTTTGAGCTCAACCAGCTGGCACGCCTAAATTTGTTATATGATGATCCGAGGAAAATGTCAGGCTCATCTGAGGCTGCACTAAGGAAAGAATACCACCCCTGGCGGGTAAACATCAAACCTCAACAACTGAAGAGGTACATCCGAAGGTTTGAAGTAGACCCCATTTCTTGAAAGCCTAAAGTCGTGCTGAAGTGGAGTCCTCCGCGCACAATGTCCAAGATTCCGTTACGGGAAATGCCACAGGACTTCACTCCACACTTCAAGGGGTGGTATTATGATTGGAGGACAAGTGAAGCGGTCATAATCTTATAAAGAGAGAGCAAAATGGAGATTATCCGAGTGTTCGACCCTATGTGGCTGACCAACTTGTCTGCAGACGATGTCTATACTTTATACATGTGGCCACTATTCTATGACTCGCAAGATATAGTACAAGCCCTCCAGTTCCAGAATATGATAAGACTCTGTTTTGCATTCGAGAAGCATGCAGGAGTTACTAGAGAGGAAAAGTACAAGAAATTTGAGGAGCTAATAAAGAATGTTAGACACTAATGTAAACTAGGTCCAAGGGGGAGTTTGTTCATACATATCTACCTAGTTTAGGAGCTTGATATAAATGTCTATCACTTCTTACATATATGTAATGAATGGGTATGAATGAAATACAATATGTGATTGATGCTTATAATGTTTAATGTTTCATTGTTTATTGTGTGATAAATTTTAGTGAACTAACTATATAGGTTTGTGGTTGTTGTACATAATTTTTAGTCAATAATGATTGAGAAATGTGTTCAAACTTAATCGTATGAAGTCCTCATATGAATTGACGAGAATAATGGACCATACGCATGAATACTTCATGCTAATGGACTAGTCGCACGACTGAACCAGGAGACTGGATCAGTCGCATGATTGAGACATAAGATTGACTTTGTTGCATGACTGAACCTTTAGTCGCGTGGATGGATCAATCGCATGATTCAGTCGCACGACTGAACCATGCTAACGGTTCAGTCGTACGATTAGAAAACCCTAACCTATAAATACCACCTAATTCATGGAAAAACGAAACAATTCGAATACCTACGCACATAATCGTACCCTAGCCGTCTACAGACTCAAGAAAACATATTCCAAGTTCATAGATCATATTTGATCTTGTTCTAATCATTCATAACGTTTCTTTAATTGTTAGATTGATCTGAACTACGTTCTCACTAATTGGATCGCGAATCAAATAGGATTCCACACTATTTGATATGGTATACGGGCACTATAAGTTAGTACTTCGTACGTACACGGTTCTAACACAAAGCTCAAATGATTTTAATTTCTTTTCAAATATGCTTCTTTTGTCCATCTTGCCCTTTTAAACACCTGAAAACACAATTTAAAATTTTTAAGCACATATTCATCATTTTAAGAGAGATATTGAGGAATAATTAATGTTCTTTTGATAGGAATTTTATGTATAATTTGGTGCACGTCAAACATCTCCACAATTGAACTTTGCTTCTCCTCAAGCCAAATCACTTAAAATGACAAATCCACCAAAAACCATTTAAATTAATAATATAAAGGTTTTTTGGAAGTACATTAGTAAATATTATTTTCATCCAAATGTAAACATTTTACGCATATGTAAAATGATATCATAGTAAGCAATAGATTAGTTATTGAAGATTATTATCATGTAAAAATCCACACTTCTCACAAGATGCACTCACACTCGGCTAAATATATGGAGTCATAATTAAGATAAGTATGACTAGTGCACTCAATTGCCTCGTATAAATACGTGCGAAATCATATGCTTGTTAAGGGATCAAATCTCCACCTACTTAGATATTTACTTGAATAAATCGTTAGGTCTTTGATGAGTTGTAACTTGGCTCGGGCTCGGGCTCGGGTATGGAATATTTGGAAAAACTAGCTAAATGCTAAAGAAACGGTCTTGGTTTATTTTTCTAACATAAACTACAAAGAAAGCAATAAGAGGTTCTATATACAATACATCAAGTTAGAAGGGATATTCTAAGGTCAAATTATCAAGACCATACTTTGCTTTGAAGAACCGTACTTCGTCTTTCACCCGAAGATACACAAAACTCTATTTTCGTAAGGATCGTTCGGCTTGAAGCCTAATAGCACACAATCAGATCAGTTATGTGTATTCGTATTGAGACTCGATTTGGTTCTTTTTGCATTTCCCATTATGGGACCAATTTCCACAGTTTGGACATCTTTCGTATCTTTTTGCCCGCCTCTTCATAACACTTTATGAGATTCCACAAAATGGCAGAACTTGTTCCTTTTTTCGCCATTTCTTTCTTGCGTCAAACGAGAGGTTGAAAATTTGTTTTTGGATTTCTGGGGGAAGTCCTGATTTTGCGTGGTGAAGGCAACAAAGCAAATTAAAATCAAAAGAATGCATTGTAGTTCTTTTAGGTCTGCCGGTGAAAGACCATTTTTTTGTTTTTTCAAGCCAAAACTGTGTCATTAACGAAAAATGGGTTTTGTTGAAGGCTTTTTGGTTAAGTGACTTGGTGGTTAGGGTGATTGAGAAATGAAAACGTTTAAGCTTAATGGGGCAAACTAGGTTTGATGTTCGGGTAAGGAAAATAAAGTAAAAATGGTTGGGGCTTGAATGGTTAAGGTTTCCTAATGGCTAACTCATTTTTATGCAACAAATACTAAATAAGGTCTTGAAATGTGTAACCAAAGCAAGTTCTAATCTCACGTATCATAAGTCACCACCAATTAAATCTAGAATGAAAATAGAATTGCAATTGCAAAAGCTGATTAAGGCTAAAAAATAACTCACATACACATGGAATTGGATAAAAGTGTTTCATTTTACATAACTAAATATTTTAACTGCATGATTGCTTTAAAAGATATCACAAAAAACATCTTCAATTTTTATTTGGATGTCCTTTATTTACTTATTTATTTCTCGAAAACGTATATTTATAATTTGGTTTATCAAATATGACGGGTTTGCTAGAACACAAATCCATGTTTAACCATTTAAACTTTCAGAAAACGCAGCGGAAATGTAGTTTTTAAAACCGATTTTAAAGCTGAAAATTTCATGTTCTTAGTGATCTTTTAAGATGGCAAAACAAACCCAAACAAAAAGGATCATCATATGTGAATGGACATGCTATGTGTACATAAAATAACACAATATGGCAACCTCAAAGGGCTGCCATGAACTACCTCCTTCCAACAGCAAGAAAAAACGTCCAACAGAAGGAGATATGAGATGCTTAAACAGCCAAGAACACAAGTGTAGAAGTCCTCAAGTGACTACTCCCACAAGCCTCAAGTAGGCTTCTTAGTTGCTTGATTTTGAACCCCAAAAACCAGAAAGAGAGCTGCCGAAAGAGCTTCCAAAACCGTGAGTTTCCAGCAGCAAGTTTGATCATGTAGGAAGATGAAATCGAGCCCAAGGTTCCAAGAAGAGGAACCCTCAAGTGTTTATACCCCAAGCTCTTTGCTAAACACCTTTCTTGTTAGGTAGAACACACCCAAAACACTTCTAAAACTCCCCTTTCTTTGCTGCCTGGCCGAAATGGAGAGAGAAGAAGAAGAAGTATTTTGCTTTCTATTGCATGTTGTGTGAGAGGTTGAGAGAGTGGAGAGTTCAAGACAAGTTAATGTGTCTAGTTCCAAAGCAAGATTGGTCAAAAGGTTGGTGGAGGGGGCGGCCAAAAAAGGGGTTTTAAAACCCTTTCCATCCCAAAGTTTTATAACACATTAAGTTGTCTTGTTAACTAGACATACAACCACTAAATAAATTGTATGTACAAGTTATATATATATATGTACATACTTATACAATTAACCATTAATTTATAAGTTGTAAATCCTCATTATTATTGGTGTCATCTAACTAATTTAAATAACACTTCAAATAATATTATTGAACAAAATATCCTAATAAGTTGTTCCCTCTCACACGCAACTTATTTAGAAAACCCATTTTCTAAATTGGTGTTAATATTTAATTGCATGACCATATCATGAACTAAAATTTAATTGGTGTCTGCTAAGCTTGTTATTGGGTATAACCCGACTTGGATCATAACGTACTAACCACATCAATATCCTACGTGTCTTGGGCATATAGAATCCTACAATCTCCACTTGCCCAAGATTCATAGAAGATTGATGCAAGCAGTAAATACCGCCTAACAACGGTTACTACCCTTAATACGCATGACTTATGGCCATTCAATAACATCATCCCTTTCAAGTACCCTACTTGAAATGATTTAGGTGAATCAATCATCTATCCTTTTGTTACAGATGTCATGTTAAATCCAAGAACATAGAATGATCATTTCTTGTTGATTTAACTTAATCAGGCCTTAGACATCTAACTCTCAACGAATAAGAGGAACAAATTCCATCTTGATTACATACATTTCTCACAAACACCTCGTGTTATATCTGAACATACCCTTATGTACTGTCCACTATCTCAGGACAGTGAAGAATTAGCTCAAGGTATAATACTTAGTGAATATCAAAACTCAATATGTATCTCAGGTCGGAGGATACCAATGATATTCGCCTTTACTCAAATTTACTTATGATCAATCAATAAGATTCCATGTAGTAAAATTGAGATGCGGGTTAGTCCAATATTTGTATCCACAAATATCTATGAACCTTGGTAGCAACCCATTGCTCTATATTCATCCTTATGAATATCAACCAATCCAAGTTCATAATAATCTTACTCTCGCACTTGTTCCCACAAGTATGAGCGACTACGGACATTTTAGAGTAAACATTTCACTCATGGATAAAACATGCTAAATAGAACATTAATTGAAACACTATAACCAAATAATTTTATTCAATTAATATAGAGTTCCACATATCCAAATACAAAATTACAGATCAAATCCAATCACTAGAATATCGAAGTCCCATGGCACAAGTATGACCTTCATGCTTTGCCTTTTCAAGGAGCTTCGTGAGAGGATCCGCAATGTTTTGATCCGTGTGAACTTTGCGAATACATATCTTCCCTTTTCAACTTCATCCCGTATGTAGTTGAATCTCCGCTCAATGTGCCTAGTCTTTTGATGAGCACGAAGTTCCTTGATTTGAGCAATCGTACCCTCGTTATCACAAAAGATCTCTAGGGGGTCCTGAATGGAATGGACAATCCCCAGATCGGCAATGAATTTCTTTAACCATGGAGCTTCTTGAGCTGCCAATGAGGCGGCGACGTATTCTGATTCTGTGGTTGATAGATCCTCCACTGTCCACATACCAGATGCTCCTTTGGCATGCTGAAGAAACCTGCATTTATCACAAAGAACTAGTTAGGTTTTGAGACCCAAACCTTTTTGGTTTTGGGTTTGTTTTCATCAACAGATGTAACCATAACTTGTTTCTTATGATTAACAACTGATGAAGAAGGAGATGGTGTGAAATGGATTCCTTGGATTTGGGCTTGGAATTCCTTTTCAGTGGTTTGATCACACGTGCATCTAGTTCGTTAACTCTCCCCAACAAATGCTGAACCATCATAACAAGTTGTGTCTGATTTGTAGCCAAAGCTTTTAGCTCTTGTGACATATCAGTACTTGTGTTTGATGAGTTCCTGTGACCCACCATTTCCTCCTTAAAATTAACAGACTTACTCTGATGTTTATCATGAGGAGCACCATCAGCTGTTTTATGATAAACCTTATCCTTCTTTTTGGATTTGGATAAAGGCTTGGGTTTATCACATTGGGATGATTGTGGTACAAACTTGGTCTCAAACTCAGTTTTCATTTCATCCATCTGGATTTTAGTGAGCTTATCTCTGTTGAGTTTGGAACCCTTTCTGTACCAACATTCATCAGAAAGCTGATTGAATTTACCACATATTTCACATGGCTTATTCTTCATCTTGGATTGATCAACTGCTGATGTGGAAACTACTGAAGGTGTGCTCTTGAGTACTTTCCTCCTTTCAGTACTTTTGTTTAGTACTCAAGGACCTGTAACAACTGAAGACTTGTTCTTCAGCTGTTCTTTATCAGCAGTTGTTAACCCTTTTATTTCAGCTAATTTGAAATGCTTTTCAGATGTTGTGACTTGCCCTTCAGTACTTGAGGTACTTTGAGGGACAACATCTGAAGTACTCGGCTTCATGTGCTTATCAGTAGTTAACCCATCAGCCAATTGATTTGCTGAGGTATCAAGACTGATTTCATCTTGTGATTTTGGGTGATCACTTGAGGATGATGCACATGATGATATGGTTTGGAAATTTCTTTCACCTTCAGATTTTACTATTGGTTTTGGAGTAAAATCTATTGGTGGTGCAATGTGGTTGTAACCAATTCCAAACTTCACATTCGAAGCAGACTGCTTACTAAGTAGCATTTCAAATCCCTTGCAGGATGACACCCAACGGTCACACTCAACTTGGGTAACTGCAAGTTTTTCTTTGAATTCTCTATGGTTCTCAAGAATGACCTCTAGCTTAGCCTTTTCATCATTTAATGGCATTTAAGCTTATAAATCTCATCATCTTATCCTTAAGGACAGACTCATATTCAGCTTTTCTTTTGGAAATGGTTTGCTCAAGCTCTAGATTTTGATTTATTAAAGCTACATTTGCCTCTCTAATAGAGATAAATGCATCTATGCAAGATTCAGAACAAAGCTTGGCCTTAGCCTCAGAGGATACCTGGGTTACCTGTGATGAAGATGCATTGGAGCATGATCTATCAATAGATTCCATGGCCATGAGAGCTAGATTCCCAAAAGGATGTTCACCACCATGTTGACCAACACCAGCAAATAATTGCTCATTATCAGAGAGATCATCTGGTAAACTGCTCCAGTCAACAATACCAGGGGTGAAGAAGTTGTGATGAGGTTGTGATTGAGATGATTGAGATGGTAGAGGCTCAGGTAAGGCTTGAGGTTGTTGTGCAATAGGAACTTGAACTTGATTTGGCTGAGGCATATAATAGCAGGGATATGGATATGACATTGGACCCTGAGGGACAAAATATGCAGGAGATATGGGTTGTGAATGATGACCAGAACTAGCAAGATGTTGCCCTCTGTTTTGTGGACTATTGCTTGGAAAAGTCACAAAGGGTGCAGAGGAGTTAGATACAGATGATCTACACTTTGTTGCAAGGTGTCCAAGCCTGTGGCATTTGTGACACCTCAACTTACACTTGTCAAAACCAACTTTGGTTTTGCCAGAGAGTCCTGGAAATTTCCTACCAGTTCTCTTGTAGAACTGTTGAGATCTGATATTAATCAAGGCCATTTGGCTCAGAATATCCATATCTTCTAAGTCATCATCGGCAATACCCTTTAAATCATCCATAATGAAACACAAATTGTCACTATTACAGCCTGACTGACTGTGAACACTAACAATTGCATGATCTGAACCGTTTGATGAGAAATCTATATGCTCATCATAATTTCTTTTTGATGCAGCATATTGTGACTCATGACCAACCAAAGCAGTGTTCACTGGTACAAAGTCATCAGTGAGCTTTCCTGATGATGCCAGTTTCCTTTTCTTCTCTATCTCTCTTTCAAATGTAAGTAGTTTCCCATGGAGTTGGGTGAGAGATAGACTATCCAGATTTGCACTAGAGTGTAGGACAATGGTATATGTGTCCCATCTCTCAGGCAGTGAGCTGGGAAATCTGTTGTTCATCTGACTATCTGTGTATTCATGTTTGACCATTTTCAGCTCAGAGATCAAACTAGAAAAATGCTCAAACTGTTGAGTCAGTGACTCACCCTTCCTATAAGAGAATGCCTCATATTGTTGGGCAAGGATTTCTCTGTTATTTGGTAAGACCTCATCTGTTCCACCAAATTGTTCCTTCAATGCATTCCATTGGTCATGAGCAGTTTCATGATGCATAAGCCCAGAATAGATTTCATTCGGCAGTGCCATGGCTAGAATTCCATGCGTTTTACCATCAATCTCAAACAGTTTTCGATCCTCATCTGAGTATTGTTCCTTCTTCTTCGGAACCATTTGGTTGGTTTCCGGATTGTTCACCATAGGCTTGTGTGGACCATGTACCACAGATGTCCAACAACCTGAACTGTTAACAGACAGGTGATGAAGCATTCTTCATTGCCATATGTTAGACTCAGTCCTAACCAGCATCGGAGGCTTGGTTGAGGAACCGGTATTGTGAGGCTTATTAGAAGGAGTAGTCATTCTCAGATTCAGCCAAATTCAATTAAGTTTTAACTGCTTTAATGCAAAACACAACAAACCAACATGAACCAAGACAAAACTCAAAGCAAATAACAAAAGCAGCAGAAATTCAATGATCTATAACCAATTCTTGCAAATATGATAATTCAATCAAACATAGATATCGAATAGCAGTTTCAATGATCAATTGTTAGATCGATCAATGATTAACCTGCTCTGATACCATTTGTTAGGATCAGTGATCTAAGTTTGATTGATTAGAGAGTATTGCAGCGGAATTCGAACAATGAATTAGACAATTCACAAGAACACAATTGATATTTAATGTAAGAGTAAATGGTTATAGAGAGAGAGATTTCTGCAAAAGAAATATTTCATTCATATGCTTTCGTGGTGGCAAAAATGTCACGCTTACAACTAGGTCAACATCCCTTATATAAGAGATGTGACGTCTGCTGATGTCACTTGATATTGACATCTAACAGAATTATTCAAACTACTGAAACTATACAAACTACTGAGAATGTTCTCAACTACTGATTACATCTCAGAGAATGCTAAGTACAAGAAAAATAAAACTACTAAAACTAAACTACTAAAACTATAACTACTGAAAAGTAAATTAGAAGTACTGAAAGGAAACCATCACAACTACTGAAGTTGATAACTTCAGCTGTTGTGACAACTACTGATCACTTTGGTCTTCAGTCTTTGTCTTCAGTCTTTGTTCTTCAGACTTTTACTTTCAGACTTTGTCTTCAGCTAATAGCTTCAGACTTTGTCTTTAGTGCTTTACTTTCAGACTTTGTCTTCAGCTGATAGCTTTAGACTTTGTCTTCAGTTCTTTACTTTCAGACTTGTCTTCAGTAGTAGTCTTCAGTTCTTGTCTTCAGACTTTGTCTTCAGACCTTGTAATCAGCTGATGTCTTCAGCTGTTGTGTTCTTCTTCAGCAGTTGTAATGTCTGAGGGACTAAGAGGTTTTTCTGATCAGGCTCATTGGTTCTTTTGGTCCTACATATGATCCTTTCAAGGTGCAACAATACTCCCCTAAGGATTATACAGCCTAGTTTTCCTCAATGTTTGGAGGTGATTGATGTTGTGAAGATTCAGCTGGGTCTTCAGAAGGTAGTATGAATGCTGCTTTGGTGGGATCAAGAATTGCCTTGATCATGTTTACAAAATCAGTTGCTTCGGGCATCCTGTCTCTACTCAGCACATGTATTTTCATTCTGCTCATGTTGTAGATGGCTTCCATCGGTAACTTTTTCAGAGAAATCGGTTCCCATATCGAGATTGTTGAAAGACCATCTCTATGAATCAATATACTCCCTCCCACATCCACTTCAAGCTTAATAATGTTTCCAAGTTGCAGTGGTGTTTTCTTCTTCTTTCTTTTATCTCTGTTAATCTTTATTCTGTCATAGGCCAGTTTTAACAACTTGATGCATTTCAAAAAGAAATGCATGTCTTGTTCACCTAATTTGTTGTTTAATTCCCTGAAGTGCCTGGTATAAATGTAGTGGATGTATGATTCATCAAGTAGTCTCACTTCATATCCATTGAAAAGTCTAATGTCAGCTCCTTCTTTTCCTCCCCACTTCCTTTCTATCACCAGCTCATATGTTTTCTCATCATAGTACACATTTGAGATAGGAATGGATGAATGAGTACGAGACACTACTTTCCTCTTTAAAGACTCAGATGGCTTCACCTTCAACTCAGGGAATACTATTTCTTCTGCTTCTACCTTTTTCTTCTTTTCCAGGGGATTGACAAATGTTTTATCTTTTTTTAAGCAAATTGTCTTTGATGAATTGAAGTTGTTTGTCCTTCTGAACATCTTAAGTATATTCTCAAATTCATATCCCCTGAACATAGCTGCATTATTGATGAGTTCAAGTTCAGCTAGTTCCTTCAAATCATGAATCTCAAGGGCATTTACCAGAGCTGAGTACTCTGTGAAGAATTGTACTAGCCCTGAAATTCTCTTCACCATGAACATGTTCCAGGTGCTATCATACTTCCACGCTATTATCTTCTGATCTATCTTCCCCTTTGAATTTGTCTTCATGTTTGCAGTCTTTGTTTTTGTGAATCCCTGACTTGAAAGGTATTCCTTCATTTCCTTATGAGACATGTTATAAGAATCAGGAAATAATGATTCATGGGATGAGGTTGATTTCTTCATTTGTGAAAGCTTTTGTAGAGGACCCCTTATTGGTAGTGGAACTTCATACCTTGTGGGTTTATTCAAGGATGAGTCTTTGAGTATTGGAGTGACCTTTGACATTATCTTCTCATAGTCAGTGTCTATTGTTGGATCAAGCAACAACTTCACTTTCTCTTCCTCTTCTTTCATTTTCTCATAAGTCATTGCAAACATCTTATCAGGATCATAGCCTTGATTGATCAAGAACATGGCTTTAATCATCAAGTCATCAGTTTGAGCTTTGGTTACCATTTCTTCTACTGACTGTTCTTCTTTAAGAGGACTGTCCATGAGAATATCCTTTAACACTTCATCCTCATCAGCAATTTCTCCTTCTTCTAAATCAATTGCTCTAGCCAACTTTTTCAACTGAGCTTCTGCCTGCTCATGTTCTTCCAAGAATTCAGCAATTGCTACTAAACTTCTTGGGTCATCTTTTTGCTTATTTGACGATTCCTCTTCAGTTATTGGCCTCTTGCCTTTAGCCTTTTCTGGCAAAATACTTCCTCTTTGGTGAGTAAGTTTGAAGTTGTGGGCTATAGGTTTCAATTTGATCTTTTGGTTCAGGGACCCTTTCAAGTGTGCTTGGCTCTTGATCCTTCATTTCACTTTGTTCATATGCAGTTTCTTCTTTCCTTTCTTGTTCATATCTTTCTCTTAGTTCCTCTTTTTGTTGTTCTGTCAATGATATGGCACGGACAATTTGCAGAGACAATTCCTTTTCCAATGGCACTGGTGATTTAGGAATGAATACAAAAGGCTCTGCCTCAATCCTTTGATTGTTAATGAACTCCCAAAAATCATCATTAATGCTGAATTGTTTAGAAGCAAAACTATCCAAAGCACTGAAGAGTTCTTCAAATTTACCCTTTTCTGAGTCTGAGTGGTCAGTGATTCCAGAATACACTACCATGTCTAAGCTCTGATCTTTAATATCAGTTTCACTTTCATCATCTACTTGTTCTTCATTCTCATCATCATTCTTTTGTTCTTCTTTTTCATCATCATCCTTCTCATCAGTTCTTTTAATCATCATTTCAAGCTCAGATATTCTTTTGTTCTTGCTCTTGATTTCCTTTTCCAGTTTTGAGATGATATCAGCTTGTTCCTCTATGTTATTTTCTTGTTCCTCCATGGCAATAGTTTGTATTTCAAGAGTGTCTATATGACCACTCACTTCTTCTCTTGAATGTTTCAGTGCAGCTTTTTGATTTTCAATCTCTTTGGCTTGTTCCATTCTTTTAACTACATGTTTTTCTTTAAGATCTTTCGATTCTCCTTCTTTCTCATCGAGTTCCAGAATTCTGTCATTCATAATTCCTGCCCTCCTATTTAGTGTTCTTTCCATCCTTTCTACTTTGAGTAACAACTCAGTTATCAATCCATCTTTTTCATGAGCCTATTGATGCTTGATTCAGCATAGCTCTCAAGGAGCAGCCTTAGAAGGTTCATTCACAGCTCTGGTTGGATTATGATGATCCCCCTCATCAGAAGATGATTTGGATGATTTGGATGCACTTGTTGATCCTTCTGGTTCAGCAGGGTGATCAATTGAGATTGATGATGTGGTGACGTGGTGTAGGTTGAGTGATCATAGGTGGTGTTTGTTGTGGTGAAGGAAATGATGGTATTGGTGAGGGTAAAGGTGATGGTATTGGTGAAGGTAAAGGTGATGGTATTGGGGAAGGTAAAGGTGATGGTATTGGTTGTGGAGGTGGTTGTGGAGGAGGTTGTGCTTGATCTGCTTGGTGTATTTGTTCAAACGTCCAAGGAAGAAGGGGTGAATGGGCACCACTGTAGAAGTTCCTTGGGTCATTCTTTTTGATGTACTTATAGGATCTTGCATCATAATGTGGAATATAAAGTACTGGTCCTTCATTAGCAATGTCATGAAATGTTTCATTGATTAGACATTGAACAAACCTGGGGTACATTAGAAATTTGTATCTCAACCCTTCTTGAATGATTGAGATTTGGCCATTGAATACATATGCTGACATGTTAAATCTTCTGTTGGTGTAGAGAGCACAAATGGCAGAAGATGTGAGGATTGGAATGTCATTCCATCCTGTTTTCCTTTTAGATAGACAGTGTTGGAACATATTAATTAGGAATCTCCAGGGCAGATCCACTAATCCTTTGACTATCTGTTTGGCTTCATAGCTTCCTTCATAACCAATTTCAGAAAAAATTGTGGTTATCTACTCATCATCCAATTCAAGAGGATCATCTACATTGTCATTGAATTGAAGACATCTTCTAACTGATTCTTCTGTGATCCTCAGTGTGTGTTCAGTGTTGATCTTGCCAATAAGAGTTTTCACTCCATTTTCTTCTACTACTTCAGCTGATTCCCAGAAAGACCGGATGGGATTCTCATAGATTGTAGGTCTTACTGTTATTGCATAAGCTACCCTTGTGGTAGATAGGAATCTTATCATATCTCTGAGACCTTCTGCTTTAGGCACATCAGGGTTTAGATAACCGGTGACGTTATAGAGCTTGCTCCATGTAATGTTTGCCATGTAATCTGCACAAGAGACATGTGTGTTAGTTCACAATTTTGACTTTAATTTTGACTTCCATTTGTTTCACACTTTTCTTTTTCACATTGCTATGTTTTTCTCAGTAAACACGATTCTGATGATTTTCAATATTAGTTGAATTCCAATCAGTTTACATGTTTATTGATATCGAAAATGTGTATTACATCACTTAATTATTTAGATTTTGGTGTTCTTCAATAGTTTTCTGGTTGATCGTTCGATTTAGGGTAGCCGTTCGAGACTTAAGTTTTGGTTTCAGAATCTGTTGAAGTTATACCTTATCTTCGAAATGACTGCTGTTCTGAATCCATGACAAGAATGTAAAAGATGAAACACAACAAAATCTATGAATGTTTGTGATGATGATGATGAATGATGGTGGTGTACTGTAGTTTTACGCTCGTCTCACTATAAGTTCTCTCAAATTTGAAAAGTATTAAATGACCTGTTCAAATTCCTTTAAATAGTCAAATAATACAATTTGAAAAATTTTACAAGTTTACAAGCATATACAGTCAACACTGTAGCAAATGCTGAAGGTTAATGTTTTTGATTTTGGTAATCCGCATTTGTTAACTGTAGCATATGCGGAAAACAACTTTTGACTTGACAGTCCGCATTTGACTACTTTTGGTCATCCGCATTTGTGACTGTAGCTAATGCGGAAGACTTAATTTTTGATTGACTGTCCGCATTACTCTACTATTACAAATGCGTTTGATTTTATTCTATCCGCATTTGGGCACTGTTACAAATGCGGAAGTTAAACTTGAAATTTTGGCTGTCTGCATTGTATACTGTTACAAATGCGGAAGTTAAACTTGAAATTTTGGCTGTCCGCATTGTATACTTTTGCAAATGCGGAAGTTAAACTTGACATTTTAGTTGTCCGCATTGTATATTGTTGCAAATGCGGAAGTTAAACTTGACATTTTGGCTGTGCGCATTGTATACTGTTGCAAATTCGGAAGTTAAACTTGACATTTTGGCTGTCCGCATTGTATACAGTTGCAAATGCAGAAGTTAAACTTGACATTTTGGCTGTCCGGATTGTATAATGTTGCAAATGCGGAAGTTAAACTTGACATTTTGGCTGTCCGCATTGTATATTGTTGCAAATGCGGAAGTTAAACTTGACATTTTGGTTGTCCGCATTTGAGTTGTAGTAAATGCGGTAGAGCAAACTTCACATTTACTTCACACACTAATGCGGTAGAGTAAAATCATTGTCCGCATTAGTTGCACTTCAAAATTTATTGTTATCCGCATTAGTTATATGCGTGGATTACCTTCACCCGCACTAACTAATGCACTTACCTGCATTATCTTTTGAACTAAATCAAAAGTTAATATGATTGAATTGATTATTCATCTTATGAAGAGGTGTCCTTGATTGATTTTTTTATGAAGTTGGCTGTTGGAGTTGTCAATTTTTGCTTGGATTGACTTGTATGTTACAACAATACAAGTTTCCCAATTTTGACAGATCTTGGGCTTATCATGCTTCTAAGAATCTGCATAAGCTGAGATATAATGGTTGACTTATTGCAACAAAACCAACTAAAATTCATTTTGTTTTGTTTTTCAAAATTAAGTTAATAAACAAAAATTTGAACTTACTCAAAAATTTTAATTACTCCCCCTAAAGTTTATGACCACATTTGGAGAGAAACATTAAAGATTTTAAAAGTTTTGAATAATTTTATTTTGATTAATATTAATAATGAAGAGAAAAATCTCTTTGTTGGGATCATATCAATCTTACATTACACATGTGCAACCTTTATAATTAAATGGATATGATGATGAACTTGAAGATTGAAGATATGTTTGTCCTCTTAAGTTCATACCTTGTTGATATTTTGATGCAAATGACTTTTATCATGTTTTGGTTGATTTATTATTTAGTGTGCACCTCACACACATAAGCATGGAATGATCAACCCTCCTTATACATTGCATGGTAGAACTTTGTCATAACTTTTCTTACCAGGTTATTTAATTTATGAAATCTCATATTCATTGATCCTCATTGGGATTCTTTTAATTTGATCCTTTTTCATGTTGATCCACATTGGGATTCTTTTCACTTCACTTTGTAAGGTGATCCATGATAGGATTCTTTTGATCATTCACTTGGAATGTATTATTTGTTGATTCATCCAATTTTGGATGTGTTCCACATTGGGAATCTTTTGGATCATGACATCTGCACTATGTGCAAGTTTCATAGGTCTTTGCTCAGCAAAACAAAGATGAAACATGATGTGGTGAAAGAGATTCATAAAGTATCATTACCTGGTGTGTTTAGGTTACTACACACACATGCATTCAGATAAGCCAATACATACTGTACTTAGTGATGAGTGTTTCACAATTGAATATATCTTTAATTTATCACTGCATGTATCTTTTCTTCCAAGTTGAACCTACCAACATATCTGGTAAGTCATTTCAGTCTTTTACATTTTGAAATTAAGCACAGTGAATGATATAACGACTGTAATTCTATCATTTCCGAAGATTCTTTTCTTCATATGACTTCATTTCTTTTTATGGTTTTTCTAATGTTTTTTTTAAATATTTTTTAATATTTTTCAAAGTTTTACTCAAGGTTAATCATGCCAATTGACTGAACCAAAAATTCAAACCTACTAGGTTCAAATGCCTTGGTAAACAAATAAGCTAATTGATTTTCTGTTGGTACTTAAATCAATTTGATTAAACCCTTTTAGCACAGTTTCTCAAAAAATGATATGTGATTTCAATATGTTTTGTTTTTGAGTGCTGAACTGGATTATTAGTTATAAAGACAGTAGCTGTGTTGTCAATAGAAATTGGTGTATGCAAAAATTTAAAACCATAATCAAGCATCTGGTTTTGAATCCACAGACTTGATAGCAACATGCTGAAGCAGCAATATACTCGGCTTCGCTGTGGACACACACACATTTGTCTGCTTCTTTCGTTGCCATCATACTAGTCTGGAACAAGAAATTGACAACGCCAGAAGTGGATTTTCTATTGAAGTTGCATCCTCCATAATCACTGTCTGTGTAGGCATAGAGATTAAATTCTCCTTCTTTTGGATACCATAATCCGAGAGCTGGTTTGCCCGTCAAATATCTGAATATCCCCTTGACTGCGTTCACATGTGATTCTTTTGGATCAGCTTGATATCTAGCACACACACAACACCAAACATAATGTCAGCCTACTAGGCTGTTAGATACATAAGTGAACCTATCATTGATCAATAGTGAGTTTGATCCACTGATTTGCCTTCAGGGTCAGGTCCAATCTTCACTCGTATCTACTGGAGTTCTGATAGACTGACAGTCAGCAAAGTGAAATTTCTTCACCATGGTTTCTACATATTTTGATGATTGATGAAGATTCCATCTGCTGTTTGCTGGACTTGCACTCCCAGAAAAATGTGAGTTCCCCCATAGCACTCATTTGAAACTTTGAATGCATAAGATCTTCAAATCTTTGCAGAGTTGTTTTTTGTCGAGCCAAATATAATGTCATCCACGTAGATCTGGACTAACAGCATGTCTTTTCTCTTATTTTTCTGAAGAGAGTCTGATCAATCTTTCTCTTTCATACCCATGTTCAAGAAGAAAGGATATAGAGTCTCATACCACTTTCTTGGAGCTTGATGAAGACCATACAGAGCTTTGTCGAGCTTGTACACTCTGTGACGGAAATCTGGATCTTCAAAGCCAGGTGGTTGACTTACATAGACTTCTTGAGCAATCTTTCCATCAAGAAGGCACACTTTACATCCATTTGATAAACATAAATTTCATGGACGCAGAATATGCGAGAAAGATTCTCGATTGCTTCTAGTCTGGCAACAGGAGCAAACACCTCGTCGTAGTCAATTCCTTCTTCTAAGTGTATCATGTGCCACTAGTCTTGCTTTATTTCTGATGACTATCCCTCTATCATCAGTCTTGTTCCTGTACAGCCATCTGGTACCCTAGGGTATTGTCCTTGGGACGATCTACCAGCTTTCATACTTCTTTTTTCTTGATTGGAGCAATTCTTCCTGCATTGCTTCAATCCAACTATTGTCTTGAAGCGCGTCTTTGATGTTTTTGGGTACTGTTTGACATAGGAAGCATGAGAACAAACAGATGTTTGCAATACTTGACTTGCTTCTTGTCACCCTCTTATTAAGATCACCAATAATGGTTTCAACTGGATGATTCTTGTGTATTCTTGAGGTGGGAATGATGTCACCTGCAATAGTTACATCAAGATTGGAGACATTCAGTTCATTATGGTTAGAGGCACAATCATCTTGTATTGTTGTTGAGTTATGAAGATTGTCAATTTCTATTTCTGTAACTGCTACATCTTCAGCAGCACTGAGGTTGCTTGCATCATTTGAAGTACCTTGAGTTTCTTCTGGATGAGACGCCGTTTTTGATTTTTGATCTCATGTGACATTCATCTGAGTGAGATGGTACCAGGCTCGGACCTTCTTCAGAAAAAAACACTCAGGTTTTATGACAAGTGTCTGATGGATTAGCTTGAAGAGGAACATCTCCATTCATATGTTCATCAAATGTAGGTGGGATCAATGGATAATTTTCTCTTCTTTCTACAGTTGATGAAGTATCACCTCAATGTATAGTTCCTACATCAGACAAGTGAAATTGGTCAAATGATTTAGTAAAAGTGTCAATATCAAACAACCAATCATGACCATTTGTAGATTTGGGAAACAAATGTTCCTTGAATTGAACATTTGTAGATTAATCAATAACGTTCAGTCTAGGATTGAACACTCTATAAGCCTTTGAGACGGAAGAATAACCTACAAAAAATCCTTCATCAGACTTAGATGAAAATTTTCCCAAATGATCACGGGTGTTTAATATTGTGAATGGACAACCAAATGATTTGAAGAATCTAGTGAATGGTTTCCTTTGAAATATCAGTTCATAAGGTGTCATGTTACTTTCTTTAACAATCAGAGTTCGATTTTGCACAAAGCACGATGTGTTAACTGCTTATGCCCAGAAGGTGATTGACAGTTTAGCATCGGCTAGCATGGTTCTTGCTGCTTCAATCAGTGTTCTATTTCGCCTTTCAGCTACCCCATTTTGTTGAGGAGTTCTAGCTGCACTGAATTGATGAGCAATGCCTTTGGTTGCACAAAATGAACTTATAATTTCATTTTTGAACTCTGTAACATTATCACTTATTATTATTTTGACTTTGAGATCAAGTTGATTTTCAATTTTAGTGACAAATTCTTGAATGATTTGGGATGCTTCATTTTTATGAAGTAGGAAGAACACCTATGTGAATCGAGAAAAATCATCAATGATCACTAAACAATATTGTTTCTTTCCCATACTCATTACATGAGTTGGTCCAAAGAGATCCATGTGAAGTAACTTCAATGGAGTATTGTTAGTGTTCATTAGCTTGGTTTTGTGAGACGATTTGTGTTGTTCTCCTTGAGGCACGCTGAGCATTGATCAATAAAATTGAATATTTTTTAGAAAGACCAATTACATGGTTTCCTTTGACTAACTTGTTCATATTTTCAAAGTTAGTGTGCCCCAAACGTCTATGCCATAGCTGTGACTCATCAAATGATGCTTTTGACAAAAGACATGTTTCTTCCTTAGGTGACGCAGAACACAGGTTTAAGACATATGTATTATTCTTCCTCGAGTCTTTAAGACAACCCATTCTTCAGGAATCTGAAAACCAGGTTTCAGTATGTAGCAGTAAGTGTCTGTAAAGTGAGTGGAATATTTTTTGTCACAGATCTGAGACACGCTTAGCAGATTGAAATTAAGTTGTTCACAGTAATTCATTCTGTCAAAGCTCAGCATCCCATTTGTCACAGATCCTTCTCCTGTAATCCTACCACCTTTTGAATCTCCACCAAATGCCACAGTAGTCCCTTGTATGTACTTGAAATCGTGAAGGAGGGAACGATCTCTAGTCATGTGTAGGGAGCATCCACTATCTACATACCATAGGCTATTAGACCTGTGTGGATGAACCTACAAACAAAAAGAACTAATTAGAATAAGGAACCCAAGCCCTGATGGTCATGGGTTTCCCATTCCTATTCATGATAGTCACCTCCTGGTATTTTCCTCTGAATGGTGATTTAGATGGAGTTGATTTGGGAGATTTTTGGTAATGAATTGGTTGAGTCATCTCATCTACATCTACTGAGGATTCAGATGAATAATGAAATCATTGGTTTCTATTTCTTTGTAAAAATTTAGCCCGAGTTTCATTATCAAAATTTGGTTTTTGCTTTGGAAGGTCAAGTTTGTGTTTCAATGTGAGATGATTTCTTTGACCTTTCCTTAAATCCTTCGAGTTATTTCTGTCATTTGTTGATCTAGAAGTCCTAGATTGATTATTATGAATATGATGTTTGATAGAATGCATCACAGTAGATGTTTTTAAGATGGGCTTATTTTGTGGAATTCTCAACCCCTTCGGATTGAAGTAACAATTAGATGTATTATGATTGTTCATGTCACAGATTGAACAATACTTGTTGAAATAGCAATTTTTGGTGGAGTGATTGTTTATATCACACATAGAACAATATTCATTGAAGAAGCATTTATCTGTCTTGTGATTGAACATGTCACAAATTTCACAATACATTTGTTTGTTTCTAGATTCAGATTTTTCTTTGAGTGACTCAACTGATACTTTATTTTGATGTGTCACTTTCTTTTCTTTAGGTGATGAGTCAGAACCACCCCTTTTTGTAGATTGTTTCACAATACTACTCTTGTTCATTTGTCTGGGTTGTTTCTGTTTCTTCAACCTACTTCTCACCTCTTTCTCAAACTGGTCAACATGTTCTTTATTACAGATATCAAACCCAACTCCCTGCCTTAATTTGGATGAGTGTGGCTCTGATGAAGTTTTGTGTGTTAAACTCAATTTTACAATTGGTTTCTTTTTTAGTGAAACCTTTTCTGATTTGCTTGAATTTTATGGAGATACAATCTCATTATCAGAACTACTCTCGGTAGTAGGTTTCACTGTTTTGACATATTTCTTTTTCCCTTGTAAAATAGATGGCATGAATTTTATAAAAGTTACAATTGCTTTTACAAGGCTTGATGGTTTTTTGACAATCACTGTCTTGTCTGAACACTCGTTGATTTTGATTGGGTGTCCTAACTTGATTTTGTCCTCATTGGTTTCAAAATAAACATAGGTTTGTTTCGAGGATTTGTCACTTGTTTCACTTCTGATTTAGGTTCCATAATTTTAGGTTCAATTGATTCAGAGAGTGATACAGAGTCAGGCATGACAGTGTAATTGTCATTGTATGGTGGAGGACATGAATTGTACCCAATCCTTGACATGTCCTTTGGATCCTTTTGTGAATCCAGCATTTCCTGCATCTTGACAGAAGACATTTGAAACTTTTCAAGTTTCACTTCAGTTATAGATTGTTGAGCTTTATCTTGAGCTAACTTTTCAGTAAGTAGCTCATTTTCAGCTGCAAGATTTTATTCTCACCATGCAATTTTTCTATGTCAGAAATGAGAGATTTGATTTTGATTTCAAAACTTTTTAGTTCTCTCTTCATCATTTCTGACTTCACCTTTTCTTCTTTTATTTTATCTGCCAGTTTATGATTATGTTCTCTATACTCTTGTAATTCATTTATGCATTTCTCACTACAAAAGTTATTTTTTACCTCAGTAGGCATTGCAGATGGTCCATCATTGATATGAGCCATGAGAGCATGATTCTGGAATTGAGGCTTGACTTCCTCAGCATACACACTCCAGTCACATATCCCATCTTGTTTGATAACAAGGGCACTGGGAGAAGGCTGACTGCTTTCATGGGCTTGATTTGTCAGCTTTGGTTGATTCTGGTATGTTTGTTGATGATGTGAATGATGGTACTGCTATTGATGGTTGGTTGAGTGATAGCTTGAATTGGGCTGTGAGGATGATTGACCAGGAGAGTTTCATGAATGGTTGGTTCTTTTAGGAGCATTGCACTCTCTTGAGAAATGGCTAGTCATTCCACAGTTGAAGCATTTTAACATGGATTTGTCATATCCAAGCTTTGTGTTCTCATTCAGGCTCAATTTTCTTCCTTTTCTGAAAATTTCTTTGCTCTCATGGCAAACATTGCCATTTGCCACTGTAGATCCATCTCCTCAACATCATCAGGATCTAATTCTTCTAAATCTTCTTGTATTATATGGGAAGAAGTGAAGCTTCCCCCAGATATGCTTCAAAACTTCCAACAAAGTCATTGTAGGTTGCCTTTTTCTCTTCTGATTTTAAGTCTTCTCGAGAGATTGTAGGTGCAGTGGAGACTTTTGGAGCTTGTGTTGAAGTTGAATGGTGATTGAATGATGGAGATGCAATGAACCAAATATTGTTCATTGATCTCTTGTTGAGATGAAGTCATCTTCCTCTGTGATGAAAGCATTTTCAACAGAATGTGATTCTGAAGGGAATTTGTAGCCTTAATCACTCTTGGCCAACTCAGATTTCTACTTTGTTCATCAAGTTCCAGAGCTTCAATCTTTGCTAGCATAATGTCTAGAGTGGTACTCTCAATATCAATAGTATTTTTCAGCATTGTGACATTTTGCTTCTAGCTTTCAGGCGAATGTGAAGCATTTTCTTGTTAGTTCTTTAATGTTGTATGACACACCCCTAATTTCCAAGTCATTGACCAACTGTACAAATCTGTGCAGTTCTTTTGATATGGATTCTCCTTGGTGTGATGGATGGTTTCATACTGTATATGTTAATTTCAGCAATTTCACTGCTACCTTCACAAATAATTTTGAGAGCATCCCAAACAACTTTAGCAGTTCCATATTTTTCTAATCTTTTCAGCACATCCATTTTGAGTGCTTGAGTCAAAATATAGTATGCTTTAAGATCAATTTTCATTTTCTTATAATCATCTTCATCTAGAGTTAAGTCTTCAATTGGTATTCTAGCAGTCTTGTATAGTGCAGCTTGAGCTGTTGATAAAGTAACATGAATATGTGGACCCTTACATATTGAGATCCAAAAGTCAAGATCTACACCTGTGATGTAATTTCTAAACCTTATTCTCCATTGTTTAATCTCAGATTTGTGTTTGAGCATGGGTGGTTTAGGTGTATGACCTAATTCAGAGTAACTGTTAGAATCGATGTGGTTTGTGTAATTATAGATTTAGTCGATTTTAAGATTGATTATGTTTGATGAGTTCAACTTGTTCAAGCAGTTTGTTGAGGTTCAGAATCAGTGTTCTTACTGTTTGACAGGAGTATTCTTGCTGTTTGCTAAGTAGAGATGATGATATCTACTACTAGCAACTTGAGTATGAGATCAATCGAGTTATATTCAGTCTGTGCGCAGATCTGAAAAAGAATCGAGAGCCAAAGCTCTGATACCAATTGACTGGGTTTTAGTAAGAGTGATATTCTTACTAAGAATCGAATATGATAATCATGTCAACCATTGATTGGCGAAAACAAACAATCGAAGAACAATCAAGCAAGAAAAATTACTCATAAATTTCTGTTTGTATTGATATATGAAATTTGAAAAATTACAGAGAAAAGTTACAACAAAATCCTCTATCTATCAATTGTCACCTCAGTACGAGGTAAACTATTCTATTTATAGACAAGACAAGATGCCTTTACAAAATGACTAAACTACCCCTGACCTATTACATCAGAAACTAGTCTAAGTCTTGATCCGCATCTCTGCTTGTTCATCCGCATTGATAAATGCGGATGAGATAATCTTGATCCGCATTTCCACTTGATCATGAGCATTAGTAAGTTGGTCATCCTCATTGGTTAATACGGATGAACAAATACTTGTGCGCATTTGGTTGGTCATCCGCATTTGTCAATGCGGATGATCAAAGTCTTGTCCGCATCTTCTTTTGTTCTTCCGCATTAGTCAATGCAGAAGTGTAACTTGTTCATCATAAGTATTGTCTCTTCCGCATTAGTTAATGCGGAAGAGTAAACACTTGTCCGCATCAGATTTTGTCTTCCGTATTGACTAATGCGGAAGATAATACTTGTTATTATTCTTGTATTTCTTCATCCGCATTGCATGTTGGACTTGTGGGATTCCAGCTAAACAATCATCAATTCACCCATTGGGTTGGCATGTATGATCCTTTCAGGGTGCAACAAGTTGAATCATCGCTCGAGCGACTTCCGAAAAAACATT
Source organism: Flaveria trinervia (assembly GCA_025506515.1). Taxonomy (NCBI): domain Eukaryota; kingdom Viridiplantae; phylum Streptophyta; class Magnoliopsida; order Asterales; family Asteraceae; genus Flaveria; species Flaveria trinervia. The sequence goes on along the minus strand of CM046448.1, from coordinate 55,590,490 downwards.
GATGAAATGATGGTAGAATCCTACATGACCTAGGAAACTTCTGATATCTTTCACAGTTATGGGATCTAGAAGTTTGGAAATAGTGTTGACTTTGGCTTGATCGATATCATGTCTTTCTCGTGGGATATTATGTCCTAACACTATTCGTTTGGTAACCATGAGGTGACACTTTTCCCAATTTAAAACGAGGTTAGAATTTCACATCTAACCAACATCTTTTCCAGATTTTCAAGACATTGTTTAAATGAATTTCCAAAGATGGAGAAGTCATCCATGAAAACATCCATTGAGTATTCGATCATGTCGTGAAAGATTTCTACCATGCATCTTTGAAACATGGCCGGAGCATTTCACAATCCAAAGTGCTTTCACCGATAAGCAAATGTACTATATATTGTGAGTGAAAAAGGATGGATTGATTCCCTTTATGTCCATAATTTTTGCAGGATCGGTTTTTGTTCTCAACACAAGTATTTTTCTCTCAAGCTCACTAAGTAACACTCGGGTTTGTGATGATGCAGAATCCTTCAAAAGTTGATGATAATATACTAATTAAAACAAAGCAAACACAAAAGATTAGTTTTTCAAGATACTTGTATATATTATTTATCAACTCAAAGTATTACAAGACTCTTCCAAGCATATTACATCAGTTACAAAAAAACTATATATACTACTACCTACAACTGGATATACTTTGATACTAGCTGGAATCCTATAAGTAAAGCAAATACTACAAAGCTATAGTTAAGGTATCTTAGATAATGTCTTATCTAAGATTTGGTAGTCATGACATGTCCATGACTTACCTTTTGGCACCAACTAAAGTTGGCAACTGTACTATTTGATAAATGTGAACAGGTGAATAAAGTACGGTTAACTACATGGGTTTAACAGAAAACACCATGCAGTATATTAGAGGTCTACAGCGGAGTGTTAGAGAGACCATACTTATGTCCACTGGTTCACAGTAGTTTCTTCTGAAGGTTAACTAACTTTGGAAGAACTTGTTCTTTCAAAGCCACTTATACTTCTGAAGTAGTTACTCCTTACGAGGATTCCTTGGGAATACATAATTTGGAAGTTGTACGCTTTATTTCTTCTAAGTGTTGAAGCTTCGAAAGAGCAGAGACGTTGTCTTTGGAAGTTGGATTTTGCTTCGGAAGTTGATCTTGCAATTGTATTCGGAAGAACTCCGTCTGTCTTTGGAAGTTCCACTCTTAGCTTCGGAAGTCCTTTATTAGTTGTACCAAAATAATCTAAGTGTTTTGTTTTGGTTGCACCAGCCTTCTAGATCCAACAAACTTCCCCAAGGCTGATGCTAGCAAAACCTCACTTCTTGCTGCTTCTCAAAACCTTTAGCACCAGGGACGGAAGATGTTTATCGGTTTCTTTGTTCTTCCCTAAAGTTATGTTGAGAAGTTTGTAAAAGTCATTAGTGGACAAGAGATCCAGTTTGTCACTCAGAATGACATGCACCCTTTGTTGCACTCCGTGAGCAGAGTTAGTTGTCGAGATTTATAGTAAGACTCAAATCTAAATATGGATTCAAGGTTGGAACCTTCAACCATTTGAAGAAAGGCATTGGCTTTGGTTGCTGATCCTTTTCTTTCCTCCTCATCTTTCAGTTCATCACCACTTCAATCTTAGACCTTGCAGTCAGCTTTGCTAGATGAAGGTTGCTTAGATGATTCTTGATATGAGGAGCTATGTCGGAGTTAGTGGGGTTGGAGAATGGCTTCTCAGCTAAGTCAGCAATTTCAATTCTGCTTAAGTGTAGCAGAGGTGAGACATTGAGCCTGTTTGTCTCTCCATTCTCTCTTCAAACAACAAAGTTATAAGAAGAGTCTTCAAACCACCACTGGATAATCTTCTTCTTTGTTACAAGAGGCTGGCTAGGAACCTTGTCACCTTTATTTCTATCGAGTAGAGTCACCAACTTTCTTCTATGCATCTTCTCTTTATCATTTAGAGAATCAGAGTTCAGGCCAAGGAGTTTTGCAGCTTGGTCAAATGTTCCTCAAAGCAGATCAAAGAATTGATCACTTCTGAGGGAACATAAGTAGCCATCAACAAAAGTCAATTTGACAGACTCCTTCTCACAAGAGATGTTGCTCAAAGTTGTACACTTGATGAGCTTAATCTTGATCTCCTTAAACACCTTTAAAGGGAGATGTTTGAATGAATGAGAGGGTGACTTGGGTGGTTGTTTGGTCGAAGAGGTTTGGGTTCTAGGTAAGGTTTTTGGTTTGAGGATGGGTAGTTTAGGTAGTTGTTTGGATTTCATGGGTGAGGAAGTGGGGAAGGTTAATGATGTGGGTTGAGGGATGTAAGGCTTAGAGATTGTTTTATTCTTAACAGGGAAAATGAAAGGGATAGGTTCAGATTGAGGTTGTGGTTGTGGAGTGGATATGAAAGTCATCCCTTCTGTTCGGTACATCTCTTTCTTTTTTCCAGAGAGTATGCCAGCCTTGATTTCACTGACAATATGTTGCACTGTCTTCACAGACATGGGACCCACCTACCTATCGAAGAAGCCATGAACCCGAAGATAGTCCTTCATCCACGCCTTATCACCTATCTTCCTAGTAGAAACAAGTCCTGCTTTTTTTTCTTTCTTTCTTCTTCCCCCTCGTTTTTTTCTCTTGCAACTTTCTTTCTCTTTTTCTCCAATTGGTCTTACTCTTTGTTGAAGAGCCATAAGATCGTATCATTATCATGGGGAGACAGTTCTTCTAGAGAGAAACCCCTAGAGGTGAGGAAAGTTATCCTTTCCTTCCTAAGCACTTCCATTTTCCTTCTTTCTCTTTCCTCCTCTAAGGCCACCCTTGCTGCGTTTTCCCTTTGTTCTATGAGCACCAAGGTTGCCTTTTCCAGCTCATTTAACTCTTTTAGTGGTAGTAGGAACACATCTTCACTAACAGCTCCAAGCTTGATAAGCCTGTCAATGATCTCCACCCTATTTTGTTATTGACAGCCTCCTCGTTAGCTGTAGCTGCTCTGCTACTTCCAGCTAGCAACATTCCAGTTGCGAGTCTACCTTTCTTTTTAAGTTTTTCTAACCTTGCTTCATCCTAAAGCTCTTCCTAAGTCATCTTTAACCTTCCTTTGACGTCTTCAAAAGTGCTAGAGCTTAGGGGTTATTAGATGGAATTTTATGGTTAAGAGATGGTGGTTGGAACTTGTTGTAGTGATGTTGTTTGAGCTAGGGGTCGATTAAGAAAAATCCTTATTATTCACCTCAGATGCCAGCTCTAGAATTGCATCTGTGATGATTAGATCTTCAGGAAAGGAGAATAGACCTTCCGAATCTTCATCTCGGCTTCCTCAACTTCAATCTCAGCTTCAGAAGATTGAAGTTGTTCTTCGAGGATTTAACATGAGCTTCGGAAGTCTGAGGGAATGCACTATCTGTCCCAAATGTTTCAGTTGCTAGGCCATCAGTCCTCATTTACCCTTTGAAATCAATCTTAGGTTCCATGTGGGCCTTAGGTTGACAAACTTCTTCCACAATGGAAGAAGGTGCATTTATAGCCGGAACAAGGCTAGGCTGATCTAAAGAAGATCCCATCAGGAACATGGAGAAGGTTCTGTTGAGATCTCTGAGCATCCTTGGGTCCATTTGTAGGAGGATTTGAGGAGGCTCAAGAAAAACTGTTGCCTTTGGAGCCGAGTATCATGAAGTTAGAGAAGTTAAAGCTTGGCTTTGTGGTTTCATATATGTTTGTCTTTGAACACTTCCCCCTTTTTGGTAGCATCATCTTGAGAACTATATAAGCTAGAGGAAGACGTCATCAGACCTGAATAGGTACATGCTCGACCTTCATACCCTAACCCCATTTAGGGATTCAATTTGACCGTTGCTCCCAAATTCAACCATATGATTTGAGTAAACGGTGGGGTTAACAGTCAGAGCGGTGTAATAGATAGATTGAGTGAGAAAGGAAATGATATCTGAGAAGTCGGCATCCTTAAATTAATCAAGGAGTGCGACTTGGTTGTGTTGAGGGTTAAGCGCCATTGTGGAAAAAGGTTGCAAAGAGACAAGTTTGAATTTAGGTGAATTGGAGGTGAAGGAAACTTGTGCGTAATAAATTTGGTAAAAAGATTAAAATGAAGAGTTGGGTTTATTAAAATGGATGAAATGGTTGTTTTTGGGGGTGGATAAGGTGAAAAGATGGTTTAGGGTAAGATGTGACAGGGGCGGTAAAATTTAAATCCATTTAGAAGATTCCGACATCATTAATAAAATCTGTGCTTTTTACTGTGTGGGCCCTAAAGATTTCCGTTACACATTAAGGTTTTCTTCCGAGTATCAAAGATTTCTGAAGGTAATCTTTTTCCGTAGTGAATTTTACTTCCGAACGTAAATTTCTTCTTCCGAGAGTAAAATGTGCTCTCCGAATGGAGAGTTTTATATGCTTCGGAAGTAGATCTAATATGCAATCAATCTCTTCTTCTGAGACTAAAAACACTTCCGAGAAATTTTTTTTCTTGGAGGAATATTGCTTTGGAAGATATATATGACATCTTCCGAGGGTTAATTCCTCTTCGAAAGAAATTATAATTAGAAGAAAATTAAAAAGACCTTTTGTATGAGGGTTCAGATTGTTTTGACAAAATACTTTACACATTTTCAAAATGTTTTCAAATGAGATAGGCTAATCAATATTTATCATCCTAATAGTGGTAATGCGATACTTGAATCTTTGTTCATCAAAGGCATTGGTGAACAAATAAGCATATTGTTCATTTGAGTCAACTTTGACTAGTTTTATCTAATTTTTCTCATGAATGTCTTTAATGAAATGATACTTGATATCAATGGGTTTTGCCTTCAAGTGCTTCATTGGATTTTCAGTGATGGAAATACCACTATTCTTGTCAATGTGGATAGGAGTACCCATGAAGTTGAATCTGTAATCTATAATCTAGTTCTGAATCCATAGCATTTGAGCAAAACAAGTAGCAGCAACAATGAATTCAGCTTTAGTAGTAGATGTTGAATCGTAGGATTGCTTTTTGTATTGCCATGAGATGATCCTTCCACTAAGAAATTGACATCCTCCTCATATGGATTTCTTGTTGATATTGTTGCCACCATAGTCACTATTTGAATAACCATATAGATTGAATTTGATGTTCCTTGGATACCAGAGACCTAGTTTGAGTCTTCCTTTGAGGTATTCAAGGATTCTCTTGGCAGAAGCTAGGTGAGACACCTTTGGAGCAGCCTGATATCTTGCATAGATGCATGTTCCAAACATTATATCAGGTCTACTTACTGTGAGCTACATCAGAGAACCAATATTGTCCTATACTGATGTTGATCATTATCTTCCCCTTCAGAGTTAGAACAAAGATTATGGTTTCCGGGTATAGGTATCTTGGCCGACTTACAATCTTCATCTCAAATCTTTCTAAAATGTCATTGACATACTTAGATTGATTTATGAAGAACCATTCCTCATCTACTTCACCTGAATTCTAAGAAACATTTGTTTTTCTGATGGAACTCATCGCAAACTTTTTCTTCGTAATACTCTTTAAGTCCTAGCGCATTGATCATTCGAAGAACCAAATATGATGTCATCAACATCAACTTGGACGAGCAAAATGTCTTTCCAAAACATCCTTTTGAAGTGAGTCTTATCAATGGTACCTCTAGTGTATCCATTCTTCAGGAGAAATTGAGACAGGGTCTCATACCACAGCCTATGAGCTTGGTGCAACCCATATAAAGCTTTATCCAGCTTGCACATATAGTTGGGGTATTGTGTGTCTTAAAATTCTAGAGGCGGACACATGCATACTTCCTTATCTATATCCCCCTATAAAAATGCACAATTGACAAGAAGTTGGTAGACAGGGAAGTTCTTGGATGCAGCATAAGCAAGGAAGATCCTAACTGTCTCAAGTCTTGCAACACATGCAACGACATGAGTATAATCACTTCCTTCCCCTTGAGTACATCCTTGAACTACTACTCTTCTCTTGTTCTTGATAATGAAGCCTCTATCATCTCTCTTATTTTTGAATACCCATTTGGTGCCTATAGGTACTTGACCAGATGGTAGTGGACATAGGTTCAAAACCTTTTGTTTCTTGAAATGAAGCAATTATTCTTGCATTGATTCAACCCAACTACTATTTTTCAAGGAATCTTCTACATTGTTGGATTCCATCTACGACAAAAAGCATGAGTACAGGCAGACATTTCGATTGTTAATCTATCCCCTTGTTCTCACACTTTCAAAGACTTCTCCTATGATGTTCTCAGCTGGATGAGTGTTGTGATTCCTAAGCTTGGGAATCACCTCCAATTGCAAAGATAGATCCAGTTTGGACATATTTTTTCTCAGGAGCTTGAACACTTGGACCAACTATTGTTTCAAACTCATTCAATGAGGACTGATTGAATGAATGAGAAACAACATCAATGTTACTTTGCTAAGAAGCTACATTAACAGTTCCATGTTCCTTTCAAAATACTACTTCCATCATCTTGGTGTTGTTTATTATCAGTTGATGAGGTGTGAGAATCACTTTGCTGATAACTAGTTGAAGCGTCACTGGTTTCTGAAAATAGACATGCTGTTAGATGTACCAGTTATGGGAGCTTGATGTTCAAAGACTCTTGGAGAACTTTGAAGAGGTCTGGCATCTCAAACAGTTGATCATCATCCGAGTCTCTTAAGTACTATTCGAGCTGAAACATTCTGACAAGTGGTTTAGAATAGTTTGGAAACAATTCTAAGTCAATAATATAATCAGGGCCATTCCCCCTAACACAAGGAGTGTGCTCATTAACAACAATATTGGATGATTCCTCAAATTTTGATTTTTAATGATGTAAACTCTTTAAGCAATAGAGTTGGAGGTATATCCACTAAAGATAGCATGATCCGACTTTTCAGCAAATTTTACCAAATTATCCTTTGTGTTAAGTATGATACATCTGCTACCAAAGGACATTACAAAGCCAATGAATGGTGGACTCCTTTTCCATAGCTCATAAGGGGTTTTTCCATGTGGCTTAACTACAATAATCCTGTTCTGCATATAGCATGCACTACTGACTGCCTCTGCCTAGAATGTTAGAGGCAGCTTGGAATTAGCTAACATGGTTTGAGCCGGCTCAATAAGTGTCTTGTTTCTCCTCTCAGCAACCCCATTTTGTTGAGGAGTTCTAGGATCACGATATTGTTTGGCAATCCGTTTTGAGTTATAGAATGTGTCAAGAACTGATTCTTAAACTCAGTCCTTTGATTATTTCCGATTATCTTAACCTTATGATCAATTTGATTTTCTATTTTAAGAATAAAAGATTTTAAAGTTTTAGCAGTTTCATCTTTAGTTGTTAAAAAAATACACATGTAAATCTTGTAAAATCATCAACAATCAGAAGGCAATATGATTTCCTTCCAATGCTCATTATACATTTGGGACCAACAAGATCCATGTGCAATAATTGTAATGGAGTAGGGATAGAGTTAACAACTTTGGATTTATAAGATGCCCTGTGTTGCTTCCCTTTCAGGCATGCAACATAGTTATCTTTGTAGAAAAGTTCCTTTTTAGGCAAACCATGTACTAATTAATTTTTAGCCAACTTATTCATTATTTAAAATTCAAATGACACATTCGTTTATGCCATAAAGTTGAATCATCACCATTAGCTTTGAAAAGAAATCATGATACTTCACCTAGAGGGGAAGCATTGTTCATATCCAGCTTGTACATATCCCCTCTCTTGGGAGATCTAAAAAGCACCAATTCCTGAGGATTGTCATCTCGGGTTTAAGGATAATGCACTAATGTTCTATAAAGAGCATTTGATGCTTTTGATTATATAACAAAGAAACACTTAGCTGGTTCTGTTCAAGCTGTTTGACAAATTTACTTTGCCAACTTTAAACTACCATAGGATATGCTCCCTCTACCAGAAATATATATTCCGACCTCACCTCCAAACTGGACAAGACCTCTATCAAAATGTTGAAATTGTTGAAGAAGAATTTTGTTCCCTATTGTTCCTATCATATGCTGGAGCATCCACTATCCACAATCCATATATTGTTATTATCGTCATGTGAATATCCCAACACATAAGATGAGATGATTAGTTTGATTGGAAACCCAAGCCTTGTTGGTCTTGGGTTCTTCCAATGACAATGACATAATTGAACCAAAGCTTATGCATGGGGGTTCTATAGATATCCTTGAGGAAGAGGTTTGGGCTATTGCATCTTCTTTGATCTTCAATTCGATCCATTGGATGAGCATTAGGATGAACTTGATGAAGCTTGAGCAACATGATATTCTTCCGAATCTTCTTTCTTTTCGAAAGAAGTCTTCACCTCCTTTTCTTCCGAAGCAGTCTTCACCTCCTTTTCTTCCGAAGCAGTCTTCTTCTGGTACGGTTTCAAGGGGACTTTCTTGTTTTTTGAGTCTTAACAACTTTAGTTTCCCAAGCCATTTTCCCTTTGAAAGAAAGCCTTTTCAATTAAACAGTAACAGTTATAGAGAGAGAGATTTTTCTGCAAAAATAATGTTTTCATTCATGCACAAACTTCCCGTGGGGGGAAATTAGGTCAACATTCCTTTTATAAGGAATGTGACATCAGCTGACGTCACTTGATAGTGACATCTAACTCATTTATACAAACAACTGAAAGTAAACAAAACTACTGAAGATGTCCACAACAACTAAGGACACCTTCACTAAAAGCTAAGTATAAACTAACATTACAACTACTGAAGTTATAACATCTGAAGTATAAGAACTTCAGATGTTTTACATAATATAAAACTACTGATTACAAACTACTGAAATGTAAACCATCACAACTACTGAAGAGCACTACTTCAGCTGTTGTGACAACTTCTGAGAACTTGATCTTCAGACTTTGTCTTCAGACTTTGTCTTCAGACTTTGTCTTCAGACTTTGTCTTCAGACTTTGTCTTCAGCAGTTGTCTTTAGACTTTGTCTTCAGCAGTTGTCTTCAGACTTTGTCTTTAGACTTTGTCTTCAGCAGTTGTCTTGAGCAGTTGTCTTCAGCTGTTATAGATCATTTCAGTTGTTTTGATGTCTGTGGGACTTAAAGGTTTTTTTGATCTGGCTCATTGGTTCCTTTGGTCCAACAACCTTTTTCATCACTTGAACCATATGATAGGGTCCAAATGAGAAACCTTCCCTGACTCCTTCTCTTCTAACATTTTTTGAATAGTGTGTGTTAGCAGGATTGTAGTAAAAATCTTTAGCCATATGGTTTTGCACACCACACATTATGCAGGCAATGTTAGTCTTTTAGGAACTTAAGGATTGCATTTTCTTGTTCTTCTTTTCTTCATGTGAAATCTTCCCCTTTAACTTTTGATGCTCTGGTAGGATAGGAGTGTTTGTACTACGCACCTTTCTTGAATTAGAGTTTCCTAATATCTGGAATCCAGCTAAAATGAACACACCCAATTGCTTTTGGTCTATCTTTAGCTTAGACTCAGCCACTTTCTTGGCATTTTCTCTAGTTGCCTTAGCTCCGCTTCTTCTAGTTTTTTGTGCTCAGGGGTTGATCATCATCAGTAGGAGTGGGTAAAATTTCCTGGTTCTTCCCTGTGATAGTATCCATTGTTGCATCACTCTTTGACTCATGGAAAGTGGGTCAGCAAATGGAACCTCTTGCTCTTCAGTGCTACATCTTGGTTGTCAAATAGACTTATAAGAATATGGTGGAGCAATTTCTTTGGTTCCCAACCAACCTTTGTTTTAATGAAAAGCTATGAGTGAGAGGATGATGCAAGAATGGCTTGGAAGGTTGCTCAGAAATACCATGCTTCCTACCTAGCTTGAGCCTCAGCAATTACTAGCTTGGCATGACCCTTTGTGAGAGGGTTTGTAAGACTATAAAATTGTAGTTTAACCTCTTAAACTTTCTGAAAACCCAGTGGAATTACAAGTTTATAAACTTGTTTATAGGCTGAAAATATGTTCATTAGGTGACCATATTGATGTATAAAACAAACCCATATATCAAAGGATCATTATATGTGAATAAACAAGCTATGAACATAATGAAAGTGTACATAAAATCACAGCTACTTAAAGCTGTGATTAACTACCTTTCTCCAGCTGAAACGTCGACCAAGAAGAGTGATTAGATGCTAAAGTTTCAGCTAAGGCTCCAAGGAAGGAACCCTCAAGCTTGTATACCCCAGCTTGTGTACAAACACTCTTCTTGTTAGGGAGATGAACACCAAAAAAGCAAAGAAAAACCCCAAATCTGCTGCTAATTGTCGAGGAACTAGAGAGAGAAAGGAGAGTGCTTTTGGTTCAAGTTTGCATGTAATGAGAGTGGTCAAAAAATTGGAGTGAATGACATGCATTATGTGTATGTATTCAAGAGAAGAAAAGGGGCCAATACCCTTTGATGGACGGCCGAAAATGTTTAAAGGAAAAAGTATTTTCCCTCTCAAACACACACACATAAAATTAAAACTAGTCATCTAATAATTTATACAATTAACTATTTAACTGTATAAGTTATAAACCCCTTTTATTATTTGATGTTATCTAACTTATTTAAATAACATTACAAATAATAATCATGAACAAAGTATCCTAATACGTTGTTCCATCTCATATGCAACTTATTTAGAAAACCCATTTTCTAAATTTGGTGTTGTTATTTAATTGCATGATCATATCGTCAATTGAATAATTGTTTGTGTTTGCAAAGCTTGTTATTGGGTATAACCCGACTTGGATCATGAGATACTAAGCACATCAATGTTCTATGTGTCTTGGGCATACAGAATCCAACAATCTCCCACTTGCACAAGATTCATAGAAAATTGATGCGAGTAGTAAATACCGCCTAACAACGGTTTACTACCCTTAATAGGCATGACTTATAGCCATTCAATAACATCATCTTATTCAAGTATCCTACTTGAAATGATTTAGGTGAATCAATCATCTATCCTTTTGTTACACATGTCATGTTAAATCCAAGAACACAGAGTGATCATTCCTTTTTGATTTAACTTATCAGGCCTTAGACATCTAACTCTCAACGAATAAGAGGAACAAATCCCATCTTGATTACATACGTTCCTCACAAACACCTTGTGTCACACCTGAACATAGTCTCATTTACTGCCCATTATTTTAGAACAGCAGACAACCAGATCAAGGTATGACACTTGGTGAATATCAAAACCCAATATGTATCTCAGGTCTGAGGATACCAAATGATATTCGCCTTTACTCAAAATTACTTATGGTCAATCAATAAGATTCCATGTAGTAAAGTTTGAGTTGCGGGTTAGTCCAATATTTGTATCCCACAAACATCTGTGAACCTTGGTAGCAACCCATTGCTCTATATTCATCCTTATGAATATCAACCAATCCAAGTTCATAATAATCTTACCTTCATACTTGTTCCCACAAGTCTGAACGACTACAGACATTTAGAGTAAGCAATTTCCTCATGGATTGAACATGCTAAATTGGAATATTAATTGAAACATTATCACCAAATAATTTTATTCAACTAATAAAGAGTTCTAAATATCCAAATACAAAATTACAGATCAAATCCAATCACTAGAATATCAAAGTCCCATGGCACAAATATGACCTTCATTCTTTGCCTTTTCAAGGAGCTTCGTGAGAGGATCCGCAATGTTGTGATCCGTGTGAACTTTGCGAATACATATCTTTCCTTCTTCAACTTCATCTCGTATGTAGTTGAATCTCCGCTTAATGTGCCTAGTCTTTTGATGAGCACGAGGTTCCTTGATTTGAGAAATCGCACCCTCGTTATCACAAAAGATCTCTAGGGGGTCCTGAATGGAAGGGACAACCCTAGATCGGCAATGAATTTCTTAAACCATGCAGCTTCTTGAGCTGCCAATGAGGCGGCGACATATTCTGATTCTGTAGTTGATAGAGCCACCACATCTTGTTTGGAGCTCTTCCATGAGATCGCCCCTCCATCCAGAATGAAAATATATCCCGATTGTGACCGAGAATCATCACGATCGGTTTGGAAACTCGCATCCGTGTAACCTTTTACAACGAGTTCCTCATCACCAGATCCATAGATTAGGAACATATCTCTTGTCCTCTGTTAGGATCAGTGATCTAAGTTTGATTGATTAGAGAGTATCGCAGCGGAATTCGAACAATGAATTAGACAATTCTCAAGAACACAATTGATATTCAGTGTAAGAGTAAACGGTTATAGAGAGAGAGAATTCTGCAAATAGAATATTCATTCATATGCTTTCGTGGTGGCAAAATGTCACGCGTACAATTTGGTCAACATCTCTTATATAGAAGATGTGACGTATGCTGATGTCACTTGATAGTGACATCTAACAGATTTATTCAAACTACTGAAAGTGAACACAACTACTGAAGATGTCAAACAACTGACATCTTCTTACAAAAATACCAAGTGTTAACTATCACTACAACTACTGAAAAGAAACTACTGAAACAACAACGACTGAAGAACATGCTCTTCAGTCGTTTTACAAGTACTGAAATAAATAATAAAACTACTGAACGGAAAGCATCACAACAACTGAAGAATGCTTCTTCAGCTGTTGTGACAAACTCTAAAGGCTTCAGTACTTGGACTTCTTGAACTTCAGTTGTTGTCATCAGCTGATGTCTTCAGTCTTTGTACTTCAGCTGTTGATCTTCAGTACTTTAGTCTTCAGCTGTTGATATTCAGACTTTGGTCTTCAGCAGTTGAAGTCTTCAGTACTTTAGTCTTCAGCTGTTGATCTTCAGACTTTTTCAAACAGTTGATCAAGTCTTTAGCAGTTGTTGTGATTTCTTGTGGGACTTAAAGGTTTTTCTTATCTGGCTCATGGTTCTTTTGGTCCAAAAAACTCCCCCTGAACCAATGCAGCCAAAACCTTTAAGCTTTTTAAAGATGTCCCACTTATTATGACAGAAAGATTGGTCTTTTTGTCTTCTAGATCAGCTCAGAAGTGACCCTTGTAAGCATAGGCCTAGGAAGAAGTCTCAATGATCTGTTTGGCAAAGGATGGATGGGAACTCTGTCTTGGGGAACTGTACATAGAGCTGTTACCCCATCCATGAGATCTACTTCCCAATTATGAGTCTGTAAGACTCCCTTGTATAGGCCTCAATGAAGGTTACTTGTTCCTCCATGGTAAGCTCTTCTGCTTCTCCTTCCAAGAGTGATTCAGGCCCATAGTACTCAGATAGGTATTTGACCTGCTTCCCATTTTTTAGCTCCACAGTTGTTATGATTCTATATGCGAATTCATCTGGGTGAATACCCTCTAAGAACAACTGGAGCTCATTCTTTCTAACTTCCTCAAGCCTCCTATAAACTAACCTCTTTTTCACCACTTTATTCTCCAGCATCTTTTGTGGGGTCAGTTTAGCTTTATAGGCTTTCTTGAAGTCATCTAGGATCTCTCAAGGTGATACTACAAAGGCCAGAGAGATCACTTCATCTACAATCTTCTTTACTTGGCCAATGTATCTCTGTGGAATATTTTTCTTTTGAATCTTATAAGACACCCTGGGATCAGGCCAAATCCTCACTCTCTCTTTTTGATATTGAAATGTGTGTCTGAGAGTGTATAATCTCTGAGCATGTTTCTTCATATTGATGATTAAAGATGTGGCAGCATATGCTTTGTCGACTTTTCTCAACAATTCCTCATCATGTTGTTTGTGAAGCTCTTCTTCTTCTAACTTCACATTCACAATTTGTCTTTGAGATTCAAGAGTAATTATTGGAGGGTGACTTATGGCCTTAGGCAACTGTAAACAACTGAGATTGGTAGCCTATCTTCATCTTCATCATTATCTTCTTCTTCCTCTTCTAGCCTCTGTACCCTTCTCTTCCTCTTCTGGGTTACATCATCGGCTATTGGTTTTGTGGGTAAGGGAATTGGTTTAGTGGATTGTGGTTATGGTGGTTTTGGTGTGGGAATGTTGACAGGCTATTCTAGCATTTTAGATGTAAGTGAGGTTGTGGATTGTTTAACCAGTTCAGTCCTGCTCCAACCCAAGCTTCATTCAAAGCTTCAATGACCAGCCCTTTGGTATATACTTCAGACGAATAGATCTTGGTGGTTATTGCCAAGATGTTGTCCCAGGACCATGACTTGATTTCAATAAATGATCTTCCAAGATATTTAGCTATGAACCTGATCATGATTTCCAATCTCTCCCTTTCCATCACACTATAACCGGCCCATCTTGATTGTATCTCTTCTATTTCCAGCCTTCTGACCTCAGAGTCTAATGTGGCTGTGTCATGACCATGTCTAAATAGCTGATCTATAATTGTATCCATTGATGTGCTATGAGCTTCATCAGCATCTTTAACAAGGTCTTCTAATGATTTCTCTTCATCATCTCTTGACTCAGCACTTTTCTTTCTTTTATATGTAATTAACTATTCTGAGATCAGTGCTTTCTCAACCTCCTTTTCTTTCTCAGGCTGTTTCTCTTTTTCAGGCTCTTTCTCAGCATCAACTATCTTTCTTTTCTTGTCTTCACTGCCCTTGACTTTGCAGTCTCCCCCTTTTTGGTTGCATTGGAATTAGGGGATTGGAAGGCAGAAAGAGATTTATGAACAACATCATCAATAAGGGTTTGTAGATTTGAGGGAATCCTCTCATCAATGGCTTTATGCACTATGTCAGTGTTAATGGGAGTGATGAGAGGTAAGGAATTTTGAAACATAGCAACTATCTGCTCAGAGGGGTTCTGTCCCTGAGAGATGGTGCCGAAGGCAAAGGCTGGTGGCTCAGTTATGTGTGTAGGCTCAGTGTTTGGTAAACCTTCAATTGAAGGTGCCATCTGTGGGGTTTGTGGGGTAGATGGTCTTTGATCCTCAGACATGTTGACAAGCAGCTCTTTCAGTCTGCTCACCTCATTCTCTCGGATGGTATTGTGGGCTAGAACATCGTAGAAAAAGCCCAGGTCATCATCAGTCTGTGCTGAATCACCTGACCTCCTGATTGAATCAGGATGTCATGCTCTGAGTGTAGATCAGTAGTAGCATGTGCCCCTTGTTCTTGGTACTGGGGACTTCCTGCCTCAGGACTATGTCCTTCATCGACAGTTGCCTCTGGTGAGGTCTTATGGATGCTACCAACTTCATCCTCATCATTTGCTGAAGCAGGAGAAGTGGCAGCCTCACCAGAAGTTCGAATCTCTGTTTCTACACTTGGAGATTGAACATTGGAACCCGTGTGCTGTGGGTTATCAGAAGCACTTTGGTCCTCCCCCTCAATGGTTGAGGCTGTCCTAGTTTTGATTGGTATCTGGGGAGGGGTGAGGAATGCAACTGAGTCAGCACTTTTGCAACTATTATGGTAGGATTTGGGGGCGATTGTAGTGGGAGATGGTGTGTGAAGTAGTATGCACCCGGGGAGAGTGGTGCGTTTCAATGGCAACCTCCTCAAATGAGGAAAGTTCCAGATGTATAGGTGCCCCAAATGTGGTTGCTACAGGTTTCTGTTGAGAGGAAGCCTGAGCGGTTGAGGGTGGGTGAGTACGTGTATCTACTGGGGGGTTATGACCAGTAGATATATCCTGCGTTTGTGTTGCAAGGGCATCCTTAGGAGACTCATTTCCCTGAGCAGCCTTTTTGGGTTTCTTGTGTTAGGGTTTGGTGGGGACTTTGGATTTGGAGGTGGTGGTTGTGGGTTCCAGCTGCGTGGGTTTTCGTAGCTTGGCAGCCTGTTTGAGTGACTAGTCTGAGTTGTGCCTGGAGTATACTTCAGGCATACAGCCATGGCAGGGACTCCAAGGCCAAGAAGTCCCTCAGCTTTCAGCTGGTTCTCTATTATGGCCATTATGAACTGTGGATATAATATCCATTTGTTAGCAATAGGTTTTGAGACCATATCCTTAAGTTCAAGAAATAATATTTTAGAAAAATTTAAGTTTTGTTGCTCAAGGATAGAGAAGAATACCTGCTGCCACCTGGTTGACATTTGATCCTAAGACGAAGTCTTAGGGGCTAGGCAGACATTCACCATATGAAAAATAAGGCGTTCTGCGTCATGGAAATACCTCTTTAAGATGGTAGAAGCGCTGAGGTTACCCTGGTATCCATGTTGGGCAAAGGATAGATCAGTGATGCTCTTTGATTATCCAGCGGGGAAGGCTGCATCATCCAGGTGTAGGGTTTCACGAAAGATTGCCGGAGTGATGACCACCTTTCGGGAGTTGACGAACGACTGGAGAGACTCGGTGTCATTCTCCCCAGTGGTAAGGGTGACATTCGTCCGGTACTATTTTAGGGATTCGGCATAAATGGTATGATTGATAAGGAAGGCCGTTTTCTATGGAGAATGGACCATTAGATCAATAGAAGTGTTAAACTTCGTCCAGAAAGGTGATTTGGTAAGGTAGGCAACACAGTTGTGTCGTGGTTTAAGCTGCATGTTCGCCATTAATGTGAGAGAAGGTTCTGAGTTTTTGAACGTTAGGTTTGAGATGATGGAGCTCTGTAAGATTAGGTATTTATAGGGTAAGGGTTATAAAACAACTGAAGGGTTTGGTGTTAAGCATCAGCAATTTTAAACGACTGATGACGTGGTATTAACCTTCAGAGGTTGAAATAACTGAAGTCTTGGTTTTAGGCATTAGTAGTTATAAAACTACTGAAAAACCATGGTTTTGACTTCAGATGTTGGAAACAACTGAGGACTTGGTGTTAGTCATCAGTAGTTGTGAAACTACTGAAGACATGGTTTTCTCATCAGTTGTTGTAAACGACTGAAGACTTGGTGTTAGTCATTAGTAGTTGTGAAACTACTGAAGACATTGGTTTTGCTTCAGTTGTTTAAAATGAAACAACGGTTTTAGAAACAACTGAAGAGAAAATTCCCGTCAGTAGTTTTTGTCAATTCTTAGCTTTCAGCTGTTTCATACTATCCTCAACACTTACTCATCAGTCTTTTTGGCTGTTTTCAGTTGTTTCATAGGACAACAGTACTTATCTGTTTTTACTAACAACAGTACTTATCTGTTTTTACTAACAACAGTAGTATAACTACATCAGTAGTTTGTAACAGAATCAGTACTTATTTGTGACGTTTACTAATGATCATCAGTACTTGTTTACTGAGATCATCAGTAGTTGTCACTTATTCTAGCTGCAGCATACCAAGCCTTAACACAAGGTTTTGGAAAGTTGAACTATCCAAAGGCTTAGTAAAAATGTCTGCAAGCTCATCAGCAATAGGCACAAACTTTGGATCAATCAGACCTTTTTCAAAACAGTCCCTGATAAAATGGTGCCAGATCTCTATATGTTTGGTCCTAGAATGCTGGACAGGATTCTTGACAATGCAAAGAGTTGAAGCACTGTCCATTAATAATGGAGTCTTAGTCTCTGTAATGCCTTAATCCAAAAGTTGGTTCTGAAGCCAGAGTACCTGAGAAGTACACTGCTTGCAGCAGCAATGTACTCTGCTTAGTAGTGGATGTAGCAACAGATGTTTGTTTCTTACTCTCAAGAAATGAAACAGTTGCCTAGGAATTGACATCCGGAACATGATTTTCTGGTTAACTTACACCCTGCATAGTCACTATCAGAAAAAGCAACTAATTTGCAAGAGTGTCCAGTGGAATACCATAAACCTAGAGATTGTGTACCTTGCAGATATCTAAAGATCCTCTTGACTGCAATCAAATGAGACTCTTTAAGAGCAGCCTGAAATCTAGCACAAACACAAGTTGCAAACATGATATCTAGTCTAGAAGCTGTTAAGTACATCAAGGACCCAATCATACATCTGTAAAGTGTTTCATCAACAGCTTTACCTTTCTGATCTGCATCCAGTTGTGTGGTGTTGCACATGGGAGTAGAACAGGGCTTATAATTTGTAAATCAAACTTATGCAAAAGATCTTTTGTATATTTTGACTGATGAATAAAGGTTCCATCAGCCTTTTGTTTGATTTGCAAGCCTAGAAAGAACTGTAATTCTCCCATTGCACTCATTTCAAACTTTTGTTTCATTAAACATGTAAAATCATCACACAACTGGGGATCAGAGAATGCAAAAATAATATCATCAACATAAATTTGAACAAGTAGCTTATGCTGATCCACCTTCTTAATAAACAAAGTTTTATCTATGGAGCCTCTAGTGAAATTATTTTTATGAAGAAAATTGGAAAGTGTTTCATACCAGGCTCTAGGAGCTTGCTTCAACCCATAAAGAGCCTAATCAAGTTTATACACCCAATGAGGATGTTTATTATCCTCAAAACCTGGTGGTTGACACACATAAACCTCTTCTTTTATTTTACCATATAAAAATGCACTTTTGACATCCATTTGAAAACTTTAAGATTGTGGAATGCAGCATAGGCTAAGAACAATCTAATTGCCTCTAGTCTGGCTATAGGGGCAAAGGTTTCATCATAATCAATACCTTTTTCTTGAGAAAACCCTTGTACAACCAGTCTAGCCTTGTTCTTGACAATAAGCCCATTTTCATCAGTTTTATTCCTAAACACCCATTTAGTGCCTATTGCACACTTACCCGGGGGTAGAGGAACCTGTTCCCACACTTGCTGCTTTTTGAACTGAAGTAGCTCAAGCTGCATGGTTTCAACCCATCCATTGTCTCTCAAAGCAACATGATAGTTCTTTGGCTCTAGCTGACGGATGAAGAGAGCATAAAAGCAAAAGTTAGACAATTGACTTCTGGTTGAGACAGCAGCATTGATATCACCAATGATTGAGACATGGGGTGATTCTTCAGCTCTTGGTACACTATGAGATCAGTGCAAGTGTTTGTAGCAGGCTCAGTAGCAGCAGATGTTGATCCAGATTCTTGAAACCAAGTATTAGATGGCAAGTCAAATGATCTAGAGGAATCAGAAATCTCATCAGCATTTGTTGTGGATGGAGCTACTGAAGCTACAAGAACATCAAGTTTAGTAGACAAAGGCAGTTGGTCAATAAACTTGAAAAGGTGAGTACTTATATCATCATCATCTTCAGTACCACTAGGTGGAAGACATGCTACAGAAGATGATTTATTCACATGATCTGCAACAGCTAGATGTTGATAAGGAACATATTGCAGTATGTCCAAATCAAATAACTTCACAGGGTTTTGTGGAATCTTGTCCTTTGGAGATTCATTGAACTTCACATGCAGAGTCTCTTCAACTATCTTTGTTATGCAGTTGAAGACTCTGTATGCCTTGTATGTAGATGAATACCCAACAAAATACCCTGCATCCACCTTAGGATCAAATTTATGGAGTTGATCCTTTGTGTTGAGAATGAAACAAGGACACCCAAAGGCTCTGAAAAATGAAATCAAAGGAGCAAAATGATGTAGAACTTCATATGGAGTCTTCATCAACCTCTGATTCACCAATACTCTATTTTGCACATAGCAAGCTGTATTGACAGCTTCAGCCAAAAGGTCAATGGCAAACCAGAGTCAGCCAACATAGACCTTGCAGCTTCAATTAAGGTCATGTTCTTTCTCTCCACTACTCCATTTTGTTCTAGAGTCCTTGGGATGCTAAACTGCCTCTTGATTCCCTTTGAGAGATAAAAATCATCAAGTGTATGGTTTCTGAATTCTGTTCCATTGTCACTCCTTATACACTTGACTGATAGGGAATACTGCTTCTCAACATACAACACAAAGTTTATAATCTTCTGAGCAACCTCATCCTTTGAATGCAGAAAGAAAGTCCATACAAATATGGAGTAATCACCCATAATTACCAGACAGTATTTCTTAGGTACTTAAGTATGTTCTTAACAGCCATCTAATGACTGTTTCCAAGATTTTGCTGGTAACGACTTGTCATGCATAAGGTGCACGACACGTCCGGTCGAGTGCGTATCATTGCATACATGATGGATCCCATAGCAGATGCGTATGGGACTGCCTTCATTTTATCTTGCCCATCCTTTGAGCTAGGACATTGAGTCGTACTCAATATCGTTCCTCTTTGAATAGGTACCATACCTTTCTTAGAGTTCTCCATCATGAACCTTTTCAACCGCCTTGATCTATCCCTATAGATCTTTATTCCCAGAGTATTGGCGGCCTCACCAAGATCCTTGATGGAAAAAGAACTTTTAAGCCAGGTTTTTACACCTTCCAAGGTTGGAATTTCATTTCCAAATAGTAGTATGTCATCAACATACAATACTAGGAAAGTGATGATGCTCCCACTAGCTTTCTTATATACACAAGCTTTGTTAGCGTTCTTGATGAATCCAAATTTAATTATTTCTTCATCAAAATGGTGATTCCAACTTCTCGATGCTTGTTTCAACCCATAGATTGATTTTTTTAACTTGCATACTATATCAGGATGTTTTGGATCGACAAAACCTTCAGGCTGAACCATATAGACATCTTTCACAAGATATCCGTTAGGAAAGCGGTTTTGACATCCATTTGCCAAATTTCATAATCATAATGAGTAGCTATGGCAAACAATATCCTTATAGACTTTAGCGTCATAACAGGTGAGAAGGTTTCATCATGGTAGGTGGTTGGTTCATCTGAATCTACCACATAGCATCCATCCATGAAAAACCCGTATCTTTCAAGTGGATTACTAGTTCTACCACTTCTGCGAACATTTTGTGTGTATTGATCAACCATTTGATCATCTTCAACATCCTCATATTGAGTACTAGTTTCAACCAAACGTCCATCGGGTTGTGGTTCTTGATCCTCCTCAAGATCCACTGTTCTACTATCGTTCCTTCCATAAGGAACTTTGCTTCTATGAACTCACCCTTTCTGGCAACAAACACCTTTTGTTCCAGTGGATCATAGAAATAATATCCCATACAATCTCTAGGGTATCCAACAAAGATACACTTGGTGGATTGGACTTCCAATTTCTTTGGGGTGGGAGTCTTAACATAAGCCTCACAACCCCAGACCCTTAAGTATGATAGGGATGGAACTCTTCCATGCCATATCTCAAAAGGTGTCCTTTCCACCTTTTTGGTTGGGGCCATATTTAGAATATGGGCCGCGGAGAGCAAAGCGAAACCCCAAAATGATAGAGGCAATGTGCTTCTAGCCATCATAGATCGAACCATATCCAATAAGGTTCGATTTCTCCTCTCAGACACACCATTATGTTGTGGTATTCCAGGTGGAGTGAGTTGTGAGACAATCCCACAACTCCTAAGATGATCTTGAAAAGAATCATTTAGGTATTCACCTCCTCTATCTGTGGGGAGAACTTTAATCGACTTGTTGAGTTGATTTTCTACTTCATTCTTGAAGATATTGAATGTTTCAAAAGCTTCATCTTTGTGCCCTAATAAGTACACATACCCATAGCGACTATAATCGTCGGTAAAGGTAATGAAGTATCTTTCACCATTCCTAGTCATTGGTATAAAAGGACCACAATCCGAATGTATGATTCCTAGTAAATCTTTTGCCCTTTCATTAGTTCCACTAAAGGGTGCCTAGTCATATTTCCTTGTAAACAAGATTCACATACATCAAATGAATCATATTCATTTATTTTTAAAAGACCATTCTTTTGAAGTGTTTGTATACGTTTCTTGTTTATATGACCAAGGCGACAATGCCAAAGATAGGTATCACTCAAATCCAACATGAGTTTTTTGGTGGTAGTTTGGTACAATGAACTATTTAAAGTATTTTGATGAACCAATTCATAAATACCATTAATGGGAATAGCTTTAAAATAGAACATATCATTTAAAGAAACATGAATCTCATTTTCAACAAAGGATAATACATAATCATAATGTCTTAATTGGGATACAGAAATGATGTTCCTAGTCAAACTAGGAGCATACAAAACATTCTTCAAAATCACATCCAAACGACTTGGAAGTTTTAGGATGTAGTCCCCACGAGCTTCAACTATGACTTTAGTTCCATTGCCCATGAAAAGCCTAACATCCCCTTGATTGAAGTCCCTACTTCTTGTGAACCCCTAAAACAAATTGCAAATATGAGCTCCAAATCCGGTATCCAATACCCATGTGTTAGAAGATGTAACATTAAGATCAATATGAATGATATATATTGTACCTGAGGTCTGCCCTGCATCCCTCTTCGCTTTCAACTCTTGGAGATGGACATGACAATTCCTTGCCCAATGTCCAATCTCCCCACACTTGAAGCATGGGTCATTGGTAGCAACCTTTTGCTTCTTCTCCTGTGGTTTGGGTGGCATCCTTACCACCCCTTTCCCTTTTCCCCATACTGGTCCCTTACCCTTGGCAACCTTTGCCTTGGGTGCGGGATGAGGCCTTTTCTTGTGCCCACCTTCATGGATGGTGAGAACGGGTAAAACCCTTTTACCCATGGCTGCCTCGGCCGTTTTAAGCATTGAGTGAAGCTCACCAATGCTCTTGTCCCATGCATTCATGTTGTAATTCAACACAAGTGTCTCGAACTTCTTGGTAAGGCCATTAAGGATCAAATCCGTGGCCAATTCCTTCGAGACGGGACAATTAAGCCTCTCGAGGCGGTCAATATGCCTTTTCATCTTAAGTACATAAGATGAAACTAATTGGTTGTCATCCATACGACATGCATGGAGTGCTCAAACCATTTTGATGCACTCAACCCTTGCCTGCTGTTGGAACGTTTCCTTCAGCTGGGTTATCATGTCATAAGCTCCGTGATGTTCATACTCCTTTTGGAGATCCGGAGTCATGCTCGCTAGCATGAGACAAGATACTTGGACGGAGTCCCAAGTTTACTTTAGTCAATCGTTATAGGCCTCCACATCATCCTGAGAAGGTTGATCAGGGATAGGGTCGTCTAAAATATATGATCGTCTTTCTTGCTTGAGAACGATTCCCAAGTTTCGATACCAATCAATGAAATTGTAATGATTTAGACGTTCAATTTGGAGGATTGCTCGTAATGATTGGGTGGACGCGGATGAGTTATCATGATTATCATTATTGGTGGCCATCTACAAAATATAACAAAGATCTATTTTAGTATTTTCGATATTGCTATTTTAAATAATTAATACCTTTTAAGGTCATTTTTATATTGAAATATAGAACCCAACATTACATTTAAATTGTGGTTAGGTGACCTTTATCCCACGATTTAAATTAATAAGGTGGTCAACGATTGACGGTTGCAACCATTTGCAACTTCTAGAGGTATGGGATCGACTTTAAACGTCATATGTAAAGTCGGCATGTTAATCCCATCAACACCATTTGGAAACCATATTCTAGGTGATCCATTTAACATGGTTTGCAAATCAAGTTACCCTACTTGCACACACGTGTGAGTTTACCCACATAAGTGGTTAGGTGACCTTTATCCCACCAATATGGTATCCCCACCTTAAGTCAAAAGTTCCCTCTAATGGTTACGTGACCTTTATTCCATTGAGAGTTTCCAATGACTCAAGTGTTGTGCAAAAGGATGGTGTTAAACTTGTTTGACAAAAGTTTAGAGATTTCATAATTCTAGTTTAGAAAACTCTATGTACTTGTATTTGCATGCTTTCAAATAAAAGATACCCTATGGTTCTTTTAATAAAACCCATTTTATTATAAAATCATTAATCCTTTTAATAACCATTTATTAACACTTAATGATTAGAACCATTTTATATTAGCTTGTTAAGATCATTTTTATTGAGATCGTTTATCATATCCAAATATGATACAATCATTCATAAAACCACAATCAAACAAGCATAATATAAACAACCATAATGTGCATAACCATAGCTACTATTTTGACCACACTTGTTTGCCATCACAAGTGTGGTCATTTGGTCTTTCTTAAGGGTTGAATACAACACAAAATTGAGGTCTTCATAGACCCCCACTTGAAGTAGCTTCCATATGCTTCTAGTCCTTCTTTTGTGTCTTCGTCTTGTGCTTCCTTCCCGAGCATCTTGTTTTACAAAATATATATCCTAATACATATTTCTAGTAAAAGGAAATTACTCCTAATCTATTATTACATCCCAATGAATAAATAGACAAAATACATTTTTAAACAAAGCACAAATTAATATACAACCCCATTGAATGAATATAATCAAATAAATACATTCAATCCAAACCTAACAACACAAGGTCTAAGCTAGGTTATGCACCAATATGAATATACATCATATCATCCAAATAAAACTAAGAATTCCCATTAAAACCCACGATTTTCAGCCAACATAAACTGAAAATACGGGTTTCAAACATTGTCCAAACAATATACATGTCATCATACATATCTTTGAAGGTTTAATCACAAGCATGTGTGATATAACCTTGAAATCTTGGGTATTCAACATACAAGAACATTTGATTTGGGAGCTTTGCATTCCCTAGCAAAATGGCCCAGCTGGTTACAGTTGTAACACTTGACCTTTCCTTTGTCGACCCCAAACTTGCTGCTAGTTGGGTTCTAAGGGAATAGCCTTCCAATTATATTAAAGAACTTTTTCATCCTGTAGGTCAATAGAGCCATTTTTTGTACTATGTCCATGTATTCCAGGTCATCTGGGCTAAAACATTACAAATCTTCAAAGACGAGTCCACCGGATTGTTCACTTCTTGAGACAAAAGCAGAGCCGTCCTGGAAAGGACTTGACTGTCAACTTATTCAACTCACGGTAGTCAGTACACATTCTCATACTACCGTCCTTCTTCTTCACGAACAAGACTCAAGCACCCCATAGGGAGATACAAGGTCTAATGAACCTTTTATCAAGAAAATCCTTCAATTGATCCATCAGTTCCTTCATCTCGGACGAAGCCAACCGATATGGTGCCTTAGCTACAGGTCGAGCACCAGGTATCAAGTCGATCTGAAACTCGATTTCGCTGTTTAGTGGCTCACTTGGTAAATCTTCCAGAAACACATCTGGAAAGTCGCACACAACCGGTATATCAATAGTTGTGTTGTTGGTGTATCCACAACCTTCATGTAGGCCAAGTAGGTATTACATCCACACCTCATGCACCTTCCAGCCACGACGATCGAGTCACTTTCGGGATCGTAGTAACTCAATCACCATAAACCGTCACCAAACTCTCGTCAGGCGTTGTCAATCGGATCATCTTCTTGCAACACACAATGTTCACCTCGTCGTACGCCAACCAATCCGAATCTATGACTACATCAAAACTACCTAAGGACATCACGAACGGTCTAACACGAAACCTATGACCCTCAAATTCTGTGTTACAACCTTCAATCAGATCAACAATCCTGGTAGACTTACCTATGGTAGTTTCTACATCGAAGGGCTTATCTATTCTACTATTACTAATAGGCAATTTAGCACATAAAGTAGCAGGACTAAAACACTTACTAGCACCGAATCAAATAACATAAAAGCTAGAGTTCGGTTTACTAGAAACGTACGTGACACAACATCAGGGTCCATCCTACCCTCCCCTTAGGAAATCGTGAAAGCCTGACACTAGCCTTCTACACTTCAGTCCCGACTATCTTCTTCCTTGCCCCAGAACTCTCCGCCCTCGGCTACTTGCATTCGCTGTTCATGTGGCCCTCCTCGCCACAGTTATAACACCTCCTTACCCGAAAGTTCTTCGCCACATGTCCGGTCCTTCCACACGGATACATACATTGGATCCCAACCTACACTCTCTGTCATGCTTCTTCCCCTACATACCACACCTCTTCATCGTAACATTTAGTGTGACAATACGCCGGTCATCCACCCTTGAAACCCTGTTGTTTGGAGCGGCCACGCCACGTCCAAACCACATTCCATTTCGATCACCACCACCTTTCTTGTTGACCTCAGCCACCACCACCGCCCACGCATCATACAGCCCAGATCGACCACCCACCTAAACATGCTCGGTCGGCGGCGATCATGTGCCTACGGATATCCAGGTCGCAGCTTGGATGTATCTCTTATCTTTTGTGACAAAGGTGTCACTTGATCCGACACCAGTCATGCCATCTCGTTGAACTGGTGGTGAATTATTGATGCATCAGGGTCCCGCCTTCAGCTGCAGGAAATCCTTTTCCACCTTGTCCTCCCTATGAGAACAGAAATCCTCAATCACCACCTCTTCAATTCTGGCCCCTCATTCTTCTAATTGTCGGACTACCCTCGGCTTGGATGATATTGTTCCGCTAACATAGAGACGAGTCCACAATGATAGGTAGCAAACTTCACCTTTTGATCCTCTTGGCACTTGTTAGGATCTCAGCCTCTTGGTTTAATCGATTGAACAGATATAGCAGCGGAATAGCTCAGAATTAGATAAATTCAAGCAAGAACATTCGTATAAAGCGATAAAAGAATTTTGTTATAAAGAGAGAAATATCTGACAAAAGGATATTGCATTAAGATTGTCGGCCTCAATGGCACGATTACAGGTGAGTCATCCTTCCTTATAAAGGAAAGAATGACGTAGGCTGATGTCACTTGAAAGTGACATGTAACCGTTTTATAACTACTGATGTTTAACAACTACTGAAGATGTCAACAACTGACATCTTCTTACAAATGTTCCTAAGTGTTAAACATCTTATTTACAACTACTGAAAAAAAACAAACTACGATACTACACAACTGAAGACAACCTCTTCAGTTGTTTACAAGTACTGAAGAGGAAACAAAACTACAGAAAAGTAAACAAACTACTGAAAGGAAAAGAAAACTACTCATGAAGAAAACCATCACAACAACTGAAGAAGCCCTCTTCAGCTGTTGTCATCAGCTGTTAGCATGAGCTGATGTCTTCGTACATGAACATCAGACTTTGTCTTTCAGCTGTTGATCTTCAGTCTTTGTCTTCAGTACTTGTTGAAGTCTTCAGACTTTAGATCTTCAGCTGTTGTCTCAGTCTTTGTCTTCAGTACTTCAGAAATACTTCAGCAGTTGTATTCTTCAGACTTTGTAGAACAGCTGATCAGGTCTTCTTCAGCTGTTGTGATGTCCTGTGGGACTTAGAGGTTTCTCTGATCAGGCTCATTGGTTCTTTTGGTCCAACAAACTCCCCCTGAACCAATGCAGCCAAAACCTCTAAGTTATTGACGAGTCCCACTTATTTTGGCAGATAGATTGGTCTTTTTATCCTCTTGATCAGATGAGAAGTGACCTTTTTTTCACACCGGCCTGGGAAGAAGTCTCTGATGATCTGTTTTGCATGATATGGTTGGGAGCTCTGTATTGGGGACTTGGACACTGAGCTGTTACCCCAACCATGAGATCTACTTCCCGTGTATCAGCCTATAGGATTCCCTGGTGTAAGCCCTTAGAAACATGATCTGCTCATCCATTGTCAGCACCTCGGGCACACCATCAAACAATCCTTCTCGGCCATACACTTCAGAGATGTACTTGCCTGTTTTCCATTCTTGAGCTCAACCGTGGTTATTTGTCTGTAAGCAAACTCATCTGGATGAGTCCCTTCTAAGAGCAGGTTGAGCTCATCTTGTTTGAAGTTTTCAAGTCTTTTGTAAACCATCCCTTCTTTATGATTTTATTCTCCAACATCTTTTGGGGTGGTTGTTTGGCTTCATAAGCTTTCTTGAACTCTTCTACAATTTCCCAGGGGACACTACAAGACCACAGTGATGTCTTCGTCGACAACCCTCTTCACTCAGCCCTTGTATTTTGAAGGAATTTCTTTCTTGACAATCCTGTGTGCCACCCTAGGATCAGGCCATATCCTTACTTTTTCCCTTTGGTATTGAAAGGTATTAGCAAGGGTGTACAATCTTAAGACTTCTTTCTTCATGCTAATCATTGAATAGGATGTGGCATATGCTTTGTCAATGCTTTTCAGCATTTCCTCATCATGTCTTTGCATCTGTTCCTCTTCAATCTTTATCATCACAGCATGCATTTGAGAAGCAGGAGTGATGGACATTGGATTAGCCTTAGGCAAAGTGATAACTGCAAGAGTGGCAGTCTGTCTTCATCCTCCTCTTCTCTTCATCAGCCCTCAGTACCTTTCTTTTCTTTTGTCTAGGTACATCACTGGCAGTGGGTTTTGGGGGTAAAGGATTTGGTTTTGTGGGTTGGATGGTTGGTTTAGAGGGTAAAGGGGTTTTTTAGTGGGTTGTGGAGGTAGTGATTTTGAGGATAGAGGCTTTTCAGACTGTTTTAGCATTTTGGCTGTAAGGAAGGCTTTAGTAAATTTGTCAGTTCTTTTCGGTTCCCAACCCCAGCTTCATTTAATGCCTCAATCACTAAACCCTTGGAGTATGCTTCAGACGAACAAATCTTGGTGGTTATGCCAAGATGTTGTCCCTGGTCCAGGCCCTTATTTCTATCAGAGATCTTCCCAAGTATTTGGCTACAAATCTATCATTATCTCCAGCCTTTCTCTTTCTAAGGCATCATAACTAGCCCATCTTGAGTTGATCTCCTCTGTCTCCAACCTTCTGATCTCGGAGTCTAGTTGTTGGATGTCAAAACTCTGCCTATATAACTGATCAATGATTTTATCCATTGAACGGTTATGGTTGGCATCAGCTTCTTTCACCATATCATTCAGCTCCTTCTCCTTCTCAGACTCTCCTTCTTTCCTCTTTTGATATGTGACATGAAAGTCTTTTTGACTTTCATTCACTTCAGCTCTCTTCTCACTCTCCTTCTCCTTCTCATGATCAAACTCAGTCTCCTCCACACTTATAACAGCCAACTCCTTCTCATTTACCTTCTCTGATTCTTTCTCCTTCTCCCCATCTGTCCTCTTCCTTTTTCCTTTAACTGACTGACTCTCCCCCTTTTTGGTTGCATTGGGTGCAAGGGTTTGAGCAGTAGAAAGTGATTTGGTCACCAACTCCTCCACCAGGGGTTGTATTATTGTAGGAAGCCTCTCATCAATGGCTTTGATCACTATATCTGTGATCATGGGAGTGATGAGAGGTAGGGATTTTTGAAGGTTAGCAACTGATTGATCAGGATGGTTCTGTTCCTGAGAATCAGTGCCAAAAGCAGAGGCTGGTGGCTTGGAAGTATGTATTGGCTCAGTGTTTAGGGGACCTTCAGAAGAAGGTGCCATCTTTGGGTGTATTGTGGTGGCAGATGGACTTTCATCCTGAGACATCTTGGCCAGCAGCTCTTTGAGTTTGCTAACCTCATCCTCTAGGATGTGTTTTGAGCAACTACATCATAGAAGAAGCTCAGGTCATCATCAGTTGATACTGAATCATCTGACCTCCTGACAGAGTCAGGATTAACATGCTTGAGTGTAGATCAATTATAGCATGTGCCCCTTGTTCTTGGTTCTGGGGACTTCCAGCCTCAGGACTATGTCCTCATCAGCTGTTGCCGCTAGTGAGGTCTTAGAGATGTTACCAACTGCATCCTGGTCATTTGCTGAGTCAGAGGCAGTGGCAGCCTCACCAGAAGGTCGCACCTCCTTGTCTACACCAGGAGATGGAACATGATAACCCCTGTGCTGTGGGTTGACAGAAGCATTGGGATCCTCCCCCTCAGGTGTTGAGGTTATCCCAGTAGTGATTGGTGTCTGGGTGGGGGGTGAGGAATGCAACTGCGTCAGCACTTTTGCAAAACATTATTGTAGGGCTTTGAGGGGCGGTTGCATCAGAGAGGGTGTGGAAGCAGTGTGCACCGGGGCGAGTGGTGCTCTTCAATGGTAATCCCCTCAAGTGAGGAGGATCCCAGCAGGTGTGGCTTCCCTTTGAGTGGTTGCATCAGGTTCCTTTTGAGGGAAACCTGAGCTGCTTCGGTTGGTGGAGTCATAGTCTCTACTGGGGGGTTATTTCCGTAGAGATAACCTGCTTTGGTGCAGCAGGGCATCCTCAGGGGACTCAACTCCCTGAGTAGCCTTCTTAGGCTTCTTCTTTGTAGGTTTGGAGGGGACTTTGGATGTGGAAGTGGAGGGTGTGGGTTCCAGCTGCGTGGGTTTGCGCAGCTTGGCAGCCTGTTTAAGAGTTTGGTCAGTGTTGTGTCGGGAGTATACCTCCGGCAATACAACCAAAGCAGGGACTCCCAGACCAACTAGTCCCTCAGCATAAAGCTGATTCTCTATTATGGCCATTATAAACCGAGGATATAGTATCCAACGGTTAGAAAGTGGTTTTGTGGCCATATCCTTGATTTCAAGAAAAATTATTTCAGAAAAGTTTAGTGGTTCTTGTTCAAGGATAGAGAACAGTACCTGTTGCCATCTGGAAGACAGTTGATCCCAAGAAGTCGTCTTCGAGGCCAGGCAAACATTTACCATATGAAATATCAATCGTTCAGCATCTGGAAAATGTTTCTCAGGATGGTCGAAGCACTAAGATCGCCTTGATATCCATGTTGTCCAAATGAAAGATCAATTTGGCGCTTAGAATCTCCAACAGGGTAGGCAGCATCATCTAATAGTAATATCTGGCGGATGGTAGCAGTAGAGATGACCACCTTATGAGAGTTGATGGACGAATGGATAGATTCTCCATTAACAGTTGCATTCGTCCAAAACTGATGTAGCTAATCGGCATAAATGATTGGATTTAGGAGGAAGGCCGTTTTCAGTGGTGATTGGACCATAAGATCTATAGCATTATCGAATTTGGTCCAGAAGTGCGATTTAGTGAGGTACGCGACACAGTTGTGTCGAGGCTTGAGTTGCATGGTCGCCATTAATGAAGGTGAAAGATTTTCAGAGCTTTTGAAATTTTAGGTCGTGAAAGAATGAAAAACTCTGAAAGAGGGATCAGATATATATAGGGTACGGGTTATGAAACGACTGAAGGTTTTGGTGTTAGTCATCAGTATTTGAAACAACTGATGACGTGGTATTAACTTTCAGAGGTTTGAAACGACTGATGGTATTGGTGTGGTCAGCAGTTATAAAACAACTGAAGACATGGTGTTTACAATCAGACGTTGAAACAACTGAAGTCTCTGATTTAGGCATCAGTAGTTTTAAAAAAAAAAAAACTACTGAAGACAAGTTGGACTTCAGATGTTGAAACAACTGAGGACTTGGTATTAGTCATCAGTAGTTGTGAAACTACTGAAGACCCTGGTTGTGCCATTAGTTGTTGTAAACAACTGAAGGCTTGGTGTTAGTCATCAGTAGTTGTGAAACTACTGAAGACATGGTATTGCTTCAGTTGTTTATGAGAAACAGCAGTTTGTGAACTACTGAAGAGAGAGTACTCATCATAGTGTCGTCAATTCATAGCCTTTCAGCTGTTTCATACTGTCCTCAACACGTACTCATCAGCCTTTTTGTTGTTTTCAGTTGTTTCATAGGACATCAGTACTTATCTGTTTCTACTGATTTCAGTAGTTGTAAGTGCATCAGTAGTTGTAACTACATCAGTAGTTTAGAACAGATAAAGTACAGTACTTAAAGCATTTAGCCTTCAGTAGTTATAAAAAGTACTGAGGGTAAAATACTCATCAGTACTTATATGTGACATGGTTACACATGATCATCAGTAATTACTGAGATCATCAGTAGTTGTCACTTATTCTAGCTGCAGCATACCAAGCCTTAACACCAGGTTGTGGAAAGTTGAACTATCCAAAGGCTTAGTAAAAATGTCTGCAAGCTCATCAGCACTAGGCACAAACATAGGATTAATTAGACCCTTTTCAAAACAATCTCTTATAAAATGATGTCTAATTTCTATATGTTTGGTCCTAGAGTGCTGGACTAGATTTTTGACAATGCAAAGAGCTGAAGCACTATCCATTAATAATGGAGTCTTAGTCTCTGTAATGCCATAATCCAAAAGTTGATTCTGAAGCCAGAGTACTTGGGATGTACAACTTGCAGCAGCAATGTACTCGGCTTCAGAAGTGGATGTAGCAACAGATGTTTGTTTCTTACTCTGCCAAGAAATCAAACAGTTGCCTAGGAATTGACATCCACCAGAAGTTGATTTCCTGGTCAACTTACACCCTGCATAGTCACTATCAGAGAAAGCAACTAATTTGCAAGAATGTCCAGTGGAATACCATAAGCCTAGAGATTGTGTACCTTGCAGATATCTAAATATCTTCTTGACTGCAATCAGATGAGACTCCTTAGGTGCAGCCTAAAATCTAGCACAAACACATGTAGCAAACATAATATCTGGTCTAGAAGCTGTTAAATACATCAAGGACCAATCATACATCTGTAAAGAGTTTCATCAACAGCTTTACCTTTCTGATCAACATCCATTGTGTGGTGTTGCACATGGGAGTAGAACAAGGTTTACAGTTTTGTAAATCAAACTTATTCAAAAGATCTTTTGTGTATTTAGACTGATGAATGAAAATTCCATCAGCTTTTTGTTTGATTTGCAAACCTAGAAAGAACTGTAATTCTCCCATTGCATCATTTCAAACTTCTGTTGCATTAAGTTTTGGAATTCCTCACACAATTGGGGATCAGAGGATGCAATATAATATCATCAACATAAATTTGAACAAGTACTTATGCTGATCCACCTTCTTAATAAATAAAGTTTTATCTATGGAGCCTCTAGTGAAATTATTCTGTAGAAGAAAGTTTGATAAGGTCTCATACCAGGCTCTAGGTGCTTGTTTCAACCCATAAAGAGCTTTATCAAGCTTATATACCCATTCTGGGTGCTTATTATCCTCAAAGCCTGGTGGTTGACACACATAAACTTCTTCTTTTATGTTACCATATAGAAAAGCACTTTTGACATCATTTGAAAAACTTTAAGATTGTGGAGTGCAGCATAGGCTAAAAACAATCTAATTGCCTCCAGTCTGGCTACAGGGGCAAAGGTTTCATCATAATCAATACCTTCTTCTGTGCAAACCCCTGCACAACCAGTCTGGCCTTGTTCTTAACAATTAGCCCATTTTCATCAGTTTTATTCCTAAACACCCATTTAGTGCCTATTGCACACTTACCTGGGGGTAGAGGAACAAGCTCCCACACTTGCTGTTTTTTGAACTGAAGAAGCTCAAGCTGCATGGCTTCAATCCATCCATGTCTCTCAAAGCTACATGATAGTTCTTTGGCTCTAGCTGACTGATAAGAGAGCATAGAAGCAGAATTGGACAACTGGCTTCTGGTTGAAACACCAGCATTGATATCACCAAGGATTTGAGACATTGGGTGATTTTTCAGCTCTTGGTAAACAATCAAATCTGTGCAAGTGTTTGTAGGACCTTCAGCAGCAGCAGATGTTGATGCAGATTCTTGAAACCATGAAGATGGTGGCAACTCAAATGAAGTTGAGGATGCAGAAATCTCATCAGCATTTGTTGTGGATGTGCTGCTGGAGCTACAGGAGCATCAGGTTTAGAGGACTCAGGCAGTTGGTCACTAAACCTGAAGAGGTGATTACTACTATCATCATCATCTTCAGCAGTAACACCAGGTGGTGAACTGTTGACAGGAGCAACAGCAGGAGATTGATAAGGAACATATTGCAGTATGTCCAAATCAAAGAGCTCCACAGGGCTTTGTGAATCTTGTCCTTTGGAGATTCATTGAACTTGACATGTAGAGTCTCTTCAACCATCTTTGTTCTGCAGTTGAAGACTCTGTATGCCTTGCAAGTTGATGAATAACCAACAAAGTACCCTGCATCCACCTTAGGATCAAATTTCTGGAGCTGATCCTTTTTGTTGAGAATGAAACAGGGACACCCAAATGCTCTAAAGAATGAAATGAGAGGGGCCAAATGATGTAGAACTTCATATGGAGTCTTCATCAACCTCTGATTTATTAGCACTCTATTATGCACATAGCACGCTGTGTTGACAGCTTCAGCCCAAAAGGTCAATGGCAGTCCAGAATCAGCCAACATAGACCTTGCAGCTTCAATGAGGGTCCTGTTCTTTCTCTCCACAACTCCATTCTGTTCAGGAGTTCTTGGAATACTAAACTGCCTCTTTATTCCCTTGGAAAGGTAGAACTCATCAAGTGTATTGTTCCTGAATTCTGTTCCATTGTCACTTCTAATACACTTGACTGAGAGAGAATACTACTTCTCAGCATACAACACAAAGTTTATGATCTTCTGTGCAGCTTCATCCTTTGAATGTAGAAAGAAAGTCCATACAAATCTGGAGTAATCATCCACAATTACCAGATAGTATTTCTTCTTTGCCATGCTCATCACTCTCACAGGACCAAAGAGATCCATGTGAAGAAGTTGTAAGCAGGCAGTGGACTTTGGTTCTTCAATAGGTGGGAATGAAACTTTGTGCTGTTTTCCTTTCAAACAAGTAGTGCAGTTGTTTTCACACTTGAACTCCTTCATAGGCATTCCCCTTACTAAACTATGGTGTATCAGCTGATTCATGTTCTTGAAGTTAACATTGTCACACCCCAACCTTGACGGCGGAAACGTCGAGGAGTGAGAGTTAAGATCGTTCATAGCCACATAACGCTATTAAAGAAAAGCAATAAAGTTTTAACATAAGTTTTAAATTGTCACATTACAATCAATAGTTTCAAAGGAAATATAAGCATAACATAGAATGCAGTATATCATTCAATCTAATTTATTATTCTAGGTCCCTTCCTAGATGTGCAAGCTTCAAAGTGTAGATAATCAAACTTGGGCATTACCTGAAACATGTTAAAAATAAAAGATCAACACTAATGTTGGTGAGCATTCCATAGTTTTAATACATAAGTATATATAAAAGATGGCAATTCAAGTCATAAGTTAGTGAATAAAGTGATTAGGGATGCTATGGACAATGCAACAATCAAACCTTGACAATGTTTTACAAGTCTCAAACGTTAAAAGTATATATACGATCAGCTAAGTGTACTTGGATCAACCAAGCAGGCTTGTCTTACCCATAGATCTATGACTTCGCTGGGCTAGCAATAGTTAATGATTGTACATATAACGCCATAACATGGTAACCACACAAGTTCAACTAACCACAACTTAACATGATGCATTGCCATAAAGTTTACAAGTCTCAAATAAGTTTACAAGTGCAAAGTATAAATTAACATGTTTCACCCCAAAGTGTGAAAGTATAAAAAGGGGGTATGGAATACTCACATGATCAAATAGTATATATTGATGATTAATATGAATAATAATAAGCAACGT
Source organism: Flaveria trinervia (assembly GCA_025506515.1). NCBI lineage: Eukaryota > Viridiplantae > Streptophyta > Magnoliopsida > Asterales > Asteraceae > Flaveria > Flaveria trinervia. The sequence goes on along the minus strand of CM046448.1, from coordinate 55,555,441 downwards.
TTCAACGTAGTCTTTCACAATGCACCTAAAACAAATATATATTTACAAGGTTACAATTTAATAATATATTTAATGGTTAAACGAGACTAGGGTTTCAATTTGGTATTTGAGGGTCTTAATAATTAGATGACGTGGGTTAGAGAGATCATATATATGTTTTAGTCCAAGAAAAAAATGTCATGTTTCAAATTTTAAGGAATTAAATCCTTTATAATAATTTGTGAAGGTTAATTATAAAATATATAAATTCTATAATTATTATGATTAATCCATAATTGTATAGTGTCCAAATAATAATTAAATGATTTACCTATATTATATAAAGTCTATTTTTTTAAAATATACTTTGTTAATTTTATTTTATAAGAAAATTTGTTAAGGTGATTAAAGTGATAAATTTATAGAAAATAATAGGATAGCTTTAAAAATAACAAGGTTTACAAAACATTTTTATTATAATTTTCAGAAAATTTTAAATACCTTTTTAAAGGCTGAAAAGCCAAAATAAAAATTATATTGGAGGTCGCCGGGTTCGAACCCGGGACCTCTAGTACAAGAAGTGAGTGGGTAACCAGTGAACCAAGGCTCTCAGCCACGGTCATAATCCCGTTTTAAAACCCAAAAACACCAAGCACCAAATCCCCCAAATCGTATGAACCCTAGGTTCAATCGTCCCCCAAATTGAAGCATCAAATGATGTTTTTAAACAAATCATTGTTAGGGCTTTTATTCCCCAACTGAAATCGAGTATGTATGTATGTTCAATTACCCGAATTTCGCACGGATTGATGATGAACACTCGAAGAACAGCCGTGAAGGTGTTGCGATTCGTTCAGGTTATAATCAATGATGAAACTCCAATTCGTTTCACAGAAAGCTTCGAATAGGCTAAATGATGAGAAGCCCTATGTTGATTTTGAGTTTTGATGCTCTGAAGATGATATTCGAGTAGTTGCAGGTTCGCGAAAGAGGTGATGATCGAATGCTTATGCTCGCGTTTGATTCACATGAAATTGGGAGTTGTAATGATTAGTATCAGACAAACGTTCGTTTAGGTTTAGTTAATTTGATCATTATTAGCCTTAAACGTTCAACGGTTCTTTGCATTAGATAGCCTCGGTTACTCGATGATTCGAGTAGTAACCGATGGTTTAACTCAATTAAATCAGGCATTTAAGTTCGAAACCTGCATACGAAACATTCTGGATCGGTTTCGGGCTTCGAAATCGGTTATTTGACGATTTTTGAGTCGCCGGACTCCGGCCGGAGGGTCGCCGGAGTTGCGGCCAGAAAATCGGGGTTGAAATAGGGGGAGGGGTTTGGGTTTCGAAAGTTTTCACAAATGGTCCCTCAACATTCAACCTTTATTATTTTATGCAAAAACTTTCATTTAAAGTTTTAAAAAATGACAACTAACCCCCTTAAGTTAATTAAGTTTTAACTTGTTAATTTTCATATCTTATTATTATTATTATTATTAGCATAATTATTGTTACTCTTATAATTTGTTATTATTATTATTATTTTATTATTATTATATAAATATTATAACCTTACAAATTTAAAAGAGCAAATAAGGTAATAATCATAAGTAGCTCATAATTTTCATAAATAACACAATTAGCCCATGCAAGAATTTAACAAGGCTAACTTTAAATTAACCCAAAATCACAAGATGTTACAAACATGTCCCAGCCTTCTATGCCATAGATTAGATTCTTGAGGAGAGGCCTTGGAAAATAGGCAAGGATGGCCTTTGAGATCTATTTTCTTGGAAAGATCTAAGGCATACACTCTTCCTGTCCTGTTGGCCTTCAGGAGAGTGTGAGCATCCAATACCTTGTCAATCAAACTCAGAACTTTGGATGACAGAATCCTGCAGTTCTGGCTTGTGAAAAGGGCAACATGGCCTTTGTCACACAATTGACTGACACTCAAGAGGTTATACTTGAGATTTTCCACATGGTTGACATCATCAAACCTTATTTCCCCATTGGAAACAAAGCCCTTCTCGATGATGTAACCTCTTGCATCATTGCCAAAGGAAACAAAACCCTTCCTTCCTAGAGAGTAGTCATTAAGAAGTGAGTTGTTCCCAGTCATATGCATAGATCCCCCACTGTCTACATACCAGATGCTACTTTGGCATGTTGAAGAAACCTGCATTAATAAACAATCAGTTAGTTTTGGAGACCCAAACCTTTTTGGTTTTGGGCCTGGTCTCATCAATAGATGGTAAACTAACAGGTTTATTGGGCACAATAGCTTGAGGTGAAGGAGATGGTGTAGAAGAGGAATCCTTTGGCTTGGATCTCCTTTTCTGGGGTTTCAACACAGGGCCATCAAGTTGGTTAACTCTTCCCAACAGATGTTGAACCATCATTACCAGCTGTGTCTGATTCTGGGAAAGAGCTTTCAGCTCTTCAGACACATTGGTATTGGTGTTTGATGATGAGTTCTTGTGTTGCACCATCTTCTTTTGAGCAACCTCAGCTGTTGCCTGTTGCACTCCTTCCCTTTTAGATTTCTTTTTGGACATAGGAGTAACAGGATTTGATGCTGCTGGTACAAACTTGGACTCAAACTCAGTTTTCATTTTAGCCAAGTTTTCTTTAATTTTCTCCTTTTGTTTGAGTTTGGATCCCTTTTTGTACCAACAATCATCTGTGAGATGATTGAATAGACCACATATTTCACATGGTTTCTTCTTCATCTTCTGTTGATCATCAACTGAAGAAGATGAAACTACTGAAGACTTGCTCTTCAGCAGTTTAGTAGCACTTTTTGCCTTCTTGTCAACTCCCTTAGTAGGCTTCAAATCCTTCCTACCGACAGTTTTCTTCTCTTTAGTGCTGTCAGTTATTGGGATTTGAACTCCAGATGTTATCCCCTGCTCTCCAGTACCCTCAGTACTTCTAGGGATAACACTTGGGTTGATCAACTCATTGATCATGTGAGTGTCAGCAGTTGAACCATCAATATCAGCTGATAGGTTCACAGAGGGATTACTACTGACTTCAACTACTAATGGTGCTTTATCAAGTAGTGAATCACATGATGAGGTGGAGTGGTCATTACTTTCTCCATCAGATTCTACTCCTGCTCTTGAAGCAAAATCTGTAGGAGGAGCAGTGTGATTATAACCAATTCCAAACTTCACATTGGAAGCTGTTTGCTTACTAAGAAGCATTTCAAAGCCCTTGCAAGATTGTACCCATCGATCACACTCTACTTGGGTGACAGCAAGAGTATCTTTGAGGTCTTTGTACTTCTCTAAGAGTACATCCTCCTAGTCAGCCAGGTAAAGGAAAAAGGAAGAGGACAGATGGGGAGAAGGAGAAAGAATCAGAGAAGGTAAGTGAGAAGGAGTTGGCTGTTATAAGTGTAGAGGAGACTGAGTTTGATCATGAGAAGGAGAAGGAGAGTGAGAAGAGAGCTGAAGTGAATGAAAGTCAAAAAGACTTTCATGTCACATATCAAAAGAGGAAAGAAGGAGAGTCTGAGAAGGAGAAGGAGCTGAATGATATGGTGAAAGAAGCTGATGCCAACCATAACCGTTCAATGGATAAAATCATTGATCAGTTATATAGGTAGAGTTTTGACATCCAACAACTAGACTCCAAGATCAGAAGGTTGGAGACAGAGGAGATCAACTCAAGATGGGCTAGTTATGATGCCTTAGAAAGAGAAAGGCTGGAGATAATGATTAGATTTGTAGCCAAATACTTGGGAAGATCTCTGATAGAAATAAGGGCCTGGACCAGGGACAACATCTTGGCAATAACCACCAAGATTTGTTCGTCTGAAGCATACTCCAAGGGTTTAGTGATTGAGGCATTAAATGAAGCTGGGGTTGGGAACCGAAAAGAACTGACAAAATTTACTAAAGTCTTCCTTACAGCCAAAATGCTAAAACAGTCTGAAAAGCCTCTATCCTCAAAATCACTACCTCCACAACCCACTAAAACAACCCCTTTACCCTCTAAACCAACCATCCAACCCACAAAACCAAATCCTTTACCCCCAAAACCCACTGCCAGTGATATCCCTAGACGAAAGAAAAGAAAGGTACTGAGGGCTGATGAAGAAGAAGAGGAGGATGAAGACAGACTGCCACTCTCTGCAGTTATCACTTTGCCTAAGGCTAATCCAATGTCCATCACTCCTGCTTCTCAAATGCATGCTGTGATGATAAAGATTGAAGAGGAACAGATGCAAAGACATGATGAGGAAATGCTGAAAAGCATTGACAAAACATATGCCACATCCTCTTCAATGATTAGCATGAATACAGAAGTCTTAAGATTGTACACCCTTGCTAATACCTTTCAATACCAAAGGGAAAAAGTAAGGATATGGCCTGATCCTAGGGTGGCACACAGGATTGTCAAGAAAGAAATTCCTTCAAAATACAAGGGCCGAGTGAAGAGGGTTGTCGACGAAGACATCACTGTGGTTCTTGTAGTGTCCCCCTGGGAAATTGTAGAAGAGTTCAAGAAAGCTTATGAAGCCAAACAACCACCCCAAAAGATGTTGGAGAATAAAATCATAAAGAGGGATTGGTTTACAAAAGACTTGAAAACTTCAAACAAGATGAGCTCAACCTGCTCTTAGAAGGGACTCATCCAGATGAGTTTGCTTACAGACAAATAACCACGGTTGAGCTCAAGAATGGAAAACAGGCCAAGTACATCTCTGAAGTGTATGGCCGAGAAGGATTGTTGATGGTGTGCCCGAGGTGCTGACAATGGATGAGCAGATCATGTTTCTAAGGGCTTACACCAGGGAATCCTATAGGCTGATACACGGGAAGTAGATCTCATGGTTGGGGTACAGCTCAGTGTCCAAGTCCCCAATACAGAGCTCCCAACCATATCATGCAAAACAGATCATTAGAGACTTCTTCCCAGGCCGGTGCTGAAAAAGGGTCACTTCTCATCTGATCAAGAGGATAAAAAGACCAATCTATCTGCCAAAATAAGTGGGACTCGTCAATAACTTAGAGGTTTTGGCTGCATTGGTTCAGGGGAGTTTGTTGGACCAAAAGAACCAATGAGCCTGATCAGAGAAACCTCTAAGTCCCACAGGACATCACAACAGCTGAAGAAGACCTGATCAGCTGTTCTACAAAGTCTGAAGAATACAACTGCTGAAGTATTTCTGAAGTACTGAAGACAAAGACTGAGACAACAGCTGAAGATCTAAAGTCTGAAGACTTCAACAAGTACTGAAGACAAAGACAGAAGATCAACAGCTGAAAGACAAAGTCTGATGTTCAAGTACTGAAGACATCAGCTGATGCTAACAGCTGATGACAACAGCTGAAGAGGGCTTCTTCAGTTGTTGTGATGGTTTTTCTTCATCAGTAGTTTTCTTTTAATTTTCTCCTTTTGTTTGAGTTTGGATCCCTTTTTGTACCAACAATCATCTGTGAAATGATTGAATAGACCACATATTTCACATGGTTTCTTCTTCATCTTCTGTTGATCATCAACTGAAGAAGATGAAACTACTGAAGACTTGCTCTTCAGCAGTTTAGAAGCACTTTTTGCCTTCTTGTCAACTCCCTTAGTAGGCTTCAAATCCTTCCTACTGACAGTTTTCTTCTCTTTAGTGCTGTCAGTTATTGGGATTTGAACTCCAGATGTTATCCCCTGCTCTCCAGTACCCTCAGTACTTCTAGGGATAACACTTGGGTTGATCAACTCATTGATCATATGAGTGTCAACAGTTGAACCATCAATATCAGCTGATAGGTTCACAGAGGGATTACTACTGACTTCAACTACTGATGGTGCTTTATCAAGTAGTGAATCACATGATGAGGTGGAGTGGTCATTACTTTCTCCATCAAATTCTACTCCTGCTCTTGAAGCAAAATCTGTAGGAGGAGCAGTGTGATTATAACCAATTCCAAACTTCACATTGGAAGCTGTTTGCTTACTAAGAAGCATTTCAAAGCCCTTGCAAGATTGTACCCATCGATCACACTCTACTTGGGTGACAGCAAGAGTATCTTTGAGGTCTTTGTACTTCTCTAAGAGTACATCCTCCCTAGCCTTATTATCAGAGATTGGCATTTTAATTTATAAATCTCATCAGTTTTCTCTTTCAGCACAGACTCAAACTCAGCCTTATTTTTGGAAATTATTTGTTCTAGCTCTACATTTTTATTGATTAAAGCCACATTTGCTTCTCTAATAGAGGCAAATGCTGCTATGCAAGTTTCCGAACATAATTTGGCCTTAGCCTCAGAGGATACCTGTGATACCTGTGTTGAAGAGGTACTTGAGGATGATCCATCAGAGGATTCCAAAGTCATGAGAGCTAGATTTCCAAAAGGATGCTCACCACCATGTTGACCAGCACCTGAGAACAGTTGTTCATTACCAGACACATCATCTGGTAAGCTGCTCCAGTCAACAACTCCTGGTGTGAAGAAGCTGTGTTGTTGAAGTTGATTAGGTTGATGAGATTGGGATGGTTGAGGCTCAGGGAGTGCATGTGGTTGCTGAGCAGTGGGTGCTTGAACCTGGCCTGGTTGTGGCATGTAATAGCAGGGGTATGGATATGGCATTGGCCCCTGTGGAACAAAATATGCACGAGATTGTGGTTGATGATGATAACCAGAATTGACAGGTTGTTGCCCTCTGTATTGTTGACTATTGCCAGGGAAAGTCACAAAAGGTGCAGGAGAGTTAGATCCAGATGATCTACATTCTCTTGCAAAGTGTCCAAGCCTGTGGCATTTATGGCACTTCAACTTACTCTTGTCAAAACCAACTTGGTTTTGCCAGAGAGTCCTGGGAATTTCCTTCCAGTTCTTTTGTAGAACTTCTGAGATCTGATATTTATCAAGGCCATTTGGCTCAAAATATCCATCTCTTCTAAGTCATCATCAGCAATCCCCTTGAGATCATCCATGATGAAACATAGATTGTCACTATTACTACCAGCAGAATAACTATCAACACTCACAAAGGCAGGCTCAGAAGTGTTTGTAGAGAAATCAATATGCTCATCATACTGGCTTTCAGATGACGCATATTCTGACTCTTGATGTCCAATCAGGGCAGTGTTCCCTTGGACAAAATCCTCAGCCAGATGAAGCCAATTTCCTTTTCTGCTCTATCTCTCTCTCGAATGTAAGCAGTTTCCCATGAAGTTGGGTGAGAGGTAGGCGATCAACATCAGCATTTGAGCGTAGAACAATGGTATATGTGTTCCATCTCTCAGGCAGTGATCTTAGGAATCTATGGTTCATTTGACTCCTGGTATATTCATGTTTAACCATTTTCAATTCAGAGATTAAACATGAAAACCGCTCAAATTGTTGAGTCAGAGTCTCACCCTTTCTATGAGAGAAAGTCTCATATTGTTGGGCGAGGATTTCCCTGTTGTTTGCTAAAACCTCATCAGTACCACCAAATTGTTCTTTGATGGCTTTCCAGAGGTCATGAGCAGACTCACAATGCAGAAGCCTAGAGTAAATCTCATTAGGAATAGCCATAGCCAAAATTCCATGGGCTTTTGCATCGATTTCAAACAACTTCTTGTCCTCATCGGAGTATTGCTCCTTCTTCTTTGGAACCAACTGGTTTGTTTCCGGATCATTCACCATTGGCTTATGTGGTCCATGTACCACAGATGTCCAACAACCTGAGCTATTGACAGATAGGTGATGGAGCAATCTTCTCTGCCAAATGTTATACTCATTCCTCACCAGGATCGGAGGCTTGGTAGAGGATCCAGTATTGAAAGGATCATTCGAAGAAGTAGTCATTGTGGAAAATTAGACAGATTCAAGTAAAATCATAATAAATTTAGCTCAGAACCACACAGAACCTCAAATAAAACGGCCAGAAGCGATACACTCTCAATCTCTATAACGGATCCTTGCGAATTTGCTAATTCGATCAAACTTAGAGCGATTGAACAGTTTCAATGATCAATTGTTAGATCGATCAATGATTAACCTGCTCTGATACCATTTGTTAGGATCTCAGCCTCTTGGTTTAATCGATTGAACAGATATAGCAGCGAAATAGCTCAGAATTAGACAAATTCAAGCAAGAACATTCTATATAAAGCGATAAAAGAATTTTGTTATAGAGAGAGAAATATCTGACAAAAGGAATATTGCATTAAGATTGTCGGCCTCAATAGCACGATTACAGGTGAGTCATCCTTCCTTATAAAGGAAAGAATGACGTAGGCTGATGTCACTTGAAAGTGACATGTAACCGTTTTGTAAATAAGATGTCTCGCTAATATCCAGCACAACTTCCATCTCTCACACCCACCGATGGGCACCAATAGAAGTGCTGTTGCCATTGAATGTTGGGGGCTTACATTTTTTAAATGCACCATAGTTACAGCATCGTGCTGCCTCAGGCACATGCTCTTCTTCCTCTTTCTCATCAGTAGACACAACTATCTCCGTCTCCGGTTGCCCCCTTTCTCCTGAGGAGTGGTTCGTCTCCTTCCTTTCCCCTTCTCGTATAGACTTTATCACTTCGCTCACCATAAACAATAGGATCATCTACATGACCTGATGAACCTCTTCCACCACAGCTTCCTTCACAAAGGCCCTTAAGTTAGCACTCTCGTCATCACCCTCCGAGTGAGGGATCTTGGGCTATTCATGAGCCACCTCTTCACTCGAGGCCTTCCTCTAGTGACCAGTGGTCCAACACCACATCCACAACGACCTCCACCTCATGAAGCCTTCACAGTTCTACCACCGGCCATCCTCTAACACATTATAAAAATCAAATAGCAACACGGTCATTAAAGGGAATAGTTTAGTTTATGTCAAGTATAGTAAGTCCCTATTACAATGGCCATTTGTGATTAGCCACTTACATTACTCATTATACACCAAGCATTTCTAATATAAACTACATCAATATCTAAATCTACTAAAAGCACATAAACCACATAACATGCATACTTAAAGCCGGTTAACATTAAGAAAATACGTGATGACACACAGCTACTTGAACTGGCATCCCTTCCCTTTGTCCCATTCTCAGATTAAGTTTAGGTTTCTCTTAAAAATTTTGACCTGTTTCATATAAACTTTGTCTCTGATACGAACTCGTAAGGCTCCGTTCCTCGGAGGCTCACAGCTGGTCGATCATCGCACATAAAACATATGATATACATTAACTTTACTAAAAGGTTGCAGCAGAATAACTTTAAACAACTCATTTCATATATATAAATAGTTTCTTTTGCAATATAATACAACATTAATAATCGTTACAAAATATCTTTTGTTCGCATTGTAATGCAAAAACATCATTGCAACATAGAATGGATGCCATCCAAAATAAGCCAAGTAGCCACCTCTTGCCATCCTAAGCAACATCTACCTGCCAGCTGGAAAAAAACATAAAAGTCAACGTTGCTAAGTGAGTTTTAGTTTTAAAATAAAATATACTTTTCTTTCATTCAAAACCATTCTTTAGTTTCATACCTGATCATACATCATACATACACATAGATAATAGCATTATTATCTACAATTATCATTCATTAACTTTCATACCGTATATTCCATTCATTAACTATCACAACCTGAAATGCTCTGATACCAACTGCGGGATCGTTGAAGGGTGTAAGTTACAACACAACAACATAAAGAGGTGATTAACTAAACTCTAATCAAACAGTAAACTGATTAAACAAGTTGAGATACTAAGAACACAAGTAATGCAAGAGAGACAGAACACAAAGAACACAAGTGTATGGTTTTCAAGAATGCAGTATATTGCTTTCTCTATGTTCTATTACAAGTGTTACAAAGTATATTAGAAAGATACAAGAACATGAGATACCTATACTACATCTTACAACTGGCTATACTGTGATAGCCAGCTGGATACAATTGACTAGACATAAACAAAATCAATTGTAAAGTCAAAAGGCAGATTGCCTTTTGACTTGTGACTATGACATGCCATAGCTCACATCCTTATCTATTACAAAAAGGATAAAGTACATAAAGTAGAAAGTTACAGACTCAAGACCTCAATGTACAGTTACCAAAAGCATGGACCTTTGGCTTTGGTTTAGAGGCCATCCTCTTCTTTCTCTTACCAAATTTTAACTGAGAAGACTGGCCTGCAGCACCAGATTGATCTTCATTGTCTTTCTCGGTTGGGACTTCCTCTCTCTCAGGCTCAGAAGGAGAGGGAGGTTGACCCTGCTGTGGATGAGAAGATGAAGCTTGTTGAGTTTCAGCACGAGGTCTAGGTTGTGTTGTCTTTGGTTGTTCACCTTAACCTCCACTTGAGGTGGGGCTTGACTTGGAGTGGAGTGTAAGTCAATGAGCTCTCCAGTTTTGATCTTCTACTTGATCACCCTAATATGCTCATCCATAGTGGATAGAGACATGGGGCCAAGTCTCCTTCTCGAGAATCCATATAGCTTCAAGAAGCTCATCATCCTCTGCTTATCAGCAGACTTCTTCATGCTCTTCTGGACGATGGGTTTTGATTTTGCAGCTTCTTTCCTTAGTTTCTTCAAAGTTGTCTTTCTGTCCTTGATTATCTCAAGTTCAAGCTGTTTTATGTACTCAAACTCAACATAATCATAGGACAAGGGAAGAAGTGCATCTGCTTGATAGAAGCTTGTGGCACTCATGTGGTTGATCATCTTGATCCTTTCTTCTTCTTTGTCTACTTGATGTTCTTGTTGAACCACATCTTCTTGTGTAGGACTTTCCTGAACTGGGGAGAGGGTAGGCATATCCTTGTATAGTCTTTTTCTTCTTCTCTCTTCTTTGACTTGCACTAGGAGTTCTGCATCTTCTGCCTCCTTCTGCTCCCTTGACCTTTCCATGTGAACCAGTTCATTCAACTTATCTAAGGGGAGAGAAATGACATTGTCTATGTCATAGTTCCTAGTCTGCAAATAGTTTATCCTGACTGCCCTTAAGTCATCATTTTGAGTATCTGGTCTGGGGGCAGCCCTTATAGCAGACTCCATGAGTCTTGAAGACTCAGCAGAGGAACTTTCTCCCCTTAGCCTCCTTTTCCTCTCTCTCTCTCCTCCTCCTCAATCTCCTCAGTTGTCATTTTTCTTTTGCCTTGGTCACTCACAGACCTTTGTGACTCAGGGTCAAGAAAGCTTTCGCCTTCATTGCTTGTTGCAGCATCTGAGCTCAGGCCAAAGAGAGGTTGAGAAGCACCTTCACCAGCAGGTGTCTCAGAAGGAGTGTGGATCTCTGCAGCAGTCAAGGATTCCCCTATGAAGCTAATCTTAGGGTCCTCCTCAACATCCAGTTGACCAATGGCATTGCCTGATTGCCTAAGTCTCCTTCCTAAGCTAACTCTACAGTGATCCTGTCTTGGATTCTTTTAGCCAGTCTGTCAGCTTGTCTTGATTGGCTTAGGTTGACAAGTGGCATGTTGACTAGATCCAGACCTTCATAGTAGTCCAAGGTCTGAAAATTGAAGACTTCTCGTTGCCCTTGAACTCGTATGATGATTATCGATTTCCTGATGTTGTCATACCTCCACCCAATGATGTGATTGGAAGATGGTGAAGGTGACATAGTGCTTGGTATCTCATCCTCAAACAAACTCTGTATAAAGGAGTCTGAGTAGTCCACATCAATGTGAACTTGAGGAGGTTGCTAAGAATGCACAATTGCAAGTGAGGATGGTGAGTCCTCAATGTCCATTCTCTCTAAAGAACTCCCAGGTTCTGTGGTTGTAATGACTTTCTCCCCCTTTTTGGTAGCATCACTCACTTGCATAGGTGAGCTGGAAGATAGGTCAATCACATCCATAGGTTCTTGTGTTCTTGATTGAGCTCTTCTTAAGGTTCTCCAGCTAGTTTTTCCTTATGATATGAAATCTCAAGTTGCTAATCATTGATTCGATTATGTAAGGTAGTCACCTGAGATTCAAGGTACCAGACCTTTGAGACTAAGTAAGTGCATGTTTTAGTCAGTTTTTGCACTAGTAGTCTTAGATTCCCCTCATCTTCATCAGAAGATTCATTGGGGGATGAGATGATTGGACTAGAGTCCTCTCTCTCACCACCAGCTTGAGGTTCTTGGCTGTTGGTTTTCCTCTGCTCACTGGCAGTCTCAGTTGACTTGTCAGTAGGCTGAGTTGCCATGGTTGAGGTCTTAATGATGTAATCACTTTTAGAAGTGAGAGCCTCTTCCATATGGAGATCCTGAACAGGTTCAAGAGTGTCCACCTCAGTTATAGCTGGTCGATGTAGGATAGATGTAGGAGACTCAAGAGTATTCATCTCTCTTTGAGTAGGGGAAAAGAATAGAGACTCATATACTCATTGAAACCTAGATCTTCATCAGTACACAAGTCAAAGTTGGGAATTGGTTAGTTTAAATCTATAGGTTGGGGATGGTAACTATCCCCTGAAGGTTGATCACTTGAGTGTTGAGACTCAGAGTGATGGCTTAAGGCAGTTGGGCTAATGAGCTCATCAGGCTGAGCATGAGGAACCTCATCACTGATTCTTGAAGAGATGGGAATGGTCTGCTCCTTAGGAGAAGTGGGAGCTCTAGTGTCCACTTGTTCTTGTATGGGTGAGTATATGGGGGCCTCCACAGACTGAATAGCCTGAGCAGGGGTTCGTTTGGATTTTCTTTGGTAAGTGATGGTGATTTGAGGTTGTGAGAGTGGTTGGGAGATAGCAGGTGTGGGCTCAACACTAGCTTGTGCTGTTAGGTTGTCACATTCTCTAACATTTTTAGGACTAGGGCTGTTTCTACCCCAGAGAATCCTACAGTGGGCTTTTCAGAATTTTAAAGATGCCAGGCTTCATCTGTCCCAATTTAAGAGTGTTACCTGTTTCCCTCAATTGTCAGCCCAGTTCACAGTTAAGAATGTACTGGACATAACACGTAATACTCTAAGGAGTCTAAATTAGGAAGTAAATTTGTATTAACAAATTGAGAATACCTGAATTTGACCCCCTGAACCATTCCATGGATTATGAAGGAGAGATCCTCAGGAATCTGGTCCCATCCACCATGCTTGTTTGATAAGCTATGGATGACCACATGGAGCAGGAATCTCCATTGGGATGAGACCTTTCCTTTCCTAAAGGTCTTTATAGAGAAATCTCCCTCATATCCCATCTGCTCAAAGGAATGATTGACAACTTCCTTTAGGAAAAACACCTCACCTTCTTCATCATCTAGCTGAAAATGCCTAGTGGTGATGGCCGGAGTGATGAAGATAGTTCTCTCCTACACTGTGGCATAGAGTTCCTTCTCCCCGTCCATAATGACCTCTTGGCAGGTCTTCCAGAATTCAAGCAACTGATCCTCATAGAGTGGAGGATCAATGGTTAGGGAGGTGAAGTAGTTTGACAGAGTTAGTTAAAGGCAAACCTCTAAGAAATGAGGATCTTTCTCAGAGCTTAACAGAGCAACCTAATTGTGTTGTCTGTGTAGCTGCATGGTAAAGTTGGGATGATTTCTGTGAACAAGGTTGGCCATTTTGAAGTAGCTTAAGGATGAAGAAAGAGGAGAGAAAGAAATTTCAAAGAGAAATTTGGGGTTTTAGGTTGGAGGAAGAGCAGATAATAGAAAGAGGGGGAAACTATTGGGTTTATATGTGAAAAGGATTTCATATAAAGTTTAATGAAAGAATATAAACTTTGAAATCCGGATGTCGGTCCCATCTGTGAAAAAGTAGTTTATTTTTGCTCAAAAAGTAGTTTTCGGAAGAGTTTCCTAAGAGTTTAAAGAACTTTGCTTTGGAAGAGAGATTAAAACTTAAGTGCTTTGTATATAAAACAACAAAGCTCCGAGAGTTAATTTTGCTTCGGAAGTAATGGTCCTTGAAAATAAGTAAGTGTCTGAGACAAGTATTTAAGCTTCAGAAGATAAATCTGAAAGCTCTTCCGAAGGTTAATTTCTTAGACAGTTAATTGTATTGAAGGCATGATTTTCTTCCGAAGTTAAAAGCATAATTTCCAAAGTATCAGAAATTTTCCAAAATCTAAGGTAAGTCTTCAAAAAGAAATTTTTATCCAAAGAAAACATGATCTTCAGAAAGTGATGAACTTGACAACTTAGGACACACATAATTTTTAAGAAATAATAAGAATTAGTTTTAAGAAAAGCTTACTCAAAGACCCAACAGCTGATATTAGATATTTAAATCTCTGTTCATCAAAAACCGTTGTAAACAGATCAGCATATTGTTCATCTGTGTGAACTTTCACTCGTTTAATTAATCCCTTTTCATAGTTATCTCTTATTAAATGATACCTGATATTGATGTGCTTTGCCCTTGAGTGCTGCACAAGGTTCTCTATGATTTAGATAGCACTGTTCTTGTATATGTGAATGGGAGTCTCCTTGACGTTTAACCCATAGTCCAACATCTGATTTTGAATCCAAAGTACTTGAGCACAGCAGTTTGCAGCAGCAATGTATTCAGCTTCAGCAGTTGATGCGGAGACACAAGAGTGTTTCTTGCATTGCCATGAGACAACCCTTCCACCAAGAAATTGACATCCCCTAGATGTAGACTTTGCAGTCATATTGCAACCACTATAATCACTATCTATATAGGCATATAGATTGAAGTCAGGATTCTTGGGATACCATAAACCAAGTGTTGATGCACCTTTAAGGTATCTTAGAATCCTCTTGACAGTGATATGGTGAGACATCTTAGGGTTGGCTTGATATCATGCACATATGCAAGTAGTAAACATGATGTGAGGCCTGCTAGCAGTAAGATACATAAGAGACCCAATCATAGCCCTTTATAAATGCTCATCTACACACTCCCCCTCATGATCAGGACCAAGGGAGTGGTTCCTAGCTATAGGTGTCTTAGCAATCTTACAGTCAGTGATGTTGAACCTCTTAAGTATGTCTTGAACATACTTTGACTGACTTATGAAGATGCCATCTTCAACTTGCTTCACTTGAATTCCCAGAAAGAAATTGAGTTCCCCCATGGCACTCATTTCAAATCTGTCTTTCATCAGCTTCTTAAAGTCTTTGCAGAGCTTTGGATTAGTTGAACCAATGATAATGTCATCCACATATACTTGAACTACCAATATGTCTTTTCCTTGTCCTTTGATGAAGAGTGTTCCATCTATAGTACCTCTCCTGTATCCATGTTTACAAAGATACTCACATAGTGTCTCATACCATTTCCTGGGTGCCTGATGCGGCCCATAGAGAGCTTTGTCAAGCTTGCAGACATAATCAGGATGATCAGGATCTACAAAACCACGTGGCTGTTTGACATAAACCTCTTCATCTATCACTCCATACAAAAAGGCACACTTCACATCAAGTTGAAAGACCTTGAAGTTCTTGGATGCAGCAAATGCCAGGAATATCCTAACAGCTTCTAATCTTGCCACTAGAGCAAAGACATCAGTGTTGTCAATCCCTTCTTCTTGTGTGTATCCTTGAACAACCGGTCTAGCTTTGTTCTTGATGATGATGCCATTATCATCTTTCTTGTTCCTACACACCCATTTGGTTCCAATGGTAGTCTTCATAGAAGGAAGAGGACAATGGTTCCAAACTTTCTGCCTTTTGAATTGAAGCAAATCTTATTGCATAGCTTCAACCCAACTTCCATCATTTAGAGCTTCATCAACTTTCTTTGGCTCTATCTGGGATAGAAAACAAGAGTGAAGACAAACATTTGCTTCATGGGTTTGTCCACTATTCTTTACCCCTGAGACAACATCTCCAATGATGTTTGTGGTTGGGTGAGACTTGTGGATCCTAAGCTGAGGGATCACAACAAGTTGTTGAGAATATCTAAATTATAGAAATTTAGATCTGGCATGGATGTTTCTCCCACCACATCGGCATACTTTTCAAGTGAAACTTGATCCAATGACATCATTGACATTCTCATCATGGTGTGGTTAGTGGCATCAAGAAATTCTTGGTCACTGTCACCACCACCATTGTTGTCTTCCATAGTTGAGGTGTTCTTATGTGGTTGTAGAGCCTCTAAGCTGGAATTCGAAGGCATACCAGATGTATCAGCTGAGTTTGTCATTGTTGTGCTGATATAAACCTCATTTGCAAAAGTAGTTCCAACTAGAGCTGAAGATGTATGACTTGAAGGTCTTCCTAGCTCAAATCTTGGATTAGGATCACCTGTATTTAAATTTTCTGCAGATCCTGAAACATATTCACAAGATTCGTTAAAACAGTTGGTAACTAAATCAAGATTAAATAACCAATCTGGACCAGAACGAGCAACACAAGGTGTGTGTTCATTGAAAGTCACATTGGCCGAGTCCTCAGCAATTCTAGTTCTGAGATTGTACACTCTATAAGCCTTAGCTTGGGAAGAATATCCAATAATATGTCCATCATCTAACTTCTCAGCAAACTTGACAATTTGATCTTTGGTATTCAAGATGGTGCATGGACATCCAAATGACTTGAGAAAACCAATGAAGGTTTCCTCTTGTGCCAAAGTTCATAAGGAGTCTTGCCATGAGTCATAACTACTAAAACTCTGTTCTGCACATAGCAGGCAGTGTTGACTGCCTCTGCCCAGAAGGTGATAGGCAGTTTAGAGTCAGACAACATGGTTCTTGCAGCTTCAATCAGTGTCCTGTTTCTCCTCTCATCAACACCATTTTGCTGAGGAGTCCTGGGAGCATTGAATTGTCTTGTAATACCCTTTTCATCACAAAACGTATCAAGGATTTGCTTCTTAAATTCAGTTCCTTCATCACATCTTATGATTTTGACCTTGTTATCAGACTAATTCTCAATCTTTAAGATGAAATTCTTTAGAATCTCAGGAGTCTCATCCTTAGTTCTAATGATGAAAACCCAAGTGAATCTTGTAAAGTCATCTGTGATCACTAGATAGTATAAGGTCCTTCCTAAACTCATTACACTGGTGGGGCCAAAGAGATCCATATGTATCAAGTGTAGCGGTGTAGTGATGGAGTTATTTTCCTTAGGCTTGTGAGATACCTTATGTTGCTTCCCTTTCAGGCATGCAACACAATGGTCATCACTTGTAAACTCTTTCTTTGCATTCCAGCTACCAAATCATGCTTAATTAATTTATTCATGTTCTTAAAGTTTACATGGCACATTCTTTTATGCCATATGAAAGACTCATCACTATTGGCTTTAGACAAAAAGCATGAAACTTCTCTAGAGGGAGACGTTTCTTGCAAATCCATCTTGTACATGTTTCCTTTCCTGGGGGCTCTAAGCAGAATATGCTCATGAGGAATGACCACACCAGGCTTAAGAACAATGCACTCATGCTCAGTAAAGAGCATGTTATGACTCTGATCACAAAATTGGGATACACTCAGAAGATTGTATTCAAGCTCCTTAACAAAGTTTACATTTTCTATGTTGAGCTTACCATTTGTGACATTGCCCCTTCTAGAAATGTAACCACCTTCATCTTCTCCAAAAGCAACTAGTCCTCCATCAATCCTTTCAAAGTTCTGGAGTAGTGACCTATTGCCTGTCATGTGCCTGGAAAAGCCATTGTCTATGATCCAAACATTTTTCTCTGTCTTCAGCTGTCCCTGCATAAAGAGAAGATTAGTTACATTTGGAAACCCAAGCCTTTCTTGTCTTGGGCTCATTTGCAGAAGGTAATTAAACAGTAAGAGATCCTATGGTTGTTCTAAGAGGATCTTGAGCTGTTGTTGATGGAGAATTCTCAGTCACTTGGTCTTTCTTAGACATCCACACCACCTTTGGAGTCTTGGACTTGACCTTCAAAACTTCGGAAGCTTTTGGAACTTCGGAAGTTTTAATGACTAAACCTTCGAAAGATTCTGCAGAGACTGCAATAGACTTCAGTGCTTTGGAAGAACTCCTTTCTTCCGAGACCAATTTCTCTTGCGAGGGTAATTTTGCACTTCCCTTTTTCTTAGACATGGAGCTTCCGAAAGAAACGGATTTTCCTTCCGAAGCTTGAATCTTCTTAGAACGCTTTAAAATCTTTGTTTTGGTCATATGGAAAGTACCTTTAGGATTGAAGGGACAATCCTTAGCAATGTGAGTGGTACTTTCACACATGACATAATTCATCTTCTTCTTCACAAGATCCTTTTCCTTGGAATAGGACTGTCTTTGGTCACATCCCTTCTCCACCTTCATCTTTGCAGATGATGAGACAATCCTCTTGAGCTGAGGACTGTGCTTGGAGTTTGATGGTCTAGGTTGTGTAGTAGTGGTACACAGCAGATCAGTCTTTTTCTTGCTACTGAGATGAGTTGAACAAGAACTAGATTCTTAGCAGAAGAGTTTTGGTTGATGTCTTCAGTCCCTACCACTTTAAACCCTGAAGAGATAAAACTTGTTTCTGCTTAGAGTCAAAAGTAGTCTTGATCTGTTGAGCCTTCCTTTCCTTTCTTTTGCTTTTTCTGATCAAGTTCTTTCTGATGGACTTGGTCATCACAGTCTTCTTTTTCTCCTCTGAAGGATAGCGGCCCTTCTTGGAATCCTCCGCTTCATTCTTCTCAGAGGGATTCTTCACTATCTCCTTTTCATCCTCTTCACTCATAGGATATATGAGAGGAAGCTCATCTTCACAAGTTCCACACCTAGGATATCATACTAACAAGATTGTGTGTGGAGGAGCTATCTTATTGGATCCCAGTCCCTGCCTGTTTTGATAGCACACTTTATTATGCAGGGATGAGGATATCATGTTCTTGAAGGTCTCTTCTTCAAGAACACTCTTTTCTACCCTGGCTTTGCTGATCATATGCTCAGCCTGGCACTCAGTTAACTTGATTATGAGATCTTTGATTTGAGTCCTAAAATCTATGTGTTCATGTTTTAGAACTGAAATGCTTTTTGCTAAGTCCTCTATGTTCAGTTTATAATCATTTTCAGACTTTCTAACATCAAATTTTAAAATGTTTAAGGACTCAAGGTCAGATCTCGGTTCCAAGTTGTGGGACCTGTATCTATTAACTTTAGCAGTGCATTCAGGAGTACAGAGATGTCCGAATACCTTGGCTTCATCATGATATGCCATTAGGGCTTGGTTTGGAGAAGCATCTTCCACCTGCAAGCTCCAGTCAAAGCCTCCTTCTCCAACAACAACAGCAGCTTGCTGCTTTGACTTCTCATTCTTGAGAGCTTTGTCAGTGTAGTTTGGTCTGGATTGTGTTTGGCCACCATTTGTTCTAGCGGCCTTACATTCTCTGGCAAAGTGGGCCATCAAGTTACAGTTGTAACACTTGTCTTTGCCTTTGTCCAGTCCAAACTTTTCACTGGTTGCATTGCTTGGAAACTTCCTTCTAGACCACTTGTAGAACTTCTTGGCCCTGTGAGTGAGAAGAGCCATCTGCTGGACTATTTCCATATATTCCGGATCATCTGGATGGATACAGTCTAGGTCTTCAAGAGTGAAAAGAGAGTTGCCACAACTTTCATCAGAAGACACAAAAGCTTGAGAAGAGCTTGTCTCTTGGAATGGGCTTCCTTGAGTGTAGTTCTCCCTTGGTGTCTCTGGGAAGGTGATGAAAGGACCCTTCAGTGAATTTTCAGGGTAGTATAAGAGATGATGTTTGGGTTCTATGCTCTCCTTTTCAATCACATGTAGGGCTGAACCCATTTGATTGTTGGAGTTGCTAGATGAACCTTGCATGTTCATCTCCATCTAGTAGCCACTGAGAATCCCATATAACTCTGTTAGAGTAAGAGTTTTGAGATATTCAGTTCTCTTGATCACCACACAGTAGGGTGTCCATTTCATAGGAAGTGAGGACACGAACTTCCTTACAATGTCTCTGTTTTCAAGAGAAACTCCTCCGTCCACTATGGTATCCATAATCTCAACATACCTTAAATACTACTGAGTCATGGTTTCACCTGTTTTGAAGGTGAAGTTTTCAAACTGCTGCTTCAGGAGATCCTTCTTCTTCTCCTTGGCTTCGAAGGAACCCCCATATATCAGTTTCAGTGCATCCCCAGCTTCTTGGCTGTTTTGCACTTCTTGAAACCTCTGTACACAGAGTTTGGAAGGGCAGTTTGAAGGGTTGTCATGGTTTTTCTGTCTATCTCTACTCTCTTCCTATCTTCATAAGAGTGGTTAGCCACATCTTTGAGAATCATACCAGCACCAGTAGTAGAAGGGGTGCTGGGTATGAAAGGTCTATTTTCAATAGACTCCCACATTCTTGAATCAAGAGTCTTGGTGAAACCTTCCATTCTCAAACACCAGGTATCAAACTCATCAAGAGTGATTAGTGGGGACTTGTTCATGGTTCCAGTTTCCATATTAGTTTTGGAAATGGCTGTCATTTGAAAAGTATAGTATTTGTGTGTGTGTGAGGGATCTTAAGATGGTGAGATCTTATATGAAGAGCCTGAAATGCTCTAATACCAAATGCAGGATCGTTGAAGGGTGTAAGTTACAACACAATAACACAAAGAGGAGATTAACTAAACTTTAATCATATAGTAAACTAGATTAACCAAGTTAAGATACTAAGAACACAAGTAATGCAAGAGAGACAGAACACAAAGAACACAGGTGTATGGTTTTCAAGAATGCAGTATATTGCTTTCTCTATGTTCTATTACAAGTGTTACAAAGCTTATTAGAAAAATACAAGAACATGAGATACTTATACTACATCCTACAGCTGGCTATACTTTGAAAGCCAGCTGGATACAATTGGCTAGACACAAACAAAATCAGTTGTATAGTCAAAAGGCAGATTGCCTTTTGACTTGTGACTATGACATGCCATAGCTCACATCCTTATCTATTACAAAAAGGATAACATACATAAAGTAGAAAGTTACAGACTCAAGACCTCAATGTACAGTTACCAAAAGCATGGACCTTTTCACCAACTCATGTAAGTTGGTGACTTGTAGAGATGCAGCGGAAAGGTATCCAGCTTTATGGAATAGTACATCAGATAAAGCATGTTACTAAAAGTCTTCGGAAGAAATCTGTCTTCACGAACTTGAAGCTTCGGAAGACTTTGTCTTGGAGGCTTCGGAAGACTACATGTTTGGCTTCGTAAGATATTGGTCTTGGCTTCGGAAGATTTCACACTTAGAGTATTTTTCTGTTTCATGTGTGAAACTTCCTAAGCTTCTTCTTTAATGTACTTGTGCAGCATGCAGGATAGGCTTAAGATGTTTAGGTTGCATCAGCCTCTTCATTAATCACTACACACATACACACACACATATAGGTGTAATATCCACCTTCATAAAAACAATAACACATGCATTCCTAGCCCTAAAATCAGTTAATACATGTAAAAATGGAGTTCTAGAACTCACCTTAGCGGCCTTTAGGTATCACTTCCTTCAAACCCATTTGCAATTGAGTTCAAACACCCAAAATCCACCAATACACAAACCCGAACACACATAAACACATATAAGCATGTATCTGAGGTAGGCTAGCCAAGAACATTCAAAAACACCAAATTCTTACCTTCATTCAGCCTTGTTCTTCTTCTCTCTGAAACCAAATCTTGCCTTGCTTTCTCTCTCTAAATCCGGTTGCAAAGGTGTTTTGTAGACAACATGGGCGGCCATACCACCTTTTACACCCAATTTTGTAACTTTTTGTCCCTTTGACACATTTAACCCCTCAACATAGGTTAAATTGTGTTTCCTTCTTTTTTTCGTTTTTATTCCTTCTTTCTTGTCTATTAAAATATCTTGGTGTTACACCAAAGTAAAAAGCTCAAACACTATAGTTGATTAAGTGGTGAATGGAAGGAAAGATAAAGATAAAACAAGATTAGGTTTTACACATGAACCAATGCCCAAATCTATCACAAATACTTTACTAGAAAACTTTAATGCCCATGATCATTCACCAGAGAATAAAGCCAAGTTGAAAGAATTTCAAGAAATGAAAAAGAATGTTCAAGCAAACATGGAGAGTGAAACTAAAAATATAATGTTGATACATATGTTCCTAGTTTATGTGCTTAATTTAAAAGTCTGTCATGTCTTACACATATGTAATGAATGGGTTAAATGAAATATAATATGTGGTTGATGTTTATTATATTTAATATTTCATAATATTATTGTGTGTTAAAGTAAAATAAACTTACTATATAGGTTTGAGGTTGTTGTGCATAGTTCTTAGTCAAAAATGATTGAGAGGTGTGTTCAAACTTAGTCGTATGAGTCTTCATGCGAATGGACCACGCTAATGGACCATACGCATGAATACATCATGATAATGGACCAGTCGCACGACTGAACCAGGAGACTGGATCAGTCACACGATTGACACATAAGATTTACTCAATCGCACCACTGAACCTTCAGTCGTACGTCTGGATTAATTGAATGATTCAATCGCACGACTGAACCATGCTAATGGTTCAGTCGTACGATTGGAAACCCATAACTTATAAATACCACCTAATTTGTGGTAAAACATGACACTTGAAAACTCATAACCTAGCCATCCAGAGCGTCCAGAAAGCCTATTCCAAGTTCATAGTTCGCATCTGATCATTTTCTACTTGTTTTTAACATTTGTTTAATCGCAATATGATTCTACACTATTTTATCTGGTTTCACGCATAATTATTTAGTACTCCGTACGTACACGGTCCCTAACAAGTGGTATCAAAGCTTTGGCTCTTGATTTTATGTGTGATTCGATTTGTTTCGGTGTAAAAATCACATTTTTCATTCAAAGGAGTCACATTTTGAGTAAAATAGTGTTTTCGACGTCCCCATGTCTCGAAGTTTACGTTTTTCAGCATATGGCAGATTAGAGTTATTGAAAACTCATGTTTTTGTGTCAAAGTGTCAAAAACCTTCGATTTTGCAAAAACAACAGCCTTCAGTCACACGATTAGCTCAATCGCACGACTGAACTCAATCGCATAGCCCATTCGCACAATTGAAGTCACACGCTCACTCATTCGTATGACTAAATAACCCCATTCCCTTGTCTCCAATCGTACACTCCATACATACGACTGAATCCAATCGCACGATTGAATTCATTCGCACCCCTCATTCGCACGACTAAGCCATCTGTATTGGACATCTGCATTGTCTAATCACATGACTGAGTCATCAGCATTGGCCATCCGCATTGTCCAATCGCACGATTGAGTCATCCGCATTGGCCATCCGCATTGTCCAATCGCACGACTGAGTCATCCGCATTGACTCGTCCGCATTTGTCCAATCGCATGATTGAATCATCCGCATTTGTCCAATAGCATGATTGACTCATCCGCATTTGCCCAGTCTTGTTCTAAAGTTCAAAGTTTATAAAGATGGAAGATCAGTTCTCTGCTTTTACTACCGGAAGGGACTCTCGCATCTAGAAACTTCTACTTCTCGAAAATGAAATTGGGAATCACAATAAACCACCAAAACTTATAACATTAGATCATTACCCACAATGGAAACAGGTGTTCGAGATCTATCTAATAGAGATGATCTCAATCTTTGTGAATCCATTGAGACATGTAATAGTATGCAAGTCGGTGCTTATGGTGTTAAGGTAACTTTGGGAGGTATGACTGATAGTCAAAAAGCTAAATACAATGATGAAAAGAAGATGTATGGTCTACTGACTCAGTCGATACCGAAAGATATCTTTCATTAGTTCTCTAAGAAAAAATAGGTGAAAAAGTTATGGGAAGCTTTGGAGAAAAGATATAATGGGAAT
This sequence comes from Flaveria trinervia, assembly GCA_025506515.1. Taxonomy (NCBI): domain Eukaryota; kingdom Viridiplantae; phylum Streptophyta; class Magnoliopsida; order Asterales; family Asteraceae; genus Flaveria; species Flaveria trinervia. The sequence continues at coordinate 55,531,772 of CM046448.1, read as the reverse complement.
GCAACATTAAAGGCTTTAAAGGCAAAGGCTCTCAAGAAGGAGTTTGATAACATCTCCTCAATAGGGAAAGAAAGCTTGGATGATATCATCAACAGAGTTTACCATCGGATAAGTGAGCTGCACACTGATGGGGTAACAATGTCTATGGAAGATAAAGTGTCAAGTTTTGCAGATGGTTTGATGGAGAAATGGGACTCGTTTGTGTCTAATCAGAGACAGAACAATATTCTTGCAAAGTTAGACGTAAATGATTTTATACTGAAGTTAAGAGAGGAGGAACTAAGAATGAAGTACAGGTCACAGAAAGGATCCTACGACCAGAATCCTTCACTTTATAACTCATCTCCCACACCAACCAGTTCAGGAGCACCAAATCAAACTTCCTTTGTGTCTAGTTCAACAGCTCCTTCCCAAACCACTGTTTGAGGACTAGAAACGTCAGGGTCATCCACTACCCAATATATAGTGCCTCAAGCCAATACCACAAAGTTGAAGACCGAGAATCTCGATAATATAACAATGGAGGTTACAAAGGAGCATATGGATCTTCTTGCAGCTGTGGTACAATCGTATGATGGTTTAGTTGTAGGGAAGATTGGAAATTGCCATCTCGTAGAAGAAGATTATGAGCAGGTGGACGAAAATGAACTTGAGAGAATGGATATCATGTGGGCCTTGGCGAGTGCTGTCAGAAGGGCGGAAAAATGTGTGAAAAAGACAGGACAGAATTTAGTAGCCACAAAAGACACAAAATTTGGCTTTGACAAAACCAAAGTCACCTGCTTTAATTATGGTGAAAATGGGCATTACCTCTTCAAGCAAAGATTCAAAGGCGTAGAATACTCAAGGTGATGAAAGGCAGGATTGGACCTTCAGTTTTATGTCTCCAGGTGAATCAAACATGGCATGTGTCAAGGGATTTGATGATGGCTCTGCATGTGAAGGTGAAATCACAGCTGAACAAGTAATGTCAGATAACGAAGAAGCTGTGAATATGGTAAATCACCTGATTGAAGAAGAACTCAGAACGATATGTTTAGAATCTCCGGCATCCGAAAAGTCTAACTCTGCATTGTTGGCTGATTCAAGTGATTCTTCGTAGGTAAGTACGAAAAACCAAGATTTTGAAAATCATGCTTGTATTGAATGTAACAAATTTAGAGAAAGCATTGATTTGAAATTTGCTAGGTTATTAGACCATAATGATAGCTTAGTAAATGATTTACAACTATGCACAGAAGCTAATCATATTTTGAAACAAAATGAGTGCAGTTATAAAGAAAAAATAGAACTTTTAGGTAAACAAGTAAGGGAAACCGAGGTTGTTGCTTTTAATCAAGTTAATGATATAAAGTTTTATTTAAATTCATTGGAAGAAACAAAGAAAGAAAAGACAGTTTTAGAAGTCAAAGTCAATTTTTTAAATCAAAAACTGAACAGTTGGACCAGTTCTTCTCACATAGTTTAAAACATAGTGAAAGAACTGGACAATGGGGAAGGGTTGGGTTACAAAGTTTCTCCATCAACACATGAGGTCATGTTAAATACAAAATGTAGACCCTTAAATTGTGGGTTTTGTAACAAGTTAATCAAAGCTAGTTTAACCATTTTAAACTTATAAAACGCAGCGGAAGAATGACTTAAACATGTTATAACATTGTGAAAATATTCAACATTTGAAGCATAAACAAAACCCAAAACAAGGATCAACAATATATGTGAAACACTACGCTATCAAACAAAACAATCAACCAAAGGGTGAACAAGAAACAACCTTTCTTGCACTAGATGTTGTAGATGAAAAGAATGAAGATGGTGATGTCCTTGAATGTCTAGCCTTCAAAGGAAAAGACCTCAAGCTTGTATACCCAAAAGCTTAGAAAACACCATACTTGTTAGGAAGTAAAAACACCAAGAACAAACCCTCATGTACAATCCGAAATCTAGAAGAAGCTCTTCAAGGACAGCCAACAAAACGAAATTTTCAGCTCTCCTCTTTGCTTGTATAATCCGAAATGCAGCTTGTTTTTGAGAGAAAATCTTATGTGTGTGTAGAGAAAGGTGTTTTATGAGGGAAAGTCTAAGTGTGTGAGTCTTAAAGTCTTCCATAAGACAAGACAAAACAAAACACACCCACACACAAGGGGCAACCAAAACACACTTGAAAAAAGGGTTTCCCCCCAATTTAGTTTCTATAAAATTACATACCTAGCCCTTGATTTTATAAAATTAAAACATATTTTAATTTTATAACATTAACACACTTTTATTTGTTATTATTTAACTAACTTAAATAATAAAACAAAATGAACAAAACAAACATACAATGTTGTTCTTTTACAAAAGTATAGTATTAGAAAACCAATTTTCTAATTGGTGTTAATATTTATTTTTTGATTTTATCAATAATTAAATACTAATTGGTGTTTGTATAGGTTGTTATTGGGTATGACCCGACTTGGATCATAACGTACTAACCACATCAATCTTGTATGGGTCTTAGGCATATAAGGTTGAGCAATCTCCCACTTGCATAAGATTCATAGAAGATTGATGCAAGCAGTAAATACCGCCTAACAATGGTTTACTACCCTTAATACGTATGACTAAGTGCCATTCAATAACATCATCCCCTTCAATTACCATACTTGAAAGGCTTTAGGTGAACCAATCATCTATCCTTTTGTCATAGATATCATGTTAAATCCTAGAGGCATAGAGTGATCATTCTCTATTGATTTAACTTTATCAGGCCTTAGACATCTTACTCTCAACAAATAAGAGGGACAAATCCCATCTTGACAACATACGTCTCTCACAATTACCTTATATCATACTTGAACTCAGACTTATGTACTGCCATGTTTCAGGACAGCGAAGAGCTAAGTCAAAATATAATATTTCGTAAATATGAAGACCTAATATGTATCTCAGGTTAGAGGATACCAAATGATGTTCTTTTTTACTCAAAATTACTTATGATCAATCAGGAAGATTCCATGTAGTAATATTTGAGATGCAGGTCAGTCCAATATTTGCATCCCACAAATACCTATGAACTTTGGCAACAACCTTTTGCTCTATATTCATCCATATGAATATCTACCAATCCAAGTTTATAATAGCATTACCTTCATACTTGTTCCCAAAAGCATGAACAGCTACGGACATTCTAAGTAAACAATTTACTCATGGATTTTAAACATGCAAAATAGGAATATTAGTTGAGTCATTAAAAGAGAATAATACATTCAAGTAATAAAGTGTTACAATATCTCATTAAAGAAATTAAAGATCAAATCCAGTCACTTGAATATCGAAGTCCCATGGCACAAGCATGACTTTCATGCTTCGCCTTTTCAAGAAGCTTCGTGAGTGGATCCAAAATGTTTTGATCCGTGTGAACTTTGCGAATACATATCTTCCCCTTTTCAACTTCTTCTCTTATGTAGTTGAATCTTCGTTCAATGTGCCTAGTCTTCTGATGTGCACGGGGTTCCTTGATTTGAGCAATCGCACCCTCGTTATCACAAAGAATTTCTAGGGGGTCCTAAATGGAAGGGACCACACCTAGATCGGCAATGAACTTCTTTAACCATGCAGCTTCCTGAGCTGCTAACGAAGCAGCAATGTATTCCGACTTTGTAGTTGATAATGCCACCACATCTTGCTTAGAGCTCTTCCAAGAGATTGCTCCTCCATTCAAGATGAAAATGTACCCCGATTGTGATCATGAATCATCCCGATCAGTTTGGAAACTCGCATCCGTATAACCCTTTACTACGAGTTCCTCCTCACCAGATCCATAGATTAGGAACATATCTTTGGTCCTCGTTAGGTACTTGAGTATGTTCTTAACAGCCATCCAATGATTGTTTCCAGGATTTTGTTGGTATCGGCTAGTCATGCTCAAAGTGCATGACACGTCCGGTCTAGTGCATATCATTGCATACATAATGGATCCTATAGTAGATGCATACGGGATACCCTTCATTTTTCTTGCTCATCCTTTGAGCTTGGACATTGAGTCTTACTCAATATTGTTCCTCTTTGAATAGGTACGGTACCTTTCTTAGAGTTTTCCATCTTGAACCTTTTCAAGATCTTATCAATGTATGCACTTTGATTCAAACCTATCAACCGCCTTGATCTATCCCTGTAGATCTTTATTCCAAAAATATAGGCGGCTTCACCAAGATCCTTAATGGAGAAACAGCTTCCAAGCCAGGCTTTTACGTCTTCCATGGTTGGAATGTCATTTCCAAATAGTAGGATGTCATCGATATACAATACTAAGAAAATGGTGATGCTCCCAATAGCCTTCTTATATACACATGCTTCATCGGTGTTTTTGATGAATCCAAATTTGATAATTTCTTTATCAAAATGGTGATTCCAACTCCTTGATGCTTGCTTCAATCCATAGATTGATTTCTTAACTTGCACACTTTGTTAGGATGTTTTGAGTTGACAAAACCTTCAGGCTGAACCATATAGACATCTTCCTCAAGATATCCATTTAGAAAAGCGGTTTTGACATCCATTTGCCAAATCTCATAATCATCATAAGCAGCTATGGAAAATATATCCTAATAGACTTTAGCATTGCAACTGGTGACAAGGTCTCATCATAATCAACCCCTTGAGTTTGAGTGAAACCTTTTGCTACAAGTCAAGCTTTGTAAGTATCCAAGATTCCATGAATATCGGTTTTCTTCTTGAAAACCCACTTACTTCCAACTATTTGGAGTTAAGAGGTGGTTCAACCAAGTCCCACACTTGGTTGTCATACATGGATTGCATCTCAACGTTCATGGCTTCAAGCCATTTGTCACTATCCAAATTGGACATTGCATCATGATAGGTAATTGGTTCATCGGAATCTACCACATAGCATCCAGCAACGAAAAATCCATATCTTTTGGGGGGATTACTAATTCTACGAGATATGCGAACGTTCTGTGTACTTTGATCAACCACTTGATCATTCTCAACATCCTCGTGTTGAGTGCTAGTATCAACCAAACGTGTATTGGTTTGTAGTTCTTGATCCTCCTCAAGATCCACAGTTCTATTGCTAGTTCCTTTCGTAAGGAACTTAACTTCTAAGAACTCAGCCTTCTTGGCAACAAAGTCCTTTTGTTCCAATGGATCATAGAAATAATATCCCATAGAATCTCTGGGATATCCAATGAAGATACACTTAATGGAACGGCTATCTAGCTTGTTAGAGGTTGGAGTCTTAACATATGCCTCACAACCCCATACCTTTAAATATGACAGCGATGGAACCCTTCCATGCCATATTTCAAAAGGTATCGTTTCCACTTTCTTGGTTAGGGCTATATTCAAAATACGGGCCGCAGAGAGCAAAGCGAAACCCCAAAATGATAGAGGCAGTGAGCTTCTAGCCATCATAGATCGAACGATATCTAATAGAGTTCGATTTCTCCTCTCGGACACACCATTATGTTGTGGTGTTTCACGTGGAGATAGTTGTGAGACAATACCACAACTTCTAAGATGGTCTCTAAAGGGGTCACTCAGGTATTCACCTCCTCTATCGGTGCGGAGAATTTTTATTTTCTTCTTGAGTTGTTTTTCAACTTCATTTTGGAAGATTTTGAACATTTCAAAAGCTACATCTTTGTGTCTTAACAAGTACACATAACCATATCGACTATAGTCGTCGGTAAAGGTGATGAAGTATCTTTCATGGTACCTTGTCATTGGCTTAAAAGGACCACATACATCCAAATGTATGATGCCTAATAAATCTTTTGCTCGTTCGGACTTGCCACTAAACGGTGCCTTAGTCATTTACCTTGTAAACAAGATTCACATACATCGAATGAATCATATTCATTTGTCTTGAAAAGACCGTTCTTTTGAAGTGTTTGAATGCGCTTCTTGTTTATATGACCAAGACGGAAATGCCAAAGATAGGTATCACTCAAATCCAATTTGAGTTTCTTAGTGGTGGTTTGGTACAACGAGCTATCATATAATGTGTTTTGACGAACCAATTCATAAATACCATTAACAGGAATAGCTTTAAAATAAAACGTGCCATTTAAAGAAACTGTTGGGTTTGTTGGACCATATCAAAGTAGTTTAACCTTTTAAACTATGAAAGCGCAGCGGAATGTAACCTTAAAATTATCATTAGTAATCTGACAATTAAGGCAAATAACAAAACATCTACAAACCCAAGAACATAGGATCATTTATATGTGTTTGAACTAGCTATCAAGAAGAGATAACAACCCAAAACAAACCATACAAGATACCTTTAGTAAAGCTACAGAAAACGAATTTGGTGAAGAAGATGATGTTGTTGAACAACCAAAACATCAAGGAAAGATGTCCTCAAGCATCCATACCCACAAGCATCAAGCAAGCACCTTGTTTCTAGGATTTGAGCATCAAAATTGGATCAAGAAGGCTGCTGGAGTCTTGTTCCAGCCGTGAACAATCAAGGAGGCTGCTGGAGCCTTGTTTCAGCCATTAACCCTTCTTCCAAAAGATGAGTTTGTGTTCTTGTGACCCTTTTGCAAAAATGAGAGAGAGAGCTGGATAGAGTGTGTGTTTGTTCTAGGAGATACCAAGTCTCAAAAAAAAACTCTCTCGAGGAACAAAGGAGAGAAACCCCTTAAGAGGGGCGGCCGAACCTAATGGTTCTTTTTAGTTTTCCCCCCAAAACTCCCTTTTAATCCTTGTTAAACTATTTGATTAAAAAGGATATATAATTAACCTTTTAAATATATAACATACACACACTTCTATTATTTGATGTTAGTTAACTAAATTAAACAACATTACAAATAATATCCATGAGCAAAATATCCATATAAGTTGCTCAATCTCATATGCAACTTATTTTGAAAACCCATTTTCTAAATTGGTGTATTTATTTAATTGCATGATCATATCATCAATTAGATATTATTTGGCGTTTGCTAAGCTTGTTATTGGGTATGACCCGACTTGGATCATAACGTACTAACCACATCAATGTTCTATGTGTCTTGGGCATAAAGAATCCAACAATCTCGCCCTTGCACAAGAGTCATAGAAGATTGATGAAAGCAGTAAATACCTCCTAACAACGGTTTACTACTCTTAATACGGATGACTGAAAGCCATTCAATAACATCATCCCCTTCAAGTATCCAACTTGAAATGATTTAGGTGAATCAATCATCTATCCTTTTGTTAGAGATGTCATGTTAAATCCAAGGACATAGAATGATCATTCCTTGCTAATTTAACTTAATCAGGTCTTAGACATCTTGCTCTCAACGGATAAGAGGAACAAATTCCATCTTGACTACATACGTTTTTCACAATCACCTCGTGTCACACCTGAACACAGCCATATGTACTGCCTATTACTTCAAAGCAGTGAAGAACTAGCTCGAAGTATAACATTTGGTGAATATCAAAACCCAATATGTATCTCAGGTCGAAGGATACCAAATGATATTCGCCTTTACTCAAATTTACTTATGATCAATCTAGAAGATTCCACGTAGTAAAAAGGAGTTGTGGGTCAGTCCAATATTGTATCCCACAAATATCTATGAACCTTGGTAGCAACCAATTGCTCTATATTCATTCCTTATGAATATCCACCAATCCATGTTCATAATAGTCTTACGTTCATATTTGTTCCCACAAACATGACCGACTATGGACATTTAGAATAATAAACATATTCATGGATGTATACATGCTAAAATGAATATAACTCAAATTATCATAAGTATATAAAGAGTTAAATATTACATTGTTTCAAAATTTTAATACTAAACACATCAATTCCAGTCACTAGAATATCGAAGTCCTAAGGCACAAGTACGACTTTCATGCTTTGCCCATTCAAGGAGCTTCGTGAGTGGATCCGCAATGTATTGATCGGTGTGAAATTTACGAATACATATTTTTCCCTTTTCAACCTCATCCTTATGTAGTTGAATTTCCGCTCAATGTACCTAGCCTTTTGAAGAGGACAGCGTACCTTGATTTATGCAATCGTACCCTCATGATCACAAAAGGATTTCTTGGGGTCTTGAATGGTAGAGACCACTCTAGGTAGGTGATAAATTTCTTATCCATGCAGCTACCTGAGCTGCTAATGATGCGGCAATGTATTCGTGTTTTGTAATGGACAATGCTACTCCATTCATAATGAAGACATACCACGATTGTGATCGAGAACCATCTCGAACGGTTTGGAACTCGCATCCGTGTAACCCTTTAAAACGAGTTCCTCTTCATGAGATCCATATATTAGAAACATTTCCTTAGTCCTCCTAAGGTATTTCAATATACTTTTAATAACCATCCAATGGCTATTACCTTGATTCTGCTGATATCTGCTCGTCATGATTAACGCGCATAACACGTCTAATCTAGTGCATATCATCGCATGATGGATCCTATAGCTGATGCATATGGGATGTCCTTCATTCGATCTTGCTCATCCTTTGAGCTTGGACATTGAGATGTACTCAATATTGTCCCTCTTTGAATAGGTACCATACCTTTCTCAGAGTTTTTCCACATATGCACTTTGATTTAAACCTATCAACCGCCTTGATCTATCCCTATAGATCTATATTCCCAAAATATAGGCGGCTTCATCGTGATTTTATGGAAAAAAAACTTCCAAGCCATGTTTTAACACCTTCCATCATTGGGATATCATTTCCAAAAGTTAGCATGTCATCAACATACAATACTAAGAATGTTATTATGCTCCCACTAGCCTTTGTATATACACAAGCCTCATCAGCGTTCTTGATGAAACCAAATTTTGATCTTTTCATCAAAACGTTGATTCCAACTTCTCGATGCTAGATTCAATCCATAGATTGACTTCTTTAACTTGCATACCTTTTAGGATGTTGTGGACCGACAAAACCATCAAGCTGAACCCTATGGACAGTCTCTTCGAGATGTCCATTAAGAAAAGCAGGTTTGTCATCTATTTTCCAAATCTCATAGTCATAATATGCAGTTATGGCAAATAATATTCTTATTGACTTTAGCATTGCCACAGGCAAGAAAATTTCATCATAATCAACCCCTTGATTTTGAGTGAAACCTTTCGCTATAAGTCTTGCTTTGTAAGTATCCAAGTTTCCATGTATATCTATTTTCTTCTTAAAATCCATTTGCGTCCAACCGGTTTGGAGTTAAGTGGAGGGACAACCAATTACTAAACTTGATTGTCTTACATGGATTGCATCTCAACGTTCATGGCATCCAGCCATTTGTCATAATCCAAATTGGACATAGCTTCATGGTATGTAGTTGACTAATCAGAGTCAACCACATAGCATCCATTCATGAAAGATCCATATATGCTAACTCTACCAGATTTGTGAACATTTTGTGTGTATTGATCAACCTCTTGATCATTATCAAAAACCTCTTGTTGATTGCTAGTGTCAAGCAAACGTGTATCGGCTTGTGGATTTTGATCCTCATCAAAATTCCAGTATTCTATACGTTATCCCTTCCATAAGAAACTTAGTTTCCAAGAACTCAGCCTTTCGAGCAATAATTACTCTTGCTCTGTTGGATCAAAAAAAGTAGTATCTTATACAGTCTTTGGTTTATCCAACAAATATACACTTAGTGAATCGACTATCTTGGTCAGGGCCATATTCAAAATACGAGCCTCGGAGAGCATTGCGAACCCCAAAATGATAGAGGTAGTGAGCTTATAGCCATCATATATTGAACCATATCGAATAGGGTTTGATTTTTCCTCTCAGACACACCATTATGTAGTGGTGTTCCACGTGGAGTAAGTTGTGAGACGATCCCACAACTTCTTAGATGGTACTAAAAGCATTACTCAGGTATTCACCTCCTCTATCTCAACAAAGAACTTTGATAGTATTATTGAGTTGATTTTGTACTTCATTCTTGAAGGTTTTGAACATTTCCAAACCTTCATGTTTGTGTGTCATCATGTACACATAACCATAGCGACTATAATAGTCGGTAAAGGTAATAAAGTATCTTCCACCATTTCTAGTCATAGAAGATTGATGAAAGCAGTAAATACCTCCTAACAACGGTTTACTACTCTTAATACGGATGACTGAAAGCCATTCAATAACATCATCCCCTTCAAGTATCCAACTTGAAATGATTTAGGTGAATCAATCATCTATCCTTTTGTTAGAGATGTCATGTTAAATCCAAGGACATAGAATGATCATTCCTTGCTAATTTAACTTAATCAGGTCTTAGACATCTTGCTCTCAACGGATAAGAGGAACAAATTCCATCTTGACTACATACGTTTTTCACAATCACCTCGTGTCACACCTGAACACAGCCATATGTACTGCCTATTACTTCAAAGCAGTGAAGAACTAGCTCGAAGTATAACATTTGGTGAATATCAAAACCCAATATGTATCTCAGGTCGAAGGATACCAAATGATATTCGCCTTTACTCAAATTTACTTATGATCAATCTAGAAGATTCCACGTAGTAAAAAGGAGTTGTGGGTCAGTCCAATATTTGTATCCCACAAATATCTATGAACCTTGGTAGCAACCAATTGCTCTATATTCATTCCTTATGAATATCCACCAATCCATGTTCATAATAGTCTTACGTTCATATTTGTTCCCACAAACATGACCGACTATGGACATTTAGAATAATAAACATATTCATGGATGTATACATGCTAAAATGAATATAACTCAAATTATCATAAGTATATAAAGAGTTAAATATTACATTGTTTCAAAATTTTAATACTAAACACATCAATTCCAGTCACTAGAATATCGAAGTCCTAAGGCACAAGTACGACTTTCATGCTTTGCCCATTCAAGGAGCTTCGTGAGTGGATCCGCAATGTATTGATCGGTGTGAAATTTACGAATACATATTTTTCCCTTTTCAACCTCATCCCTTATGTAGTTGAATTTCCGCTCAATGTACCTAGCCTTTTGAAGAGGACAGCGTACCTTGATTTATGCAATCGTACCCTCATGATCACAAAAGGATTTCTTGGGGTCTTGAATGGTAGAGACCACTCTAGGTAGGTGATAAATTTCTTTATCCATGCAGCTACCTGAGCTGCTAATGATGCGGCAATGTATTCGTGTTTTGTAATGGACAATGCTACTCCATTCATAATGAAGACATACCACGATTGTGATCGAGAACCATCTCGAACGGTTTGGAACTCGCATCCGTGTAACCCTTTAAAACGAGTTCCTCTTCATGAGATCCATATATTAGAAACATTTCCTTAGTCCTCCTAAGGTATTTCAATATACTTTTAATAACCATCCAATGGCTATTACCTTGATTCTGCTGATATCTGCTCGTCATGATTAACGCGCATAACACGTCTAATCTAGTGCATATCATCGCATGATGGATCCTATAGCTGATGCATATGGGATGTCCTTCATTCGATCTTGCTCATCCTTTGAGCTTGGACATTGAGATGTACTCAATATTGTCCCTCTTTGAATAGGTACCATACCTTTCTCAGAGTTTTTCCACATATGCACTTTGATTTAAACCTATCAACCGCCTTGATCTATCCCTATAGATCTATATTCCCAAAATATAGGCGGCCTCATCGTGATTTTATGGAAAAAAAACTTCCAAGCCATGTTTTAACACCTTCCATCGTTGGGATATCATTTCCAAAAGTTAGCATGTCATCAACATACAATACTAAGAATGTTATTATGCTCCCACTAGCCTTTGTATATACACAAGCCTCATCAGCGTTCTTGATGAAACCAAATTTTGATCTTTTCATCAAAACGTTGATTCCAACTTCTCGATGCTAGATTCAATCCATAGATTGACTTCTTTAACTTGCATACCTTTTAGGATGTTGTGGACCAACAAAACCATCAAGCTGAACCCTATGGACAGTCTCTTCGAGATGTCCATTAAGAAAAGCAGGTTTGTCATCTATTTTCCAAATCTCATAGTCATAATATGCAGTTATGGCAAATAATATTCTTATTGACTTTAGCATTGCCACAGGCAAGAAAATTTCATCATAATCAACCCCTTGATTTTGAGTGAAACCTTTCGCTATAAGTCTTGCTTTGTAAGTATCCAAGTTTCCATGTATATCTATTTTCTTCTTAAAATCCATTTGCGTCCAACCGGTTTGGAGTTAAGTGGAGGGACAACCAATTACTAAACTTGATTGTCTTACATGGATTGCATCTCAACGTTCATGGCATCCAGCCATTTGTCATAATCCAAATTGGACATAGCTTCATGGTATGTAGTTGACTAATCAGAGTCAACCACATAGCATCCATTCATGAAAGATCCATATATGCTAACTCTACCAGATTTGTGAACATTTTGTGTGTATTGATCAACCTCTTGATCATCATCAAAAACCTCTTGTTGATTGCTAGTGTCAAGCAAACGTGTATCGGCTTGTGGATTTTGATCCTCATCAAAATTCCAGTATTCTATACGTTATCCCTTCCATAAGAAACTTAGTTTCCAAGAACTCAGCCTTTCGAGCAATAATTACTCTTGCTCTGTTGGATCAAAAAAAGTAGTATCTTATACAGTCTTTGGTTTATCCAACAAATATACACTTAGTGAATCAACTATCTTGGTCAGGGCCATATTCAAAATACGAGCCTCGGAGAGCATTGCGAAACCCCAAAATGATAGAGGTAGTGAGCTTATAGCCATCATATATCGAACCATATCCAATAGGGTTTGATTTTTCCTCTCAGACACACCATTATGTAGTGGTGTTCCACGTGGAGTAAGTTGTGAGACGATCCCACAACTTCTTAGATGGTACTAAAAGCATTACTCAGGTATTCACCTCCTCTATCTCAACAAAGAACTTTGATAGTATTATTGAGTTGATTTTGTACTTCATTCTTGAAGGTTTTGAACATTTCCAAACCTTCATGTTTGTGTGTCATCATGTACACATAACCATAGCGACTATAATAGTCGGTAAAGGTAATAAAGTATCTTCCACCATTTCTAGTCATTGTCTTTAAAAAAGGCCACATTCATCCGAATCTATGATTCTCAATAAGTCTTTTGCCCTCTCGTTAGTGCCACTAAAGGGCGACTTGGTCATCTAGCTTGTAAACAAGATTCACACTTGTCAAATGAAACATTTTCATTTGTTTTTCAAAAGACCATTCTTTTGAAGTGTTTGAATGGATTATTGTTTGTGTGACCAAGACGACAATGTCAAAGATAAGAATCACTTAAACCCATTTTAAGTTTGTTGGTGCTTGTTTGGTATAATGAGCTATTATAGGATGAATCATCATGAACCACTTCATATATTCCATTAAAAGGCATAGCCTTGAAATAAAATACATCATCCATACAAACATAAATACTATTGTTAACAAACTTTAATTCATAACCACATTGCTTTAAAAGGGAAATCATAATTTTGTTCTTAATGACAACTTCCAAACTATTTGAAAATTTCAAAATATTGTCTCCTTGGGCTTCGACATCAACTTTTGCTCCATTGCCCATGTAGAGAGTTGTGTCTCCCTTCTTGAAGTGCTTATTTCCTATGAACCCCTACAAGATATTGCAAAAAGAGTTCCACATCCGGTATCCAATGTGTTTGAAGAAATAACATTTCAACCAAGGTGAATTATGAAAGTTGTAGATGAGGGTTGCCAAGCATCCCTCTTGTTTCTCAACTCTTTCAGATAGGTTGAACACAACACAAAGATGAGATCTCCAAAGACCCCCACTTGAACTTGCATCCAAATCTTTATGACAACTTGTTTGCCATAACAAGTGTTGTCATATGGTCTTTCCTAAGGGTTGAACACAACACAAAGATGAGATCTCCAAAGACCCCCACTTGAACTTGCATCCAAATGCTTCAAGTCCTTCTCTTGTGTCTTCCTTTTGTGCTTCCATCTTGTGCATCATCTTTTACAAAATTTATATCCTAATACAAATTTTCTAATAAAGGAAAACATACTTAATCTATCTATTACATCACAAATGAATGAATAATAAATTACATCCAAATACAAGCACAAAGGAATAATTATTACAACCCATAAGAATGGAATCAACCAAAACAAACATCCACATAAAACCAAATCAACACAAGGTCAAGGCTAGGTTATGCACCAATATGAAACATCATATACAATCATACAAGAACCAATTAAATCACCATATGACCCTAAATTTTCTGCCAACGTAAACCAAGAATTTTGGGTCTTTGTCCAAACAAAAACATAATCAACCACTTGATATCTTTCTTTCAAGGTTTAATCACAAGCATGTTAGATGTAACCTTGAAAGGTTGGGGATTTATAACATCACCACAAAAGAGCCCCTTTTGATTGTTAAAGCCCCATAAAACCAATTTTACAAGAACAAAAGAAACTAGTCATCCACATATCTGGCTCTAGATGCCAATGTTGGGTTTGTTGGACCATATCAAAGTAGTTTAACCTTTTAAACTATGAAAACGCAGCGGAATGTAACCTTAAAATTATCATTAGTAATCTGAAAATTAAGTCAAATAATAAAACATCAACAAACCCAAGAACATAGGATCATTTATATGTGTTTGAATTAGCTATCAACAAGAGATAACAACCCAAAGCAAACCATACATGCTACCTTGAGTAAAGCTGCAGAAAATGATTTTTGGTGAAGAAGATGATGTTGTTGAACAGCCAAAACATCAAGGAAAGATGTCCTCAAGGATCCATACCCACAAGCATCAAGCAAGCACCTTGTTGCTAGGATTTGAGCACCAAAATCGGATCAAGAAGGCTGCTGGAGTCTTGTTCCAGCCGTGAACAATCAAGGAGGCTGCTGGAGCCTTGTTTCAGCCGTGAACCCTTCTTCCAAAGAGTTTGTCTTCTTGTGACCCATTTGCAAAAATGAGAGAGAGAGAGCTGGATAGAGTGTGTGTTTGTTCTTGGAGATACCAAGTCTCAAAAAAAACTCTCTCAAGGAACAAAGGAGAGAAACCCCTTAAGAGGGGCGGCCAAACCTAATGGTTCATTTTAGTTTTCCCCCCAAAACTCGCTTTTAATCCTTTTTATACTATTTGATTAAAAGGGATATATAATTAACCTTTTAATTATATAACATACACACACTTCTATTATTTGCTGTTATTTAACTAAATTAAACAACATTACAAATAATATCCATGAACCAAGTATCCATATAAGTTGTTTAATCTCATATGAAACCATTTTAGAAAACCCATTTTCTAAATTGGTGTATTTACTTAATTGCATGATCATATCATCAATTAAATATTATTTGGTGTTTGCTAAGCCTGTTATTGGGTATGACCCGACTTGGATCATAACGTACTAACCACATCAATGTTCTATGTGTCTAGGGCATAAAGAATCCAACAGAAACATGAATTTCATTCTCAATAAATGACAAAACATAACCAAATTGTCTTAATTGGGCAACAAAAATAATGTTCCGAGTAAAACTAGGAGCATACAAAATATTTTTCAAAATTACTTCTGAACCATTTGGAAGCTTCAAGATGTAGTCCCCTCATCCTTCAACTTGAACCTTTGCCCCATTCCCCATGTAGAGGCTTACATCCCCTTTCATGAAGTCCTTACTTCTTTTGAGCCCCTACAATGAGTTGCAAATGTGAGTTCCACATCCGGTATCCAATACCCATCTGTCAGAGGATATTATATTAAGGTCAATATGAATCATGAAAATTGTACCTGAGGTTTGCCCGGCATCCCTCTTTGCTTGCAACTCTTTGAGATGGACTGGGCAATTTCTTGCGCAATGTCCAATGTCCCCACACTTAAAGCATGGGTCATTTGAAGCAACCTTTTCCTTCTTCTCCGCTGGTTTTGGTGGTGGCGCTCTTACCACTCCCTTTCCCTTTCCCCTAACACGCCCTTTACCCTTGGCAACATTTGCCTTGGGTGCGGGGTGAGGCCTCTTCTTGTTCCCACATTCATTGATGGTGAGAACAGCTAAAACCCTTTTACCCATGGCTGCCTCGGCAGTTTTGAGCATAGAGTGAAGCTCACTTATGTTTTTATCCCACCCGTTCATGTTATAGTTCATGACACAGTTGTCAAACCTTTTTGACAAAGAGTTGAGGATGAAACAGATTGGGTGCCGTCCATACGACACGCATGGAGTGCTCGAACCGTTTCGAAGCGCTCAACCTGTGCTTGTTGTTAGAACTTTTCCTTCAACTGGGTTATCATGTCGTATGCTCCATGATGCTCATACTACTTTTGGAGATCTGGAGTCATACTTGCCAACATGAGGCAAGACACTTGGACTGAGTCCTTAGTGTATTTCACCCAATTATTGTATGCCTCCTCATCATTCTTACTAGGTTGATCGGGAATTGGATAGTCTAATATGTATGATCGTTTCTCTTGCTTGAGAACAATTCTCAAGTTTCAAAACCAATCAATAAAGTTATTATGGTTTAGATGCTCCTTTTGGAGAATGGTCCTTAGTGATAGTGAGTGAGTGGACGGGATTTCATTGTTATCATTATTGTTGGTGGCCATCTACAAAATATAACAAAGTTCAATTTTAGTATTTTGATATTGTTCTTTTTTTAATAATTAAAACCCTTTTAAGTGTCTAACACAATTTTAAAATCTAGAATCCAACGTTACATTTAAATAGTGGTTAGGTGACCTTTATCCCATTTAAATTAACAAGGTAGTCAACGTTTTGACAATTGCAACCCTTTGCAACTGCTAGGGTATGGGATGGACTTTAAAACATCATATGTATAGTCGGCATGTTTATCCCATCAACACCTTTGTAAACCATATTGTAGGTGATGCATTTAATATTGTTTGCAAATCAAGTTACCCTACTTGCACACACATGTGAGTTTTCCACATAAGTGGTTAAGTGACCTTTATCCCACAAATACGCTATCCCCACCTCAAATCACAAGTTCCCTCAAAATGTTTAGGTGACCTTTATCCCATTAAGAGTTTCCAAATGACTCAAGTGTTGTGCAAAAGGATGGTGTTAAACTTGTTTAAAAAAGAATTTAAGTTTTCATAATCTTAGTTTAGAAAACTCTATGTACCTTATGCTTGCATGCTTTCAAATACAAGGTACCCTATGGTTCATTTTTAATAAAACCTCTTTTATTAAAACCACTAATCCTTTTAATAACCTTTTATTAACTACTTGATGACAAAGAATTATCAAATTTTTAGCATGTTAAGTTTGTTAATGAATTGTAATGCATATCCAACTATTAACCAAACAATCAAACAACAAACATCTAAACAAGCATGAACATACAAACATGGGTGCATAACCATAGGCACTAAGTTGACCACACTTGTTTGCCATCACAAGTGTTGTCATAAGGTCTTTCCTAAGGGTAGAGATGACACATCAAAATTTGTCCATGAACTCCCACTTGAAATCACATCCAAAGCTTCGAGTGTCCATGTCTTTTGTGTCCTTCTTTGAGTCTTCATCTTGTGTATCTTCTTTTATAAAATTATATCCTAATATAATTTTTCTAATAAAAGAAATGCACCTAATCTATTTATTACATAGCCAAATGAATAAAAAATTACAACGAAAACACAATAAAACACAAAATTACAACCTTTGCAAGAGACAAAACCAATATGACAAAACATAATCAACCAAAACCAAACACAAGAGGCAAAGGTTATGTTATGCACCATAATGAGAAACATATTCAACATCCAAGAACCACAATTAACCCCTTATTTCAGCTCTAAAGTTTCAGCCAAGATAAACTAAAACTTTAAGGTTTGTCCAAACAACACAATCAACCATTTGATCTAAATCTTTCAAGGTCTATACTAAAGCATGCAAGAATAGACCTTGAAACATAAGGGATTCATATATCTACAACCATATAGCCCCTAATGGGTTGAAAAGGTCCATGAAAACTAATTTTTCAAGACCTTTTGAAGCATATATTCCACATATCCGGCTCTAGATGCCATTGTTGGGTTTTGTAACAAGTTAATCAAAGCTAGTTTAACCATTTTAAACTTATAAAACGCAGCGGAAGAATGTCTTAAACATGTTATAACATTCTGAAAATTTTAAACATTTGAAGCATAAACAAAACCCAAAACAAGGATCAACAATATATGTGAAACACTATGCTATCAAACAAAACAATCAACCAAAGGGTGAACAAGAAACAACCTTTCTTGCACTAGATGTTGTAGATGAAAAGAATAAAGATGGTGATGTCCTTGAATGTCTAGCATTGAAAGGAGAAGACCTCAAGCTTGTATACCCACAAGCTTAGCAAACACCTTACTTGTTACGAAGTAAAAACACCAAGAACAAACCCTCATGTACAATCAGAAATCCACAAGAAGCTCTTGAAGGGCAGCCAACAAAACGAAATTTTCAGTTCTCCTCTTTGCTTGTGTAATCCGAAATGCAGCTTGTTTTTGAGAGAAAATCTTATGTGTGTGTAGAGCAAGGTGTGTTATGAGGGAAAGTCTAAGTGTGTGAGTCTTCTAGTCTTCCATAAGACAAGACAAAACAAAACACACCTACACACAAGGGGCGGCCGAAACACACTTGCAAAAAGGGTTTCCCCCCATTTTAGTTTCTATAAAAGTACACACCTAGCCCTTGATTTTGATAAAATTAAAACTTCTTTTAATTTTATAACAATAACACACTTTTATTTGTTATTATTTAACTAACTTAAATAATAAAACAAATAATCTCTCATGAACAAAACAAACATACAATGTTGTTCGTTTACAAAAGTATAGTATTAGAAATCCAATTTTCTAATTGTTGTTAATATTTATTTGTTTGATCTTATGAACAAATAAATACTAATTGGTGTTTGTATAGCTTGTTATTGGGTATGACCCGACTTGGATCATAATGTACTGACCACATCAATCTTGTATGTGTCTTGGGCATATAAGGTCGAACATAAATAACAACCCAAATTACGGATTATATGGTGTCCACCCCTCTGGTTAGTGATCCTGATTCCACGGGTAAACCGGTGAAATCTGTCAATAAACCGAAGGAGGCTACTTTGTAATCAAAAGGCAATATGCCCGTTGAGAATTTAAATGATGCATTTAAAAGGGTTAATGTAAGGTCAGGTGCACCAAAGTCTATTTTAGAACCCAAACTGACTAAACCAGTTAACCACACACGTGTTGTCACCAAAGTCCAACCAAAGGGCATGCTAAAGATGTTTAAAATGACAAAACAATTAATTTTGTTAATAATGGTGAAACATCTAAACAAGAAGTGATTAAATCCAACGAGACTCATGTCACATTTGTTTCACACTCAACCCCACATAAACAATTTCCTCAACATGTAGAAGGAAGATCATGCTATAGTTATGGAAAGAAAGGACACATTTCTTCTAATTGTCTTATTATCAAACTCCCAAATAGAAAACTAAACTTTATGACACAAAACCAAGTTCATCGAAAAGGAGGTCTATTACTCCACCAAAGAGAATTAATGAACCTTAAGTTCAAACTATAAGCCAGTTGTTTGTTTCTCACAAACAGGCCTTACACAAAACTGGCTTATGGAAAGAAATGTCAAGTCGATTGTCTAATAATGAGAACAATAAGAAGAATGATATGCCATCACCCTCAAATAGATAGTGGGTTGAATTTATGATGTGTGATTCTTCTGGGTCACCCAAGCCAATTAAGGCTTGGGTCCCAAACCTAAACTGATGATTTCCTCTGAATGTGCAGGGTGTTCGTTACAATGCTATCACAAATACTTGGATTGTTGATAGTGGGGCGTCTAGGCGCATGACTGGTAACTTGTCTATCCTTTTCAATGTCAAACAAATTAAAGGGGGACATATATCATTTGCTTGAAATAAAGAAGGATACATCAGCGAAGTAGGAACCCAGAAAGTCAAGTTTGATAAGGTCAACTACGTTCAACAACTACAGAATAACTTGCTTTCAGTCTCCCAGATCTATGACAAATGATTCAAAGTTGTTTTTAAAAACAAGAAGTGCTACGTATTGAAGAAGGATTACATTATCCCGAAGGACAAAATCTTAATGTCAGCTTCGAGATATAATTACCTATATGTCTTGGATCTATCAAAAGCCTCCATAACCGACCATAAAGTTCAATGCTTTTTGTCAAAGGCACAGAGAGGGACTCAATCTCCTGGCATAGGAGAATGGGACACGTCAATCCATGGAAGATGAATCATCTCATCCAGAATGATTTAGTGAATGGAGTAAATGTCAAGAATTTTCAACTTCCGGATTTTTGTGTAGCGTGTAAGAAAGGTAAACAGACGAAGAAGTCTCGCAAAGCAAGGAAAGTAAATTCCATTGACCTACCTCTCAAACTTCTACACATTGATCTGTTTGGTCCTGTCAGCACCAAGGGCATCACTGGTGATTTGTACAGTTATGTAGTCACTGATGATTACTCATGATTCTCTTGGGCAATGTTTCAAAAATTCAAATCATAGACACTTGAATCTTTCAAGCTGCTGGTAACTACATTGGAATCACTCTACAAGCTGAAAGTGAGACATATTCGATTAGATAACAACACGGAGTTCAAGAACTAGTGGATGGAGGCATTCTACAAAGAGAAAGGAATAGTACACTAGTTCACATCTACATACACTCCACAAATGAACGAAGTTGTTGACGAAAGAACATGAGCTTGATAGAGACAGCAAGAACCATGCTACCCAACTCGAAACTGCCCATCCAATTTTGGAACGACGCAGTTGCCAATGCATGTTACACCATCAATCGAGTCTTGGTGGTCAAATGTCATGGTAAAACGTGTTATGAGTTGCTCCAATTATGTAAACCTAATCTGGAGTATCTCCAACCATTTGGCGCACCATGTACTCTGCTCAAGAAAACTCAATTAGGGATGTTTAGTGAGAATTCTGAAGAAGGAATCTTTCTAGGATACAATATACCAGACAAGAGAGTTTATAACAACTCAACGGGTCCCTCGTTCTTCATCGACTATGATGGATTCTTTAAGTCTTTCAATATCCCTCCCTCCTTTCCTCATCATGAGTTATCAACCAGAATGATGTACGATATCTTAAACACACCGTCACTAGACTCGACAACATTAGGTGAATCTTCTAGTCATTTAGGGGGATCACTTGATGTAAGCGACTCCTCCTCTGATGATGAATAAGTGGAGACTGAATAGGTGGATTAGGAGGAACAGGCTCGTACTACTGAAAGTACATATGCATTAGATGTTGATGCCTCTGACACTTTGGAACCTCACACTCCAACGGTTACAGATACTGAACCGAGAATTCAAAATCTGGATGAGGAAGTAGTTGTTCCCACCACTCGTGGATCTTGAATAATCGTTTATCATCCCCTGAAAAATGTCATAGGGGATGTACAATCGGGAGTGTAGACACGAAATAAGCTATACTCAGCTCATTATGCCTCAGTAATGGAAAAAGGATATCTTCACGATGGTGCTAAAGTAATTGGCACTAAATGGGTCTTGAAGTGCAAGAAAGATGACCTAGGGGTTATAATTAGAAACAAGGCTTGACTTGTGGTTCAAGGTTTTAGACAAGTTGAAGGCATTGATAACAATGAAGTGTTTGCACCTGTGGCTAGAATGGAAGAAATCCGTCTCGTCCTAGCCTATGCATCTTACATGATGATTAAAGTTTATAAACTAGATGTCAAAAGTGCATTCCTTCATGGTGAAATCTGTGAGACAGTCTACGTGAGTCAACCTAAAGGATTTGAGGATCCTTATCATGGGGACATAGTTTACAAACTGGACAAGTATCTCTATAGGCTCCATCAAGCCCCTAGAGCCTGGTATGAGAAGCTCTCGACTCATCTTGTGAAGCACGGTTTTCCCAGATGAGTGATTGATTGTAAGTTATTAATCAAAGAAAAAGACGGTGATTTACTGCTGGTACAGATATATATAGACGACATAATCGTTTATTCCAAGAATGAAGAATTATGTAAAGAATTTGAATCTATAATGAAAGCAGAGTTCGAGATGAGTGCAATGGGGGAGATGAAGTTCTTCCTAGGATTACAGGTGGATTAGACACCAAAAGGAATCTTCCTGCATCAGACTAAATATGTAGGGGACATCCTTAGTCGGTCCGACATTGAGAATGCTTCAGCTACTGGTACTCCACTTGCCACGAACCACGATGTGGCACTTGACGAAAATGGTGATCTGGTCGATGCCATAATGTATAGATGAATGATCGGATCCCTTATGTATCTCACAGTGTCTCGTCCTGATATCATGTACGCCACGTGTCTTTGTTCTAGATATCAGGCAAAACCAAAAGTTTATCATCTCATTGGTGTGAAACGGATTTTTCACTATGTGAAGGGTACTCCAACACTCAGGTTATGGTATCCTCATCACGATGATTTTGAGCTTACAGCGTATAGTGACTAGGACTATGTGGTTACAAGATGAATTACAAGTCAACTTCTGCAAGTTGTCAATTCTTTGGTAGACGGTTACTCACCTGGCAGTGTAAGAAGAAGACATCTATTTCTTCATCAACTTGTGAAGAAGAATACGTTGCTGCTGCAAGTTGCTATTCGCAGATCATTTTGATGCCACAGAAAATGCGCGATTACGTTTTGCAATTCTCTAACACTCTTATTTTGTTGATAATTCTGCTGCGATTGCTGTCACTAAAAATCCAGTCCAACATCCTAAAATTAAACATATTGGTATTAAATATCACTTTATACGTGACTTTTTTGAAAAACAAATAATAGATGTGGTTAAAGTAAATACGGATTTCCCACGTGCTGATCTCTACACAAAAGCATTTGATAAACTGAGCTTTTTATACTCTTTAGAGGTTTATGGCGTGAAAAACAAAAGTGATGTGTTTTTAGAGGAAGAAAGTGCATAGTCCGACATGTTTTTTTTATTTTCTTTTATATTATTTTATTTCATTTTCCTGTTTATTAAAATCTAGAAACACAAAAATATTTTCGGTTTTAGAATTTTAGGGGGAGAATTGGTTAAATTTGCATTAATTTCATGCAGTATTTAATTACTTAAAAAAATAAAATAATAAAAATAAATAAATAAATAAAAGATGAGGGAGAAGGACAGCTTAGATAAAATGAATGAAATCAAATCTGTGATTCTGATTCAACGTTTATGGGAAATGATAGTACACGGGGAACAGAGTGTTTGGGACTTTAAAGAAAGTAGACCAAGAGGTTGGTAGTTCATTATATGATATGTCGGTAGATTTAACACAACAGATGAGTAGACCTCATTGATGATTTATAATTCAAACTAAGTTGTTTAACTTGTTATGGCTTCGTATTTATCCCTGGTTAACACCATCAACGCAGTTCCAATAAGGGGTGAAAAGCAAAATAAACGCCACAAATGTGTGCCAACGACCATAAAAATGTGCAAAAAGAAAAATAAATGCTCTAACAAGAAGATAGGTTGTATGCCTCTCTGCTGTGCGGTGGCACTGACCTGAGGATAAGCATAACCTAAATATTCTAGAATTCATTGTAGTTTGCGGCTCTCTGCTGTGTGATGGAATTGACCTGAGGCTTGGCATCTCTTTGAAAGCTCTTAGAATAGTTTCTTCTTGTCAAATACCCATAGACCGCTCAAAAATCTCCTGAGGAATGTTGATTACCATATAAGTGTGGGATCAACAAATGCTCGTTGAAATAATTAAACCGTAACTCATCATCAATGTGTGTCAAAAAGCTGGGTATGGATTTAACAGGACAAGTATATTGACAATTATCGTGAGCTGCAGTTCTTGAAAGTCAAAATCATTGTGTGCATCTTGTACCTCTAGTATGATTTCCTAAAATTGCTATTGACTCTCGGTCAAAACAAGAATCTACATTCAAAATGGTTTATTAAAATGTTCCAGAGGATTCTGATATACCTATATGATTCCATAATGAATCATACCAGAAATGATAAAAAAGACTTGCAGTTGTGTTGTCCAGGAAGAAAAATCAGTTAGAATTACTCTAATAGTTTTAAATTCATCTCCAATCAAAAATACAAAAATATATATCGTTTCGTTTTTAAATTTCAAGATGTTTTATTTAATTGTTAGTTATTTCGTTGGAAAAATCCGGACTATATATCTGGATTCAATCTGTGAATCACTCACTAAAAGTGGTCACGTCTAAGGTGACCAATCGGGTTTTCCAAATTAAAAAGGTCATGTCTGAGATGATCATCGGTCATAATGTCTTATCAATAGTTACTGGTGTATGTTTGAAAGTGTACAAGGTCAAACTCATAAGTATGGACCAATCACACGAGTGGACCATAAGTATGGGCCAATCGCACTACTGGACCATAAGTATCCGCCAGTCGCACGATTGGTTCACAAATATGAGCCAATTGCACGATTGAATCATACGTATGAGCAATTCACATCACTGAACCTCGGTCGCAGGAATGAAGCATGCGAATGGGCCTAGTCGCACGACTAAATGTTGACCTAGTATAAACAGCAGGGAGTCGGTTGCAGGGAGTATCCTCACCCCTCAATCGCCTTCAGTTGCCCAAAAGTACCGAGACTCTACCCATATTTTGTTTGATTGATTTAGTATCTCGATAGTGTTACTAACTGATGCATTGTTCATCTACAGGAACTTAGTGACTGCAATCGAACAAAATGCTCGGTGAAATCAAACCCTAACTGATCAAATTGGATAAAATCAAGAAATCAGTAAAACTTTTTGAATTTAACCACCTAATAAATGTTGATTTAAAGAAAATTAGCTATTATTTAGACTGATTGCGAGTCTAATGAGCCAACACACAACATTTAACATCATGTGTTGACCTAGATTCAAGGTTAGAGTGTCGAAAAGAGAGTTATGCAAATAGACACTCCGAATTAACTTCATATGCATGATTTAGCTGGGCATATGAGTCAATCGAACGAATGAACCAGGCGTATGAGTTCAGTCGCACGATTGACTCAACCGCATGCCCTAACACACGACTAAGTTCAGTCACAAGCTCAATCACACGACTGAACTCAGCCGCTTCCTCAATCGCACGACTGAACTCAGCCGCTTGCTCAATCGCATGACTGAACTCAGCCGATTGCTCAATCGCACGATTGAACCACACTGATCTCAAAACAGTTTAAATTTCTAGAGTCTTTAGTTATTGACAAATCTCATATTTATGCGTCTTGTGTTACAGAAACATGGCACATAGGTGGACGATTAACACCAAGCACAACTTTTATGCCCACTTGGATGCCACCACTCGGAATGATGTTGAGTTTGTTGGGATTATTGCATTTTTGAGGAGTCAAGAATCTACAGAGCTATCTCTACTTTATGCACACCCTACTAGTCTATACAGTAGACCTTCTAGGAAGGTGCTTCAGTTGACAAATCTGCTGAGCCTTACTGCATTTGAAGCTCTATTTTTGCCAAGAGATTGAAGTTACTGCAACAGACCTAAGATGGGTACTAGATCTGGGTGATGACAAGGCCCACCCGACGAAGTTGCATCCTTTGAGAGTAATGGGCTGTTTTCTAAGGATAAGTGCACTGGGGAAATCAACTCAGGTGTGCTAATCAAAAGCAGTATGTGTCCCGAGTTCAAGTACCTTGCCCATGTCATTTTGAAGTGCATAGCATCAAGGAGGGGAGGATTTGATGATCTATCTGACCAAATCCAGAATGCATATGTTGCACTGGTGCTAAACCACCCCTTCAGCTTCTCCAACATGATTTCTCTTACTTTATAGAGAACCTTGAGGCAAAAGGCAAGGAAGGCTTCTACGTGTATCCAAGGTTCTTACAAATTATCATAGACGAGAAGCTTCTTCTACTGCCTAAGGAGAAGGACGATGCAGAGATATTAGATGTGCAGGATGACACCACCCTGGGAAGGATGAAGGTGTACAGGGGAAGCAGGTGAAACCCCCTATGAGGAGATTGTTCGGGGACTTTGCTAGTGCTGATTATGTGGCGCCTTCTCACAAGAAGTGGCATCACGAAAAGAGTCAGTCAAATGTCGAGCCGATAGAGCTACCCACTAATGATTCAGACGACGACGATGACGAGCATGGTGATGGTCAAGGTGGTGAGGCTTCGGGTGGATCCGAGTAGGCTCCAATCCACCCCTGATGTTCAGGTAGATGAAGATGACGAGTCAGATAAGGAGCCATTGGTAAGGACAGTGGGAAGTAAGGTTGTTGCCACTGATAGATGGATTGTTGCAGTTAGTGGACGCCAAGGTGCGTCCAGGGGTGCTACTACTGATATTACTGATCCATCGTACATCCCTGACCAGCCTATGGCATGAAGAGCAAGAGAAGGAGGATTAACCTAATTACCACTTCTACCACAGCTACCACCACCACTACCACACCTCCTACCATCACTACCACACCTCCTACCACTAGTACCACACCTCCTATCACCACTACCACACCTCTTACAACCACTATCAAAGCCATCCCTTCACCATCCACTCCTATTCCACCTCTCATATTGACAACATCTACCACCACCCAACGAGTCGGGACATCTGCTCAAGTCCCAATGAGCCATGGATGCACTCTACCCTCTATCGGGGTAGAGGAACAGCTAGCCAACCTCAACCGGATGGTGCTAATCTGCTTGCCGCTGATGAGCAAAGAGCTGCACAACTCAACCAGCTTATGGACCTCAATGCTGCTCAAGCTCAGCATATTACATAGCTCCAAGAACAGAATGCACATTCTCTTTGCAGGATAGAGGAGCTAGAGAGAAATAACAAGAAGATCATGCTGAGGCTTAAAGTATCCAAAGATGAGCCTTTAAAGATTAGGGAAGGAGATGATGATGATGATGATGTTTATTCGGGTGAAGAAGATGAGGGTGATGATGAAGAAAAGAGTGGAAGAAGAAAGGGGACAGTGATGATGAAGAAGGTGATGCTTGTGCATCAGCTTCTACTCAGGGTCAAGAGAGGCGTTCTAAGAGAGCTCAAGATCAAGGAGCTCGTCTTCAGCTCCTCAACTAAAGAATTAACCGACAAGATAAAAGTAAAGATTAGATGTTTTGTATTTAAAATCATTTGTACTTGAATTATTTATTACATTAATGTAATTATATATCATCAATGGTTGTTTATGTTTGAATTCTTTATATGATGACATATGTGTGTTGTGCTTAATGTCTAATCAAGCAAATAAAACTTCTGTTAGGACCTGGTATTTGAAAGAAATACCTGGAGATTCGCGTGTAAACGAGATCAAATAGTGCGGAATCCTATTTGATTGGCGATCCAATCAGTGAGAACACACGAAGAATCAATCAGGATTTGAAACTAACGTTAGAAATCGATTGGGAATCGATCTAATGTGTTCTGTGAACTTGGAGAACGAATTGGGAGGTTTCTGGATGGCTAGGGTACGTCTAGAATCATAATTGATCGAGAGCTTTATTTTACACGAATTGAGTTGTATTTATAGGTTGGTATTATTCAATCGTGTGACTGAACCATTAGTATGGTTCAGTCGTGCGATTGAACCATGCGGTTGATTCATTTTCACGACTGAGTGTTCAGTCGTGCGACTGAGCCAATCTTATGTTACAATCATACGACTGATCTAGTCTCCTGGTTCACTCGTGTGACTGAGTCATTCGAATGAAGGTGTTCATGCTTATGGTCCATTCGCATGGGCCATTCGCATGATAACTTCATTATTTTAAGTTTGAATGTATTAATTAGTAAACATTATATGTAAACATTCAACCAATCACTAACCTATTTAATTAATTTAATATCAACTTATTAATGAAATATTAATCATTACAAACCACAAACACCCAATATCATTTCATTAATCATATCAAATCACACCAGAATCAGATAAACAAGATCTATTACATTTCATATCATGATCTAGGGACATACATGTATCAACAAACTCCCCCTTGGACCTAGATCTCTCTAATCTTCTGTTTTCTGCATAACCTCTTTGTATTTCTTGTACTTCTCCTCTTTTGTGACTCCCGTGTGAATCTCAAACGTGAAGCAGAGTCGTATAACGTTCTGGAACTGAAGAGCTTGTACAATATCTTGCGTATCATAGAACAGTGGCCACTTGTATAGCGTATAAACATCACTTTCTGAAAAGTTTGTAAGCCACATCGGGTCGAATACCTTGATAGTATCCATTTGTCCCACTTTGCTTAAGACTATGACTGCTTTAGCTGTTCTCCAATCATAGTACCACCACTTAAAGTGTGGAGTAAAATCCTGTAGCATTTCCCTGAGTGGGATTCTTGACATTGTGCGCGGAGGATTCCACTTCAACACTATCTTCGGCTTGCCAGTAATGGCATCAACCTCAGACCTTCTCATATGCCTAGTAGGCTGTTGAGGTCTGAAGTTAACCCATCTAGTGTGGTACTCCTTCTTTAGGGCAGCCTCAAACTAGCCTGACATCTTCCTCGAGTCAGCATACAAAAGGTTTAGTTTGGCCAGCTGGTTGAGCTCAAAACCTGGTAGAGTCTTTAGATCATGTGGAAACCTAAAATACTCTATACCCTTCTCCCTCTTAATTGCATAGACGTTAAGGTCATCAAAATATGCCCATGCTATAATCCTACCTCACACCTTATGATGTTTCTTGACTCTGTAGAGTTTGGTGTAGGAATCCTTCTTTGGTGTAGTACGTTGGGCTCTAACTTCTTCAAAACATGCAGCCCACTCAGCCTTTCGAATGTCAACATCATCATTTGATGCTTGGGCTGCATCTTCTGCTTTCTCTGTTTCTTGCTCCATATTGTTTAACACCTCAATAGTATCGCTGACAAGGGATTCACCCAGATTGGGGACCACATTACCCTCATTGTTAGCGTACTGAGGGTACTCCTCGGTAGTGACATCTTCGATCTCTACATCATCAACATCGTTGAACTCTTCGTCACTAGTCGAATCGCATGTCGGAGCATCTTTTACTATTTCATCTGGATTTAGCTCGAAAAGCTCTGCGAATTGCTCATTTGATAAGTCATGAATTATTTCCCCTTCTTCAGGGGTATAATTCACTCAACTCCTCACTATCCCTTGCAGATCAAGAATCATTGTTAGCTGAGACTTGACCTGCTGAAGGGGAGCAATGTCAAACTCATCTCTTTGGTAATTTTGATCTGTTTGATTTAAACATTTCACACATAAATCATTAGTAATTCATCAAACAGAAAGGCATTAAAGTAATATAAACATTAAGTACATTATGTACAATTACATGATTCAAATACAAAAGAAGATAAATACATAATCATCTAATCTTTACTTTTTTCTTGTATCAAGGTTTCATCACTTGTAGGGGCAGAGGTAGAGGCTGATTGATCTTGTTTGTTCTTAGTCCTGTTCTCTTGACCTGTAGCAGTGGCCGATGCAGGTGCATCCCCGCCTTCTGCTTCTTCATCATCGTCACTCTCTTCACCTTCATCCACATCATAATCATCACTATCATCACCATCTCCCTCTTTAATCTTTAGAGGCTTATGTTTAGATCCTTTAAGTTTGAGAATGATGGTCTTCTTAGCATTCTCCAACTCTTCAATTTTCTTAGCAGAAGTGACTCTATGCTCTTGGAGTTGGGCGATCTCGAGGCTCTGAGCAGCCATTTGCTGGGCCTGCTCCTTGATTAGCCGATCCTGCTCCGAGATCTGATGTGACTGCACAGCAGTTAGATCTACAAGCTGTCGGATCTGTGCATTCTTCTCTTCATCAGCAGCTAATAGTCGCATCACCATACGGTTTAGCGCTGACAGCTGGTCCTCTACCCCAAATTGAGGTAGATGAGATCCATATATACGTGCGGGATCAGATGACGGTCCTGATTGGTGGCTAGTGGTGGTGGTGGTTGTGGTAAAGATAGGGTTGGGTCTGTGAGATATTGGAGGTGATGTAGGAGTGAAAGATATGGTGGTGGTTGGCATATTTACAGTGGTGGGAGGTGTGGTAGTGGTAGTGGTAGCGGTAGCTGTGGTGGCTGTGGTGGCTGTGGTGGCTGCGGTGGTGGATGGTGTGGCTGTAGAAGTGGTAGGGATGGTGGTAGATGTAGTGGCTGTGGTGGGTACGAAGGTGAGTCTTCTTCTCTTCTTCTTCTGGCCGTGGGGCTGAGCCATCCGTTTCTTCCCCTATCCAGTCGAGGTGGATGCTCCCCCTAGAACACGGCTAGTAGACTCAGGAGCATAGCTGGGATCTATAGTCGTCTCTCCCGAATCCCTGGGGCGTTCACCAACCGCCCGGAGTCCATACTCGGTGGGAACAACCTTGCTTCCCACGGTCCTCGTCAAGGGCTCGTCATCTGACACTTCTTCCTCCTCACCAGGTATGAAGTCCTGGTGGAAGTCTACAGACTCAGCTATGTCGCTTGTTGGGGCAGACACTCGGGGTATAACATCTGAAGTTGTGCCCCTCGTTGGAGCAGGCATATCATCCCCAACATCCCCACTATCATCATCGTCTGAATCATGCTCTGGGAGCAACAACCTGTCATGATCTGAATCGCTGTCATCATGACGCCATTTGCGTCTAACTGGTGCCACATATTGTTCATTTGCCAGATGGCCGATCAACCTTTTTACCCGGGGCTTTACCTGCTTGCCCCGATACACTCTCATGCGACCGAAAGTCGTGTCATCCATAACCTCTAGGGCAACCGCATCATGTTTCTCCTTGGGAAGTAATGGCAGCTTCTCATTAAAGATCAGCTGCAGAAATCTGGGATACATACAAAAACCCTCCTTCCCCTTGGCCTCCAGATTCTCCACCAGATTCTAGAAGATCATGCTCGAGAAGCTGAAGGGGTGGTTCAGCACCAGTGCCACATAGGCATTCTGAACCTGGTTTGACATGTCATCAAACCCACCCCTTCGAGAAGCAATACACTTGAGGATCATATGCGCCAAGTATTTATAGTGGGGACACAGGTTGCTCTTGTTGAGCACACCTGAGTTGATGTCCCCAGCATATTTAATCCTGAGGAAGCAACCTCTGACTGTAAGTGGATGTAGTCTGGTGGGTTGATCAGTATCATCCCCAAAATCAAGTACTCTCTGGATGTCAGCTGCTGTAATTTCAATGTCATGACCATGAATGGAGCTCCGTATTCTATAAGGCTCATGTGAACGATCTACGGAGGCATTTTCCCAGAAAGCCTGATGTAACGACCTGTAAGGAGTACACTGTGTGGATATGGCTTTATGTATCCGAGAGCGTCGAAGGAATGCAATAATCTCTGTAAACTGGCTCCATTCCGAGTCGTATGGTCCAAATGAGCACATATATTGTGCTTTGGATTTATGGACCATCTATCAGCCATTGACCTGAAACACAAGACACAGAACCATTTGTAAGTCATACATTCAAAATTCAGTTCAAGGTGTATAGTTTAAATTCAATCCGATACATTCGTGCGAATGAATCATGCGACTGGAGTCAGTCGTTTGTTCTTTCGTGCGACTGAGCTCGTTCGGGTAAATGAGACATGCGACTGAGTTCAATTTGCTGACTGAGTCTGCGATTGGTTCAGTCGACCGACTGAACTCATTCGCATGGTTCATTCTGCCGATTGATCCAATCGCAAGATTCAATCGTGCGATTGCAGTTCATCCGAACGACCAATCGCATGACCCACTGTTCAATCGAATGAGGTTTGAATCTTGACCTAATTCAAATAATTTAACATGGTTTACTGGTCCATTAGATTCGCCATCTTGTCACTAATGACCTATTAAACTTAATTTTAACATTTTGCTTAGTTTATGTAGGTTATTAGGGCATTTTCCAATCCGGTTAATGTTTCATTCGAATAACACAAATTTGACTCAAGATCTTCTGATTTCTATAAGATTTAACTGCAATGTACCTGTATACTTGTCAATCGAACGTCAGAAGATCAATAGCAATGTGAAAACACGATCTCTAGAAATTTTTGGCAGAGTAAAGGGAAAGAAAGCGATTTGGGTGCGATTGGGAGTGATGAGTGAAACGTGATCGACTGAGGCCCTTTAAATATTGAACCTACTTTCAATTGGCCGACTGGCCTCATTCGCTCAGTTCATTCGAGCGACTGAGGTTCAGTCGTGCGATTGGCCCAGTCAGTCGCTTTCAGTTGGCTGACTGAGTCTCAGTCGGTCGTCTGACTCATTCGTGCCCTTTCATTGCTTTCTCAATTAACCAACTGAGTCTCAGTCGGTTGACTGACTCATTCGCACCCTGTCATTCGGTCGAAAGGATCATTCTTAAATGCCATTCGGGTGAATGACTAAATTTCACGTCAGTCATGCGAATGGGATCCATTCGCATGGTTGGTCCATATTCATGGTCCAATTGTGCGAATAGGTCACACTTAGTAGGTTTTCTGCCATTTTGAACATTTTAACTTTTTGAAATAGACAATATGAGTTTTGATCATCTCAGACATGATCATTTTTAACCAATTTAGTCACCTCAGACGCGACTTCTTTAAACTTGAAAATTCATGTCGTCATCTCAGACATGACCCATTCAGTGAGTTGATCCCTTATCGATTTTCATGATGTAGTCCGGCAAACAAATTAACTAAAACGACTCGCTAAATTAGAAACTTAAACTAAAGACTAAAAATTAAGACTTTGTTTTGGCTTTTTGTGAGAGATAGAACCTAAGGTGGAAATCTACTGGATTTGGTTCCGGAATAGAAAGCTTCAACGTAGATTGACCACACCTGGACCAATTCAATTTTGGAATCATACAGGCACATCAAATCATTTGGGACTTGTTATCAAAATCTTTTGATGCTCAATTCTTGGTGTTCATCCAGAGTCATTAGCAACTTTAGGAAATTATACTGGAACTCTTAGATTACCACATTGATTTGAACTTTCAAGAATTGCAGCCACAATGATTGTCAATATGTTTATCCACTTAAATCCATACACAGACTTTTGACACAAACTGGTGATTGTTTTTGGTTTAGTTATTTCAACGAAGATTTGTGGATCCCACACTTATATGGTAATCAACATTCCTCAGGAGCTTTTGAGCGGTCTACGGTTATTTTTACAAGAAGAGACTATTCTTAGAGATTTCAAGGAGAAGCCAATCCTCAGGTCAGTGCCATCGCACAGCAGAGAGGCGGCAAACAACAATGAATTCTAGAATATCTAAGTTATGCTTATCCTCAGGTCAGTGCCATCACACAGCAGAGAGGCGCACAACCTATCTCCTTGTTAGAGCAGCTTAATTTTATTTTGCACCAAATGCACCAACAACATAAGTCATTAGCTTGATAGCATTTTTCTTCATTTTTTCTGGTGCTTTGCTCTATTTATGGTCATCCGCACACATTTGTGACGTTTACATGCTCATTTCCCCTTATTGGAATATTGTTGATTGTGTTAACCAGCGATAAGATGGGGGCCCACAGTCAGTTGAAGCACTTAGTTTGATCTTGAGATCACCAGTCATGTCTAATCAACTATTGTGTTGAATATACCGATATATCTATTGTGATCTAGCAACCTCTAGGTCTACTCTCCTTGTGTTACGTTAAGAGTTACCAGTTTTTCTATCATCTTCCCTTTTATATTGCTTAGACTATGCAGACTTATACTTTGAATGTTTTTGCCCCTTTTCTAAATTAAAATTTCAAAGTCCCTCTTGATTTGTTCCTGTGTACTATCATATTCCAAAGGGTTTGAATCGGTATCACAGATACGATCTACCTTATATCAGCTTTCCACTCCTTCTCCCTCGGTTTTTTTTAATGTTGTGTGCTGACTTATTCTCCCCCTAAAATACTAAAATCATAACTGGTTTCATTATTTTAGGATTTTAATAAACAACAGAATAACATAAGTTTAATTTTAAACAGACTAATTTAACCAAATAAGCTCAAATAAAATGAAGAATTAACTAAGCTACATCGGACTACACATGATCATCATCAGGAATAACCTCACTTCTCTTTTTAACGCCGTTGACCTCTAGCAGATATTGAAAACGTGGTTTATCAAAGGCTTTAGTATAGAGGTCAGCGCGTTGAAAATCAGTATTAATTTTTACCACATCAATTAAGTTCTTTTCAAAACAATCTCGTATGAAGTGATATTTAATACCGATATGTTTCGTCTTAGGATGTTGTACCGGATTTTTAGTTACTGCAATTGCAGCAGAGTTATCTACAAAAATAGGAGTCGAATAGAATGTTAAACCGTAATCCCGCATTTGTTGTTGAATCCAGATGATTTGTGAACAGCAACTTGTAGCAACAACATATTCAGCTTCACAGGTTCACAATGCAACCGATGTCTGCTTCTTACACTGTCGCGTAATTAATCTTCTCCCAAAGAATTGACACCCTGCTCATGTAGACTTGTAGTTCATCTTGCAGCCTCCGTAATCCGAGTCACTATGCGCCGTGAGCTCAAAATCATCATCATGAGGATACCACAGCCCAAGTGTGGGTGTACCCTTTAGATAGCGAAAAATCCTTTTGACCCCCATCAGATGATTGACCTTAGGTTTAGCCTGATATCTAGAACATAAACATGTCGCATACATGATATCAGGTCTAGAGGCAGTGAGATACATGAGGGATCCAATCATTCCTCAGTACATCATGGCATCCACAAGATCTCCATTTTCATCAGGTGCTATGTCGTGATTCGTAGCCAGTGGAGTACCGGCAGCAGATGCATTCTCCATGTCAAAGCGATTGAGAATGTCTCTTACGTACTTGGTCTGATGTAGAAAGATCCCATTTGGTGTTTGATCCACCTGTAGCCCGAGAAAGAACTTCATCTCCCCCATAGTACTCATCTCAAACTCTTTCTTCATAACTGCTTCAAACTCTTTGCATAACTCTTCGTTCTTTGAACCGAAAATTATGTCATCAACTTAGATTTGTACGAGCAGTAGGTCGCCATCTTTTTCTTTAATGAACAGCATGCAGTCAATGACTCCCATGCGAAAGCCGTGTTTCACAAGATGAGTCGAGAGTTTCTCATACCAAGCTCTTGGAGCTTGATGAAGCCCGTATAAAGCCTTGTCGAGCTTGTAGACTCTATCCCGATGATAAGGATCTTCAAATCCCTCGGGTTGACTGACATAGACTGTTTCTTTGATTTCCCCATGAAGAAATGCACTCTTCACATCTAATTGATAGACTTTAACCTTCATGTATGATGCATAGGCAAGGAACATACGAATGGCTTCCATCCTTGCCACGGGTGCAAACACCTCATTGTAATCAATTCCCTCGACTTGGCGAAAACCCTGAACCACCAGTCGAGCTTTGTTCCTGATAATGACCCCTTGGTCATCTTTCTTGCATTTTAAAACCCAGTTGGTGCCAATGACCTTAGCACCTTTAGGTCTATCAACCAGAGACCATACACCAAACTTCTTGAACTGAAGAAGTTCTTCTTGCATTGCACTCACCCACGCCTCATCATTTAGTGCTTCACTGATATATTTTGGCTCAACCTGTGAGACAAAACACCGATAGGCACCATCATGAATATATCCCTTCTCCATAACTAAGGTGTAATCAGCTGAGTATACTGATTTCGGGTTTGTACTCCTGATCTGACATCTCCAATGACATTGTCTATTGGATGATAGACATTTAGTCGTGATCCTGGAGTAGTAGGAACAGCTACCTCAGAGCCAAGATGA
Organism: Flaveria trinervia; assembly: GCA_025506515.1. Classification (NCBI taxonomy): domain Eukaryota; kingdom Viridiplantae; phylum Streptophyta; class Magnoliopsida; order Asterales; family Asteraceae; genus Flaveria; species Flaveria trinervia. The sequence goes on along the minus strand of CM046448.1, from coordinate 55,496,026 downwards.
TGAACATTTGGTTCTGCATCTGAGGTAGTTGGAGTTTGAGGCTCTGAAGTCGAAGGTGCATCACTGGTAGATGCTTGTGGACTTTCAGGAACTGGAACCTGTTCCTCCTGATTATTCTGGTTATCTTCTTTAGCTTCATCTTCAGAGGAGAAGTCACTGTCCTCGACTACTCCCCCTGACTGAGTAGATGATTCTCCCTGTGAGCTAGATGTTGGTGGATTCAAGCTATCATACATCATTCGTGTAGCTAATTCGTCATTCGAGGGAGAGAGAGGGATGTTGAATGACTTGAAGAATCCATCATAGTCAAAGAAGTAGGCGGGTCCTTTGCCAGTAGGTGGTGTGGTGAATCGCTTCTACTAGACCCGTTGAGTTGTTGTAAACCCGCTTGTTCGGTATGTTGTATCCTAGAAAGATGCCTTCATCTGCCTTTTCGCTGAATTTACCCTCTTGTGTCTTCTTCAGAAGTGTGCACGGCGCGCCAAATGGTTCGAGATACTCCAAGTTCGGTTTGCGTCTTTGTAGTAGCTCGTAACATGTTTTACCGTGGCGCTTGACTATCAGGACTCGATTCAGTGTATAACAAGCATTCGCCACTGCCTCATTCCAGAATTGGATAGGCAGTTTCGAGTCTGCCAGCATAGTCCGTGCTGTCTCTATCAAGTTTCTGTTCTTTCTCTCAGCAACGCCATTCATCTGAGGTGTGTAGGCAGAAGTGAATTGATGCACAATTCCCTTTTCCTTGCAGTATGCCTCCATCCACTGGTTCTTGAATTCCGTTCCGTTGTCTGAGCGTACTTGTCTAACTTTTAGCTTGTAGAGAGATTCCAGTGTGGTTACCAACTCCTTGAATGATTCAAATGTTTCTAATTTGGATTTCAGAAACATTATCCAAGTGAACCTTGACTAGTCATCGGTGACCATAAAACAGTACAAGTCGCCTGCAATGCTCTTTGTACTGATTGGGCCAAACAAATCCATGTGAAGAAGTTCAAGAGGAAGTTCTATTGAATTAACTTTAGTTTCCATATGAGACTTCTTTGTCTGCTTGCCTTTCTTGCAAGCTACACAAAAATCAGGAAGCTGAAAGTTCTTAACATTAACTCCTCTCACCAGATCCTTCTGAATCAAGTGATTCATCTTCCTTTGACTAATGTGTCCCATTCTCCTATGCCAGGGGATGGAATCCTTTTCAGTAGCTTTACATAGAAAACACTGAACCTCATGATCCATTATAGAAGCTGTTGACAGATCCAAGACATAAAGATCTTTATATCTTGAAGCAATCATCAAAACTTGGTCCTCTGGGATCACGTAGTCTTTCTTGAGTACGTAACACTTCTTGTTATCGAAGATGAATTTAAATTCCTTATCACATATTTGAGAAACAGAGAGTAAGTTGTTTTCATGTTGCTGGACGTAGTTCACCCTATCAAACTTAACTTTCTGATTTCCAACTTCTCCCTGAGCTGTGATATAGCCTCCCTTGTTTCCAGCAAACGAAACATGCCCTCCATTTATTTGCTTGACGTTTGATAAAAGAGCTCTGTTTCCTGTCATGTGACTGGATGCTCCGCTGTCTACTATCCACGTGTTAGTTTCAGCATTGTATTGAACAACCTGCACATACAAGGTAAAGGATTAGTTTAAGTTAGGAACCCAAGCCTTTACTGGCTTAGGTTTCCCAGAGGCATCACACATCAGAAATTCAACCCATTGACCCTTAGAAGGTGAGGGTAGCTCAGGTTCCTTCTTGTCATCATTATCAGACATAGAGATTGACTTCTCTTTCCATAAGCCAGATTTGTGCAATGCCTGTTTATGATAAACAGTCGACTGGCTAACGGGTTGAACCTTCTGTTCACTAGTTCTTCTAGGAGGAGTTAAAGAGCTCCTTTTAGAAGACATAGGTTTTGAGTCCTGAAGTTCAATCTTCTTCCTAGGTGTCTTATAATAAGAACAATAGGAAGCAATGTGTCCACATTCTACACAGTTGTAGCACGCCCTGCCATCAACTTTATGATTAAACTTTGTTTGTGGAGACGTGTGTGACACTCTAGTAACATCACTCACTTTAGGTTTTGACTCTCGTTCTTTTGATGTTTTTGCTGGTTTAACAAAATTAACTGATTTAACCTATTTGACATGCTTTTCTTTTTGGTTAATTGGTCTTTGACTTGAAGTATGTGAAAGATTATCCTTAAAAGCCCTTTTACGTTCTGATTTGACTTTGTTTGACCCTGACTTTAAGTTAACCTTTTCAAATTCCTTTTCCAGATTAACACAAGGCAATTTACCCTTTGCCTTTGAAGTGGCCTCCTTTTGTGTGTTTCTAGAATCAATAGATGAACATAAGGAATCTGGATCACTAACAAGAGGAGTAGACACTACATGATCCTTGATGGGATTACTATTTACTAGTCTAGTCTTAGTGTTCATTAAAGTCTTAGATGGTGGTGGAACCACTTTGTAACCCAATCCCTCCCCGTTGTTCCTATCTCTCACTAAGTGTTGGACTATGTGTGAAGAACTAGTCCAACAATGCAGTTTCTGTTTTAATGAATTTACTTCTACTTCTAGAACTGCCTTTTGCTTCTTAGTGTCTTCTAAGGAGTTTAGATAGTACCTAATGTCATTAGCTTGGTTAAATGCAACTACTTCGGTTTCCCTAAGCTGTTTAGTCAAAAGGTATATCTTTTCTTTATAACTATGCTCATTTTGTTTTAGTACCCTATTAGCCTGAGTGCACAGTTGCAAATCTTTTACTAAGTTATCATTATGATATAATAACCTAGTAAATTTTCATCTATGCTATTTCTAAAAGTATCACAATCAGAACAAGCATGATTATTAAACATTTGGTCAGTAGTACTTACCTGAGTTGATTTAGAAGAGTTAGCCATCAACGCAGCATCGAATGTCTCTGGTTCTGGTGATTCTGTCTTTTCTGTCTCTGACGTGGTAGTATCCTCTTTAGGCTGGTAACTGACCTCGGTTGCAGTTGCTTCTTCACTATGTGACATCGCTATCTCAACTGCTAGATCTCCTTCACTAGCGGAATCACTGTCAATATCTTCTACACTTGCAATGTTTGATTCCCCTGGTGAGACAAACCTAAAGCTCCAATCCTGTCCTTCATCATCATGAGCAGTCAAGGCTTTTGGATCCTTGTTTGATGAAGTAGAACTGGTAGCTTGCTTGTCTTGACGAGTGAAGGACGAGAATGGGTTCCCGTTACCCGTCTTCTTAGGCTTGACACATTCTCTTTTGAAGTGCCCCTTCTCTCCACAGTTGAAGCAGGTCACTTTGCTCTTGTCAAAGCCGAATGTGGTGTCCTTAGTCGCTACTAAGTTCTGTTCGGTTTGTTTTACAAACTTCTTTGCCCTCCGGACAGCACTGGCTAAAGCCCACACTATATCCATTCTCTCAAGCTCTATTTCATCCACCTGCTCGTAGTCCTTGTCTGGCAAATGGCAGTTTCCAATCTTTCCAGCAACCAGTTCATCATAAGAATGAACCACTGCTGCCAAAAGATCCATGTGCTCTCGAGCTACTTCCACAGTCACATTACCGAGGTTCTCGGTCTTCAGTCTAGTAGTATTTGCTTCAGATCCAATGTATTGGGTACTAGAAGACCCTGACGTTTCTGAACCTGAATGAGGTGCATGTGTAGGACCCGATGAGCTAGACACAAATGCAGTCTGGAGAGGTGCTCCAGATGTCTTAGCTTGAGGCGTAGCATTATATAAAGCTGGATTTTGATTGTACGTAGACTTCTGAGCTCTGTACTTCATTCTAAGTGATTCTTCTCGCAACTTAAGAATGAAGTCATTAATATCCAGTTTTGCGAGCATTCCATTCCGTCTAAGATTAGACACGAATGAAATCCATTTTTCAGGTAATCCGTCTGCAAAATTAGTAACTTTCTCTTCCATGGTAGTAGCCACACCATGTGTATGCAGTTTAGTCATCAGATGGTAGAATCTATCTATAACATCATCCAAACTCTCGTTTCCCATCGATGAGAAGTTGTCGAATTCCTTCTTTAACACCTTAGCCTTGATTGCCTTCAATGAGGCATTCCCGTCGTACCTCTTCTCTAGCTCATCCCATAGTTTCTTGGACTGCTTATTCTCTGAGTACTGGTGGAATATGTCTTTAGGGATAGACTGTGTAATCAATGCATTGACCCTCTTCTCTACATTATATTTCACTTTCTGCGCGCCTGTCATCCCTCCTAAGGTTAACTTTACTCCATCGGCTCCCACCGGCGTACTATATCCAATCTCTATGGCCTCCCACATATTCGGATCCACTCCATTGAGGTGGATCTCAAAACGTTGTTTCCAGTGGGGAAACTCATCTAACGTTAAAAGCTTTGGTGGTTATTATGATTACCCACCTCACTCTCAAGTAACAGTAGGTTCTGGATCCTAGAGTCCTTCCCAGCAGTAAAGTCTGACATTTGATCTTCCATTGTGAATAACCTTAAGTCTAATAAACAATTGTCACTGGGGCGACTGAAGGGTGCGAATGGACTAGTCGTGCGTATGAACACTAGAACTGGTTCAATCGTGCGGCTGAGCTAAGTGATTAGCTCAGTCGTGCGAATGAATCTGATGCGTATGAACAGTATGACCGAACGGTTCAATCGTACGAATGGAGATACGACTATGTCCAATCGTGCGTCTGAGCAATGTGAATGAGGTCCAGTCGTGCGAATGGCTAACTCGTGCGACTGAAGGTGCTGTTATGCGAAAATTTCTAGGTTAAACGTGTTTTAGCCGTAAAAATTTGAATATTCGCAAGGTTTAATTGCCTAAGTCCGTAGAAACCAAACTTTGATGAGCAGGGAATGTCCAAGATCACTCTTGACACAAAAGAATGCGTTTTTAGTGCAAAAACACAAACTTTTTATCAATCTTGATTGAATCACACGTAATCAAGAGCCAAAGCTCTCATACCACTTGTTAGGACCTGGTATTTGAACGAAATACCTGGAGATTAGCATGTAAACCTGATCAAATAGTGCGGAATCCTATTTGATTGGCGATCCAATAAGTGAGAACACACGAAGAATCAATCAGGAATTGAAACTAACGTTAGAAATTGATTGGGAATCGATCTAATGTGTTCTGTGAACTTGGAGAACGAATTGGGAGGTTTCTGGACGGCTAGGGTACGTCTGGAATCGTAATTGATCCAGAGCTTTATTTTTCACGAATTGAGTTGTATTTATAAGTTGGTATTATTCAATCGTGCGACTGAACCATTACTATGGTTCAGTCTTGCGATTGAACCATGCAGTTGATTCATTCTCACGACTGAGTGTTCAGTCGTGCGACTGAGCCAATCTTATGTTACAATCATACGACTGATCCAGTCTCATGGTTTAGTCGTGCGACTGAGTCATTCGAATGAAGGTGTTCATGCTTATGGTCCATTCGCATGGGCCATTCGCATGATAACTTCAATATCATTTCATTTCATATCATGATCTAGGGACATATTTGAATGTATTAATTAGTAAACATTATATGTAAACATTCAACCAATCACTAACCTAATTAATTAATTTAATATCAACTTATTAATGAAATATTAATCATTACAAACCACAAACACCCAATATCATTTCATAATCATATCAAATTACACCAGAATCAGATTAACATTATTTTAAGTTTGAATGTATTAATTAGTAAACATTATATGTAAACATTCAACCAATGACTAACCTAATTAATTAATTTAATATCAACTTATTAATGAAATATTAATCATTACAAACCACAAACACCAATATCATTTCATTAATCATATCAAATTACACCAGAATCAGATAAACAAGATCTATTACATTTCATATCATGATCTAGGGACATATATGTATCAACAAATGAAACGCCCAAGCAGGGCTCATGGGCCCAAATAGTGTCTAAGCGCCAAACACTTAGAATTTATTACAGAATTCATGGGAGTTTGTGGTCTTAGTGTTTTGACCGAGATTTGACTAGGGCTTATTAATGATGGGTTTCATGCATGATTATGATTGTCTGATGATTGTTCCTTATTATTATTGCTATTATTATTACTTATAGTGTGTAACTATATGTGGTATGTTATTATCGTAACGTAAAGTATATTGTAATAATAAAGAGAAAGAGCAATAATGAAGTGAAGAGGAACATTAATAAAATCTTAACAAGTCTTGCAAGCTTACAGGAGGTACATGACAGTGTTGCCGTTAGCTCAACTATGCCGCGGGTTAGTTAACCTATTATGCACACAGGGCCAGTCTTGAAGATTGGCAGGACCTCTATAGCGCACCCTAGGTGTTTGGGTCGGCTTTGTTTGCAGTAAATAGAACCCTCTTAAGGGATATAGATGGCCCATCACCGGTTTTCATCACGCATAGAGTTTAGGGTATTGCTCATTGGTCCATACAGAAAGTGAAAGATAAAGATAAAATATTAGAGAACATACAAGGCATATAGTAAGGAGAACGAACAATATTTGTTCATATAGTTAATGCGTGCTCGCATACACAGTAAAGAGTTGTATTTTACACAAAGAGTATTTTCATATTCAACATACAGAAAGTATTTGAATACTTTTAAAACTAAAACTCACGTAGCAACGCTGACTTTTATACATTTTCAGTTGGCAGGTACTTATTACTGAGGATGGCACGAGGGTAAAGCCACTTGGAAGGTAAACACTAACATCCATTCGCATTTTATGTTGCTATTGTTTTGTAATGCAGTAAAACAATTCTTTTGTAATCAGTTAAATGATAATGTATTGCTCAACAACAGTGGTATATATAAAATTAATGGTTTTTGATAAATTATTTCCGCTGCTTAAGTTTGTATTATTATAATGTTTAATGTTTTAACTACTATGATTGACCAAATGTGAGGTTTCCGGGAATGGGACCTTACAAGTTGGTATCAGAGCCAAAGTTTAAGAGAAATGGGTTAAATAAAAATTTTAAAACCTAAACTTAAACTATAAATAGGACAAATGGAGGGATGCCAGCCCCAGTAGCTACGTGCCATGAGGCATGTCTTTTCTTAATGTTAATCGGTATAATGTGCGCATGTTATGTGACTTATGTGCTCTTAGTAGATTTAGATATTGATTAAGTCACGATAGGAGATGCTTGGGGTATGAAGAGTAAAGTAAGTGGCTAATCACAACTGGCCACTGTAATTAGAGGCTTACTATACTTGACATAAACTTAGTGTTACCTTGAATGACTGTATTAGTGTTTGAATCTTATAGTGTGCGTTTACAGGATGGCTGGTGGTAGATCTTTGAAAGCCTCTCGTGGTGGAGGTCACGGTGCTGATCCGCGACCCAAGAGAGGGAGACCCAAAGTCGAGAAAGTGGTTCATGAAGAACTAGAGACCCCTCATCCGGAGGGTGGCAACGAGAGCGTCAATTTAAGAGCCTCAATAAAGGATGCTGTTGTGGAAGAATTTCGTCAAGTCATGCAGGCAATCTTACCATCTGTAGTGACCGAAGTTATCAAGGTAGTACGGGGAGGGAATAGAAAGGAGAGGAACAGGTCCTCAGGAGGACGAGAGCAACCATAGCCGGAAATGGTTCTCTTTAATGATGAAAAGGAGGAAGAAGAGCCTGCACCGGAGGTGGCACGAGGCTGTAACTACGGGGCGTTTATGAGATGCAAGCCCCCTACCTTCGCTGGAAAAGGCACTGATGCTACTGCTCACTAGTGGGTGAGGGAAATGGAGGTTGTCCTCGATATCAGTAGGTGCCGTGAAGATCAAAAGGTGAAATTCGCTACCCACTCTTTTATGGACTCGGCTTTGTGCTAGTGGGACAACATCGTCCAAGCCAAGGGTAGTAGGGCCATTCAGAGAATGAGATGGCCTGAATTGAGAAGTTAGTGATTGAGGAATTTTGTGCCCACAGAGAGATGGATAAGGTAGAAAGAGAGTTCCTGCAGCTCGAGGCGGGATGAATGATACACCAGCAGTACACCACAAAATTTAATGAAATGGCGTGGCTGGTGCCCAATCAAGTGACACCACTGTCACGAAAGATTAAGAGATACATCCAGAGGCTGCTAGCAGATATCCGTAGGCATATGATTACCGCCCCGCCAAGCACATTTAGGTCGGCGGTTGATTTGGCTGGTAGATTATATGATGAGCACAAGGTGGTGGTGGTTGAGGTGAACAAGAAGGGTGGTGGTGACCGGAACTGGAATGGGAAACAGTTTGGACGTGGTGGAGCCGCTCCAAACAGTACGGTGGCGAAAGTGGGTGACCGACGTGTGGTCACATCTGTTGCAGGGTTGAAGAAGTGTGGCAAGTATGGAAGGGACCATACTCGTGAGTGCAGGATAGGAATGAATGTATGCTTCAGGTGTGGCCGGCCTGGCCACATCACTAGAGGTTGTACGAAGCCGAGGGCGAAGAGCTCTGGAGCGGAGAAAAAGAAGCCGGAGGAAGGAGGGCAGAGGGCAAGTGCTAGAGCTTATAGTATGACTTGGGAGGAAGCCAAAGCGGATCTCGATGTTGTGTCAGGTATGTTTCTAGTAAACCAAACTTGTGCGTCTGTATTGTTTGATTCCAGTGCTAGCAGGAGTTTTATTTCCACTACTTTCTCTGCTAAGCTGCCTGTTAGTAGTAGAAATGTCAATGAACCATTCGATGTAGAAACCACTATTGGTAAGTCCACTAGAATTACTAATCTGATACAGGACTGTACCATAGAACTAGAAGGTCATAGGTTTGTTGCTAGGTTACACATGATGCCCCTAAGTGGATTTGATGTAGTACTAGGGATGGACTGGTTAGCAACCTATGAAGCAAACATTGTATGTCGCAAAAAAATGATTTGACTAGATGTGCCCCATGGGAGTTTGGTTACAATTTATGGAGATCGCTTTACTACGATCCCGAAGATGATTTTAATGGCGGTGGCGTGGAAGTGCATGAGACGTGGATGTAGCGCCTACTTGGCATACGTAAAAGATGTGGATGCATCGTTACCGTAATTATCTGAGGTGCCAGTGGTGTGCGACTTTCCGGACGTATTACCGGAAGACTTACCAGGCATGCCACCGGATCGCGAGATTGAGTTCCAAATTGATTTGATACCCGGTGCTCAACTCGTTGCCAAAGCACCATATCGATTAGCTCCTACTAAGATGAAGGAACTCATGAGCCAATTATAGGAGTTGATGGATAAGGGATTCATTCAACCAAGTATCTCTCCCTGGGTGCTCTGGTATTGTTTGTAAAGAGAAAGGACCGAAGTATGCGAATGTGCATCGACTACCGAGAGCTGAACAAGTTGACGGTGAAGAATGAGTACACGTTACCAAGGATTGACGACTTGTTTGACCAACTCCAAGGTTCCAGTTGGTTCTCGAGAATAGATTTACGATCTGGCTACCATCAATTGAAGGTGAAGGAACAAGACATTCCTAAGACAGCTTTCCGTACGCGTTATGGACACTACGAGTTCCTCGTTATGTCTTTTGGTCAAACTAACGTGCCAGCTGCCTTTATCGATTTGATGAATCGAGTATGCCGACCGATATTGGATAGATCAGTGATTGTGTTCATTGATGATATTTTGATCTACTCGAAGAGCGAAGAAGAGCATGCCGGTCACATTCGGGAGGTGTTGGAGACATTAAGAAGGGAGAAGTTGTATGCCAAATTCTCCAAGTGTGCATTCTGGTTGCGCGAAGTTCAATTTTTAGGTTACGTGATAAATCCCGAGGGGATTATGGTAGATCCTGGAAAGGTGGAGGCAAGGATGCAATGGAAGTCTCCAAGGACGGCATCCGAGATTTGTAGTTTCTTGGGGTTGGCGGGATATTATCGAAGGTTCATTCAGGATTTTTCCAAGATTGCATCTCCACGAACCAAGTTGACCCGAAAGGATGTAAAGTTTATATGGGGTCAAGCTCATGGTCAAGCATTCGAGGAGTTAAAGGCAAGGCTGACTCAAGCTCCTGTTCTGACATTACCCGAAGGAAGCGAGGATTCGGTGGTTTATTCAGATACTTCTTACTCGGGGTTGGGGTGTGTGTTAATGCAGAGAGGGAAGGTTATAGCCTATGCATCCTAATAGTTGAAAGGTCATGAGGTCAATTGTGAAGTCAGTTTTTCTCCGGATCGATAAACATCCAAGCATGTTCTTGACAGAAGGATAAACATCAAACCAAAAGTCAAACAATAATACGAACTATAATTGAATGGTTTCATTGATAAAACCTAACGATTACAAGCTCTTTACAACATAAGAATCAAGACTCTTGGCAAGGGGAAGATCGAGCATGATCTCCCCTCTCATCCGGCAGCCTTAGGCTCCGGCAGACTTCCTCTCCATCCCCTATCTTCTCTACACATTGAAACTAGTATATACAGGCCTCGGCCCATATTAGATGCGACTAGGCCCATTCGTGCTAGTGGAGCATGCGTATGGTTCAATCGTACGACTGGACCATGCGTATGGTTCAATCGTACGACTGGACCATGCGTATGGTTCAATCGTACGACTGGACCATGCGTATGGTTCAATCGTACAACTAGACCATGCGTATGGTTCACTGGTATGACTGGACCATGCGTATGGTTCAATCGTACGACTAGACCATACTTATGGTTCAGTCTTACGAATGTCCCAATCGCACCTCTCAGTCGCACGGCTGGTCCATTAGCATGACTCAGTCGTACGACTGAGTCTCATTCGCATATGCTCCTGCGAATGACCCAGTTTCATGTGTTTACAACATATCAGGTGCATAACATTAAGCCTAGACTATTCGACAAGCGACGGACATACTATATATGACTATATATGCTCCAACATCAATTATCCCACTCATGACTTGGAGCTAGCAGCCATGGTCTTTGCATTGAAGATTTGGAGGCACTATCTCTACGGGACGAAGTGCGCCATTTTCACTTACCACAAGAGCATGAAGTACTTCTTTGAGCAAAAAGATCTGAACATGAGGCAGAGAAGATGGTTGGAGAACATAAAAGATTATGATTGTGAGATCCATACCATCCGGGCAAAGCCAACATGGTGGCTGATGCTCTTAGCCGAAAGGAGAGGCCCAAGCCAATTCAGGTGAAAGCATATCAATTGATCATGACCTCTGATGTAATGAAGCAACTCAAGGAGTTTCAAGATGAGGCATTAAAAGAAGATCATCTAAACTCTGAAAGAATGAGAGGTCTGGTTGGGGAATTGGGTGAAAACACACTTGGTGTTAAAACTCGATTTGGACGAGTGTGGATTCCTGGTTTTGGGGATCTACGGGTGAAGATAATGGATGAGGCTGACAAAACTCGATACTCCATCCACCCTGGTGCCCCAAAAATGTATCAAGATATGAATAATGATTATTGGTGGCTAGGTATGAAGCGCGATATGGTGGGGTATGTGAGTAAGTGCCTTACTTGTTTGCAAGTGTAGGCCGAACATCAAAAGCCGTATGGGAAGATCCAACCTTTAGATATACTGGCATGGAAGTGGGAGCACATCACCATGGATTTTATTACGAAGCTGCCACGTACTCCGAAGGGGTATGATGCCATATGGGTGATTGTTGATCGTTTGATGAAGAGTGCCCACTTCCTTCTGATCCGCGAGACATATTGATCCGAGAGGTTGGCCCACCTGTTCATCATGGAGATTGTTGTTTTTGATCGATTCTCGAAAATCAAATCAGATACCAAAGGAGGGGACTGACTATTCTCAAGAATACTAGAAAAGAATTGATATAGATTAGAAAGCCATGATTGTCCCCTAAAATGCTCTTCCTAACTCCATATATAAGGGCTTCAAGTATTGCAAAACTGCTAAGCAACTACGGTATGCACTCAAGCTCACATATAGGGGTCCACCAAAGCAAAAGAGAACAAGAAGGACCTCTTGAAGAAATAGTTGGAGAACTTCACCTACAAGACATGTGAAACCATGACTGAACAATACTTCAGATATGTTGAGATTGTTGATACTCTAATGGATCTTGGAGCAACTCTTGAAATAGAGACATTATAAGGAAGTTCATGTAAGGTTTCATATAAAGCTGATGCAACCCAAAACATCCAAACAGTTTTTCCTGCATGCAACCATAATGTGCTAAAGTATAATGCTTCAGAAGTTTCATATTTCTGCAGAGACAAAGTGCTAAGTGTGAAATATTCCAAAGCCAAGACCAATATCTTTCGAAGCCAAACATGAAGTCTTCCGAAGCTTCAGAAAGAAAGTATTCCAAAGCCAGTTTATGATGATAGATTTCTTCCAATGACTTTTGAGTACATGTTTTATCTAATGTACCTTTTACCATCAACCTAGACCACCTTTCCGCTGCAACTCTGTTTGACTCACCAACATTTACAAGTTGGTGAAAAGGTCCATGTTTTTGGTAAACTATACATTGAGGCCTTGAGTTTGTTTCTTTCTACTCTATGTACTTTTATTAATTTTCTAATATATTAGGATGTGAGCTATGGCATCTTATATTCACTAGTCAAAACGCAATCTGCCTTTCGAGTCTACATTAATTTTGTTGTTGTCTAGATCATGTATCTAGTTGGCCTTCAAAGTATAACAAGTTGTAGGATGTATTATAAAGTATCTTTGGTCCTTTGTATCTTAATCAATGCTTTGTAACACTTGTAAGGAACTAGAGAGGAATATACAACATTCTTGAAAACCAAACACTTGCGTTATTTTGTTCTTGTTTTGTCTCTTAGTTATTTGTGTTTCTTAGTATCATTGTAACTGGTTTCTAGTTCCCTATTTGATCTGTTAAGTGTTCTAAATCAATCTCTCCTCGTTGTGTGTTGTGTTGTAAGTGACCAAAGCCCTCAAACAATCCTGCAATTGGTATCAGAGCATTCGAGGCTCATGACAGTAACATCTTACCATCTTCAGATCCCTCACACATATAAAATACTTAACATATCAAATGGAAGCTATCACTAAAGCTGATATGGAAACATGAACCATGAGAAAGTCCCCACTGATTACTCTTGAAGAGTTTGACACTTGGTGTTAAAGAATGGATGGTTTCATCAAGTCTCAAGATTATAGGATGTGAGAGTCTGTTGTCTCAGGACCTTACATACGAAGCACCACTTCAGTTGCTGCTAGAGGTGATATGATTACGAAGGTTATGGCTAACTACTCTCATGAAGATAGAAAGAGAGTAGAAATTGATCAAAAAGCCATGGCAACCCTTCAGACTACTCTTCCAAATTCTGTATACAGAAGTTTTAATAAATGCAAAACAACTAAGCAACTGTGGGATGTATTGAAACTAATATATGAGGGTTCTACTAAAGCCAAGGAGAACAAGAAGGATTTTGTAAAGCAACAGTTTGAAATTTTCACCTTTCCAACAGGTGAAACCATGTGTTGCACCCTGAAAGTATCATACATGGAGTCCAAGAAGAAATGCAGATGAAATTCTGCTAAGTAAAAGGAACAAGTGTTTTCTTTCGCATTTGTCAACGCTGAAGACATAATGCAAATACTGACAAGTATTCGCTCTTCCGCATTGACAAATGCGGAAGACTAAAAGTTAATGCAGACAAGACTTTGATCATCCGCATTAGACAAATGCGGATGACCAAAAAAATGCCCATAAGTATTTATTCATCCATATTAACCAATGCGGATGACCAACATACTAATGTGGATGATCAAGTGAAGAAATGCTAATCAAGTTAACTCATCCGCATTTGTCAATGCGGATGAACAAGCAAAGATGAAGATGAAGACTTAGACTAGTTCTAATGTAATTGTTTAGGGGCAGTTTAGTCATTTTGTAAAAGGCATCTTGTTTGCCTATAAATAGAATAGATAACCTCGTACTAGAGGTGACGGTTGATAGATAGAGAATTTTTGTTGTAATTATTCTTTGTAATTTATCAACTTTCATATATGCAATACAAAAGCATTTATGAGTAATTTTCTTGCATTGAATGTTCTTTGATTGTTTGTTTCCGCCATTCAATCACTGACTTGATTACCATATTCGATTCACAGTAAGAATCTCACTTTTATTCAACCCCAGTCAACTGGTACCAGAGCATTGGCTCTCGATTCTCTTTTAGATCTGCACAAGAAGTGAATAGAATTTGATTGATCTGGTAATCGAGTTGCTAGTGGAGTATATAATCTTCTCTACTTAGTAAAAAACAAAAATACTCTTGTCAACACATATTTACCAAAATACTCACAATAGCAAGAAACTAGATACCATCACAGATCTGGTTATGAAATCCGTTTGAACTGTTTGGACTAGTTGGACTAATCAATCCTAAAAATCTTCTAAATCTATATTATACTAGTTGAACACATAGTTAAAATGGATTCTAACAGCTACTCAGAACTTGGTCGTACACCTAAACCTTCAATGCTTAAACATAAATCTGAATTTAAACAATGGAAAATCAGGTTTGGGAATTACATCACAGGTGTAGATCCTGATTTCTGGATCTCAATATGCAAGGGGCCACACATCCCTGTTACTCTGTCTGCAGATCAAGCTGCAATATACAGAACTGCTAGAATACCCATAGAAGATCTGACCTCAGATGAAGAAGACTACAAGAAAATCAAGATAGACCTCAACGCCAACTCAATTCTGACTCATGCACCATGGATGTGCTGAAAAGATTGGAGAAGTATGTAACTGCAAAAGTTGTGTGGGATGCACTCAAAATCATATCTGAACGAAGCAATGAGGTGGCTGAAATCAACAAAGACAAGCTTGTTAATCAGTATGAATCATTCCACCACACCAAGGGAGAATCAATATCTAAACAACTGCACAGATTTCTATAGTTAGTAAATGACTTGGAAATCATGGGAGTCACTTAAAATATTAAAGAATTAAACAAAAAGATGCTTCACAGTCTCCCTGAAAGCTGGAAACAAAATGTAACCATGCTGAAAAATACTCTTGATCTTGAGAGTACTACTCTAGACATCATGAGAGCCAATTATGATGCTTTAGAACTTGATGAAACAAGCAAAAATCTTGGTGGACCAAGAGTGATTGAGGCTTACAAATTTCTATGAGAATCTCATTCCGTGGAAAATGCCTTCATCACTGAGGAAGATGTTTTTATATCATCAAGAGATCAAATGAACAACACTAGGTTCATTGCAACTCCACCAATCAGTCATCCTTTAACCTCATCTAAAACACATATAGTCACAGTTTCTCCTCAAACTTCTAGAGTCACTGTTGATCCTCAAACCAATCCTAAAGACTCCAGATGTGAAGAACAAAAGGCAACTTACAGTGCATTTGTTGCAAGCTTTGAAGCCTACTTGGGAGGAAGACTCACTTCTGCTCATCTTATTCAAGAAGATCCGGAGGAAATGGATCCAGATGATGTGGAAGAAATGGATCTACAATGGCAAATGGCCATGATTGCAATGAGAGCTAAGAAATTCTTGAGAAAAGGAAGAAAGTTGAGCCTGAATGAAAATGCAAAACTTGGATATGATAAATCCAAGGTGAGATGCTTCAACTGTGGCATGGCTGGCCACTTCTTAAAAGAGTGCAATGCCCCCAAGAGAAACAACTATCAAAGGAAACCTCCAGGCCAATCATCCCCACAGCCTAATTCAAGCTTTCACTCAAACAACCAACAACAGTATCATCAACACCAATCATATCAGAATCCACCCCAACTGACAAATCAAGGTCATGGAAGTAGTCAGTCTTCAGCCGGTGCTCTAGTGATAAAGCAAGATGGATTATGTGACTGCAGTGTGTATGGAGAGGAAGTCAAGCCTCAATTTCAAAATCATGCTCTTATGGCTCACATCAATGATGGACCATCTCCAATGCCTACTGAGGTAAAATCTAACCTTTGTAGTAAAAAATGTATTAATGAATTGTAAGGGTATAGGGAGCATAACCACAATCTGGCTGATAAAATCAAAGAAGAAAAGGTAAAGTCAAAGACGATGAACAGAGAAATAAAAAAATTTGAAATCAAAATTAAATCTCTCATCTCTCACATAGAAAAACTGCATGGTGAGAAGTACACTCTTGTAGCTGAGAATGAGCTACTTAGTGAAAAGTTAGCTCAATCTAAGGCTCAACAATCTATGACTGAAGTGAAACATGAAAAGTTTCAAATGTCTTCAGTCAAGCTACAAAAGATGCTTGATTCCTAAAAGGATCCAAAGGACATGTCAGGGATTGGGTATAATTCATGTCCTCCACCATACAATGACAACTACACTGTCATGCCTGAATCTGTCTCACTCTCTAATGCAATTGAACCAAAAACTATGGAACCTAAATGTGTAGTGAAACAGGTGACCAATCCTGTAAAGATTAATGAATAGGCTCATGCAACCTAGACATCTTTAGTCTTTCCTGCATGCTGCACAAGTGCATTGAAGTGGAATGCTTCGGAAGTTTCACATGTGCCACAGAAATACTCTAAGTGTGAAATCTTCTAAAGCCAAGACCAACATCTTCCGAAGCCAAAGATGAAGTCTTCCGAAGCCTTAGAGACAAAGTCTTCTGAAGCTTCAAGTTCATGAAGACAGATTTTCTTCAAAAGACTTTTAGTAACATGCTTTATCTGATGTATTCCATAAAGCTGGACACCTTTCCGCTGCAACTCTGCAAGTCACCAACTAACATGGTTTGGTGAAAAGGTCCATGCTTTTGGTAACTGTACATTGAGGTCTTGATTGTGTAACTTTCTACTTTATGTACTTTATCCTTTTTGATAAGGATGTGAGCTATGGCATGTTATAGTCACTAGTCAAAAGGCAATCTGCCTTTTGACTCTAAAATTGATTTTGTGTGTGTCTAGTCATTTCTATCCAGCTGGCTTTCAAAGTATAGCTGGCTCTAGGATGTAGTATAAGTATCTTATGTTCTTGTATCTTTTATGTATGCTTTGTAACACTTGTAATAGAACATATAGAAAGCAATATACTGCATTCTTGAAAACCATACACTTGTGTTCTTTATGTTCTGTCTCTTACGTTACTTGTGTTGTTAGTGTCTTATCTTGGTTAATCCAGTTTATTGTTTGATTAAAGTTTGGTTAATCTCCTCTTTGTGTTGTTGTGTTGTAACTCATACCCTTCAACGATCCTGCATTTGGTAATAGAGCTTTCAGGCATCCATTTCCAAAACTGATATGGAAACTGGGACCATGAACAAGTCCCCACTGATCTCTCTTGATGAATTTCACACCTGGTGTTTAAGAATGGAAGGTTTCCTCAGGTCTCTTGATTCAAAAATGTGGGAGTCTATTGAGAATGGATCTTTCATACCTAGCACACCCTCTACTACTGGTGCGGGTATGATCCCCAAGGATTTGGCTAACTACTCTGATGAAGATAGAAAGAGAGTAAAGATAGACAGGAAAGCCATGATAGCTCTTTAAACTGCCCTTCCAAACTCTGTGTAAAGAGGTTTCAAGAAGTGCAATACAACTAAGCAGCTATGGGATGCACTCAAACTAAGGTATGAGGGTTCTTCCGAAGCCAAGGAGAACAAGAAGTATCTCCTGAAGCAGCAGTTTGAAAACTTCACCTTCAAAATAGGTGAGACCATGAGTTAGCAATACTTCAGGTATGTTGAGATTGTGGATACACTAGTGGACGGAGGAGTTTCTCTTGAAAATAGAGATAGTGTAAGGAAGTTCATGTCCTTACATCCTAGGCAATGGACACACTACTGTGTGGTGATCAAGAGAACTGAAAATCTCAAAACTCCCACTCTAACAGAGTTATAAAGGATTCTCGGTTGCTACCAGATGGAGATGAACATGCAGGGTTCATCTAGCCACTCCAACAATCAAATGGGTTCAACCTTACATGTGGTTGAAAGGGATAGCATAGAACCCAAACATCATCTTATATGCTACCCTGACAACTCACCCAAGGGTCCTTTCATCACCTTCCCATAGACACCAAGGGAGAACTACACTCAAAGAAGTCCATTCCAAGAGACAAGCTCTTCTCAAACATTTGGGTCTTCTGATAAAAGTTATGGCAACTCTCTTTTCACTCTTGAAGACCTGGACTGTAACCATCCAAATGATCTAGAGTACATGGAAATAGTCCAACAGATGGCTCTTCTCACTCACAGAGCCAAGAAGTTCTACAAGAGGACTGGAAGGAAGTTCCCAAACAATGCAACCAGTGGAACGTTTGGACTGGACAAAGGCAAAGTCAAGTGTTACAACTGTAACTTGATAGGCCACTTTGCCAGAGAGTGTAAGGAACCTAGAACCAATGGTGGCCAAACACAATCCAGACCAAACTACACTGACAAAGTTCTCCATAATGAGAAGTCAAAGCTACAAGCTGCTGTTGCTGTTGAAGAAGGAGGCTATGACTGGAGCTTTCAAGTGGAAGATGCTTCTCCAAACCAAGCACTGATAACAGATCATCATGAAGCCAAGGTATTGGAACATCTCTGTACTCCTGAATGCATTGCTAAAGTAAACAGGTACAGATCCTATAACTTGGAACTAAGATCTGATGTTGAGTCCTTAAACATTTTAAAATCTGATTTTAGAAATTCTGAAAATGATTATAAGCTGAAAATAGAGGACTTAGAGAAAACCATTTCGGTTCTAAAACATAAACATACAGATTTTAGGACTCAAATTAAAGATCTCATAACCAAGTTAACTGAGTGCCAGGCTAAGCTTGTGATCAGCAAAGCCAGGGCAGAAAAGAGTGTTCTTGAAGAAGCGACCTTCAAGAACATGATATCCTCATCCCTACACAACAAAGTGTGCTATCAAATTACACACCTACTGAGATCCAATGAGATAGCTCCTCCACACACAATCTTGTCAGTAAGATCTCATAGGTGTGGAACTTGTGAAGATGAGCTTCCTCTCATAGATCCTATGAGTAAGGAGGATGAAGAAGAGATAGTGAAGAATCCCTCAATAAAGAGTGAAGAGGAGGATTGCAAGAGGGCCACTATCCTTCTCAGGAGAAAGTGAAGACTGTGATGACCAAGTCCATAAGAAAGAACTTGATCAGAAAGAGCAAAAGAAAGGCAAGGAAGGCTCAAGAGATCAAGGCTACTTTTGACTCTAAGCAGAAACAAGTTTTTATTTCTGTAGGGTTTAAAGTGGTAGGGACTGAAGGCATCAACCAAAACTTTACTAAGAGTTCTGGTTCTTGCTCAACTCATCTCAGCAGTAAGAAGAAGACTGATCTGCTGTGTACCACTGCTGCATAGCCTGGTCCATCAAACTCCAAGCATAGTTCTTAGCCCAAGAGGACTGTCTTAGCATCTGCAAAGATGAAGGTGTAGAAGGGAAGTGACCAAAGACAGTCTTACTCACAAGACAAGGCCCTTGTGAAGAAGAAGATGAATTGTGTTATGTGTGATAGCACCACTCACATTGCAAAGGATTGTCCCTTCAATCCTAATGGTACTATCCATATGGCCAAAATAAAGGCTTCAAAGAGTTCTAAGTAGATTCAGGCTTCGGAAGGAAAACCAGTTTCCTTAGGAAGTCCCAAATCTAACAAGAAGGGAAGTGGAAAATTCTCTTCGGAAGAACATTTGGTCTCGGAACAAAGGAGTTCTTCCGACGCACTAAAGTCTGCTGCAGCGTTTGCAGAATCTTCCGAAGGTTCAGTCATCAAAACTTCTAAAACTCCAAAAGTTTCTAATGTTTTGAAGGTCAAGTCCAAGACTCCAAAGGTGGTGTGGACGTCTAAGAATGACCAAGTGATTGAGATTTCTCCATCAAAAACAGCTCAAGATACCTTTAGTACAACCATAGGATCCATTACTATTAATTTACCTTTTGCAAGTAAGCCCAAGACAAGAAAGGCTTGGGTTTCCAGATGTAACTAATCATTTACTTTTGTGCAGGGACAGTTGAAGACAAACAGAAATGTTTAGATCATAGACAGTGGCTGCTCCAGGCACATGACTGGTAATCGGTCACTACTCCAGAACTTTGTAAGGATTGATGGAGGACCTGTTGCTTTTGGAGGAGATGAAGGTGGTTACATTTCTGGAAGGGGCAATGTCACAAATGGTAAGCTCAGCATTGAAAAGGTAAACTTTGTTAAGGAGCTTGGATACAATCTTCTAAGTGTATCTCAATTTTGTGATCAGAGTCATAACATGCTCTTTACTGAGCATGAGTGCATTGTTCTTAAGCCTGGTGTGGTCATTCCTCATGAGCATATCCTGCTTAGAGCCCCGAGGAAAGGAAACATGTACAAGATGGATTTGCAAGAAACCTCTCCCTCCGGTGAAGTTTCATGTTTTCTATCTAAAGCCAATAGTGATGAGTCTTTCCTATGGCATAAAAGAATGGGCCATGTAAACTTTAATAACATGAATAAATTGATTAAGCATGATCTGGTAACTGGAATGCCAAAGAAAGAGTTTACAAGTGATAATCACCGTGTTGCATGCCTGAAAGGGAAGCAACATAAGGTATCTCATAAGCCTAAGGAAATGAACTCCATCACTACACCCCTACACTTGTTACATATGGATCTCTTTGGCCCCACCAGTGTAATAAGTTTAGGAAGGACCTTATATTGTCTAGTGATGACAGATGATTTCACAAGATTCACTTGGGTCTTTTTCCTTAGAACAAAGGATGAGACTCCTGAGTTTCTGAAGAATTTCATCTTAAAGATTGAGAATCAGTCTGATCATAAGGTCAAAATCATAAGATGTGATCAAAGAACAAAATTAAAGAACCAAACCGTTGATACATTTTGTGATGAAAAAGGTTTTGCAAGACAATTTAGTCCTCCCAGGACTCCTCAGCAAAATGGTGTTGCTGAGAGGAGAAACATGACACTGATTGAAGCTGCAAGAACCATGTTGTCTAACTCTAAACTGCCCATCACCTTCTGGGCAGAGGCAGTCAGCACTGCTTGCTATGTGCAAAACAGAGTTTTAGTAGTTAAGACTCATGGCAAGACTCCTTATGAACTTTGGCACAAGAGAAAACCTTTCATTGGTTTTCTCAGGTCATTTGGATGTCCTTGCACCATCTTGAATACCAAATTGCCAAGTTTGCTGAGAAATCAGATGATGGACACTTTATTGGATATTCTTCACAAGCTAAGGCTTATAGAGTGTACATTCTCAGAACTAGAATAGTTGAGGAGTCAGCTAATGTGACCTTCAATGAACACACACCATGTGTTGCTGGTTCTGGTCCAGATTGGCTATTTGATCTTGATTTGGTTACCAACTGTTTTAACAAATCTTGTGAGAATGTTTCAGGATATGCAGAAAATTTAAATACAGGCGATCCTGACCCAAGATTTGAGCTAGGAAGACCTTCAAGTCATACATCTTCAGCTCCAGTTGGAACTACTTCTGCAAATGAGGTTTCTATCAGCACAACAATGACAAATTCAGCTAATACATCTGGCATGCCTTCAAATTCCAGCTCAGAGGCTCTACAACCATATAAGAACACCTCAACTATGGAAGGCAACAATGGTGATGGTGACAGTGACCAAGAATTCCTTCATGCCACTAACCACACCATAGATGAGAACATCAATGATGTCACACACTGCTTGGATCAACTTTCACTTGAAAAGTATGCTGATGTGGTGGGAGAAACATCTATGCCAGATCTAATTTTTCTAATTTAGATCTTTCTCAACAACTTGCTGTGATTCCTCAGCTTAGGATCCACAAGTCTCATCCTACCACAAACATCATCGGAGATGTTGTCTCTGGGGTAAAGACAAGAGGACAAACCAATGAAGCAAATGTTTGTCTTCACTCTTGTTTTCTATCCCAGATAGAGCCAAAGAAAGTTGAGGAAGCTCTAAATGATGGAAGTTGGGTTGAAGCTATACAACAAGAGCTGCTTCAATTCAAAAGACAGAAAGTTTGGAACCTTTTTCCTCTTCCTTTTGGGAAGACTACCGTAGGAACCAAATGGGTGTTTAGGAAAAAGAAAGATGATAGAGGCATCATCGTCAAGAACAAAGCTAGATTGGTTGTTCAAGGATGCACACAAGAAGAAGGGATTGACTACACTGATGTCTTTGCTCCAGTGGCAAGATTAGAAGCTCATAGGATTTTCCTGGCATTTGCTGCATCCATGAACTTCAAGGTCTTTCAACTTGATGTGAAATGTGCCTTTTTATATGGAGTGATAGATGAAGAGGTTTATGTTAAACAGCCACCTGGTTTTGTATATCCTGATCATCCTGATTATGTGTGCAAGCTTGACAAAGCTCTCTATGGGCTACATCAGGCACCCAGGAAGTGGTATGAGACACTGTTTGAGTATCTTTGTAAACATGGATATAGGAGAGGTACTATACATGGAACTCTCTTCATCAAAGGACAAGGAAAAGACATATTGCTAGTTCAAGTATATGTGGATGACATCATCTTTGGTTCAACTAATCCAAAGCTCTGCAAAGACTTTGAGAAGCTGATGAAAGACAGATTTGAAATGAGTGCCATGGGGGAAGTCAATTTCTTTCTGGGAATTCAAGTGAAGCAAGTTGAAGATGGCATCTTCATAAGTCAGTCAAAGTATCTTCAAGACATACTCAAAAGGTTCAATATGACTGATTGTAAGATTGCTAAGACACCCATAGCCAGCAACCACTCCCTTTGTCCTGATCTTGAGGGGGAGTGTGTAGATGAACACTTATACAGGGCCATGATTGGGTCTTTTATGTATCTTACTGCTAGCAGGCCTGATATCATGTTTGCTACATGCATATGTGCAAGATATCAAGCCAACCCTAAGATGTCCCACCTTATTACTGTCAAAAGGATTCTAAGATACCTCAAAGGTGCATCAGCACTTGGTCTATGGTATCCCAGAATTCTGACTTCAATCTGTATGCTTATACAGATAGTGATTATGGTGGTTGCAATATGACTGCAAAGTCTACATCTGGGGGATGCCAATTTCTTGGTGGAAGGGTTGTCTCATGGAAAAGCAAGAGACAAACATGTGTCTCTGCATCAACTGCTAAAGTTGAATACATTGCTGTCGCTAGCTGCTGTGCTCAAGTGCTTTCGATTCAGAATCTAATGCTAGACTATGGGTTAAAATTCAAGGAGACTCCAATCCACATAGACAACAATAGTGCTATCTCAATTACAAAGAATCCTGTGCAGCACTCAAGGACAAAGCACATCAATATTAGGTATCATCTAAAAAGAGATAATTATGAAAAGGGATTAATTAAACAAGTCAAGGTTCACACAGATGAACAATATGCTGATTTGTTTACAAATGCTTTTGATGAACAAAGATTTAAATATCTAATATCAGCTATTGGGATGATCAACCTTGAGTAAATTTTTCTTAAAACTAATTCTTATTATTTCTTAAAAAAATGTGTTCTAAGTTGTCTAGTCCATGATCTTCATAAGCTCATGTTTTCCTTGGATTAAAAGACTTTCCTTAGATTAATTGATGATTTTATACTTTGGAAGTTATGCATTTTAACTTCGGAAGAAAATCATACCTCCAAAATATTTAACTGTCTAAGAAATTTACCTTCGGAAGAGATTTCAATTTATCTTCCGAAGCATAAATAGTTATCTTAGATACTTACTTATTTTCAAGGACCTTTTCCTTCCGAAGCAAAAATTTACTCTCGGAAGCTGGTTGATCTCTATACCAAGCACTCAAGTTTTAATTTTTTCTTCCGAAGCAAAATAATCAAATACTCTCAGGAAATTCTTCCGAAGTCATTTTAGCTTCGGAAGCTTTTTCATTAAAACTTACGAAGATAATCAACCTTCGGAAGCTTTTTGACTACCAAGAACACTACTTTTTGAGCAAAAAGTAAACTACTTTTTTAAGGGTGAAACCGACATTCAGATTTCAAAGTTTATCCACTATCATTAAACTTTATCTGTAATCCCTCTCTCATATAAACCCAACGGTTTCCCCCTCTTCTATCATCTGCTCTTCCTCCAAACCTAAAAACCCAAATTTCTCTCTGAAATTTCTTTCTTTCTTTCTTTCTTCATCTTTAAGCTACCTCACAATGGCTAACCTTGCTCACAAAAATGATCAAAACTTTACCATGCAGCTACACAGACAACACAATCAAGTTGCTCTGTTATGCTCTGAGAAAGATCCTCATTTCTCAGAGATTTGCCATTTCTTCTCTCTGTCAAACTACTTCACCTCCCTAACCATTGATCCTCCACTCTATGAGGATCAGTTGCTTGAATTCTGGAAGACCTGCCAAGAGGTCATTATGGACGGGGAGAAGGCATTGTCTGCCACAGTGCAGGGGAGAACAATCTTCATCACTCCGGCCATCATCAACCGACATCTTCAGCTGGATGATGAAGAAGGTGAGGTGTTCTTCCCAAAGGAAGCTGTAAATCATTCCTTTGAGCAGATGGGGTATGAGGGAGATTTCTCTGTAAAGTCCTTCAGGAAAGGGAAGGTCTCATCCAAATGGAGATTCCTGCTCCATGTGGTCATTCACAACTTAGCAAACAAGCATGGTGGATGGGACCAGACTCATGAAGATCTCTCCTTCATAGTTCTTGGAATGGTTCAAGGGGTCAAATTCAGGTACTCTCAGTTTGTTATATAAATTTGCTTGCTAATTTAGACTCCTTAGAGTATTACATGTTTCCTAGATATGTCCAGTACATTCTTAACTGTGAACTGGGCTCACAGTTAAGGGAAACATAGAACATTCTTAAATTGGGACAGATGAAGCCCGACATCTTTAAAACAATGAGAAAGTCCACTGTTGGATTCTCTGGGGTAGAAACAGCCCTAGTCACAAAAATGTAAGAGCTCATTGCTCAAGGTGACAACTAGCAGTACAAGCTAGTGTTGAACTCACACCTGCTACTTTCCAACCACCTACACGGCTTCAAATCTCCATCACCTACCAAAGAAAATCCAAACGAACCCCCGCTCAGACTATTCAGTCTATGGAGGCTCCCATATACTCACCCATACAGGAAGAAGTGGATACTGGAGCTCCCACTTCTCTTGAGGAGCAGACTACTCCCATCTTTTCAAGAATCAGTGTTGAGGTTCCTCATGCTCAGCCTGATGAGCTCATTAGCCTTACTGCTTTAAGCCATCACTCTAAGTCTCAACACTCAAGTGATCAACCTTCAGGGGACAGTTACCATCCCCAGCCTATAGACCTCAACCAACCAATTCCCAACCTTGACTTCTATACTGATGAAGATCTAGGTTTCAGTGAGTATAATGAGTCTCTCTTCTTTTCCCCTACTCAAAGAGAGATGAATACTCATGAGTCTCCTACATCTATCCCACATCAGTCACCTACAACTGAGGTGGACACTCCTGAACCTATTCAGGATGTCCATATGGAAAAGGCTCTCACTTTTGCAAGTGATTACATCATTAAGACCTCAACCATGGCAATTCAGCCCACTGACATCTCAACTGAGACTGCGAGTAAGTGGTGGAAATCCAGTGGCCAAGAACTTAGAATTGGTCATGAGAGAAAGGACTCTGGTCCAATCTTCTCCACCCCCAGTGATTCTTCTCATGAAGATAAGGGGGATCGAGACTAAAAGTGCAACAACTATCCAAAACATGCACCTATTTAGTCTCAAAGGTCAGTCGCCTTGAATCTCAGGTGACTACCTTACACAATAGGATCAATGATCAGCAACTTGAGATTTCATATCTTAAGGAAAAACTAGCTGGGAGACCCTTAAGGAGAGCTCAACCAGGAACACAAGAACCTGTGGATGTGATTGACCTATCTGAAAGATTTGATCTGCCCAAGATACATATTAAATTGATGTGGCTAGTGTGATATGATCCAAGTCGGGTGATACCCAATAACAAGCCAAACAAACACCGATAAATATTTATTCGTTGATAAGATCATACAATTAAATATTAGCACCAATTTAGAAACCGGCTTTTCTAAATCATTGCTTTTGTAAATGAACAAGATTATATATATATATATAATTTATTCATATGGGATTATTTGTTTCATTGCTTAAATTGGTTAAACAATGACATATAATAGTGTGTGAGTTCTATAAAAATAAATAGTTTAATTTTATAAAAGGGTAGAATGCAAGTATATTTTTTTAATAATTTGAATTAAGAGGGAAAGACCAAGGGAGCCTAATTTTCGGCCACCCCTTGAGTCTTGGGATTCCCTTTTTGTTGTTCCAAGACATGCAATTAACTACACACTTCACTCTTGCATTTTTCACTCTCTCACACACACATAACAACAAAAGAGAAAAAAATCCTCTCTACCTTCTCTCTAGAAAACGGTTTTTAGTAAGAAAGGGGCTGATTTTCAGCCTTTAATCTTAGTGTTCTTGGCTGAAAATCAAGAGTTCAAGAGGGTTCTTGAAGGTGGTGTTGCATAACCTAGCAAAGAAGGTGTTTGAAGAAGCTTGGGGTACAACCTCTTGAGGACTTCTAGCTTGAAGTTTCAGCCTTACATTCATCTCCTTTCATCTCATATTATTCGTTTTGGAGAAGCTACAAAGGTTGTAGTTTTATATCTTATGCTTTATCTTACTATATGCATGGTGTATAAAGATCCATAGGTTGGGGTTCTTTGTTAAATGGTTTTAACAACTATCTTCTTAACATGTTTTAATATAATATCCGCTGCGTTTTTCATATAATCTATGTATATGAGCTTTGATAACCATGTTGGACCCCTTACAATGGCATCAAGAGCCACTTATACATATGCATACATATATTACATCACTGTTCACGGTTGGGTGGCTTAGCACCTCAAATTCGTGAGTTAGTGGGTGTTTTGTGCCCCCTTTTGATGTTTTAAAGATCTTACTTTATGCATATAATGATCTTTAAAAATCTAGATCATAAGATGTTTATTAGTTTGGACTAAACCCATGTTTTCTTGGTTAATGTGGCCAAGAACATGGGTTAAAAAGGGGCTGCCAAAACCGTTGTCTTATGATATGTTTAATATGTTGTTTGTTGTTTATGCATAACAAAGCCTTGACCATATTGATTGATTTTTTGATTGGTTGTTTAGTTATATTCATTTGGGCATGTAATGATGTTTTATTTTTGGGTTTCAAGTTTTGTTTTGTAATCTATTCATTCATATGATTTGTAATAAATAGATTAGGAGTTTCTTTACTAGAAACATGTATTAGGATAATAATTTGTAAAGGATGCTCAAGATCAAGACTTGAAGAAAAGATAAGACAAAGAGGATGCTTGAAGATGTGGATTCAAGGGGAGTCCCTTTGATCAACCAGTTCATGATTTTTAACCCTTAGGACAAGACCATTTGACACACTTGTTTTGGCTACAACAAGTGTGCTCAACTTAGTATGCTTTGTTATGCATATATGAATGTTTTGTTTATGTTTGGTTGATTGCATATCATGATGTTTGTTTGATTATGTTTGGATGTGATTAACAAACCGTCTACTAAAAAAACTATAAACAAGAAAATTGGTTCTCAAATCATTAAGCAAAATATAGAATGGTTCTATAAAAGGAATTAATGGTTTGTAAAATGAAAATGAGTTTATTTAAAAGAACGATAGAGTACCATATGGTTGAATGCTACAATCATATGATACATAGACTTTCTAAAACTAGAATTGGATCATTTTAATCCCTTTTGAAAACAAGTTAAGCACCATCCTTTTACACAACACTTAGGTTACTTGCAAACTCTTAGTGGGATAAAGGTCACCTAACCACTTGAGAGGGAACTTGTGACTTGAGGTGAGAATACCATGTTTGTGGGATAAAGGTCACCTAACCACTCATGTAGTAAACTCACACGTGTGTGTAAGTAGGACGACTTGATTTAAAATATATTGAATGGATCACCTAAATGTGTTTTATAAAAGGTGTTGATGGGGTAAACATGCCGTTATATAAAAAAGATGTTCAAACGATCCCATACCACTAGAAGTTGCAATAGGTTGCAATTGTCATTTATGACTACCTTGTTATTTAAATAATGGGATAAAGGTCACCTAACCAATATTTAAATATAACGTTGGATTCTAAAATTTATTTATTAATAAGTCTATGAGACATAAGGGTGTTAATAAATAAAATATAATTATATCAATGATTACTAAAATGGACTTGTAAAATCTTGTAGATGGCCGACAACAACGCTAATAGTGATGTACCTAACCAAAACAACTTATCTCTAGGGCGATCCTTCAAAGGGATCGTCTAACGCCTAACAACTTCATGGATGGTACCGCAGCTTGAGAATTGTTTGAAGCAAGAAAAGCGGGCCTACATTCTTGATGATCCCATCCCTGATGAACCTGGCGAGGAGGATGTGGAGGCCTATAATAATTGGGTAAACGTATGTAGAGGACTCCATCCAAGTCTCTTGCCTTATGTTGGCAAGTATGACACCTGAACTCCAAAAGGAGTATGAGCTCCATGGAGCCTATGACATGATCACTCAGTTGCGGGAAACGTTCCAGCAACAAGCTAGAGTGGAGCGCTTTGAAACGGTTCGAGCGCTTCATGCATGTCGGATGGAGGAAACCCAATCAGTTTCATCTTATGTTCTTAAGATGAAAAGCCACATCGACCGCCTTCAAAGGCTAAATTGTCCTGTCTCAAAAGAATTGGCCACGGATTTGATCCTTAATTGCCTAACTAAAAGGTTTGAGGCATTCGTCATGAATTACAACATGAACGGATGGGACAAGAGCATAAATGAACTTCATTCGATGCTCAAATCAGCTGAGGCGGTAATGGGTAAAAGGGTTTTACCCGTTCTCACCATTAATGAAGGTGGGAGAAGAAAATGGTCTCTACCCCCTCCTAAGGCAAATGTTGCCAAAGGAAAGGGGCACGTTAAAGGGAAGGGGCAGATGGTTTTTAGGGCGGAACCTCCGAAGCCCAAGGAGAAGAAGCAAAAGGTTGCTGTAAACGACCCATGCTTCAAATGTGGTGAGATAGGACATTGGATGAGAAATTGTCCATTCTATCTCAAAGAGTTGAGAGAGAAGAAGGATGCGGGGCAAACCTCAGGTATAATTTATATGATACATGTTGAGCTAAATGTTATTTCTTCTAACACATGGGTATTAGATACCGGATGTGGAACTCACATTTGCAATGTTGCAGGGGTTCAAAAGAAATGAACATTATGCAAAAGGGGAAATAAGTCTCTTCATGGGCAATGGTGCAAAGGTTCACGTGGAAGCCCAAGGAGACTACATTTTGAAGCTTCCAAGTGGTTGGAAGTTATTTATATAATGTATTATATGCTCCTAGTTTGACTAGGAACATAATTTCTCTTTCCCGTTTAAGACAATATGATTATGATTTCAAGTTTGTTGACAATGATATTCATGTTTCTTTAAATCATGTATTTTATTTTAAGGCTATACCTTGTAATGGTATTTATGAATTGGTTCATGAAAACACCAATATGATAGCTCAATATACCAAGCAACCACCAAAAGACTCAAACAAGATTTGAGTGATACCTACCTTTGGCATTGTCGTCTTGGTCATATAAACAAGAAACGTATACAAACACTTCAAAATAATGGTCTTTTAAACACAAATGAATGTGATTCATTTGATGTATGTGAATCTTGTTTACAAGGAAAAATGACTAAGGCACCCTTTAGTGGTACTAACGAAAGGGCAAAAGATTTATTAGGTATCATACATTCAGATGTATGTGGTCCTTTTAAGCCAATGACTAGGAATGGTGAAAGATACTTCATTACCTTTACCGACGATTATAGTCGCTATGGATATGTGTATTTATTAAGACACAAAGATGAAGCTTTTGAAATGTTCAAAAACTTCAAGAATAAAGTAGAAAATCAACTCAACAAGTCAATTAAAGTTCTCCGCACCGATAGAGGTGGTGAATACTTAAGTGATATTTTTCAAGATCATCTTAGGAGTTGTGGGATCATCTCACAACTCACTCCACCTGGAACACCGCAACATAATGGTGTGTCTGAGAGGAGGAATCGAACCTTATTGGATATGGTTCGATCTATGATGGCTAGAAGCACATTGCCTCTATCATTTTGGGGTTTCGCTTTGCTCTCAGCGGCTCGTATTCTGAATATGGCCCCAACCAAAAAGGTGGAAAAGACACCTTTTGAGATATGGCATGGAAGAGTTCCATCCCTATCGTACTTAAGGGTCTGGGGTTGTGAGGCTTATGTTAAGACACCCACCCCAAACAAATTAGATGTCCGATCCACCAAGTGTATCTTTGTTGGATATCCTAGAGATTCTATGGGATATTATTTCTATATAATCCATGGAACAAAAGGTATTTGTTGCCAGAAAGGGTGAGTTCTTAGAAGCCAAGTTCCTTATGGAAGGAGCTAGCAGTAGAACAGTGGATCTTGAAGAGGATCAAAAACTGCAAGAACCACAGCCCGATGCACGTTTGGTTGAAACTAGCACTCAACATGAGGATGTTGAGGATGATCAAGCGGTTGATCAATACACACAAAACATTCGCAGAAGTGGTAGAACTAGTAATCCACCTGAAAGATACGGATTTTTCATGGATGGATGCTATGTGGTAGATTCAGATGAACCAACCACATATCATGATGTAGTGTCCAATTTGGATTGTGACAAATGGCTTGAAGCCATGAACGTTGAGATGCAATCCATGTATGACAATCAAGTTTGGGAACTTGTTATGCCGCCTCTTAATTCCAAAGTAGTTGGAAGTAAGTGGGTTTTCAAGAAGAAAACCGATATGCATGGAAACTTGGATACTTACAAAGCTAGACTTGTAGCAAAGGGTTTCACTCAAACTCAAGGGGTTGATTATGATGAAACCTTCTCACCTGTTGCAATGCTTAAGTCTATTAGGATATGTTTTGCCATAGCAGCTCATTATGATTATGAGATTTGGCAAATGGAGGTCAAAACTGCTTTCCTAATGGATATCTTGAGGAAGATGTCTATATGGTTTAGCCTGAAGGTTTTGTCGATCCAAAACATCCTAACAACGTATGCAAGTTAAAGAAATCAATCTATGGATTGAAACAACCATCGAGAAGTTGGAATCACCGTTTTGATGATGAAGTAAAGAAATTAGGCTTCATCAAAAACGCTGACGAGGCTTGTGTGTATAAAAAGGCTAGTGGGAGCACAATAACCTTCCTAGTATTGTCTGTTGATGACATACTACTATTTGGAAATGACATTCCAACCTTGGAAGGCGTAAAAACCTGGCTTGGAAGTTGTTTTTCCATCAAGGATCTTGGTGAAGCCACCTATATTCTGGGAATAAAGATCTATAGGGATAGATCAAGGCGGTTAATTGGTTTGAATCAAAGTGCATACATTGACAAAATCTTGAAAAGGTTCAAGATGGAAAACTCTAAGAAAGGTACCGTACCTATTCAAAGAGGGACAATATTGAGTACGACTCAATGTCCAAGCTCCAAGGAGGAGCAAACTAGGATGAAGTCTGCTATAGGATCCATCATGTATGCAATGATATGCACTAGACCAGACGTGTCATGCGCTTTAAGCATGACAAGTAGATACCCGCAAAATCCTTGTGATAGTCATGGATGGCTGTCAAAAACATTCTGAAGTACCTCAGGAGGACTAAGGACATGTTCTTGATCTACGGGTCTGGTGAAGAGGAACTCGTTGTAAGAGGTTACACGGATGCGAGTTTCCAAACCGATCGAGATGATTCACGATCTCAATCGGGGTACATTTTTATTCTAAATGGGGGAGCTATTTCTTGGAAAAGCTCAAAGCAAGAAGTCGTAGCGTTGTCCACTACAGAGTCAGAATACGTCGCCGCTTCAATGGCAGCACAGGAGGCTGCATGGCTGAAGAAATTCATAGCCGATCTAGGGGTAGTCCCTTCCATTCAGGATCCCCTAGAGATCTTTTGTGACAACGAGGGTGCGATTGCTCAAATCAAGGAACCTCGTGCTCATCAAAAGACTCGGCACATTGAACGGAGATTCAACTACATAAGGGATGAAGTTGAAAAGGAAAGATATGTATTCGCAAAGTCCACACTGATAAAAACGTTGCGGATCCACTCACAAAGCTCCTTGAAAAGGCAAAGCATGAGGGTCATGTTTGTGCCATGGGACTTAGATATTCAAGTGACTGGATTTGATGTTGTATTTTGTATTTGGATATTAGAACTTATGTTATTTGACTTAATTATAGTTATTTTTCATTTGTTCTTCTATTTTAGCATGTTTAAATCCGTGAATAAATAGTTATTCTAAACGTCCGTAGTCGATCATACTTGTGGGAACAACTATGAATGCAAGACTATAATGAACTTGGATTGGTTAATGTTCATAAGGTATGAATATAAAGCAAGAGGTTGTTACCAAGGTTCATGATATCTATGGGATATAGATGTTGGACTGACCCGCACTCAATTATTTCTGCATGGAATCTTTGTGATTAGTCATAAGAGATATTGAGTAAAGGCGGATATCATTGTATCCTCAGACCTGAGATACATATTGGATCTTGATATTCACCAAGTGTTGTACTTTGACTTAGTTCTTTGCTGTTTGAAAAATTGGCAGTACATAAGGCTGAGTTCAGGTATAATATGAGGTGATTGTGAGAGACGTATGTAGTCAAGATGGATTTGTTCCTCTTATTCGTTGAGAGTTAGATGTCTAAGGCCTGTTAAAGTTAAATCATTGGAGAATGACAATTCTGTGTCTCTTGGATTTAACATGACATCTGCAACAAAAGGATAGATGAATAATTCACCTAAGACATATTCAAGTAAGTCACTTGAAAAGAATGATGTTATTGAATGGCACTTAGTCATATACATTAGGGGTAGCAAACCGTTGCTAGGCGTTATTTGCTGCTTGCATCAATCTTCTATGAATCTTGTGCAAGTGGGAGATTGAAAGATTTGATCTGCCCAAGATACATATTAAATTGATGTGGCTAGTGTGATATGATCCAAGTCGGGTCATACCCAATAACAAGCCAAACAAACACCGATAAATATTTATTCGTTGATAAGATCATACAATTAAATATTAGCACCAATTTAGAAACCGGCTTTTCGAAATCATTGCTTTTGTAAATGAACAAGATGATATATATATATATATATATATATATATATATATATATATATATATATATATATAATTTATTCATATGGGATTATTTGTTTCATTGCTTAAATTGGTTAAACAATGACATATAATAGTGTGTGAGTTCTATAAAATTAAATAGTTTAATTTTATAAAAGGGTAGAATGCAAGTATATTTTTTTAATAATTTGAATTAAGAGGGAAAGACCAAGGGAGCCTAATTTTCGGCCACCCCTTGAGTCTTGGGATTCCCTTTTTTTTGTTCCAAGACATGCAATTAACTACACACTTAACTCTTGCATTTTTCACTCTCTCACACACACATAACAACAAAAAGAAAAAAATCCTCTCTACCTTCTCTCTAGAAAACGGTTTTTAGTAAGAAAGGGGCTGATTTTCAGCCTTTAATCTTAGTGTTTTGGCTGAAAATCAAGAGTTCAAGAGGGTTCTTGAAGGTGGTGTTGCATAACCTAGCAAAGAAGGTGTTTGAAGAAGCTTGGGGTACAACCTCTTGAGGACTTCTAGCTTGAAGTTTCAGCCTTACATTCATCTCCTTTCATCTCATATTATTCGTTTTGGAGAAGCTACAAAGGTTGTAGTTTTATATCTTATGCTTTATCTTACTATATGCATTGTGTATAAAGATCCATGGGTTGGGGTTCTTTGTTAAATGGGTTTAACAACTATCTTCTTAACATGTTTTAAAATATAATATCCGCTGCGTTTTTCATATAATCTATGATATATGAGCTTTGATAAACATGTTGGAACCCCTTACACTATCCTCCAGCTCACCTATGCAAGTGGGTGATGCTACCAAAAAGGGGGAGAAAGTCATTCCAGCCACAGAACCTGGGAGTTCCTCTGAGAGAATGGACATTGAGGACTCACCATCCTCACTTGCAACTGTGCATTCTCAGCAACCTCCACTAGATAACATTGATGTGGACTACACAGACTCCTTCATACAGAGTCTGTTTGAGGATGGGATACCAAGGGCTATGTCACCTTCATCATCGTTCAATCACATTATTGGATGGAGGTATGACAATAACTGGAAGGCCCTCATCATCATAAGAGTTGAAGGACAGCAAGAAGTCTTCAATTTTAAGACCATGAACTACTATGAAGGTCTGGATCTAGTCAACATGCCACTTGTCAACCCAAACCAATCAAGACAAGCTGACAGACTGGCTAAAAGAATCTAAGACCGGATCATTGTAGAGTTCAGCCTAAGAAGGATACTAGGGCAATCAGACAATGTCATCGGTCAACTAGATATTGAGGCAGACCCTAAGATTAGCTTCATAGGGGAAACCTTGACTGAAGGCCCAGTGACAGAACCTAAGAGTCCTGTCTCATCATCTCCAAATGCTGCAGAGATCCATATTTCTTCTGAGACACCTGCTGGTGATGGTGCTTCTCAATCTCAACCTCTCTCTGGCCTGAGCTCAGATACTGCAACGAGCAATGAAGGCCAAAGCTCTCTCTACCCTGAGTCACAGGTCTGTGAGTGACAAAGGGAAAAAATGACATCTGAGGAGATTGAGGAGGAGGAGAGAGAGAAAAAGGAGGCTAAGGGGAGAAGGTTCATGTACTGAGTCTCCAAGACTCCCGTGAAATCATTTCATAGAAGTTCATTGAGATCTTCTTTTTATAAAGGAAATCAACTTCGATTCTTGAGGAGAGAGAGAAAAAGGAGGCTAAGGGGAGAAGGTTCCTGTACTGAGTCTCCAAGACTCATGGAGTCTGCAATCAGGGCTGCCCCTAGACCAGATACTCAGAATGATGAGTTAAGGGCAGTCAGGATCACTATATGCAGACTAGGAACTATGACATAGATAATATCATTTCTCTCCCCTTGGATGAATTCAATGAGCTGGTTGATCTGGAAAGGTCAAGAGAGAAGAAGGAGGCAGAAGATGCAGAATTCCTAGTATAGGTCAAAGAAGAAAGAAAAAGAAAAAGACTATACAGAGGTATACCTACCCTCTCACCAGTTCAAGAAAGCCTTGAACAAGAGGATGCGGTTCAACAAGAACCTCAGCTAGATAAGGAAGAAGACAGAATCAAGATGATTAACTACCTGAGTGCCACAGGTCTCTATCCGGCAGATGCACTCCTTCCCTTACCTTATGACTATCTTGAGTTTGAGTATTTAAAACAACTTGAGCTTGAGTTAGTCAAGGAAAGAAAGAAATCAAAGAAGAAGATGAGGGAAGAATCTGCAAAGTCAAGAGGCATCATCCAAAAAAGCATGAAGAAGTCTGCTCAGAGGCAGAGGATGATGGGCTTTTTGAAGCTGTATGGATTCTCCGGAAGGAAACTTGGACCCATGTCTCTATCCACTATGGATGAGCATATCAGGGTAATCAAGCGGAAGATTAAGAGTGGAGTGCTCACTGACTTACACTCCACTCCAAGTCAGGCCCCACCTGAAGTGGAGGTTAAGGTTGAACAAACAGACACAACACAACCCGAACCTCTTGCTAATGCTCAGCAAGCTTCATCTTATGATCCACAGCAGGGTCAACCTCCCTCTCCTTCTGAGCCTGGAGAGAGGAAGTCCCAACTGAGAGAGACAGTGAAGATCAATCTGGTGCTGCAGGCCAGTCTTCTCAGTTAAAATTTGGAAAGAGAAAGAAGAGGATGGCTTCTAAACCAAAGTCTAAGAAGAAGAAGAAGCCTGCATCCCCTTCTAAACCTCAAGAAGAGTCAGACGATCCAGAGGATGTGCAGCCAGAGGATGCTCAACCAACTCCAACTTTAGTAGCTCCTCTTGCATCAGGAAGACCCATCTTGTCTTGGACATACACCACAAATATTGAAAGGTGGCATGTTATTAGAGATCAAGGCATTGAAGACATTTATACATGGCAAGGTATGTTTTAGTTGTATCTGCATGACCTCTTTGACATGAGAAGACACTTTGACAGCCTGAAGGATCCTCATCATCTTATGAAGAAAGGAATGGTGATCATCCTAATGAGGACTGTTAATATCTGAAGTTTTCTAAGTGTTTTGGTAGCATCAGCCTAGGGCGAGTTTGTAGAGATTAATGAAGAGGCTGATGCAACCTAAACATCTTTAGTCTTTCCTGCATGTTGCACAAGTGCATTGAAGTGGAATGCTTCAGAAGTTTCACATGTGCAACAGAAATACTCTAAGTGTGAAATCTTCCGAAGCCAAGACCAACATCTTCCGAAGCCAAGATGAAGTCTTCCAAAGCCTCAGAGACAAAGTCTTCCAAAGCTTCAAGTTCATGAAGACATATTTCTTCTGAAGACTTTTAGTAACATGCTTTATGTGATGTACTGTTCCATAAAGCTGGACACCTTTCCGCTGCAACTCTGCAAGTCACTAACATGGTTTTGTGAAAAGGTCCATGCTTTTGGTAACTATACATTGAGGTCTTGAGTCTATAACTTTCTACATTATGTACTTTATCCTTTTTGATAAGGATGTGAGCTATGGCATGTCATAGTCACTAGTCAAAAGGCAATCTTCCTTTTGACTCTACAATTGATTTTGTGTGTGTCTAGTCAATTGTATCTGGCTGGCTTTCAAAGTATAGCCGGCTATAGGATGTAGTATAAGTATCTCATGTTCTTGTATTTTTTATGTATGCTTTGTAACACTTGTAATAGAACATAGAGAAAGCAATATACTGCATTCTTGAAAACCATTCACTTGTGTTCTTTATGTCTTTCTCTTACATTACTTGTGTTCTTAGTGTCTTATCTTGGTTAATCCAGTTTAATGTTTGATTAAAGTTTGGTTAATATCCTTTTTGTGTTGTTGTGTTGTAACTCACACCCTTCAACGATCCTGCAAATCCTCAAAACAAACTTGATGTTTATATTGAAACCAATGAGGATAAAATCAAGTTAGGTCACCCAATCAAAATCAAAGAGTTTTCAGTCAAGACAGTGAGTGTCATGAAACCATCAAGCCCTGTTAAAGCAATTGTACCTTTTATAAAATTCATACCATCTGTTTTACAAGGCAAAAAGAAATATGTGAAGGCAGTGAAACCTACTACTAAGAGTAGTTCTGATAATGAGATTATAGCTCCAAAAAATTCAAGCAAATGAGAAAAGTTTTCACTGCAAAAGAAACAAACAGTAAAACTGAGTTCAACACATAAAACATCTTTAGACCCTCAGTCTTCAAGACTAAGGCAGGGAGTTGGGTTTAATATATGCAATAAGGAACATGTTGACCAGCTTGAGAAAGAAGTAAGAATTAGGTTGAAGAAACAAAAACAGCCTAGAGAATTAAGCAAATGCAGTGTTTTGAAGCAAACTACTAAAAGGGTTGATTCTGATTCATCACCTAAAGAAAAGAAAGTGACTATCAAAAGAAAATATCAGTTCAGTCACACAAGGAAAATCAGATTCAAGAAACAAACAAATGTATTATGACATTTGTGAAATGTTCAATCACAAGACACATAAATGCTTCTTTAATCAATATTGCTCTATCTGTCATATGAACAATCACTCCACCAAAAACTGCTATTTCAACAAGTATTGTTCAATTTGTGACATGAACAATCACAATACATCTCATGTTACTTCAATCAAAAGGGTTTGAGAATTCCCTAACACAATCCCATCTCAATAACATCCACTATGATGCATTTTGTCAAACCTCATTTTCATAATACTCAATCTAGGACACCTAGATCAACACATGATAGGAATAATTTGAAAGAATTGAGGAAAGGTCAAAGAAATCATCTCACAATGAAACACCAACTTGACCTTCCAAACCAAAAAATCTACTTTTGATAATGAAAAATGCGCCAAATTTCTAAAAAGAAACATAGACCAATGATTTCATTACTCATCTGAATCCTCAGTAGATGTTGATGAGATGACTCAACCCATTCATTACCAAAAATCTCCCATGACACCTCCATCCAAATCACAAATTAGAGGGAAATACCAGGAGGTCACCATCATGGATAGGAACAGGAAACCCAAGACCATCATGGCTTGGGTTCCCTATTCTAATTAGTTCTTTTTGCTTGCAGGTTCATCCACATAGGTCTAATAGCCTATGGTACGTAGACAGTGGATGCTCCCGACACATGACTGGAGATCGTTCCCTCCTTCATGACTTCAAGCACATACAAGGAACTATTGTGGCATTTGGTGGAGATTCAGAAGATGGTAGAATTACAGGAGAAGCATCTGTGACGAATGGGATGCTGAGATTTGATAGAGTGAACTACTATGAATAATTGAATTTCAATCTGCTAAGCATGTCTCAGATCTGTGACAAGAAATATTCCACTCACTTTACAAACACTCATTGCTACATTCTGAAACCTGGATTTCAGATCTATGAAGAATGGGTTGTCTAAAAGACACCGAGGAAGAATAATACATATGTCTTAAACCTGTTCTCTGCATCACGTAAAGAAGAAACGTGTCTTTTGTCTAAAGCATCATTTGATAAGTCACAGCTTTGGCATAGACATTTGGGGCACACCAACTTTAAAAATATGAACAAGTTAGTCAAAGAAAACCATGTCCATGGTCTTCCTAAAAAAGAATTCAATTTTATTCATCAATGTTTAGCGTGCCTCAAAGGAAAACAACATAAATCGTCTCACAAAACCAAGCTTGTGAACACTAACAATACTCCACTGTAGCTCCTTCACATGGATCTATTTGGACCAACTCATGTAATGAGTATGGGAAAGAAACAGTATTGTTTAATGATCACCGATGACTTTTCACAATTCACATGAGTGTTCTTCCTACTTCATAAAAACAAAGCATGGAAAATCTACAAGAATTATCACTAAAATTGAAAATCAACTTGATCTTAAGGTCAAAATAATAAGAAGTGATAATGGTACTTAATTCAAATATGAAAGTATGAGTTCCTTTTGTACAACCAAAGGCATTACTCATCAATTCAGTGCAGCTAGAACTCCTCAACAAAATGGGATAGCTGAAAGGCAAAATAGAACACTGATTAAAGCAGGAAGAACGATGCTTGTCGATGCTAAACTACCAATCACCTTCTGGGCAGAAGCAGTTAACACATCATGCTTTGTACAAAATTGAACTCTGATTGTTAAAGAAAGTAACATGATACCTTATGAACTGCACTTTCATAGGAAACCAATTATTGGATTTCTTAAATCATTTGGTTGTCTAGTCTCAATATTAAACACGCAAGACCATTTGGAAAAATTTTCATCCAAGTCTGATGAAGGATTCTTTGTAGGTTATTGTCAAGTTTCAAAGGCTTATAGAGTGTTCAATCTTAGATTGAACATTATTGATGAATCTACAAATGTTCAATTCAAGTTACATTTATTTCCCAAATCTACAAATGGTCCTGACTGGTTGTTTGATATTGACACGTTTACAAAATCATTTGACCAATTTCACTTGTCTGATGCAGGAAATATACATTCAAGTGATATTTCATTAGCTGTAGAAAGAAGAGATAATTATCCATTGATTCCACCTACATTTGATGAACACATGAATGAAGATGTTCCTCTTCAAGCTAATCCTATCAGACAACTGTCACAAAACCTTAGTGTTTCTTGTGAAGAACGTCCTAGCCTGGTACCATCTCACTCAGATGACTTGTCAGATGAGGTCAGAAATCAACAGGCTTCTCCTCCAGTTGAAACACAAGGTACATCAAATGATGCAAGGAATCTCAGTGCTGTTGAAGATGTAGCAATTATTGAAACAGAAGTTGACAATCTTCATAATTCAACAACAGTACAAGATGAATGTGCCTCTGACCATAATGAACTAAATGTCTCCAATCTTGATGTAACTATTGTTGGTGACACTATTCCAACCACAAGAATACACAAAAGGCATCCAGTTGAAACCATTATTGGTGATCTTAATGAGAGGGTGACAAAAAGCAAGTCTAGTATTGCAAACATCTATTTGTTCTCATGCTTTTTATGTCAAACAGTACTGAAAAACATCAAAGAGGCTCTTCAAGACAATAGCTGGATTGAGGCAATGCAGGAAGAATTGCTCCAATTCAAGAAGCAAGAAGTATGGCAACTGGTAGATCTTCACGAAAGACAATACCCTATCGGTACCAGATGGCTGTACAGGAACAATACTGATGATAGAGGGATCGTCATCAGAAACAAAGCAAGACTAGTGGCACAGGGATACACTCAAGAAGAAGGAATCGACTACGACGAATTGTTTGCACCTGTTGCCAGACTAGAAGCAATCAGAATCTTTCTTGCATATTCTACGTCCATGAAATTTACTATTTATCAAATGGATGAAAAGTGTGCCTTCCAGTATGGAAAGATTACTGAGGAAGTCTATGTGAGTCATCCACCTGGCTTTAAAGATCCAGATATCCCTCATAGAGTTTACAAGCTTCACAAAGCTCTGTATGGTCTTCATCAAGCACCAAAAAAGTGGTATGAGACTCTATCATCCTTTCTTCTTTATGAAAGAGGAAAAATTGATCAGACTCTCTTTAGAAGAAAAAGAGGAAAAGACATGTTGTTAGTCCAGACGTACGTGGATGACAATATATTTGGCTCGGCAAACAAGCAACTCTGCAAAGAATTTGAAGACATTATGCACTCAAAGTTCCAAATGAGTGCTATGGGGGAAGTCACCTTCTTTCAAGTGGTGCAAGTCCAACAGACAGCAGATGGAATCTTCATCAATCAATCAAAATATGTGGAAACCATGTTGAAGAAATTTCACTTTGCTAATTGTAAGTCGATGAGAACTCCTGTGGATACTAAGTGAAGATTGGACCTGACCCTCAAGGCAAATTAATGGATCAGACTCACAATCGATCAATGATTGGTTCACTTATGTATGTAATAGCCAGTAGGCCTAACATTGTTTGGTGTTTGTGTGTGGGCCAGATATCAAGCTCATCCAAAAGAATCACATGTAAACGCGGTCAATAGGATATTGAGATATCTGAAGGGCAAACCAGCTCTTGGGTTATGGTATTCAAAGGAAGGAGAAATTAATCTCTATTCCTATACATACAGTGATTATGGAGGATGCAACTTCAACAGAAAATGCACCTCTGGCGGTTGTCAATTTCATGGTCCTAGACTAGTATGCTGCAATGCAAGAAGCAGACAAATGTATCTGTGTCCATAGCAGAAGCTGAGTATATTGTTGCATCAGCATGTTGCTCTCAATTTCTCTGGATTCAAAACTAGATGCTTGATTATAGTTTTAATTTCTTGCACACACCAATTTCTATTGACAACATAGCTGCTGTCTTTATAACTAATAATCCAATACAACACTTAAAAACAAAACATATTGAGATTAGATATCACTTTTTGAGAGACTGTGCTCAAAAAGGCTTAATCGAATTCATTCAAGTACCAACTGAAAATCAATTAGCTGATTTGTTTACCAAGGCATTTGAACCTAGTAGGTTTGAATTTCAAGTTCAGTCAATTAGCATAATTAACCTTGAGTAAAAACCATGAAAAACATCAAAAAAAATTAAAAGCATCGGAAAACCACAAAAATAAATCAAAGTGAAGTGAAAAGAATCCTATGGGAAATGATATAATTACAGTCATTATATCATTCACTGTGCTTAATTTCAAAATGTGAAAGACTGAAATGACTTACCAGCTATGTTGGTAGGCTCAACTTGGAAGAAAAGATACATGCAGTGATGAATTAAAGACTTATTCATTTGTGAAACACTCATCACGAAGTACAGGTATGTATTGGCTTATGTAAATGCATGTGTGTGTAGTAGCCTAAACACACGAGGTAATGATACTTTATGAATCTCTTTCACCCTTTCATGTTCTATCTTTGTTTTGCTAAGCAAAGACCTAATGAAACTTACACATAGTGCAGATGTTATGAACCAAAAGATTCCCAATGTGGATGAATAAACAAAGTAATACATTCCAAGTGAATGAACAAAAGACCCCTATCATGGTTCACCTTCCAAAGTGAAGTGAAAAGAATCCCAATGTGGATCATCATGAAAAAGGATCAAAGTAAAAGAATCCAAATGAGGATCAGTGAAAATGAGACTTCATGACTTAAGTACCTGGTAAGAAAAGTTGTGAAAATGTTTTACCACACATTGTATAAGGAGGGTTGATCATTCCATGCTTATGTGTGTGAGATACACATTGAATAATTAAATCAACCAAAACATGATAAAAAGTCATTTGAATCAAAATATCAACCAGGTATGAGTTTAATAGGACAAACATACCTTCAATCTTCAAGTACATGATCATGTCCATTTAACCATAAAGGATGCACAAATGTAATGTAAGACTGATATGATCCGAACATAGAGATAATTCTCTTCATTATTAATAATCAAAATAATATTCAAAAGGTTTTAAATCTTCAAAATTTCTATCCAAATGTGGATATAAACTTTAGGGGGATTAATTTAAAATTTTTTAGTATGTGCAAATTTTTGTTAATTAACTTAACTTTGAAAACAAAACAAAAAGGATTTTGGTTGGTGTTGTTGCAAGAAGTCTTACCATTATATCTCAGCTTATGCAGATTCTTAGAAGCATGATAAGTCCAAGATCTGTCAAAATTCGGAAACTTGTATCAATTCTGACAAACAAGTCAATCCAAGCAAGAATTGACAACTTCAACAGTCAACTTCATAAGAAAAATCAATCAAGGACAAATCTTCATAAGACGAATAATCAATTCAATCACATTAACTTTTGATTAAGTTCAAAAGAAAACACAGGTAAGTGCATTGGTTAATGCAGGTGAAGGTAACCCATGCATGTAACTAATGCGGGTAGCAGTATATTTTCAAGTGCAACTAATGCGGACAATGATTTTAATCTACTGCATTAGTGTGAAGTAAATGTGGATTTTACTCTACCGCATTTGCTACAGTAGTCAAATGCGGATGAACATCTCTCTCTCGCATTTGCTACAGTGCAATGTTGACCAAATGTTGTCAACCGCATTTGGTGTAGTCGCACAAATGCTAATTGAATTTGTTCTATCGCATTTGCTACATTGTACAAACATGGATAGGATGAAACAAGTAACAACACTACCACATTTGCTACAGTGTCAATGCTAATAAACGAAATCAAAAGTTATTCTTC
The DNA here is from genome assembly GCA_025506515.1 of Flaveria trinervia. Lineage (NCBI taxonomy): Eukaryota > Viridiplantae > Streptophyta > Magnoliopsida > Asterales > Asteraceae > Flaveria > Flaveria trinervia. The sequence goes on along the minus strand of CM046448.1, from coordinate 55,452,797 downwards.
CGCATTTACTACAGCACAAATACGAATAGTCAATGTTCCCAAATTTTAACTTCCGCATTTGCAACAATACAAAAATGCAGATAGAATAAATCAAAAGTAACAACTTCCACATTCACAACAGTGACCAAATGCGGACAGTCAAAGTCAAAAGTTTGTCTTTCGTATTTGCTACAGTTATCAAATGCTAATGACCAAAAGTAAAAAAATTAACCCTTCCGCATTGGCTACTGTGGTAACCCCATTTGCTCTTAAACTTGTAAAATCATTCAAAATGCATTATTTGACTATTTAAAGGAATTTATACGGGTCATTTAATACTTTTCGAATTGAAGAGACTTTATAGTGTGACTAGCGCAAACGCACAGTACACCATCTTCGAACATCTTCATCATAAACAGTCAAACATATTCGTGTGATTCTACTCAATCGAATCTTGTTATCGATTCTGAAACCACATTTGTATCGGAAACAAGGTGAAATTCCCATAAAAATTTTAATCAAGACCTAAGTTTCAGAATGTTAAACCTAAATCAATCAATGAACAAATTGATAATGAAGAACACAAAAACATGTCTTATTGATGTAACATTATACACCTTTTCGACTTCAATGAGCATGCAAACCAATAGAAATTCTTATCATAATCAAAACCTTGATATTCATGTTTGTTGTAAGAATAGAGCACGATGAAAAATGAAACTTTTGTAACAAATCAAAGAAACAATATCTCATTAATGGTTCAAACATAGAAACTGTGATTGTTGAATAACAAACTCACCATTTGCTATGACAACAATGCAACAGAAATGACAAGCATTCATCCTTGACCATTTAAAGTCAAACTGATAACTAACACACATGTCTCTTGTGCAGATTACATGGCAAATCTTACATGGAGCAAGCTCGATAATGATAGCAGTTATTTAAACCCTGATGTGCCTACTATCACTATGAGACCCATAATCTATGAGAATCTCATCAGGTCCTTCTGGAACTCAGCTGAGGTAGTTGAAGCCCATGGTGTTAAAATGTTAACTCGGTGAATCAAGAATGATCTTACTCTGAGCATCACTAAAGATTCTGTTAGAAGATGCTTACAATTTTGTGATGATGCTAATGCACCTCTAGAGCTACATGGTAAAGAAATACCCTCATTTTTTGCTGAAATTGGTTATGAAGGAGGATATGAAGCAAAATAGATTGTTAAAGGATTGGTTGATCTACCTTGGAGATTCCTAATTCATATGTTTCAAAACTGTCTGTCCAAGAGAAAGACAGGATGGAATGACATTCCAGTCATCACATCCTCGGAAATCTATGCTCTCTGCACTAACAGGCCATTCAACATGTCTGCCTATGTTTTCAATGGCCTGATTTCAAACATTCAAGAAGGAAGAACATACAAGTTTCTCATGTATCCAAGATTTCTTCAATGCCTGATAAATGAATCATTCCCTGATATTGCTGAAGAAGGACCAGTGCTTGATATTCCTCACTATGATGCAAGATCCTACAAATACATTAAGAAGAGGGACTCAAGAAACTTTACAGTGGTGCTCACTGACCTCTTCTTCCATGGATGATTTAGCAAATAAATGAAGAAGGTCAAGCTCAAGAACAACCATCACGACAAACATCACCACAACCTGCACCACAACCATCACCACAACCATCACCACAACCTGCACCACAACCATCACCACAACCAACACCACAACCATCACCACAACCAACACCTCAACCATCACCAATGTCACCTCATCATCACTCTCCCATATCACCACCTCATCAATCACCTATATCACCATACCAACCTTTGTTGATTACCCTAGTAAAGTTGGAGAAACAAGTAGTGCTTCTAAAACATCCAATCATCTTCTCATAAGGAGGATCATCATACTCAAATGCCTGCAAAAAAAGAGACTTCTGAGACTGCTCCCTTAGAGAGCTTTGCTGAATCAAATGTGAATAGGCCTGATGAAAAGGTTGAGTTGATAACTGAATTGTTGCAAAAGGTTGAAAGAATGGAGAGAATACTGAATAAGAGGGCTAGAATAATTGATGATAGAATCTAGTGCTTGATGAAAAGGAGCAAGAGCTAAAAGATCTCAAAGAAAAACATGAAGCTGAAATGAAGGAGAAAGAAAAAGAAAATGAAACTTTAAAAGCTGCACTCAATGGTTCAAGAGGAGAGTCAGTGGCCATGTTGACACTCTTTCCATTCAAACTATAGCAATGGAAGAACAAGAAAACATTATAGAAGAACAAGCTGAAATTATCTCTACACTTGAAAAAGAAATTGATAGAAAAAACAAAAGGATCTCTAAACTTGAGCTGACAATTGAAATTCAAAGAAGTGAAGTGGCTGATGATAAGAAAGATGAACAAGAAAAGGTTGATGAGGAAGAACAAGAAAAGTTTGATAATGATGAGAACAAGTCTGTTTGTCATAATGAAGAACAAGAAGGTGATACAAGTCAAGCAAAGCATGAGGAACAAAGTCTAGAAATGGTGATATACTCTAGAAAAACCTATGCTGCTCACACTGAGAAAGCTGAATTGAGGAACTTTTTAGTGTTTTAGACAGCTTTACATCTAAAGAATTGAGTGTAGATGATGACTTTTGGGAACTTGTAAACAATCAAAGGACTGATTCTAATCCTATTTATTCATCCCCGAATCTCCAGTTCCTTGGAGAAAGAGCTGAGCATGCAAATTGTCCGTGCTGTGTCATTGACTGAAGAACAAAAGGAAAAGATAAGAGAAATGTGTGAATAAGAAAGAGAAAAAGAAAAAGAAATAGAAAATGAGATGGAAGAAATATAAGTGAATGATCAAGAACAAACCACTCCTAAGAAAATGCCTGAAGTGATTGAAAAGGCTGAAACTTCAAGTCCACAACTTCAAACATATTCAAGAAACATAAAATATCTAGCTGAAAAAGCTAAGGGTAAAAGACTAGTGATTGAAGAAGAAAGTGTTAAGAAGAAGAAAGATGATCCAAGAAGCCTGGCTACAATTGCCGAATTTCTTGAAGAACATGAGCAGGCTGAAGCTCAACTAAAGAAACAATCTGTTATCATTGATCTAGAAGAGGGAGAGATAGCCGGTGGATATGATACTGAAAAGGATGTTCATATGGACAGTCCTATGAAAACAGAACAGGCAGTGTAAGAAATGGTGTCCAAAGCCCAAACCGGTGACTTAATGATCAAAGCAATGTTTCTGATCAATCAAGGGTATGATCCAGATGAAGTGCTTGGGATGACATATGAAGGAATGAAGGAAGAGAACATAAATTGAAAATGGTGCAAGATCCAAATATTGAAACAGAATATGAAAAAGCAATCACCAAAGATGCTCCAATGCATAAAGAGTCTTCTATGAAGAAACCAACTAGGTATGAAAGACCATTGCCAAGAAAGGTTCTCCTACCCAAGCTGTCTTCAATGACGAAATCATCCCCAACTCATGAACCACTATTTCCTGATCCTTATAGTATGACAGATAAGGAAATGAAGGACTACCTCACTAGTCAAGGCTTCACCAAAAGAAAATTGGCAAACATGAAGACTAATTCACTAAAAGCTACAACACTTAGGTTGATAAATGAGAAGAAATAAAAGTTAAAGCAGTTAGAAGAAGAAGTGCTCAATAAGAAGCCATGATCAATAGTTTCTGCACGACATGAATCTTACTCATAAAGATCAAGACTATCTTGCTCCTATTATTCATAAATATCCAGAGTGGTTTCTGAACCCTCCTAACTGAAACTTCTGGAAGGATTCACCACTGTTGAGATGATCAGAGGAGTATCTACACGAAAAGGCAAAACAGATGAGAAAATTATTGCTTGGAAGTATGATAGTTCATGGGATATGTTTATGGTTAAAAGGATCTATCGTCTAGTGCAATTTTTTATAGAGTACCCTGCTCTGGTAAACGCACTTGAGATTCATGACCTGAAAGAACTGGCTAATCTGGAGCTGATCAACCATAATGCCATGTTTAGAGGATATGAATTTGAAGGAATACTCAAAATGTTCAAGAGAACCAACAACTTCAATTCATTGAAAGCAACATGTATGATAAAAGACAAAACATTCAAGAACCCTGTGGAAATGAATCAGACAAAACCAGCTAAAGAAGTAGTGTTTCCTCAACATATAGTGAAACCTACTGATGTTGGATCTTGAATGCCTAAGACACATACAAGATTGATGTGGTTAGTACGTTATGATCCAAGTCGGGTCATACCCAATAACAAGCTAAACAAACACCAATATATGTTTATTTGTTGATGAGATCTTACAAATAAATATTGACATCTATTTAGAAAACTGGTTTTCTAGAACTTTGCTTTGTAAAAGAACAATGTTATATGGATAATTTGTTCATGAGAATTTTATTTGTTTCATTATTTAAGCGGTTAAATAATGACAAATAAAAGTGTGTTAATGTTATAAAATTAAAATTAGTTTTTATAAACTATTATCTTAAAATAGTGCATTTTACAAAAATTACAAAATGGGGGAAACCCATTTTGTAACTTGACTTCGGCCACCCACTTGGGTGCATGAGGGGTCTCTTTTTGTCTTGAATACTTGACATTATTCATTTCAGCACTCTTCCAAGAAAACACGCCTTCTCTCACACACACTTAAACAAAGAAAAGCTCTCAACAAGCTGGACATTTTCGGATTTTTAGCTCCAATAAGGCTGAAATTTTCGGTTTTTGAAGGTCCCTTGGTGTAGAACTTTGGTGTGAAGCTCCCTAACTAGCTAGGTGTTTGTTGATACACATATGTACCTAGATCTTGATCTCAATGTAATATGTCTTGAATGTCTTGCACTTATGTAATATTGGGTACTTAATGAAATGATAATGTTTGGTTATGATTTATAATGTTTAATATTTCATTAATGAGTTGGGTAATGCATATTGAATAGATTATATAGGTTTGTAATTGTTTGAATTGATAAACATAATGTTCTAATAATGAATACATTCAAACTTTGATTACCTGAAGTTCACATTCGTCCGACTGGACCATGCGCCCAAACAGTAGTCATGTGTCGGAATGGTCATGCGACTGAGTGTCCATGCGCCTAAATAGTCCATACACCTAAACAACTTCATGCGACTGACTCAGTCGCACGACTGAACACTCAGTCGTGCGAATGGATCAACCTCATGGCTCAATTGCACGAATGAACCATGCAAATGGTTTAGTTTCCTGAATGTGCAACCTTAACCTATAAATACCACTTAATTCGTGGAAAAATGTAAGCATTGAATCCACTTCAACTCCTTACATACCCTAGCCATCCAGAAGCCTTTATGTTCATACTCCAAGTTCATAGAACGCTGTAGATCGATTCCTAATCGATTCTTGACGTTAGATTCAATACATTATTGTGTCTACCTATGTTCTCACTCATTGGATCGCTAATCAAATAGGATTCCTCACTATTTGGTTTGGTTTAACACATTAATGAGTTGGTATTTCATTCATATACCAGATCCTCACAAGTGGTATCAGAGCCTTGGCTCTTGATTACGTGTTGATTCAATAGTTTTGATACAAAAAATTGTGTTTTCTTCATCAAAAATGCAATCTATTTGTGTCTAAAGGAGTCCTAGATGTTTCCTGACCTAAAAGTTGAGTTTTTCTGACATACGGCTATTAGGGTTTGTAAAAATTCAAGTTTCTACGGACAAAACACGTTTAACCTACGAATTATCAAACTTCAGCAAGTTCTGTTGCACGATTGGCTCAATCGCACGACTGATTTCATTCGCATTCTCCAACCACATGATTGGACTCATTTGTACCCTCATTCGTACGACTAAGAACCTCATTCTGACTGTTCAACCGCATTAGTTCATTTGGCCGACTGACTCATCCGCATTTGTTCAGTGGCATAATTGAACCATTCTCAATTGTTCAATCACCCGAATAAGCCCAATCGCATATCTTGATTCGCATACATCAGTAGTTTGTTAAAGTGTAATGTAAGTGAAATGGAGGACCAGTTTTCAGCATACATAGCAAGTAGAGATACTCGTATCCAAAATCTGCTGTTGTTGGAGAACGAAGTAGGAATTCACAATAAAACCCTGATGCTTATAACGTTAGACAACTACCCACAATGGAAGCAACGTTTTGAAATCTACTTAAATTGAGTAGATACAAATCTGTGGGAGGCAATAGAGTCGGGGTACAACATGCCTGTAGGAGCAGATGGAGTTAAACTTGCGCTAAGTGGGATGTCGGATGCTCAAAAGGTAAAACACAACACCGAGAAGAAAGTCTACGCTTTGCTCACTCAGTCTATTCCGAAGGATATTTTCCATCAATACTCGGAGTATACTCAAGCAAAGAAACTATGGGATGCATTGGAGAAGAGGTATGACGGAAATGCCTCACTCAAGGCCATTAAGGCCAAAGCTTTGAAGAAGGAGTTTGACAACTTCTCTTCAATAGGAAAGGAAGGTCTGGATGATGTGATCGATAGATTCTACCATTTGTTCAGTGAGATGCACACACATGGTGTAACTATGTCGATGGAGGATATGGTATCCAACTTTGCACATGGTCTAGCAGAGAAATGGGCTTCTTTCGTTTCAAATCTCAGACAGAATGGGAAGCTCTCGAAGTTAGACATAAATAACTTCATTCTTAAACTGAGGGAACATGAGCTTAGGTTGAAGTACTGAGCCTAAAAGGCCAACTACGATAAGAATCCTGCACTCTACAATGCAACTCCTCCGGTCAAGACATGTGGAGCACCATTGCAAACTGCCTTCGTCTCAAGTGCAGCAATTCGAGCACAACCGTCTACTTTTGGGTCCAAAACATCAGGGTCGTCTTGCACCCAGTATACGATACCTGAAGCTAATGTAGCAAAACAGAAAATTGACAACATCGGTAATGTGATTGTTGAGGTGGCCAAAGAACACATGGACCTCTTAGTTGTTGTAGTCCACTCCTATGATGGACTAGTTGCTGGAAAGATAGCAAATTGTCACCTGGCAGATGAAGATTATGAACTGGTGGACGAAATGGAGTTGGAACGAATGGACATAATGTGTGCTTTGGCAAGTGCTGTTCGACGAGCTAAAAAGTTTGTCAAAAAGACCGGACAGAAATTGGTTGCTACCGAAGACACAACCTTTGGCTTCGACAAGTCAAAGGTTACTTGTTTCAGCTGTGGTGAGAAGGGACACTTCAGAGGGAGTGTGTGAGGCCAAAGGAGACAAGGAATGGCAATCCCTTCTCGTCCTTTAATCACGAGGACAAGACCACATCTAGCAGTTCTACTTCATCAAGCAAGGACCCCAAAGCCTTGATTGCTAATGAGGATGAAGGACAGGACTGGAGCATCTAGTTTGTCTCACCGGGAGAGTCCAACATAGCTAATGTGGAGGACATTGATGACGATTCTGCTAGTGAGGGAGATATAGAAGTACAACTCGCAATGTCAAAGTCTGAAGACATTGCACCCGTGGTCAACCTCCTACTGAAGAAGAAAAATCTACATCATCGTCAGAATTACCAGAACCAAAAACAAGATTTTTTGCACTCATGGCTGATTCCACTTCAACATCTCAGGTAAGTACTACTGACCAGTTGTTTAATAATCATGCTTGTTTAGATTGCAATAAATTCAGAGAAAGTATAGATTTAAAATTGCTAGGTTATTAGATCATAATGATAGCTTAGTAAAGGACCTGGAACTATGCACTGAGGTAAATAGAGTGTTAAAACAAAACGAGCACAGTTACAAAAGGAAAAGATAGACCTATTGAATAAACAGCTTAGGGAAACAAAGGTAGTTGCCTTTAACCAAGCAAATGACATTAGGTACTATCTAAACTCCCTAGAGGACACTAAGAAGCAGAAAGCAGTTTTAGAAGTACAAGTCAACTCTTTATAACAAAAACTGCATAGTTGGACAAGCTTATCACACATAGTCCAACACTTAGTGAGAGAGAGAAACAATGGGGAGGGGTTGGGAAACAAAGTGGTTCCACCACTAACTGAGACCTTGATGAAAACCAAAAGTAAACCGATTAACAATAACCCCATCAAGGATCACGTGGTGTCCACTCCTCTTGTTAGTGATCCTGATTCCGTAACTAAATCAAATGAATCTGACACTAAACAAAAGGAGGCCACTTCAAAGGCAAAAGGAAAGATGTCCTATGTTAACCTAGAAACTGAGTTTGAAAAGGTTAATTTAATGTCTGGGTCAAACAAAGTCAAATCAGAACCCAAAAAGACTATAAAACCTAATCAAGCATGAGCTTCATTTCAAAGTCCAGGTAAACAAGAAATAAAAGATGTGAAACCAGGTAAAGCAATTAATATAGTAAAACCAACTCATACATCTAACAAAGAAGTGTCTCCATCCAAACATAATAAGGTCAACCGTGTGACATCTACATCTCCACCAAAATATATAAATCGTAAAGTTAAAAGCACATCCTGCTATAATTGTGGAGAGTATGGTCACATAGCGTCTCATTGTCCTTATTATCAGACATCGAGGAGGAAAGTAGAATTTTAAGCACCTACACCTAGCTCTTTTAAGAGGAACTCAGTGACGCCTCCTAAAAGGGCTAGTGAACCCGTAGTTCAATCCATCAACCAGTCGTCTATTTATCATAAACAGGCCTTACACAAAGCTGGTTTATGGAAAAAAAATCTGCCTCAGTGTCTGAAAATGAGAACAAACAACAATTTGGGCTACTCTCAACCTCAAATGGGCAATGGGTTGAGTTTATGATGTGTGATGCCTCGGGGAAACCCAAGCCAGTGAAGGCTTGGGTTCGTAACATGAACTAATGTTTTCATTGAATGTGTAGGGTGTTCGCTATAGTGCTGAGACTAACATGTGGATTGTAGATATTGGAGCATCCAGGCACATGACACAGAACAGAGCTCTCTTATCAAAAGTCAGTAAATTAAAGGAGGGCATGTTTCATTTGCTGGAAACAAAGGCGGGTATATCACAGCCCAAGGAGAAGTGGGAAATGAAAAAGTTAAGTTTCATAAGGTAAACTACGTCCAACAATTTCAAAATAACTTAGTTTCAGTTTCGCAAATTTGTGATAAAGGATTCAAAGTAGTATTTGACAATAAGAAGTGCTACGTTCTAAAGAAGGACTACGTGATCCCGGAGGACCAAATCCTAATGTCAGCTTCAAGATATAGTGATCTTTATGTTTTGGATCTCTTAAAGGCCTCCATAATGGATCATGAAGTTTAGTGCTTCCCGTCCAAAGCTACTGAGAATGACTCCATCTCCTGGTGTAGGAGAATGGGACACATAAATCCGAGGAAGATGAAACACTTGGTCTAGAATGATGTAGTGAGGGGAGTAAATGTCAAAAACTTCCAACACCCGGATTTCTATGTTGCACGAAAAAATGGCAAACAGACGAAGAGGTCTCATAAGGAAAAGAAAGTTCATTCTATAGAACTTCCTCTTGAGCTCCTTCACATGGATCTGTTTGGTCCGGTCAGTACAAGAAGCATCGCAGGCGACTTGTATTGCTGTGTAATGACTACTCAAGGTTCTCTTGGGTAATGTTTCTGAAATCCAATCAGAAACATTTGAATCCTTCAACAAATTGGTAACTACACTGGAATCCCTATACAAGCTGAAGGTACGATAGGTGCGCCCAGACACGGAACCGAGTTCAAAAATCATTGGATGGAGGCCTATTTCAAAGAAAAGGGAATTATGCATCAATTCACCTCTGCCTACACTCCACAGATGAACAGGGTTACTGAACGGAAGAATCGCAGCTTGATCGAGACGGCATGTACTATGCTGGCATACTCAAAACTGCCTATTCAATTCTTGAATGAAGCAGTGCCAAATGCGTGTTATACACTTAATCGAGTTCTGGTAGTGAAACGCCATGGAAAAACGTGTTGCGAGTTATTACAACGATGTAAACCTAACTTAGAGTATCTCGAGCCGTTTGGTGCTCCGCACACCCTACTGAAGAAGACTCTAGAGGGAAAATTCAGTGAGAAGGTTCATGAATGGATCTTTCTAGGATACAATATACCGAACAAGAGAGTTTACAACAACTCAACGGGCCAAGTAGAGGTGTGGTGTAACGTTGATGTTCAGAGATACATCACACCACCTGCTCGAAAAGGGCCTGCTTACTTCTTCGACTATGATGGATTCTTCAAATCCTTCAACATTTCTCTTTCTGCTTCAAAAGATGAGTTGGCAAAGACGATGATGTATGATGTCATGAACACACTATCTCAAGACTCAACACGATCTAGTTAACAAAGTCAATCATCTACCAACTCAGGGGGCACTTGATGTGAGTGACTCTTCCTCTGATGAAGAAATTATGGAAAATGATGAGAACGATCAGGATATACAAGTTCCGCCTACCACAAGTACACAAGCATCTCATACTAATGCATGTGAGATTTTAGAACCTCAGACTCCTTTTTCCTCAGATTCAGAACCAAATGTTCACAATCTTGATTCTGAGGTAGTAGTTCCAACAACTCCCGGCTCACGTCTAAACATCTATCATCCTTTGGATAATGTTATAGGAGATGTGAGATCAGGGGTTCAGACTAGAAATCAGCTGTACTCACCTGATTATGCCTCTGTGATGGAAAAGGGATACCTTTACAATGGTGCCTACCGCTGCTTTGTGTCTCAGATTAAGCCAAAGTATCTTAGTGAAGCACTAAATGATGAGGCTCGGGTGAGTGCCATGCAGGAAGAACTTCTTCAGTTTAAGAAGTTAGGTGTATGGAGTCTAGTGGATAGACCTAAAAGTGCTAAAGTCATTGGCACCAAATGGGTTTTCAAATGCAAGAAAGATGATGAGGGAGTGATCATCAAAAACAAGGCTCGGTTTATTGTTCAGGGTTTTCGACAAGTTGAGGGTATTGATTATAATAAAGTGTTTGCACTCGTGGCAAGGATGTAAGCAATCCACATCTTTCGCCCATGCATCTTATATGAAAATCAAAGGTTATTAACTAGATGTGAAGAATGCGTTCCTTCATTGTGAGATTCGAGAGATAGTGTATGTTAGTCAACCTAAGGGATTTGAGGATCCGTATCATCGAGACAGAGTTTACAAACTCAACAAGGCACTATATGGGTTTCATCAAGCTCCTAGGTCCAGGTATGAGAAACTCTCAACTCATCTCATAAAACATGGTTTTCGCAGGGGAGTCATTGACGGTACACTGTTTATCAAAGAAAAAGATGGAGATTGTTAGGATCAGTGATCTATGTTTGATTGATTAGAAAGTATAGCAGCGGAAATCGAACAATGAATTAGCCAATTCACAAGAACGAAACGATATTCAATGAAGAACAAAGACGGTTATAGAGAGAGAATTCTGCAAATATATTTCATTCAATATTCGCTTTCGTGGTAACAGAATGTCACACTTACAATTAGGTCGACACCTCTTATATAAGAGATGTGACGTCTGCTGATGTCAGTTGATAGTGACATCTAACAGATTTATTACAACTGAAACACAACTACTGAAGATGTCAAAACAGCTGACATCTCCTTACAAAAAATGCTGAGTGTTATCAGTTGTTATAACTACTGAAAAACATAAAACTACTGAACTACAACGACTGAAGAACAAGCTCTTCAGTCGTTTTACAAAACTACTGAAACTAAAATATAAAACTACTGATATCACAACTACTGAAGAAGTACTCTTCAGCTGTTGTGACAAACTACTGAAACTTCAGTACTTGGTCTTCAGACTTGAACTTCAGATGTTTCATCAGCTGATGACTTCAGTAGATATCATCAGCTGATGTCTTCAGTCTTTGTCTTCAGACTTTGTACATCAGTTGTTGATCTTCAGCACTTGTAAACTCTTCAGCTGTTGTACTTCAGTACTTTGAACTTCAGATTCAGCACTTGTGTTCTTCAGTTGTTCAGCTTCAGTACTTGTGTTCTTCAGCTGTTGTACTTCAGCACTTTAGTTCTTCAGCTGTTGAAGTCTTCAGCACTTGATCTTCAGCTGTTGGAGTTTTCAGTACTTGTCAAACTGCTGATGAAGCTTTCAGCAGTTGTTGTGATATCATGTGGGACTTAGAGGTTTTCTGATCTTGGCTCATTGGTTCTTTTGGTCCAACAAACTCCCCCTGAACCAATGCAGCGAAAACCTCTAATTTATTTATTTTCCCACTTATTGTTGGCAGAAAGGTTGGTCTTTTTCCTTCTTGATCAGTAGAGAAGATGACCCATATAAGCTCCGGCCTGGGAAGAAGTCTCAGATATTTGTTTGGCAAGACATGAATGGGAACTCTGTTTTGGGGAACTGGACACAGAGTTGTTATCCCATTCATGAGATCTACTTCCCGTGTATGAGCCTGTAAGATTCTCTGGTGTAGGCTCTGAGAAACATGATTTGTTCTTCCATGTTCAGGTTCTCGGCTTCACCATCAAATAATCCTTCTCGCCCATACAGCTCTGAGACGTACTCGGCCTGTTTGCCATTTTTGAGCTCAACTGTTGTAATTTGTCTGTATGCAAACTCATCAGGATGATTCCCTTCGAGTAACAGACTGAGCTCATTTTGTTTGAAGTTCTCAAGCCTCTTGTAGACTAACCCCTTCTTAATAATTCTGTTCTCTAGCATCTTCTGGGGTGGTTATGTAGTCTCGTAGGCCTTCTTGAAATCTTCGACAATCTCCCAGGGTGATACTACAAGGGCCACTGTGATCTCTTTATCTATGATCCTCTTGACTTGACCCTTGTATCTCGAAGGAATGTCTTTCTTTACAATCCTGTGAGCCACCCTAGGATCAGGCCATACTCTCACCCTTTCCTTCTGATATTGAAATGTGACTATGTCCTTGGGACTAGGGACTTCCAGCCTCAGGACTATGTCCTTCATCAGCTGTTGCCTCTAGTGAGGTCTTAGCAATGTTACCAGCCTCATTCTGATCATGTGTTGATGCAGAAGAGGTGGCAGCCTCACTAGATATTCTAATCTCCCTATCTACATCAGGAGATAGAAGTGGTAAACCCCTATGTTGTGGGTTCTCAATTGCACTGTGGTCCTCCCCCTCAATGGTAGAGGTGTTCCCAGTAGTAATTGGTATCTGGGGAGGGGGTGAGGAGTGCAATTGAGTCAGCACTTGTGCAACAAGCAGTGTAGGGCTTTGGGGGGCGGTTGCATGGGGTGAAGGGATAGAAGCAGTGTGCACCTGGGGAGGATGGTGCTCTTCAATGGCAATCCCCTCAAGTGAGGAAGATCCCAGATGTGTGGGTACCCCTTTGTGTGGTTGCTGCAAGCTCCTGTTGAGAGGAATCCTGAGCGGCTATGGCTGGAAGAGTCCTGATATCCACTGGGGGTTATAACCAGTGGATATATCCTGCGTGGTGTTGCAGGGGCATCCTCAGGGGACTCATTTCCCTGAGTAGCCGTTTTGGGTTTCTTTTTGGTGGGTTTGGTGGGGACTTTTGATTTGGAGGTGGTGGCTGTGGGTTCCAGCTGCGTGGGTTTGCGCAGCTTGGCAGCGAGTTTGAGTGAGTGGTCAGAGTTGTGCCGGGAGTATACTTCAGGCAAAACAGCCATAGCAGGGACTCCCAGGCCAACAAGTCCCTCAGCCTGAAGCTGGTTTGTAATAATGGCCATTATGAACCGTGGATATAATATCCAACGGTTAGCAGTTAGTTTTTGAGCCATATCCTTGAGCTCTGAAAATATTTTCTAAAAAATTTAAAGGCTGTTGCTCAAGAATAAAATACATTACCTGCTGCCACTTTGTAGACATTTGATCCCAAGACGAAGTCTTAGGAGCCAAACAAACATTTACCATGTGGAAGATTAGGCGTTCAGCGTCATGGAAATGTTTCTTCAATATAGTGAAGGCACTAAGGTTGCCCTGATATCCATGGTGGGCAAAGGATAAATCAGTTGTGCTCTTTGGATATCCAGCAGGAGAAATGGCATCATCCATATGTAGAGTGTGACGAAGTATTTCGGGAGTGATGACCACTTCTTGGTTGTTGACGACCGACCGGAGAGACGCTGTGTTGTTCTCCCCAGTGGTGAAGGTGACGTTCATCCAAAACTGTTTGAGGGATTCGGCATGAATGATTGGATTAAGAAGAAAGCCATTTTGTATTGTGACTGGACCATAAGATCGATAGCAGTATCGAACTTAGCCCAGAATGGCGATTTAGTGAGGTAAGCTACACAGTTGTGTCACGGTTTGATTTGCATGGACGCCATTTAGAAGAAAGAAGTTTTGGAGAGGAACGTTAGGTTTGAAGAAGATGATGCTTTGAAGGATTAGGTCAGGGATATTTATAGGGTACGGGTTAGCAAACGACTGAAGGATTTGTGTTAGTCATCAGTAGTTTAAACGACTGTTGACATGGTATTACCCTTTCAGACGTTGAAACAGCTGAAGTCGTGGTATTAGGCATCAGTAGTTAGAAAACTACTGAAGACCGTGGTTTGGACTTCAGATGATGAAACAACTGAGGACTTGGTGTTTGTCATCAGTAGTTGTGAAACTACTGAAGACAGTGGTTTTGTCATCAGTTGTTGTAAACAGCTGAAGACTTGGATTAGTCATCAGTAGTTATAAAACTACTAAGGACATGGTTTTGCTTCAGTTGTTTAAAATGAAACAGCAGTTGTTGAAACAACTGAAAAGAAAGTTCTCTTCAGTAGTTTTCGTCAATTCATAGCCTTTCACCTGTTTCATACTGTCCTCAACACTTACTCATCAGACTTTGCATCTACTTTTCAGTTGTTTCATAGGACGTCAGTACTTATCTGTTTGTACTGATTTCAGTAGTTGTAACTACATCAGTAGTTTGGAACAGATAAAGTCCTTCAGTACTTGTGAGGCATTAGCCATCAGTAGTTATAAAACTACTGAAGGTGAAAGGACTCATGAGTACTTATATGTGACATGGGTACCAATGATCACCAGTAATTATTACTGAAATCATCAGTAGTTGTCACTTATTCTAGCTGCAGCATACAAAGCCTTAACACAAGGTTTTGGAAGGTAGAACTATCCAAAGGCTTAGTAAAAATATCTGCAAGCTCATCAGCACTAGGCACAAACTTAGGATCAATCAGACCTTTTTCAAAGCAATCCCGAATAAAATGATGTCTGATCTCTATATGTTTGGTCCTAGAGTGCTGGACTGGATTTTTGACAATACACAGAGCTGAAGTACTATCCATTAATAATGGAGTCTTAGTCTCTGTAATGCCATAATCCAGAAGTTGGTTTGAAGCCAGAGTACCTGAGAAGTACAACTTGCAGCAGCAATGTACTCGGCCTCAGCAGTTGATGTAGAACAGATGTTTGTTTCTTACTCTGCCAAGAAATCAAACAGTTGCCTAGGAATTGACAACCACCAGAAGTTGACTTTCTAGTTAACTTGCACCCTGCATAGTCACTATCTGAAAAAGCAACTAATTTGCAAGAGTGTCCAGTGGAATACCATAAACCCAGAGATTGTGTACCTTGCAATTATCTAAAGATTCTCTTGACTGCAATCAAATGAGACTCTCTAGGAGCAGCCTGAAATCTGCACACAAACATGTAGCAAACATAATATCTGGTCTAGAAGCTGTTAAATACATCAAGGACCCAATCATACATCTGTAAAGTGTTTCATCAAAACTTTACCTTTCTGATCAGCATCCAGTTGTGTGGTGTTGCACATGGGAGTAGAACAGGGCTTACAGTTTTGTAAATCAAACTTATTCAAAAGATCTTTTGTATATTTTGACTGATGAATAAAGGTTCCATCAGCCTTTTGTTTAATTTGCAACCTAGAAAGAACTGTAATTCTCCCATTGCACTCATTTCAAACCTCTTTTTCATTAATGTTGTAAAATCATCACACAACTGGGGATCAGAGGATGCAAAAATAATATCATCAACATAAATCTGAACAAGTAGCTTATGCTGATCCACCTTCTTAATAAACAAAGTTTTATCAATGGACCCTCTAGTGAAATTATTCTTAAGAAGAAAAGTAGAGAGTGTCTCATACCAGGCTCTAGGAGCTTGTTTCAACCCATAAAGAGCCTTATCAGTTTATACACCCATTCAGGATGTTTATTATCCTCAAAGCCTGGTGGTGACACACATAAACTTCTTCCTTATTTTACCATATAAAAATGCACTTTTGACATCCTTTGAAAAACTTTAAGATTGTGGAATGCAGCATAGGCTAAAAACAATCTGATTGCCTCTAGTCTGGCTACAGGGGCAAAGGTTTCATCATAGTCAATACCTTCTTCTTGTGAAAACCCCTGTACAACAGTCTAGCCTGTTCTTAACAATAAGCCCATTTTCATCAGTTTTATTCCTAAACACCCATTTAGTGCCTATTGCAACTTACCTGGGGGAAGAGGAACCAGTTCCCACACTTGCTGTTTCTTGAACTGAAGTAGCTCAAGCTGCATAGCTTCAACCCATCCATTGTCTCTCAAGAACATGGTAGTTCTTTGGCTCTAGCTGACTGATGAAGAGAGCATAGAAGCAGAAGTTAGACATTGACTTCTTGTTGAAACACCAGCATTGATATCACCAATAATCTGAGACATGGGGTGATTCTTCAGTTCTTGAAAAACAATGAGATCTGTGCAAGTGTTTGTAGAACCTTCAGCAGCAGCAGATGTTGATGTAGACTCTTGAAACCAAGAATTAGATGGTAACTCAAAAGATGTAGAGGAAATAGAGATCTCATCAGCATTTGTTGTGGATGGAACTGCTGAAGCTACAGGAACATCAAATTTAGCAGGCACAGGCAGTTGGTCACTAAACTTGAATAGGTGAGTATTGATATTATCATCATCATCATCAATACACCAGGTGGAAGACATGCTGCAGAAGATGATTAGCCACAGGATCTGCAACAGGAGGGTGATAAGGAACATATTGCAATATGTCCAAATCAAACAACTCCACAGGGTTTTGTAAAATCTTGTCCAAAGGAGATTCATTAAACTTCACATGCAAAGTCTCTTCAACTATCTTTGTTCTGCAGTGAAGACTCTGTATGCCTTGCAAGTAGATGAATAACCAACAAAATACCCTGCATCCACCTTAGGATCAAATTTATGGAGTTGATCCTTTGTGTTGAGAATAAAACAGGGACACCCAAATGCTTTGAAAAATGAAATTAGAGGAGCCAAGTGATGGAGAACTTCATATGGAGTCTTCATCAACCTCTGATTTACTAAAACTCTATTCTGCACATAGCAAGCTGTGTTGACAGCTTCAGCCCAAAGGTCAGTGGCAAACCAGAGTCAGCCAGCATGGACCTTGCAGCTTCAATTAGGGTCCTGTTCTTTCTCTCCACTACTCCATTTTGTTCTGGAGTCCTTGGATGCTAAACTGCCTTTTGATTCCCTTTGAGAGATAGAAGTCATCAAGTGTATGGTTTCTGAATTCAGTTCCATTGTCACTCCTATATACACTTGACTGGAAGGGAATACTGCTTCTCAATATACAACACAAAGTGAATATTTTCTGAGCAACCTCATCCTTTGAATGTAGAAAGAAAGTCCATACAAATCTGGAGTAATCATCCATAATTACCAGAACAGTATTTCTCTTTGCCATGCTCTTACTCCTCACAGGACCAAATAGATCCATATAAGCAGGCAGTGGACTTAGCTCTTCAATAGGAGGGAATGAGACTTTGTGTTGTTCTCCTTTTAAACAAGCAGTGCAACTTTCATCACAGTGGAACTCCTTTAGGTAAGCCTCTGACTAACTATTGTGGATAAGCTGATTCATGTTTTTGAAATTAACATGAACCAGCCTTCTGTGCCACAGTTTAGATTCTTGAGAAGAGGCTTTGGAAAATAGGCAAGGATTGCCTCTGAGATCTATTTTCTTGGAAAGATCTAAGGCATACACTCTTCCTGTCCTATTGGCTCTCAGGAGAGTGTGATCATCCAACACCTTATCAATCAAATGCAGAACTTTGGATGACAAAATCCTACAGTTCTGACTGTGAAAAGAGCAACATGGCCTTTATCACACATTTGACTGACACTCAAGTGATTATACTTGAGATTTTCCACATGATTAACATCATCAAACTTGATTTCTCCATTGGATACAAAGCCATTTCCAATGATGTAAACCCTAGCATCATTTCCAAAAGAAACAAACCCCTTCATTCCTTGAGAGTAGTCATGAAGAAGAGACTGTTCCCATTCATAAGAAGAGAGCTGTGCCCAGTCATGTGCATAGATCCCCCACTGTCTACATACCAGATGCTACTTTGGCATGTTAGAGAACCCTGAATAATAACAATCAGTGTTTTTGGAGACCCAAACCTTTTTGGTTTTGGGCCTGGTCTCATCAACAGATGGTAAACTAACAGGTTTATTGGAAACAACAGCCTGAGAGGAAGAAGATGGTGAAGAAGAGGAATCCTTTGGCTTGGATCTCCTTTTCTATGGTTTCAACATAGGAGCATCTAATTGGTTAACTCTTCCCAATAGATGTTGAACCATCATAACCAGCTGTGTCTGATTTTGTGATAAAGCTTTTAGCTTATCAGACACATTGCCAGTGGAGTTTGATAAGTTCCTATGTTGCACCTTCTTCTTCTGAGCACTCTCAGCTGTCACCTGTTTAACCCCTCCTTTTTGGATTTCTTAGAGACTAAGGGTTACAGGATTTGATGTTGCTCATACAAATGTGGTCTCAAACTCAGTTTTCATTTTTAACCATTTTCTCTTTAATTTCTTCTTTATGTTTGAGTTTGAACCTCTTTTGTACGAGCAATCATCTGTAAGATGATTGAACAAACCACATACTTCACATGCTTTATTCTTCATCTTAGGTTGATCATCAACAAAGAGGGTGAAGCAACTGAAGACTTGTTCTTCAGTGCTTTGGAAGCATTGTTTGCTTTCTTGACTTCCTCTTTAGTATCTTCAAACTCTTTCTACTGATAGTTTTCTTCTTTTCAGTACTGACAGTAGTTGGAGTTTGAACTTCAGGTGTTAAATCCTGCTCTCTAGTCCTTTCAGGACTTTCAGAATTAACTCCTGATTGATCAACTCATTGATCATGTGAGTGTCAGCAGTGGAACCATCAACATCAGCTGATAGGTTCTTAGAGGGCTTGGTGCTGACTTCTACTTCTGATTGTGTTGTATCAGAAAGTAGATCACATGATGAGATGGATTGGTTATTACTCTCACCATCAGATTCTACCTCTGCTCTTGGAGTAAAATCTGTAGGTGGAGCAGTGTGATTGTAACCAATGCCAAACTTCACATTGGAAGCAGATTGCTTACTAAGAAGCATTTCAAAACCTTTGCATGATTGTACCCATCTATCACACTCTACCTGGGTAACTGCAAGGGTTTCTTTGAGATCTTTATACTTCTCTAGAAGTATCTCTTCCCTAGCCTTATCATCAGTTATTTGGCATTTCAGTTTGTAAATCTCATCATTTTTATCATTAAGCACAGACTCAAAATCAGCTTTGCTTTTGGAAATGATTTGTTCTAGCTCAATGTTCTTGTTGATTAAAGCTACATTTGCTTCTCTAATAGATGCAAATGCTGCTATGCATGTTCAGAACATAATTTGGCTTTTGCCTCAGAGGATACCTGTGATACCTTTGATGTAGAGGCATTAGTGGATGAAGTATCAGCAGAATCCAAAGCCATAAGAGCTAGATTTCCAAAGGGACTTTCACCACCATGTTGACTAGCACCTGAGAACAGTTGCTCCTGACCAGACAAGTCATCTGGTAAACGGCTCCAGTCAACAACTCCTGGGGTGAAGAAGCTGTGTTGTTGAGGTTGAGTTTGTTGATGAGATTGGGAAGGTTGTGGTTCAGGCAATGCTTGTGGTTGTTGTGCAATTGGAGCTTGAACAGGATTTGGTTGAGGCACATAATAGCAGGGATAAGGATATAACATTTGACCCTGGGGAACAAAGTATGCAGGAGATCTAGGATGTGAATGATGACCAGAACCAGCAGGATGTTGCCCTCTGTTTTGTGGACTAGTACTAGGAAAAGTCACACAGGGTGCAGAAGAGTTAGATCCAGTTGATCTACACTCTCTCTTGCAAAGTGTCCTAGCCTTTGGAATTTGTGACACCTCAACTTACTCTTGTCAAAACCAACTTTGGTTTTGCCAGAGAGTCCAGGAAATTTCCTGCCAGTTCTCTTATAGAACTTCTGAGATCTGATATTAATCAGTGCCATTTGGCTCAGAATATCCATCTCTTCTAGATCATCATCAGCTATTCCTTTCAGATCATCCATATGAAGCATAGATTGTCACTATTACTGCCAGAATGACTCTCAATACCAACAAATGCATGATCAGAACTATTTGTAGAGAAATCAATATGCTCATCATAATTGCTTTCAGATGCAGCATATTCTGACTCATGACCAACCAAGGCAGTGTTGTCTGGTACAAAGTCATCAGTGAGCTTTCCTGATGAGGACAGTTTCCTCTTCTGCTCTATCTCTCTTTCAATGTAAGCAGTTTCCCATGAAGTTGGGTGAGAGATAGGCCATCCAGATTTGCACTGGAGCGTAGGACAATAGTGTATGTGTCCCATCTCTCAGGTAGTGATCTGATGAATCTGTTGTTCATCTGGCTATTGGTGTGTTCCTGTTTCACCATTTTCAGCTGAGATATCAAGCAGGAGAAACGCTCAGACTGTTGAGTCAGTGTCTCACCCTTTCTATGAGAGAATGTCTCATATTGTTGGGCAAGGATTTCTCTATTGTTTGCTAAGACCTCATCTGTGCCACCGAATTGTTCCTTCTGGGCATTCCAGACATCATGAGCAGTTTCATGATGCATAAGCCTGAATAGATTTCATTAGGCAGTGCCATGGCCAGAATTCCATGGGCTTTAGCATCAATCTCAAATAGTTTCCGATCTTCATCAGAGTATTGTTCCTTCTTCTTCGGAACCATTTGATTGGTTTCCGGATTGTTCACCATAGGCTTATGTGGTCCATGTACCACAGATGTCCAACAACCTGAACTGTTAACAGACAGGTGATGAAGCATCTTCGTTGCCATATGTTATACTCGGTCCTAACCAGCATTGGAGGCTTGGTTGAGGAGGAACCGGTATTGTGAGGATCATTAGAAGGAGTAGTCATCTTAGATTCAATCAAATTCGTTTAAGCTAAAACAGATTTAGAACAAAACGCAACAACCAATTGAACCAAAAGAGATCTCAAAGTAAATGAACGAAAGCGACAGAAATTCAATAATCTATAACCAGTTCTTGCGAATACGCTAATTCAATCAAACACAAATATCAACTAGCAGTTTCAATGATCAATTGTTAGATCGATCAATGATTAACCAGCTCTGATACCACTTGTTAGGATCAGTGATCTGTGTTTGATTGATTAGAAAGTATAGCAGCGGAAATCGAACAATGAATTAGCCAATTCACAAGAACGAAATGATATTCAATGAAGAACAAAGACGGTTATAGAGAGAGAATTCTGCAAATATATTTCATTCAATATTCGCTTTCGTGGTAACAGAATGTCACACTTACAATTAGGTCGACACCTCTTATATAAGAGATGTGACGTCTGCTGATGTCACTTGATAGTGACATCTAACAGATTTATTACAACTGAAACACAACTACTGAAGATGTCAAAATAGCTGACATCTCCTTACAAAAAATGCTAAGTGTTATCAGTTGTTATAACTACTGAAAAACATAAAACTACTGAAACTACAACGACTGAAGAACAAGTTCTTCAGTCATTTTACAAAACTACTGAAACTAAAAATATAAAACTACTAATATCACAACTACTGAAGAAGTACTCTTCAGCTGTTGTGACAAACTACTGAAACTTCAGTACTTGGTCTTCAGACTTGAACTTCAGATGTTTCATGAGCTGATGACTTAAGTAGATATCATCAGCTGATGTCTTGAGTCTTTGTCTTCAGACTTTATACATCAGTTGTTGATCTTCAGCACTTGTAAACTCTTCAGCTGTTGTACTTCAGTACTTTGAACTTCAGATTCAGCACTTGTGTTCTTCAGCTGTTCAGCTTTAGTACTTGTGTTCTTCAGCTGTTGTACTTCAGCACTTTAGTTCTTCAGCTGTTGAAGTCTTCAGCACTTGATCTTCAGCTCTTGGAGTTTTCAGTACTTGTCAAACTGCTGATGAAGCTTTCAGCAGTTGTTGTGATATCATGTGGGACTTAGAGGTTTTCTGATCTTGGCTCATTGGTTCTTTTGGTCCAACAGAGATTTACTGATGGTACAAATCTATGTCAATGACATAATCTTCGGTTCCATGAACGAAGAATTATGCAAAGAGTTTGAAGCAGTAATGAAGGCGGAGTTTGAGATGAGTGCAATGGGGGATATGAAGTTCTTTCTCGGGTTACAAGTGGATCAGACATCAAATGGGATTTTCCTACATCAGACCAAGTATGTAGGGGATATTCTCAGTCGGTTTGACATGGAGAATGCTTCTACAGCTGGCACTCCACTTGCTACAAACCATGATGTAGCACCCGATGAGAATGGTGATGTGGTAGATGCCACTATTTACCAAGGGATGACCAGATCTCTCATATATCTCATAGTGTCATGACCTGATATCATGTACCTACATGTTTATGCTCACGATATCAGGCAAAGCCTAAGGTGAACCATCTAATTGGGGTCAAAAGGATTTTCCGTTATCCGAATGGCACACCGACACGAGTTGTGGTATCCTCATGATGATGACTCTGAGCTTACAACTTATAGCGACTCGGATGATGGAGGCTGCAAGATGAACTACAAGTCTACATCAGCAAGGTGTCAGTTCTTGGAAGAAGATTAGTAACCTGGCAGTGTAAGAAGCAGACCTCAGTTGCATTGTCAACCTATGAAGCCGAATACGTTGCTGCTGCAAGCTGCTGTTCTCAAATCGTATGGAATCAACATCAAATGTGGGATTACAGTTTGCATTTGTCTTCTACTCCTATCTTTGTTGATAACTCTGCTGATATTGCAGTCACTAAAAACCCGGTCCAACATCCTAAGACCAAACACATCGGCATTAAATATCACTTTTACGTGATTGCTTTGAAAAGAACTTAATCGATGTGGTCAAAATAAATACAGATGTCAATGCGCTGACCTCTGTACAAAGACATTTGACAAACCACATTTTTTATATTTGTTAGAGGTCAACAGAGTTAAAAAGAAAAGTGAGGTCCTTCCTGAAGATGAACATGTATAGTCCGATGCGTCGTGTCTAGTTCCTTTTTTTTCAATGTTTTATTTTATTTTATTTTATTCTCTTGTCTTTGATTAATTTTAAGTAGTTTAATTAAAACTGGTTTATTTCCTTGCTTATTAAAACCTAAAACGCTAATCCGTGATGGTTTTAATATTTTAGGGGGAGAATAGATTTAGGCAATATATATATATATATAAAGAGAGGAGGGAAAAGGATGGGCAAGTTGATAATAATAAGATCGTATGTGTGATACCGATTCAATGTTTGACTACCTATGGGTAACACATTATCCCTGGTTAACACAATCCACAAGATTCCAATAAGGGGTGAAGAGCAAAATAAACGCCATAAATGTGTGCGTAAGACCAAAGCATGAGCAAAAGCACATAAAACAATGCAAATGCAATCAAACTGATAACCTATGTTGTTGGTGAGATATGTTCAAAAAGAATGAAAATGTTCAAACAAGAAGATAGGTTATGTGCCTCTCTACTGTGCGGTGGCACTGACCTAAGGATAAGCATAACCTATATATTCTAGAACTCATTGTTCTTTGCCGCCTCTCTGCTATGCGGTGGTACTGACCTTAGGCTTGGCTTCTCATTGAAAGTTCTAATAATAGTCCCTTCTTGAATACTACCCTGAGACCGCTCAAAAATCTGCTGAGAAATGTTGATCACCATATAAGTTTGGGATCCACAAATGCTTGTTGGAATAAACAAACCTTAAAACTATGTCCAAACTATGTTGAAAGTCTGTGTATGGATTTAAGAGGACAAGTATACTAACAATCACTGTGGCTACAATTCTTGAAAGTTCAAATCAGCGTGGGGACCTAAGAGTACTAGCATGATTTCCTAGATGTGCTAACTAACTCCAGATGGAAAACAAGAATAGAGCATCAAAGGTTGTAAATAAAGTGTCCTAAATGTTTTGAGTATTCTGTATGATTCCAAATTGAATTAGTCCATGCATGGTTTAAATGATTGAAGCTGCTCTCTTAGGAAAATTATTCCTTAGAACTACATCGTAGGAGTTAACCATCACAAAACACAAAATCATGCCGTACTTTTAAGTTTCAATATTATTTCTTTTATTTCTGTACAAAGTCTGTCAATTTTAGTTTGTTTAGTATCGGATTATGTCATGGAAGTTGATAAGGAACTTTATCATCCAAGGGTCACGTCTAAGGTGACCACACGTGCTTTCAAATAAAAATGGGTCACGTCTGAGGTGACAAAATGTTTTAAAAATATCACGTCTGAGGTGATCAAAGGTTTTTCAAGATAAATGATCATGTATGAGAGGATTAAATGTTCATAACGTTTATTCAAAGTTAAAAAGAGAATATGTGGTATGGTTGTAAAGTCAAATTCATGAGTCTGACCCATTCGCACGAATGGACCATGAGTATGGACCAATCATACGAATGGACCATACTCATGCATTAAACAGCCAAATAGACGTGAGTATGAACAATTCACCCCAATGGCTCATCAGAATGACCCATTCGACCGAATGGGAGAGTGCGAATGAGTTAGTCGACCGACTGAAAGTGAACGACTGAGCCAATTGCCTAACTAAGTTCCATTCGCTTGAATGAATCGAGTGAATGAGTCCAGTCGGCCGATTGAACTAAGATTTAGTATAAATAGGGCCACAATCGATCGCATTCAGCTACTCACCCCCAATCGCCCTTATATCGCACATCCTACCATTATGCTATCAAAATTCATTAGACAATGATTATACATTCCTATTGATCTTCTCACGTATGTTTGCATTTATACAAGTATAATGAGATGAAACCTCACAGAAAGCAGGAGAAATGGTGCCCTAATTTGTGATTCTTGATTGAAACAAAAACCGAAAAACTAAATGGATTAATGACCTACTGAAACCAAGTAAAATGTTAAAATTAAATTTATTAGGTCATTAGTTAAGTGATTGTTAGTCTAAAAACCTATACACAACGTTTAATTCATGAATTGGTCAGGATTCAAACCTCAGTCGACCGAATAGTGGGTCATGCGACTTGTCATCTCGATGAACTTCAATCGCACGATTGAGCTGGCCGAATAGCTCAATCGGCAGAATGTATCATACGAATGAGCTCAGTCGGCCGACTAAACCAATCGCCGGATCAGCCAACCGATTCAACTCAGTCGCCTATTCATTCAACCGAATTAGTCCATTCGCATGATAGGACAACCGACTAAACACAGTCGCATGATTCATTCACATGAATGAACCAGAATGAATTCTATCAAGTTACTTAGAATTAATTTGTGTTATGTGAGTATCTAATGTTTATGTATCTTGGGTTACAAATCTATGGCTCATAGATGGTCTATCAACCCAAGCATAATATCTATGCTCATTTAGACCACACAACTCGGAATGGTACCGAGTTTGCAAAGATCATCGCTTCTCTCAAGCAATCAAGGATCCCAACGGCTATCTCTACTCCATGCACTCCTTATAGGTCTATACAACAAGCCTTCTAGGAGAATGCATGTGTTGATAGATCA
Source organism: Flaveria trinervia (assembly GCA_025506515.1). NCBI lineage: Eukaryota > Viridiplantae > Streptophyta > Magnoliopsida > Asterales > Asteraceae > Flaveria > Flaveria trinervia. The sequence goes on along the minus strand of CM046448.1, from coordinate 55,426,972 downwards.
CGAGAGCCATACAGCATTCGGAGGTCCATCTTTGGTATGGACATAGAGATTACAGCTGAAGACATTCAGCGTGTACTTGGATTAGGAGATGATGCGGATACCCCACCAAGCTTCACCCATTGACGGTGAGAGGTTGGTTTTTGAGGATTAAGTACTGTGGGGATATAAACTCAGGTGTGCTCAACAAGAGCAACCTGTGCCCCCAGTATATGTGCTTAGCACATGTTATTCTGAAGTGCATTGCTTCCAGAAGGGGTGGGTTCGACAACCTCTCAGAACAGATACAAAATGCCTACGTGGCACTCGTGCTGAACTACCCCTTGAGCTTTACGAGCATGATCTTCTCCTACTCATAAAGAACCTGGAGACAAAGGGCAAAGAGGGTTTCTGCATGTACCCTAGATTCTTACACATGATTTTGACGAGAAGCTGCCCTCGGTTCCAAAGGAGAGCCACGATGCGGTGGCCTTAGAGATTATGTATGATACGACATTGGGTCGTATGAGAGTTTACTGGGGTAAGCAGGTCAAGCCCGTGGTAAAGAGACTTATAAGCCATCTCGCCAAGGATAATTATGTGGCGCTAGGCAGGCGTAAGTGGCGTCACGTAGACAGCGACTCAGATGATGAGCAGCTACAGCTTCCGGAGCACGACTCCGATGAAGATGACAGCGGGGATGCTGGAGATGAAGGCCCACTCAACCAAGGGGCCCCACTGCTGATACTGCATCTCCAGCATCTACCCCCACTAGTCGAGCCGTGAATTCATACCTAGTGAGGAGGAGGAGTCAGATGAGGAGCCTCAGACCTGGACTGTGAGCAATAAAGTCGGTGCCACAAAATGTGGGCTCTGGGCGGTTGGTGAACGCCCTGGCAGGTCGAGAGAGGATGATACAGATCCCACCTATGCTCCCAAACAGTCGAGCCATGCTCTAGGGGGAGCATCCTCCTTGACAGGATGGAGTAAGAAGAGGATGGGTCAGCCCCACGTCATGATGAAGAAGAAGAAACGACTAACCTTCATCACTACCACCACCACCACTACTTGTGCCACCACTACTCCGCCCACTACCACCATCACAGCTACCAGTACTATCTTACCACCCACTATCACCACCACTACCATACCACCCATTATCACCACCACACCTCCACCCTCCACTACTACAGCCACACCTCCACTAGTTATTCCCCCGCCAATCTACACCACAGCCACAACCACCACCACTAGCCACCATGTTGTACCACCATTATACCCCTTGAGATAACCTCTACCCCCCAGTGGGGTAGAGGAACAACTCTAAGCATTTAACCAAATGGTGCTAAGGCTTTTGGCGGCAGACGAAGAGAAGATTGCTTAGTTGCGACAACTAGTAGACCTTACTGCTGCCCAAGCTCTCCAGATATCTCAGCAAGCATAGCAGTTCAATGCTCAACGTGCAGAGATGTCCCAAATGCGGGAGTAGAATGCCATATGGGCAAAGAAGATTGAGGAGTTGGAGAGAACTAACACGACCGTCATGCTACGTCTAAAAGGATCCAAGGTAGACCGCCTTAAGCTTAAGGACAGGGATGGGGATGATAGCGATGATGACAGTGATGATGAGGACGATGATGGTGATGATGATACTAATGTTGCTGGTGACGTTGGAGATGATGTTGGTGATGATGATGATGACTCACTTGCTGCGGGTGCCACATCTACCGGGGAAAGGACGACCAAAAGAGCACAAGATCAAGGTGCCTCAACATCAGCCCCGTTAGCAGAAGAGCCGATGATCCAGGACAAGAGTAATGTTTAGATGTTTATTGTTATTTAAAATCATTTATATTTGGATCATGTATAAAATTTATGAAATGAATGTTTATGTAATGTAATGGTTATGTCTTGATTATAACTTTTGATTGCTGTGTTGAATGTTTAAATCAAGCAGATCCAGACTTTCAACAAGACGAATATGATATTGCTCCCCACCACAGGTCAAGACTCACTGACGTTGATTCTTGATGTGCAGGGTATTGTGAGGAGATCCGTGATGCATAGTCCTGAAGAAGGAGAAATCATTCACAATCTCACTGATGAGCAACTAGCCGAAATGTCAAGTTGAATTGTGAAGAGATTGTGAAAGACGCCCCGACTATGAATGTAAAGAGTGACGATGAGCTTTAGGATGTCGCTGAGATTGAGATAGAAGATGTCACTACTCAACACTATCCAGAGTACACAGACAAGGAGGGAACTGCCATTCTCAATCTGGGAGACACTGTTGTCAGTGACACTTTTGAGACTCTGGACAGGATGGAGCAAGAGTCCGAAAACGACAAAGATAAGGCCCAAGCCACAGATGCTGAAGTGAACATCAAAAAGGCAGAATGGGCAGCATGTTTTGAGGAGATAAGAGCCCAACGCAGCGCTTCAACGTCAACTGCCTACACCAAATTGTATAAGGTCAAGAAACATCAAAAGGTGGCAGGCAGGATCATAGCATGGGCATATTTTGAAGACCTCAATGTTTATACTGTTAAACGTGAGAAGGGAATTGAATACTTCAGCTTCCCACATGATCTAAAGACTCTTCTAGGTTTTGAGCTTAACTAGTTAGCAAAATTAAAATTGCTATACGCTCACCCTCGTAAGATGTCAGGCTGGTTTGAAGCAGCTCTAAAGAGGAAGTACCACACCAGATGGGTCAACTTCAAACCTCAAAAACCAACAAGGTACATGAGAAGATCTGAGGTTGATGCCATAAATGGCAAAGCAAAAGTAGTGTTGAAGTGGAGTCCACCACGTACAATGTCAAAGATCCCACTACGTGAGATGCCTAAGAACTTCACTCCACATTTCAAATGGTGGTACTACGATTGGAGAACAGGAGAGGCCGTGATAGTCTTGAACAGAAATGATACAATGGAAACCATAGGGTGTTTGACCCAATGTGGCTTACCACTTGTCAGCTAATGATGTTTATACTTTATACAAGTGGCCATTGTTCTACGACTCACGAGATATAGTACAAGCTTTGCAATTTCAGAATGTAATACGACTTTATTTTGCTTTCGAGATAAATACAGGAGTCACCAAAGAAGATAAGTACAAGAAGTTTGAGGAAATTATGAAAGATGTAAGACAATAGATAGATCTAGGTCCAAGGGGGACTTTGTTGATACACATATGTACCCAGATCTTGATCTCAATGGAATATGTCTTGAATGTCTTGCCCTTATGTAATATTGGGTACTTAATGAAATGATTGTTGGATTCCGTATGCCCAAGACACATAGAACATTGATGTGGTTAGTACGTTATGATCCAAGTCGGGTCATACCCAACAACAAGCTTAGCAAACACCGATTAATATTTAATTGATGATATGATCATGCAGTTAAATAAATACACCAATTTAGAAAATGGGTTTTCTAAATAAGTTGCATCAGATTGAACAACCTATATGGATATTCTGTCCATGGATAATATTTGGTGTTGTTTAATTTGGTTAAATAACATCAAATAATAGGAGTGTGTATAAGTTATATAATTAAAGGGGTAATTACATAACTTATTCTAATTACTTGTTTAATAAAAATAAAAGGGAGTTTTGGGGGGAAATCCCAAATCACTTTTGGGATCGGCCGCCCCTTAGAGGGGTTGAAACCTTTTGTTTTATTTTGAACACTCTTGGGAAAAACACACACTCCATCTTGCTCTCTCTCTCTCTCCCATGCAAAAGGGTCACAAGAACACAAACTCTTCTTTGGAAGAAAGAGTTGAAGTTCTCGGCTGGAACAAGGCTCCAGCAGCCTTCTTGATCCGTTTTGGTGCTTAAATCCTCGCAACTAGGTGCTTGCTTGATGCTTGTGTGTATGGATGCTTGAGGACACCTCTCCTTGGTGTTTTGGTCTGTTGGACCAAAAGAACCAATGAGCCAAGATCAGAAAACCTCTAAGTCCCACATGGTATCACAACAACTGCTGAAAGCCTCATCAGCAGTTTGACAAGTGCTGAAGACTTCAACAGCTGAAGATCAAGTGCTGAAGACTTCAACAGCTGAAGAACTAAAGTGCTGAAGTACAACAGCTGAAGAACACAAGTGCTGAAGCTGAAAGACCAAAGTACTGAAGTACAACAGCTGAAGAGTTTACAAGTGCTAAAGATCAACAACTGATGTACAAAGTCTGAAGACAAAGACTGAAGACATCAGCTGATGATATCTACTGAAGTCATCAGCTGATGAAACACCTGAAGGTCAAAGTCTGAAGATCAAGTACTGAAGCCTCAGTAGTTTATCACAACTGTTGAAGAGTACTTCTTCAGTAGTTGTGATATCAGTAGTTTTATATTTCTAGTTTCAGTAGTTTTATGTTTCAGTAGTTTTGTAAAACGACTGAAGAGCTTGTTCTTCAGTCGTTGTAGTTTCAGTAGTTTTATATTCTGTACTTAACACTCTGATATGTTCTCAGTAGTTGTGAACATTTTAGTAGTTTGTTAAGAGTTAGTTATTTTTGTATTAGATCTGCCAGTTGTCACTTTCCGTGATAACAGCAGTGATTGTTGCACTCTATATAAGGAGTGACAACCTATTGTAATAATGGTATGACAGGAATGATATGAATGATTTGATTAGAAATATTCTACATCTATAAATTCCTTGAAACAGAAATATATAATTCTCTCACTATAACCGTATGTGCTCTTAATGCATACAAGTATCGATTGCTTGCTACAATTTGTCTAATTCCTATTTGTATTCCGCTGCTTTGAACTCTAATACATCAAACTTGTGATCGTGATCCTGTCAAATGGTATCAGAGCAGGTTAATCATTGATCGATTTAATAATTGATCATTGAAACTGCTATTCAAGATCTAAGTTTGATTGAATTAGCTTTTGTTTTTTGCAAGAAACGGTTATAGAGATTGAATTTTCTGTATTTCTGGTCATTCATCCTGAGATCTTCTCTTGGTTTTCATTGAGTTTGTTGTGGTCTGTGTAAAACTTTTAAAAGCTTGAATTAAATTGTTTTTGAACTGAAAATGACTACTCCCTCCAATGATCCTCACAATACTGGTTCCTCAACCAAGCCACCAATGCGGATTAGGAATGAGTATAACATATGGCAAAGACGAATGCTCCATTACCTGTCTGTTAACAGCGCAAGTTGTTGGACATCAGTGGTACATGGTCCACACAAGCCTATGGTGAATAACCCGGAAACCAATCAAATGGTTTCGAAGAGGAGGGAGCAATACTCAGATGAGGATAAGAAGTTGCTTGAAATTGATGCAAAGGCCCATGGAATTCTGGCCATGGCACTGCCAAATGAAATCTATTCTGGGCTAATGCATCATGAACTGCCCATGACCACTGGAATGCCTTGAAAGAACAATTTGGAGGAACAGATGAGGTCTTGGCAAATAATAGAGAATTCTTGCCCAACATATGAGACATTCTCTCATAGAAAGGGTGAGACACTGACTCAACAATATGAGCGGTTCTCTTGTTTGATCTCTGAACTAAAAATGGTCAAACTTGAGTACACAAACATTCAGATGAATAATAGATTTCTCAGATCACTGCCTGAGAGATGGGACACATATACTATTGTCCTACGCTCCAGTGCAAGTTTGGACAAACTATCTCTCACCCAACTCCATGGGAAACTGCTCACGTTTGAGAGAGAGATAGAACAGAAGAGAAAGCTGTCTTCATCTGGAAAGATCACTGAAGACTTTGTACCAGGCAACACTGCCTTGGTGGGTCATGAGTCAGAATATGCTTCATCTGAATGCCAGTATGATGAGCATATTAATTTCTCTTCAACACTTCTGATTCTACATTTGTAAGTATTGATGGTCACTTTACTAGTGTAATAATGACAATTTATGCTTCATTATGGATGATCTCAAGGGGATTGCTGATGATGACTTAGAAGAGATGGATATTTTGAGCCAAATGGCCCTGATAAATATCAGATCTTAGAAGTTCTATAAAAGAACTGAAAGAAAATTCCTAGGACTCTCTGGCAAAACCAAAGTTGGTTTTGACAAGAGCAAGTTGAGGTGTCACAAGTGCCAAAGGCTTGGACACTTTGCAAGAGAGTGTAGATCAACTGGATCTAACTCCACTACACCCTTTGTGACTTTTCCTGGCAATAGTCATCAACACAGAGGGCAACATCCTGTCACTTCTAGTCATCATCCTCAACAACAATCTCCAGCATATTTTGTTCCTCAGGGTCAAATGCCATATCCGTACCCTTGTTATTACATGCCACGTCAAATCAAGTTCAAGTTCCTATGGCACCACAACCTCATGCACTACCAGAACCTCAGCCATCCCAATCTCATCAACAAACTCAACCTCAACAACACAGCTTCTTCACCCCATGGTTGTTGACTGGAGCAGTTTACCAGATGACATGTCTGGTCATGACCAACTGTTTTCAGGTGCTGCTCAACATGGTGGTGACAGTCCTTTTGGGAATCTAGCTCTTATGCCTTTGGAGTCTGCTGATACTTCATTTTCTAATGCCTCTACACCTCAGGTATCACAGGTATCCTCTGAGGCAAAAGCCAAATTATGTTCTGAACCATACATAGCAGCATTTGCTTCCATTAGAGAAGCAAATGTAGCTCTAATTAATAAGAACATTGAGCTAGAACAAATAATTTCCAAAAACAAAGCTGAGTTTGAGTCTGTGCTTAAAGATAAAAATGATGAGTTTTATAAACTGAATTGCCAAATAATTGATGATAAGGCTAGAGAAGAGGTACTTCTAGAGAAGTACAAAGATCTCAAAGAAACCCTTGCAGTTACCCAGGTAGAGTGTGATAGATGGGTACAATCATGCAAAGGTTTTGAAATGCTTCTTAGTAAGCAATCTGCTTCAAATGTGAAGTTTGGAATTGGTTACAATCACACTGCTCCACCTACAGATTTTACTCCAAGAGCAGAAGTAGAATCTGAGGGTGAGAGTGATAACCAATCCATCTCATCATGTGATCTACCTTCTGATACAGCACAATCAGAAGTAGCAGTCAGCATCAAGCCTCTTTGAACCTATCAGCTGATGTTGATGGTTCAAATGCTGACATTCACATGATTAATGAGTTGATCAACTCAGGAGTTAATTCTGAAGGTCCTGAAAGGAATAGAGAGCAGGATTTAACACCTGAAGTTCAAACTTCAACTGCTGTCAGTACTGAAGAGAAGAAAACTGCCAGTAGAAAGAGTTTGAAGCCTACTAAATAGGCAGTCAAGAAAGCAAACAATGCTTCGAAAGCATTGAAGAACAAGTCTTCAGTTGCATCACCCTCTTTAGTTGATGATCAACCTAAGATGAAGAAGAAACCATGTGAAATATGTGGTTTGTTCAATCATCTTACAGATGACTGTTGGTACAAAAGAGGTTCCAAACTCAAACAAAAAGAAGAAAAAGAGAAAATGGTAAAAATGAAAACTGAGTTTGGACCACATTTGTATCAGCAACATCAAATCCTATAACCCTTAAGTCCTAAAGAAATCCAAAAAGGAAGGGGTTAAATAGGTGACAGCTGAGAATGCTCAGAAGAAGAAGGGCAACATAGGAACTTATCAAACTCCACTGGCAATGTGTCTGATAAGCTGAAAGCTTTATCACAAAATCAGACACAGGTTATGATGGTTCAACATCTGTTGGGTAAATTTAACCAACTAGATGCCCCTATATTGAAACCACAGAAAAGGAGGTCCAAGCCAAAGGACTCCTCTTCTACACCATCTTCTTCCTCTCAGACTGTTGTTTCAGATAAACATGTTAGTTTACCATCTATTGATGAGACCAGGCCCAAAACCAAAAAGGTTTGGGTCTCTAAAACTAACTGATTGTTTATTTTTGCAGGGTTCTTCAACATGCCAAAGTAGCATCTGGTATGTAGACAGTGGGGGATCTATGCACATGACTGGGAACATCTCTCTTCTTCATGACTACTCTCAAGGAAAGAAGGGATTTGTTTCTTTTGGCAATGATGCTAGGGGTTATCATTGGTAAGGGTTTTGTCTCCAATAGAGAATCAAATTTGATGATGTTAATCATGTGGAAAATCTCAAGTACAATCTCTTGAGTGTCAGTCAAATGTGTGATAAAGGCCATGTTGCTCTTTTCACCAGTCAAAACTATAGGATTCTGTCATCCAAAGTTTTGCACTTGATTGACAAGGTGTTGGATGATCACACTCTCCTGAGAGCCAACAGGACAGGAAGAGTGTATGCCTTAGAACTTTCTAAGAAAATAGATCTCAAAGGCAATCCTTGCCTATTTTCCAAAGCCACTTCTCAAGAATCTAAACTGTGGCACAGAAGCCTTGGTCATGTTAATCTCAAAAACATGAATCAGCTTACCCACAATAGTTTAGTCAGAGGCTTACCAATAAAGGAGTTCCACTGTGATGAAACCTGCACTGCTTGTTTAAAAGGAAAACAGCACAAAGTCTCATTCCCTCCTATTGAAGTGCCTAAGTCCACTGCCTGCTTGCAATTACTGCATATGGATCTATTTGGTCCTGTGAGAGTAATGAGCATGGCAAAGAAGAAATACTGTCTGGTAATTGTGGATGATTACTCCAGATTTGTATGGACTTTCTTTCTACATTCAAAGGATGAGGCTGCTCAGAAGATTATTCACTTTGTGCTGTATATTGAGAAGCAGTATTCCCTTCCAGTCAAGTGTATTAGGAGTGACAATGGAACTGAGTTCAGAAATCATACACTTGATGACTTCTATCTTTCAAACGGATCAAAAGGCAGTTTAGCATCCCAAGGACTCCAGAACAAAATGGAGTAGTGGAGAGAAAGAACAGGACCTCATTGAAACTGCAAGGTCCATGCTGGCTGACTCGGGTTTGCCACTGACCTTTTGGCTGAAGCTGTCAACACAGCTTGCTATGTGCAAAATAGAGCTTTAGTAAATCAGAGGTTGATGAAGACTCCATATGAAGTTCTCCATCATTTGGCTCCTCTGATTTCATTTTTCAAAGCATTTGGGTGTCCCTGTTTCATTCTCAACACAAAGGATCAACTCCATAAATTTGATCCAAAGGTGGATGCAGGGTATTTTGTTGGTTATTCATCTACTTGCAAGGCATACAGAGTCTTCAACTGCAGAATAAAGATGGTTGAAGAAACTCTACATGTTAAGTTCAATGAATCTCCAAAGGACAAGATTCCACAAAGCCCTATGGAGTTATTTGATTTGGACATACTGCAATATGTTCCTTATCGAACTCCTGCTATTGCTCCTGTCAACAGTTCACCACCTGGTGGTACTGCTCATGATGATGATGATTGCAGTACTCACCTCTTCAGGTTTAGTGATCAGCTGCCTGATTCAGCTAAACCTGATGTTCCTGTAGCTCCAGTAGCACCATCCACAACAAATGCTGATGAGATTTCTTCAAATTCAACTTCCTTTGAATTACCATCCACTGATTGGTTTCAAGGAAATGATTCACCATCACCATCTGTTACTGCTGAGCCTGCTACAAACACTTGCACAGATCTCATTGTGTATCAAGATCTGAAGAATCACCCTATGTCTCAAATCATTGGTGATATCACTGCTGGAGTATCAACAAGAAGTCAATTGTCGAATTTCTGCTTCTATGCCTCTTCATCAGTCAGCAAGAGCCAAAGAATTATCACATTTCTTTAAAGGACAATGGATGGGTTGATGCCATGCAGCTTGAGCTTCTTCATTTCAAGAAACAGCAAGTGTGGAACTGGTTCCTCTACCTCCAGGTAAGTGTGCAATAGGCACTAAATGGGTGTTTAGGAACAAAACTGATGAAAATGGGCTTATTGTTAAGAACAAGGCTAGACTGGTTGTTCAGGGGTTTGCACAAGAAGAAGGTATTGATTATGTTGAAACCTTTGCCCCTGTAGTCAGACTGGAAGCAATTCGATTGTTTTTAGCTTATGCTGCTTATCAAAACCTTAAAGTTTTTCAAATGGATGTCAAAAGTGCATTTTTGTATGGAAAAATTAAAGAAGAGGTTTATGTATGTCAACCTCCAGGCTTTGAGGACAATAAACATCCTAATTGGGTGTATAAGCTTGATAAGGCTCTTTATGGGTTAAAACAAGCTCCTAGAGCCTGGTATGAGACATTATCAAACTTTCTTCTGGAAAAAATTTCACTAGAGGCTCCATAGATAAGACTTTATTCATTAAGAAAGCTGGGCAGCATAATCTACTTGTTCAAATTTATGTAGATGATATCATTTTTGCATCCTCTGATCCAAAGTTGTGTGATGCCTTTACAAAGTTGATGCAACAGAAGTTTGAAATGAGTGCCACGGGAGAATTACAGTTCTTTATGGGGTTGCAAATCAAAGAAAAGGCTGATGGAATTTTCATTCATCAGTCCAAATACACAAAAGATCTTTTGCAAAAGTTTGATTTACAAAACTGTAAGCCTGTTCTACCCCCATGTGCAGCACCACACAACTGGATACAGATCAGAAAGGTAAAGTGGTTGATGAAACATTTACAGATGTATGATTGGGTCCTTGATGTATTTAACAGCTTCTAGACCAGATATTATGTTTGCTACATGTGTTTGTGCTAGATTTCAGGCTGCACCTAAAGAGTCTCATCTGATTGCAGTCAAGAGGATCTTTAGATATCTGCAAGGCACTCCATCTCTAGGTTTATGGTATTCTAGGGACATTCTGGTAAATTAGTTGCTTTTTTGACAGTGACTATGCAGGGTGTAAGTTGACCAGGAAATCAACTTCTGGTGGATGTCAATTCCTAGGCAACTGCTTGATTTCTGGCAGAGCAAGAAACAGACCTCAGTTGCTACATCAACTGCTGAAGCAGAGTACATTGCTGCTGCAAGTTGTACATCTCAGGTACTCTGGCTTCAAAACCAACTTCTGGATTATGGCATTACAGAGACTAAGACTCCATGTTAATGGATAGTGCTGCAGCTCTGTGTATTGTCAAAATCCAGTCCAGCACTCTAGGACCAACATATAGAGATCAGACATCATTTTATAAGGGATGTTTTGAAAAAGGTCTGATTGATCCTAAGTTTGTGCCTAGTGCTGATGAGCATGCAGACATTTTTACTAAGCCTTTGGATAGTTCAACTTTCCAAAACCTGGTGTTAAGGCTTGGTATGCTGCAGCTAGAATAAGTGACAACTACTGATGATTTCAGTAGTAATTACTGGTGATCATTGGTACCCATGTCACATATAAGTACTGATGAGTCCTTTTCCTCAGTAGTTTTTATAACTACTGATGGCTAAATGCCTCTAAGTACTGAAGTACTTTATCTGTTCAAACTACTGATGTAGAAAACTACTGATGTAGTTACAACTACTGAAATCAGTATAAACAGATAAGTACTGATGTCCTATGAAACAATTGAAATCAGCCAAAAAGGCTGATGAATGTGTTGAGGACAGTATGAAACAGCTGACAAGCTAAGAATTGACCAAAACAGCTGAAGAGAACTTTCTCTTTAGTAGTTTGTACAACTACTGTTTCATTCTAAACAACTGAAGCAAAACCATGTCTTCAGTAGTTTTATAACTACTGATGACTAATACCAAGTCTTCAGTTGTTTACAACAGCTGATGACAAAACCACTGTCTTCAGTAGTTTCATAACTACTGATGCCAAACACCATGTCTTCAGTTGTTTCATCATCTGAAGTCAAAACCACGGTCTTTAGTAGTTTTCTAATTCTGATGCCTACACACCACGACTCAGCTGTTTCAACGTCTGAAAGGATAATACCATGTCAACGGTCGTTTAAAACTACTGATGACTAACACCACATCCTTCAGTCGTTTTTTACCCGTACCCTATAATATCCCTTACCTAATCCTTCAATGCTTCATCTTCTTCAAACCTAACGTTCCTCTCCAAAACTTCCCTCCTCTCGATGGCGTCCATGCAAATTAAACCGCGACACACTGTGTTTGCCTACCTCACTAAATCGCCTGTCTGGGCTAAGTTCGATACTGCTATCGATCTTATGGTTCAGTCCCAATACAATACGGCATTTCTTCTGAATCCATACTACATGCCGAATCCTTCAACAATTTTGGATGAACGTTACTATTACCACTGGGGAGAACAACACACCATCTCTCCAGTCGTGTCGTCAACAACACAGAAGTAGTAATCACTCCTGCGATCTCAGTGCCTCCACTATCATGAAGAAACACTTTGATGACGCTGAGCGCCTACTTTTCACATGGTGAATGTATGTTGGCCCCTAAGACGTCGTCTTGGGATCAAATGTCGACAAAATGGCAGCAGGTAATGTATTCTATTCTTGAGCAACAACCACTAAACTTTTCACAAATAATATTTTCGGAGCTCAAGGACATGGCTCAAAAACTAACTGCCACCGTTGGATACTATATCCACGGTTCATAATGGCCATCACTACAAACCAGCTTAATGCTGAGGGACTTGTTGGTTTGGGAGTCCCTGCTACGGCTGTTCTGCCGGAAGTATACTCCCGGCACAACTCTGACCAGACACTCAAAATGGCTGCCAAGCTGCGAAAACCCACGCAGCTGGAACCACAGCCACCACCTCCAAATCAAAAGTCCCCACCAAACCCACCAAAAAGAAACCCAAAACGGCTACTCAGGGAATTGAGTCCCCTGAGGATGCCCCTGCAACACAAACGCAGGATATATCCACTAGTCCAAACCCCCTAGTGGATACAATGACTCTTCCAGCCATAGCCGCTCAGGCTTCCTCTCAACAGGAGCCTGCAGCAACCACACAAGGGGTACCTACATATCTGGGATCTTCCTCACTTGAGGGGATTGCCATTGAAGAGCACCAACCTCCCCAGGTGCACACTGCTTCTATCCTTCACCCCAAACAACCGCCCCTCACAGCCCAACTTTAATAGTTGCACAAGTGCTGACTCTACTGCACTCCTCACCCCTCCCCCAGAAACCACTCACTACTGGGAACACCTCTACAATTGAGGGGGAGGAACACAGTGCACTTGAGAACCCACAACACAGGGGTTTACCACTTCTATCTCCTGGTGTAGACAAGGAGCTTAGAATATCTAGTGAGGCTGCCACCTCCTCTGACTCAGCACATGATCAGAATGAGGCTGTAACATTGCTAAGACCTCACTAGAGGCAACAGCTGATGATGGACACTGTCCTGAGGCTGGAAGTCCCCAGTACCAAGCACAAGGGGCACATGCATCAACTGGTCTACACCCAGTGCATGTAAATCCTGCTCTAAGCAGGAGGTCAGATGATTCAGCTTCGGCTGATGATGACCTGGGCTTTTTCTATGATGTTCTTGCCCAGAACACAATCCTTGAAGAGAAAGTTAGTAGGCTGCAAAACCTACTTGATCAACTCTCACAAGGAGAAAGACCATCTGCCTCTACCACCCACAGATGGCACCTTCACTTGAAGGTTCCAAACACTGAGCCACTCCAAACTCAACACCAGCCTCTGCTTCAGGCCCTATTTCTCAGGAACAGAACCCTCCTGAGCAACTAGGTGTTGTACTTCAAAATTCCCTCCCTCTCATCACACCCATAATCACTGATATTGTGACTAAAGCCATTGATGAGAGGCTTTCCTAAACTTTACAACCTTGATTGATGCTGCTGCACAAAAGACTCTTTCTGCGGTACAAACCCCTTCCTCCAATGCATCCAAAAAGGGGGAGAGTACTGCAGTGAAAGAAAAGAAGAGGAAAAGAACAGAGGAAAAGAAAGAAGAGAAGCAAGCCAAGAGGAGGAGAAAGAAAAGCAACCTCTGCTCACTTACAAGCGGAAGAAAAGTGCTGATGATCATACTGCTGAAGACAAATCCTTGGAGGAGCTGGTAAAGAAGCTGACACTACACACAGCCGATCCATGGATAAAATAATTGAACAACTCTTCAGGCAGGGGTTTGACACAGCCACACTGGATAGTGAGATCAGAAGGTTGGAAGTGCAAGAGATACAAACCCCATGGGCAGGGTATGATGCTCTGGAAAAAGAGAGGTTGGAAATAATGATCCGCTTTATTGCAAAATACTTAGGAAGATCGTTAGTGGAGATTCGCGCGTGGACCAGGGACAGCATTCTGGCTATAGCCACCAGAATCTGTCTGTCTGAGCAATTCAACAAAGGGATTATTGTGGAAGCCCTTGATGAGGCTGGGGCTGGTAAAAGGTTAGAGATGGCTAAACTCACAAAGGCGAAACTAACTACAAAGATGCTAGATCAACCTTCCCTTCCACCCACTCAAACAGATCCTATCCCTCAAATCCCCCAACCAATCTCTAAGCCAAAATCCAAACATCCTCATTCTTCAAAACCAATTCCTTCACCAACCCAACCATCATCCAGTGATGCACCAGAAGGAGGAGAAGGGTGCTGAGGATGGAAGAAAAAGAAGAAGAGGAGGATGAAGATGATAGTCTGCCACTCTCTACTGTTCTAAAGCTACCAAAACCCCGAAGTCAACCCATGATCACACCTGACTCTCAAAGGGAAATGGTCAGAGTCAAGATAGAAGAAGAAGAACAGCAGAAGTAGCACGATGAGCAACTGTTGAAGATGGTTGACAAGGAATTTCCTCAGTCATCATCTATTCAAGCCATGAAAGGGCATGCTCAAAGGCTGTACGCTCTCAGGCACTTTTCAGTATCAGAAGGAGAGAGTGAGAGTATGGCCAGACCCCAGGGTGAGTTCTAGAATCCATAAAAGAACTATTCCACACAGATACAATGGCCAGGTACGAAAAACAATAGAATCTATCATCATGTTGGCCATTGTAGTCTCACCTTGGAAATCATTGATGAATTCAAGAAAGCTCACCAAGCAAAGAAGACCCCTCAAGATTTACTAGAAAATAAGATGATTAAGAAGGGGTTGTTATATAAAAAGCTTGAAGACATCCAGAAGAATGAGCTCCAGTTACTCCTTGAAGGCAACCATCCTGATGAATTTGTATATAGGGAGGTAACTACGGTGGAGCTGAAAAATGGCAGGACCATGAAGTACTTATCAGAGTACTATGGTCCAGAGTTCTTCTTCGAAGGAGGAGTAGAAGAACTCTCTGAGGAGGAACAAGTTGTTCTCTTGAGGCCTATGTTCGAGAGTCATACACACTCATTATGGGGAAGTAAATCTCATGAATGGGATAACAACTCTATGTCCAGTTCCCCAAAACAGAGTTCCCATTCATACCTGCCAAACAAATATCTGAGATTTCTTCCCAGGCCGGAGCTTACATGGGTCATTCTCTACTGATCAAGAAGGAAAAAGACCAACATTTTGCCAACAATAAGTGGGACACTAAATAATTTAGAGGTTTTGGCTGCATTGGTTCAGGGCGTGTTTGTTGGACCAAAAGAACCAATGAGCCAAGATCAGAAAACCTCTAAGTCCCACATGGTATCACAACAACTGCTGAAAGCCTCATCAGCAGTTTGACAAGTGCTGAAGACTTCAACAGCTGAAGATCAAGTGCTGAAGACTTCAACAGCTGAAGAACTAAAGTGCTGAAGTACAACAGCTGAAGAACACAAGTGCTGAAGCTGAAAGACCAAAGTACTAAAGTACAACAGCTGAAGAGTTTACAAGTGCTGAAGATCAACAACTGATGTACAAAGTCTGAAGACAAAGACTGAAGACATCAGCTGATGATATACTGAAGTCATCAGCTGATGAAACACCTGAAGGTCAAAGTCTGAAGATCAAGTACTGAAGCCTCAGTAGTTTGTCACAACTGCTGAAGAGTACTTGTTCAGTAGTTGTGATATCAGTAGTTTTATATTTCTAGTTTCAGTAGTTTTATGTTTTAGTAGTTTTGTAAAACGACTGAAGAGCTTGTTCTTCAGTCGTTGTAGTTAGTTTAGTTTTATATTCTGTACTTAACACTCTGATATGTTCTCAGTAGTTGTGAACATTTCAGTAGTTTGTAAGAGTTAGTTATTTTTGTATTAGATCTACAGTTGTCACTTTCCGTGATAACAGCAGTGATTGTTGCACTCTATATAAGGAGTGACAACCTATTGTAATAATGTGAATGACGGGAATGAGATATGAATGATTTGATTAGAAATATTCTACATCTATAAACATTCCTTGAAACAGAAATATATATTCTCTCACTATAACCGTATGTGCTCTTAATTTACAAGTATCGATTACTTGCTACAATTTGTCTAATTCCTGTTTGTATTCCGCTGCTTTGAACTCTAATACATCAAACTTGTGATCGCTGATCCTGTCATGGTCATTCAGAAGATCATATCTTTCTTTCATCATGTTTTTCAACAGCATACAAAAGGTAGTTGTATGTCATATTATGGTTGTTATTTGGTGTTATTAGCTAGTTCAAACACATATAAATGATCATATGTTTGGGTTGTTGATGATATGGTAATAGCCTTGATTTTCACTTACAAATGATAATTTTAAGGTTTTAATCTGCTTCGTTTTCAAGTTTAAAATGGTTATACTACTTTGATGTGGTCCAACAAACTCAACATTGGCATCTAGAGCCGGATATGTGGATGACTAGTTTCATTTGTCCTGTAAAATGGTTTTATGGGCTTTACAACCTAAAGGGGCTGTTTTGTTGGTGATGTTATAAATCCCCAACCTTTCAAGGTTATATCTAACATGCTTGTGATTAAACTTGAAAGAAAGATATCAAGGGGTTGATTATGTTTTTTGTTGGACAAAAGACCCTAAATTCTGGTTTAGTTGGCTGAAAATTTAGGGTCATATGGGGATTTATTTGGTTCTTGAATGTTGTATATGATGATTCCTATTGGTGCATAACCCAATCTGTTTCATCTTATGTACTTAAGATGAAAAGCCACATTGACCGCCTCGAAAGGCTGAATTGTCCCATCTCGAAAGAGTTGGCTATGGATTTGATCCTCAACACTTTGTCAAAAAGGTTTGACAACTTTGTCATCAACTATAACATCAAGGGTAGGACAAGAACATAAGTGAGCTTCACTCTATGCTCAAACTGCTAAGGCATCCATGGGTAAAAGGGTTTTACCCGTTCTCACCATCAATGATGGTGGGAACAAGAAGAGGCCTCACCCCACACCCAAGGCAAATGTTGCCAAATGTAAAGGGCATGTTAGGGAAAAGGGAAAGGGAGTGGTAAGATCGCCACCACCAAAACCAGCAGAGAAGAAGCAATATGTTCCTTCAAATGACCCATGCTTTAAGTGTGGGGAGATTGGACATTGGGCAAGAAGTTGCCCAGTCCTTCTTAAAGAGTTGCAAGAAAAGAGGGATGCGTGGCAAACCTCAGGTACAATTTTCATGAACCATATGGTCTAAATTTAATATCTTCTAACACATGGATATTGGATACTGGATGTGGAACTCATATTTGCAACTTATTGCAGGGTTTAAAAGAAGTTAGGACTTCAAGAAAGAGGATGTGAGCCTCTACATGGGGAATGGGGCAAAGGTTCAAGTTGAAGGCCGAGGGGACTACATCTTGAAGCTTCCAAATGGTTTGGAGTAAATTTGAAAAATATTTTGTACGCTCCTAGTTTGACTGGGAACATTATTTCTGTTGCCCAATTAAGACAATATGGTTATGTTTTGTCATTTATTGAGAATGAAATTCATGTTTCTTTAAATGGCATGTTTTATTTTAAAGCTATTCCTATTAATGGTATTTATGAATTGGTTCGTGAAAACACATTATATGATAGCTCATTGTACCAAACCACCACTAAGAAACTCAAAATGGATTTGAGTGATACCTACCTTTGGCATTGCCGTCTTGGTCATATAAACAAGAAGCACATACAAACACTTCAAAAGAACGGTCTTTTAAAAGCAAATGAATATGATTGATTCGATGTATGCGAATCTTGTTTACGTGGTGAAATGACTAAGGCACGTTTTAGTGGCAAGTTCGAAAGAGAAAAATATTATTGGGCATCATACATTCGGATGTATGTGGTTCTTTTAAGCCAATGACTAGGTACCATGAAAGATACTTTATTACCTTTACCATGACTATAGTAGATATGGTTATGTGTACTTGTTAAGACACAAAGATGAAGCTTTTGAAATGTTCAAAATCTTCCAATATGAAGTAGAAAATCAACTAAACAAGAAAATAAAAATTCTCTGCACCGATAGAGGAGGTGAATACCTAAGTGATGCCTTTAGAGACAATCTTAGAAGTTGTGGTATTGTCTCACAACTATCTCCACCTGGAACACCACAACATAATGGTGTGTCCGAGAGGAGAAATCGAATTCTATTAGATGTGGTTCGATCTATGATGGCGAGAAGGTCACTGCCTCTATCATTTTGGCATTTTGCTTTGCTCTCTGCGGCCCGTATTTTGAATATGGCCCCAACCAAGAAAGTGGAATCGACACCTTTTGAAATATGGCATGGAAGAGTTCCATCACTATCATATTTAAAGGTATGGGGTTGTGAGGCTTATGTTAAGACTCCGACCTCAAAGAAGCTAGAAAGTCGTTCCACTAAGTGTATCTTATTGGATATCCCAGAGATTCTATAGGATATATTATTTCTATGATCCATTGGAAAAATAGGAGTTTGTTACCAAGACGGCTGAGTTCTTAGATGCTAAGTTCCTTACGGAAGGAACTAGCAGTAGAACTGTGGATCTTGAGGAGGATCAAGAACCACAAACCGATACACGTTTGGTTGATACTTGCACTCATCATCAGGATGTTGAGAATGATCAAGTGGTTGATCAATATACACAAAACATTCGCAGATCTGGTAGAATGAGTAATCCACCACAAAGATATGGATTTTTCGTAGGTGGATGCTATGTGGTTGATTCCGATGAACCAACCACCTATCATGACGCAATGTCCAATTTGGATTGTGACAAACGGCTTGAAGCCATGAACTAGAGATACAATCCATGTATGACAACCAAGTGTGGGACTTGGTTGAACCACCTCTTAACTCCAAGATAGTTGGAAGTAAGTGGATTTTCAAGAAGAAAACTGATATGCATGAAACTTGGATACTTATAAAGCTAGACTTGTAGCAAAAGATTTCACTCAAACTCAAGGGGTTGATTATGATGAGACCTTCTCACCGTTGCAATGCTAAGTCTATTAGGATTGTTTGCCATAACTGCTCATTATGATTATGAGATTTGGCAAATGGATGTCAAAACCGCTTTTCTAAATGGATATCTTGAGGAAGATGTCTATATGGTTCAGCCTGAAGGTTTTGTCAACTCAAAATATCCTAACAAAGTATGCAAGTTAAAGAAATCAATCTATGGATTGAAGCAAGCATCAAGAAGTTGGAATCACCATTTTGATGAAGAAATAACCAAATTTGGGTTCATCAAAAACGCTGATGAACCATGTGTATATAAGAAGGCTAGTGGGAGCATCACCATTTTCTTAGTATTGTATGTCGATGACATCCTACTATTTAGAAATGACATTCCAACCGTAGAAGGTGTAAAAGCCTGGCTTGGAAGCTGTTTCTCCGTTAAGGATCTTGGTGAAGCCGCCTATATTTTAGGAATAAAGATCTATAGGGATAGATGAAGGCGGTTGATTGGTTTGAATCAAAGTGCGTACATTGATAAGATCTTGGAAAGGTTCAAGATGGGAAACTATAAGAAAGGTAGCGTACCTATTCAAAGAGAAATGATATTGAGTAAGACTCAATGTCCAAGCTCAAAGGATGAGCAAGACAAAATGAATGGAATCCCGTATGCAATTGCTATAGGATCCATCATGTACGCAATGATATGCACTAGACCGGACATGTCATGCGCCTTGAGCATTACAAGCCGATACCAACAAAATCTAGGAAGCAGTCATTGGATGGTTGTTAAGAACATACTTAAGTACCTAATGAGGACTAAAGATATGTTCCTAATCTATTGATCTGGTAAGGAAGAACTCGTAGTAACTGGTTACACGGATGCGAGTTTCCAAACTGATCGGGATGATTCAAGATCACAATCGGGGTACATTTTCATCCTGAATGGATGAGCACTCTCTTGAAAGAGCTCTAAGCAAGATGTGGTGGCATTATCAACTACATAGTCAGAATACATTGCCACTTCATTAGTAGCTCGGGAAGTTGCATGGGTAAAAAAGTTCATTGCCGACCTAGGGGTGGTCCCTTCCATTTAGAACCCCTTAGAAATTCGTTATGATAACGAGGGTGCGATTGCTCAAATCAAGGAACCCCGTGCATATCAGAAGACTAGGCACATTGAACGAAGATTCAACTACATAAGCGATGAAGTTGAAAATGGAAAGATATGTATTCGCAAAGTTCACACGGATCAAAACATTGCGGATCCACTCACAAAGCTTCTTGAAAAGGCAAAGCATGAAACTCATGCTTGCTCCATGGGGCTTCAATATTCAAGTGACTAGATTTCATCTTTAATATCTGTAATGAGATATTGTAACCCTTTATTATTGAACGAATTATTAGTTATAATGATTCAGCTAATATTCCTATTTGCATGTTTAAGATCCATGAGTAAATTATTTACTCAGAATGTCCGTAGCTGTTCGTGCTGTGGGAACAAGTATTAAGGTAATACTATTATGAACTTCGATTGGTAGATATTCATATGATGAATATAAAGAAAAAGGTTGCTCCCAAAGTTCATGGGTATTTGTGGGATGCAAATATTGGACTCACCTGCATCTCAAATATTACTACATGGAATCTTCTTGATTGATCATAAGTAATTTTGAGCAAAGGCAAACATCATTTGGTTCTTTGGACCTGAGATACATATGGGTCTTGATATTTACCAATATTATACTTTGACTTAGCTCTTTGTTGTTCTGAAACATGGTAGTACATAAGTCTGAGTTCATATTGATATAAGGTAATTGTGAGATACGTATGTTGTCAAGATGGGATTTGTCCCTCTTATTCGTGGAGAGTAGTATGTCTAAGGCTCGAAAAGTTAGATCAATGGAGAATGATCACTCTGTGTCTCTAGGATTTAACATGACATGTGCGACAAAAGGATAAATAATTGTTTCACCTAAAACCTTCAAGTATGGTACTTTAAGAGAATGATGTTATTAAATGGCACTTAGTCATACGTATTAAGGGTAGTAAACCATTGTTAGGTGGTATTTACTGCTTGCAACAATCTTCTATGAATCTTGTGCAAGTGGGAGATTGTTGGATCTTGTATGCCAAGACGTATACAAGAGTGATGTGGTTAGTACGTGATGATCCAAGTCGGGTCATACCCAATAACAAGCTAAACAAACACATATATTTTTTGTTGATGAAATCATACAAATAACTATTGACACCTATTTAGAAAATGGGTTTCTAGAACTTTGCTTTGTAAAAGAACAATGTTATGTGGATATTTTGTTCATGAGAATTTTATTTGTTTCATTATTTAAGTTGTTTAAATAATGACAAATAAAAGTGTGTTATGTTATAAAATTAAAATTAGGTTTTAATTTTATAACTATTATCTTAAAAGAGTGCAATTTACAAAATTTACAATGGGGGGGAAACCATTTGTAACTTGACTTCGGCCGCCCACTTGGGTGCATGAGGGGTCTCTTTTTTCCTTGAATACTTGACATTATTCATTCCAGCACTCTTCCAAGAAAACACACCTTCTCTCACACACACTTAAGCAAAGAAAAGCTCTCAACAAGGCTAGACATTTTCAGATTTTCAGCTCCAATAAGGCTGAATTTTTGGTTTTTGAAGGTCCCTTGGTGTAGAACTTTGGTGTGAAGCTCCTTAACTAGCAAGGTGTTTGAAGAGCTTGTGGGTACTATAAGCTTGAGGTCTTCTCCTTTGAAGGCTAGCAACTCAAGAACATCATCCCCTTCATTTTATACATCTTCAACAACTTATGCAAGAAAGGTTGTTCCTTTGTACACCCTATGGTTGTTGTTTTGCTTTCATAGCACACTATTTCATATATGTTTATTTGATCCTTGTTCTTGGGTTTTGTTTATGTTTTAAATGGTGAAAATTTTCAGATTACTAACCATATCTTTAAACCATATATCCGCCGTGTTTTCTAGTTTAAATGGTTAAACTAAGTGTTTTACATGTGACAAAACCCAACAACTAAATCATTGAAAAGAAAATGGTAGCTGGTACACATTCCTCAACACCATCTCAAATGCTTATTAGAATGAGAAGACCTATGAAGTGGTGATTGAGAGGAAGTGAGGAGGCAAAGAAGGTGCTGAAATCAGATTGTTCAGTGGCTTTGAAGTGAGACTACTCGATCAATCATACATTCAATACATATACACAAGGCACTTCACAGAGATATCAAACAAATTGGGTCAAGAAGATCTACATTTTTTTTAAAGTGTATCAAAATATTGAAGATGGCTTATGATCATATTAGTGCCAAGAGGAAGAAAAGGAAGAAGAAGGAGACACCTTTACACTTAGGCAACATTTTCAAACTTGAAGTTGATGTAGATGGTTCTCTTTTGATTCACAGGGATGGGCTATCACAGTATCTATTTGGGAACCAATTTCTCTAAAGAAACTACCACTCGAAGCCATTCATGATATGAGCAGAATGAAGATTCATGTACTAACCAAGGACAAATGTCACATGCTCAAGATTTTGTCAACATGATCAAGGGAATTTTGGATCCAAGACAAGCAACACCTTTTACACCACCAGAAGACCCAGCAAAATAATCACAACATCAATCACCTCCCAACATTGAAGAAAACTAGGTAATATAATCCTTAGGGGGAGTATTGTTCAACCCTGAAAGGATCATACATGCCAACTCAATGGGTGAGTTGATGATTGCTCTGCTCGAATCCCTTAAGTACAAGAAGAAATGCGGATGAAATTCTGCTAAGTAAAAGGAACAAGTGTGGTCTTCCACATTTGTCAATGCAGAAGAAATAATGCAAATACGGACAAGTATTTGCTCTTCTGCATTGACAATGCGGAAGAGTAAAAGTTAATGCAGACAAGACTTTGCTCATCCGCATTAGACAAATGCGGATGACCGAACAAATTTGCATAAGTATTTGTTCATCCGCATTAACCAATGGGGATGACTAACATACTAATGCGGATGACCAAGTGAAGAAACGCTAATCAAGTTAACTCATCCGCATTGTCAATGCGGATGAACAAGAAAAGATGCAGATGAAGACATAGACTAGTTCTGATGTAATAGTTCAGGGGTAGTTTAGTCATTTTGTAAAAGGCATCTTGTTTGCCTATAAATAGAATAGACAACTCGTACTTGAGGTGACAGCTGATAGATAGAGAATTTTTGTTGTAATTATTCTCTCGAATTTATCAACTTTCATATATACAATACAAAAGCATTTATGAGTAATTTTCTTGCATTGAATGTTCTTTGATTGTTTGTTTCCGCCATTCAATCACTGACTTGATTATCATATTCGATTCACAGTAAGAATCTCATTCTTACTCAACCCCAGTCACCATGACTCAACTATACTTGAGGTGTGTTAAAATTATGGACACTATAGTGGATGTTGGAGTGACTCTTGAAAATAGGGACATTGTAAGAAGTTCATGTCATGTCTTCCTAAGAAATGGACATATTATTGTGTTGTTATCAAGAGGGCTAATAACCTTAAGACTCTTACATTGATTGACTGGTATGGTATTCTTAGTGGATACCAGATGGAGATGAACATGCAAGCTCATATGGAAACTCCAACAATCAAATGAGTTCAGCCCTGCATGTGACTGAAAGTGATAGCTAGAACCTCAATATCATCTTATATGCTACCCTAACAACTCATAAAAGGGTCCTTTCATCAGTTCCCGGAGACACCAGAGAAAGCTACACTCAAGGATCCAAACACATGCCTTTGTGTCTTCTAAAGAAAGCTTAGGAAACTTTCTATTCACCATTGAAGACCTAGACTATATCCATCCAGATGATGTAGAGATAGTCCGGTAGATGGCTCTCTCACTCACATAGCCAAGACATTGTACAAAAGGATAAGAAGGAAGTTTCCTAGCCATACACATAGTGGAAAGTTTGTGTTGGATAAAAGCAAAGCCATGTGTTAGAACTGTAACCAAATGGGTCACTCTACTAGTGAATGCAAAGTTGTAATGCCCGGAATAGATTCAAAACGAGCCAAATAATAATGATGGGCTTAGCTGAGATTATTTAATGGAAACAAGTGGGTAATGCAGTATGGACCGAGTAGACCATGCAGGATATGTGTTTGGCAAGTTTAAGGTCCAGGGAACGCCCGGTATATATAAACGGATCAGCTTGAGCAGCTCTAACTTGCAAGTCAACACCCCATTTCTAGATACAGTGTGGAGAGAGATGGTGGAGAAGAGGTAAAGATTTAAGGCTCGGTTGATAACAGAATTGAAGATCGGTGTTCGTGGGCATCCAAACAACAAGAAAACAACAAGAATCCAGGTAAGAAACATAACTTAATCTTCATTTTGATGTAAACCTGGATTCCAGGGCTTGGTTCTGAAATTGGCAAAGATTCATCCAAAACTCATGTTTTTGTGTAAGAAAACATGTAAGAAGCCTAGATATAGCTTATTGGGTGATAAACCAAAGTTTTGGATGTAAAAGATTGAAGTTTTAGGACAAAAATGGGTTGGTTCGTAATTTTCAACCCGTTCTGCGAAACTGGGTCCTCATCCAGCGAAATTATGTATTCGTCCGGCGAAACTATCAAACTTTCTGCGAAACTATAGTTTCACATGTAGTTTTGCAGACATGGTTATCCAACAAAAGTTTTGTGAAATTGGTAGCGAAGATGCTAGCGAAACTGCTAGCGAAGCTGCCAGTGACCGAAACTGCTGGCGAAAGTAACAGCAAAACTACTAATCATGTAGCGAAATTAGGCAGAAATTAACTCCTTTGAGTGTTAACTTAACTGCAAGTTTTGTAGTGCAAACCTTGCTTTGAAATCTTGATTGAGAAGCTACTCATCAAGTACAACGTGACCCTAGCGATGGGCGTCTGCCCTTGGACCCCACTAGGGGCTGCTGCCCCTAGGACCCCGCTCTCCTGCCGCCCCCGAACCCCCGCTGTCCCTCGGAGTATCAGTTTTGTTTGATGATGACTTATGCTTGTGGTACATATGTATATGTATGTGAATGTGCGATGCATGATGTCTATGATGCATGATGTTTATGATGATGTTTGATGGTATATGTGATGTATGATGATGCGTGATGATGTTATGCTTATGTATGATATGTTTTCTTATGTTCCTTACTACGTATTATGATGTGACTTTAGGTGGTATGATCAAAATAATGAATGTAAAGTATTATCTTAACATAGTGTAAGGTTTAAGATAATGAAAGTGGAACATAATGAATAACAAATAAAAGTCTTGCAAGCAAATAAAGGAGGTTCACAACTCATTGAGAGTTGTTAGCTCAACTCTGTGTTTATAGCGTGCGATCTTGGCTAACCCTTAAGGGGTCACACACAGGGGGAGTTAGTCTATGTGACAACTCCATACGTGCGATATGTGGGATATGGGGTCCTTGTCGCTTAACCTAGATGATATGGCTTTGTGCTCCAGAGGGGGTTAAGCATACGACATGACCTAGATATAAATGAAAGAGAATAAATGTATGAAATGTGCGATAAGTACGAAATGTGCAAAACATGTGAATTGTACGAAACGAACGATGATGAAGATAATAATTATAACCTTGATGTACATATGATGTGTGATCACATGTGATAGTAAAGAAAATGTGTTAATGAACGAAAAGTAGTCTATGTTTTTGTAAAAGTAGAACTCACTCACCAACACTAACTTTTATGCATTTCAGTTGGCAGGTGAATGTTGTTGAGGATGGCACGGGGCGGCTACTTGGCTTGTTTAAGATTTCATAAATTTTATGATACGATAACGTTTTTGTATTGTATTGCGAATGAACGATATTTTGTAATCAACATGGAATTATTTTGCAAAAAGTGTTTATTTATTGAAATGAAATAAAATGTTTGTTTAAATTGTTTCCACTGCATGATTTAGTAAAGTTAATGTAATTATAAATTTTATGTGCGATGATTGACCAGCTGTGAGCATCCCGAGAATGGGGTATCAAAGCCAAAGTTTAAGTGAAACGGGTAAATTTTCAAAAGAAACCTAAACTTAAACTAAAAATAGGACGAAAGGGAAGGGATGCCAGTCTTAGTGGCTGCGTGCAATCAGGTATTTCTTAATGTTAATTGATATTATATGCGCATGTTATGTGGTTTATGTGCTATTGTTGATTTAGATACTAATGTAGTCAGGATAGGAAATGCTTGGGGTATGAAGAGTAAACTAAGTGGCTAATCAAAACTTTCCACTATAATTAGGGACTTACTATACTTCACATAAATTGAGCTATTACCTTGAATGATCGTGTTGGTGTTTGACTCTTATAGCATGTTTAGAGGATGGTTGGTGGTAGATCTTCTAAGGTTTCACATGGTAGAGGTCGTGGTGGACGTGGTGTTGAACCACGAGTCACAAGAGGAAGGCATAGAGCTGAAGAGGTGGTTCAAAAAGAACCTGAGACCCCTCATCCTGAGACCAGGGACAAGAGTGCTAACTTGAGAGCCCCAGTGAAGGAGGCGGTAGTGGAATAAGTTCATCAGGTTATGCAGACGATCTTACCATGTGTGGTGACTGAAGTGATTAAGGCTGTAAGAGAAGGAGAAAGAAGGGAGAGGAATAGACCCTCGCAAGGATGGGAGCGACCGGAGTGAGACAGTTCTCTCCGATGATGAAGAGAGGAAGAAGAGCCTGCATTGGAAGGGATTGCTAGAAATCGAAAAAGGAGGAGGCTAGGATGGCTACCTGAGAAGGGATTGCTAGAAATCGAGGGCGGAGAGTTCCAGGGCAGGGAAGAAGATCGGAACTCAAGGGTAGAAGGCCAGCGCCTGAGCTTCTCGATGACTCGGGAGGAGGCTAGGATGGACCCCGATGTGGTGTGGGGTACATTTCTAGTAAACTGAACTCTTGCATGTGTGTTATTTAATTCTGGTGCTAGTAGGAGTTTCACTTTTGCTGCCTTTTGTGTTAGGTTACCCATTAGAAGTAAAAGTATTGATGAGCCCTTCGATGTAGAAACTGCCATAGGTAAGTCCAGCAGGATTTCTGAGATGATAGAAGGTTGTGACATTGAATGAAAATGTCATATGTTTTTTGTTAGACCATTCGTGATGACCTTAGGTGGTTTCGATGTAGTCCTTGGAATGGATTGGTTAGCGGACTATGAGGCGAACATTATGTGTCGCAAAAAGATGGTCAGATTCACAAGGCCTAACGGGAGTTTGGTGACACCTTACGGTGATCGAGTTACAACTATCTCGAAGGTGATTTCGATGGCGGTGGCGGGAAAGTGCTTGAGGCGTGGATGTAGCGCCTACTTGGCCTACGTGAAGGATGTGGACACACCAACACCACAATTGTCTATCATACTGGTGGTGTGTGACATTCCAAATGTGTTTCCCGAAGACTTACCAGGAGTGCCACCCGACCGGGAGATCGAGTTCAAGATTGACTTGATACTAGGTGCTTAACGTGTTGCTAAGGCACCGTATAAGTTGGCTCCGACTGAGATAAAGAAGTTGATGGAGCAACTACAGGAGTTGCTGGATAAAGGGTTCATTAGATCAAGTATCTCTCCTTGGGGTGCTTCGGTCTTATTCGTGAGGAAGAAGGATGGTAGTATGAGGATGTGTATCGGCTACCGTGAGCTAAATAAGCTGAATGCGAAGAATCGATACCCCATACCAAGAATTAATGATCGGTTTGATCAACTCTAGGGTGCCAGTTGGTTTTCAAGGATAGACCTTCAATCTGGTTATCATCAACTCAAGGTGACGGAGCTGGATATATCTAAAATAGCATTTCACACACGTTATGGATACTACGAGTTTCTTATTATGTCTCTTGGATTAACAAATGCACCAGCTGCTTTTATGGACATAATGAATCGAGTGTGTTGGCTGATGTTGGATAAATCAGTGATTTTGTTTATCATTGATATCTTGATTTATTCAAAGAGTTAGGAAAAGCATGTCTGTCACATTCGAGACGTGTTGAAAACCTTGAGAAGGGAGAAAATGTATCCTACATTCTCCAAGTGCATGTTCTGGTTGCGCGAAGTGTAGTTCTTGGGTCACGTGGTGAATCGCAAGGAGAATATGGTGGACCTAGCAAAGGTGAAAGCGGTGATGCAATGGATGTCTCCAAAAACGCCATGTGAGATTTATTCAAGTCTTCTCTAATATAGCTTCTCCGTTGACTAAGTTGACCCATAGGGATGTAAAGTTTGTATGGGGTTAAGCTCAAGAGATGGCGTTTGAGGAGTCAAAGGCAAGGTTGACTCAATCTCCTATCTTGTCATTACCCGATAGAAGCATAGATTTGTGGTATATTCACATGTTTCTTACTCGGGGTTGGGATGTGTCTTGATGCAGTGAGCAAAGGTTATAGCCTATGCATCCCGACAGTTGAAATTTCATGATGTTAATTATCCTACTCATTACTTGGAGCTAGCAGCCATGGTCTTTGCTTTAAAGATTTGGAGGCACTACCTGCATGGGACGAAGTGCACCTTATTCACTGACCACAAGAGCTTGAAGTACTTCTTCGAGTAGAAAGATTTGAACATGAGGCAGACGAGATGGCTGGAGCTCATAAAGGATTATGATTGTGAGATCCATTTCCATCCGGGAAAGGCCAACATGGTGGCAGATGCCCTTAGCCGAAAGGAGAGTCCCCAACCAATTCGTGTGAAGGCTTACCAGTTATTTATGACCTTTGATGTGATGAAGTAGTGAGGGAGTTTTAAGATAACACAATGAAGAAAGACATCTTAAATCCGAAACGATGAGAGGTCTAGTCGCGGAGCTGGGTGAAAACACTCTCGGTGTTAGGACCCGATTCGGACAAATATGGATTCCTTGTTTTGGGGATCTACATGGGAAGTTTATGGATGAAGCTCATAAGACTCGATACTCCATTCATCCTCGTGCTACAAAGATGTATCAAGACATGAAGAAAGATTATTGGTGGTCAGGTATGAAGCACGATGTAGTGGAGTACGTGAGTAATTGCCATACTTGCTTGAAAGTGAAGGCGGAGCATCAGAAGAGAGACTGGAAGATCCAACATTTGGATATACCTGAGTGGAAATGGGAGCATATCACCATAGACTTCATCACGAAGTTACTGCGTGTGTTGAAAGGGTATGATGCCCTCTGGGTGATAGTAGATCATTTTATGAGGAGTGCTCACTGCCTATCGATCTGAGAGACGTATTCCTCTCAGATACTCGCGGATCAATTCATCAAGGAGATTGTAAGTCGCCATGGTGTACCGGTGTCTATCGTGACACATCATGACAGCCGGCTTACATCCAAGTATTAGAAGAGATTTCACGATGCTATGGGGACGAGATTACATATCAGCACAGCTTAACATCCCCAGATAGATAGTCAGTCAGAAAAGACCATTCAGACGCTAGAAGATATGCTTCAGGCATGCATTACTGATATTGGAGGAAGTTACGATGACCACTTACCGTTAGCCGAGTTCTCATATAACAATAGCTACCATGCCAGCATTGGCATGCCTCTTTATGAGATGCTATACAGTAGGAGATGTAAAACACCTGCTTGTTGGGGTGATATTGGTAATAAATAGTGTGGGAGTGTCAAGGTGGTCGTGACTACGACTAAGAAGCTGGAAAGGATTAAATCCTTTATGAAGGTAGCTAAAGATAGGCAAAAGTCATACGCCGATAAATGACATTGACTGGTAGAGTTCCAGGTGGGTGACAGGGTTATGTTGAAACTCCTACCTTAGAAGGGCATCATTCATTTTAGGAAGCAGGGCAAGTTGAGCCCATGATACATAGGGCCTTTTCGAATTATTTCTCAAGTAAGAGAGGTGGCCTGGAGGTTGGAGTTGTCGAGTGAGTTAAGTGGAATTCATCCGACATTCCTTGTATCTCACTAAAGGAAGTGCTTAGCCGAGGAGGATATGGTGGTGGCACCGGAGGATATTGAAGGGGATGAATGGCTCAATTATGTGGAGCAACCAGTGGCAATCATCGATCGCAAAGAGAAGACGCTAAGGAATAAGGTGGTTCCCTTGGTGCGTGTAAAGTGAAATCACAAGAAGAGATCAGAGTCCACTTGGGAAGTTGAAGAGGAGATGAGGCACTATTACCTCAACTATTAGCAACTAACAGGTTTCAAGGATGAAACACAAATAAGCGGGGTGGACTTGTAACGCCCAGAATAAAGTTGAAACGAGCAAAGTAATAATAATGGGCTTAGATGAGATTATTTAAAGAAAATAAATGGGTAATGGACTATGGACTGAGTAGACCTCGTGGGATATGTGTTTGCCGAGTTTAAGGTCCAGGGAACGCCCGATATATATAAACGGATCAGCTTGAGTAGCTCTGATTTGCAACTCATCACCCATTTCTAGAGAGAAAAAGTAGAGAGGGAAAATGGAGAAGAGGTGAAGATTAATGCTCGGATGATCACGAGATTGAAGATAGATGTTTGTGGGCATCCAAACAACAAGAAAACACCAAGAATCTGTGTAAGAAACATCATTTAATATGTCATTTTGATCTAAACCTGGATTCTAGGGCTTGGGTTTCTGAAAGTGGCAAATATTCGCCCAAAACTCACTTTTTTGTGTAAGAAAACATGTAAAAAACTTAGATATAGCTTATTGGGTGATAAACCAAGGTTTTGGATGTAGAAGATTGAAGTTTT
This sequence comes from Flaveria trinervia, assembly GCA_025506515.1. Classification (NCBI taxonomy): domain Eukaryota; kingdom Viridiplantae; phylum Streptophyta; class Magnoliopsida; order Asterales; family Asteraceae; genus Flaveria; species Flaveria trinervia. The sequence continues at coordinate 55,396,176 of CM046448.1, read as the reverse complement.
GTGTCAACAATGGGTTTGTTCGTAATTTTAGCCCGTTCTGCGAAACTGGGTGTTCATCCAGCAAAAGTATGTATTCATCCAGGGAAACTATGAAACTTCCTGCGAAAATATAATTTGCCGGGTAGTTTCGTAGACATGTTTATCCAATGAAAGTTGGTCGAAACTGGCATCGAAGATGCTAGCGAAAGTGCCAGCGGAGATGCCAGCAAACCTAGCAGCGAAACTGCTAGCGAAACTAGCAGCGAAACTGCTAGCGAACCTAGCAGCGAAACTGTTGATCTTGTAGCAAAATTACCAGCGAAATTAGGCAAAATTAACTCCTTTGAGTGTTAACTTATCTCTAGTGTGTGTAGTGGCACCCTTGCTTTGAAAGCTTGATTGAGAAGCTACTCATCGAGTACAGCGTGACCCAAGCCAAGGGCATTGCCCCTTGGACCCCACTAGGGGTTGTTGCCCCTAGGACCCCGATGTCAGGGGCTGCCGCCCCCGAACCCCCGTTGTCCCGCGAATGATCAGTTATGTTGATGATGACTTATGCTTGTGGTGCATTGTATATGTATGTGAATGTGCGATGCATGATGTTTATGATACATGATGTTAATGATGATGTGTGATGGTATATGGTATTTATGATGATGCGTGATGATGTTTTGCTGATGTATGATATGTTTTCTTATGTTCCATACTTTGTATTATCATGTAACTTTACGTGGTGCGATTATGATAATGAACATAATGTATTATATTAACGAAGTGAAAGATTTAAGACAATGAAAGTGGAACATAATGCATAAACAAATGAAAGTCTTGGAAGCAAAAAAAGGAGGTTCACAAAGTCATTGAGATTTGTTAGCTCAACTGTGTGTTTACACCGTGCGATCTTGGCTAACCCTTAAGGGTTCACACACAAGGGGGGTTAGTCTAGTAACTACTCCATACGTGCGATATGTGCCATATGTGTGATATGTGGTCCTTTCGCTTAACCCTAGATGATATGGCTTTGTGCTCGATTAGGATTAGTGATCTAAGTTTGATTATTTAGAGAAGATCACAGCAGAAATTGAACAATGAATTAGACAATTCGCAAGAACACAATTGATATTCAATGCAAAAGTAAACGGTTATAGAGAGAGAATTCTGCAAAAGGAATATTTCATTCAATGCTTTCGTGGTGGCTAAAATGTCACACATTACAACAAGGTCAACATCCCTTATATAGGAGATGTGACGTCTGCTGATGTCACTTAATAGTGACATCTAACAGAATTATTCAAACTACTGAAACTATGTAAACTACTGAGAATGTTCTCAACTACTGATTACATCTCACAAAATGCTAAGTACATGAAACATAAAACTACTGAAAAGTAAATTACAAGTACTGAAAGGAAACCATCACAACTACTGAAGTTAACTACTTCAGCTGTTTTGACAACTACTGATCACTTTGGTCTTCAGTCTTTGTCTTCAGTCTTTGTTCTTCAGACTTTTACTTTCAGACTTTGTCTTCGGCTGATAGCTTCAGACTTTGTCTACAGTACTTTACTTTCAGACTTTGTCTTCGGTACTTTACTTCAGACTTTGTCTTCAGTACTTTACTTTCAGACTTTGTCTTTAGTACTTTACTTTCAGACTTTGTCTTCAGTAGATGTCTTCAGATCTTGTCTTCAGTCTTTGTCTTCAGACCTTGTAATGTCTGTGGGACTTAGAGGTTTTTCTGATCAGGCTCATTGGTTCTTTTGGTCCAACAAACTCCCCCTGAACCAATGCAGCCAAAACCTCTAAACTTATTGATGATCCCACTTATTCTTGGCAGAAACACCCTCTTGATCAGCTTCAGAGGTAATCAGTTAAGCACAGCCGGGAAAAGGTTTCTAATCTTTTGATTGGCTAAGTATGGAAGGGAACTCTGTTTTGGGGAAACTGGACACAGTCTTATCCCAACCATGAAACCTAATTCCCATGAATGAGTCTGTAAGACTCACTAGCATAGGCCTCAAGGAGAACAACTTGTTCCTCCTTGGTGAGTTCTTCTGCTACTCCGTCGAAGAAGAACTCTGGGCCATAATACTCAGACAGGTATTTCACTGTCTTTCCATTTTTCAACTCCACAGTTGTTATCTCTCTGTAAGCAAATTCATCAGGGTGAGAGCCTTCAAGCAACAACTGGAGTTCACTCTTCTGAAGATCTTCAAAATTTTGTATAACACCCCTTCTTGATCATTTTGTTCTCAAGAATAGATTGAGGGTTGTCTTGGAGTTGTGAGCTCTCTTGAATTCTTCAATGATTTCCCAGGTGAGACTACCATGGCCAACGTAATTGCACATTCAAGGTCTTCTTCACTTGGCCATGATATCTACTTGGTATATTCTTCTTATGAATTCTATAACTTACCTTGGGGTCTGGCCAAATCCGCACTCTTTCTCTTTGATGTTGAAAAGTATGTTTAAGACTATATGGCCTTAGAGCTTGTTTCTTCATTTCTTGAATGGAGGAGGACTGAGGGAAATCCTTGTCAACCATCTTGAGAACTGCTCATCGTGCTGCTTCTGCTGTTCTGCTTCTTCAATCTTTACCTTCACCATCTGCATTTGCAAGTCGGGTGTAATCACTTGTTGACTTTTGTGCTCAGGTGTTTTAGATTGAGAACAGCAGAGATTGGCTGACAATCTTCATCACCATCCTCTTCTTCATCTTCTTCTACCCTCTACATCCTCCTCCTCCTTCTGGGTGTATCACTGGGTAAGGTTTGAGGTGGTTTTTGGGGTAAAGGGATTGGTTTTGAGGGTTGAGTTATGGGTGGCTTTGGTTTAGGGATAGATTTGGGAGATTTTAGGGATAAGGTTGTGTTTGAGTGGGAATGTGAGAAGACTGACTTAGCATTTTGGTGGTGAGTTTGGCTTTGGAGAGCTTTGCCATTTCAGTTCTCTTCCCTGCACCTGTTTCATCCAGTCTTTGTTATCTTCCAAGATACTGTCTCTGGACCTGGCCTTTATCTCTATCAATGATCTTCCAAGGTATTTGGCAATGAATCTGATCATTATCTCCAATCTTTCCCTTTCCAACACACTATAACCAGCCCATCTTGCTTGAATCTCTTCTATTTCCAGCCTTCGATCTCAGTGTCTAGTGTGGCTGTGTCATGACCTTGTCGAAAGAGCTGATCTATAATTTATCCATGGATCTGCTGTGAGCTTCATCAGCATCTTTGACAAGATCTTCGGATTTATCTTCATCAGCTTTTGACTCCACTTTTCTTTCTTTTATATGTGATCAGCTCTCTTCCTTCTCTTTATCTATGATCAGCTGTTCTGAGATCAGTTCTTTCTCCACCTCCTTCTCTTTTACAGGTTCTTTCTCATCATCAACTCTTTTCCTTTTCTTTTCTTTCACTGCCTTAGTTCTCCCCCTTTTGGTTGCATTGGGATCAGGGCTTGAAAGGCAGAAAGAGATTTGTGAACAGCATCATCAATGAGGGTTTGTAGATTTGAGGAGATCCTCTCATCTATGGCTTTATGACAATCTCAGTAATGATTGGAGTGATGAGAGGTAAGGAGTTTTGAAAGATAGCAACCATCTGCTCAGAGGGGTTCTGTCCCTGAGAGGTGGCGCCAAAGGCAGAGGCTGGTGGCATAGTTATGTGTGTAGGCGAAGTGTTTGGTGAACCTTCAATTGAAGGTGCCATCTGTGTGGTAATGGGGGTAGATGGACTTTGATCCTGAGACATTTTGGCAGCAGCTCTTTGAGTCTGCTTACCTCATTCTCTAGGATGGTATTATGGGCTAAAACATCATAGAAAAGCCCAGGTCATCATCAGTTTGCTGAATCACCTGACCTCCTGATTGAATCAGGATGAACATGCTCTAAGTGTAGATCAGTAGATGCATGTGCCCCTTGTTCTTGGTACTGGGGACTTCCTGCCTCAGGACTATGTCCTTCATTGGCAGTTGCCTCTGGTGAGGTCTTATGGATGTTACCAACTTCATCCTCATCATATGCTGAATCAGTAGAAGTGGCAGCCTCACCAGATGTTCTAACCTCTGTTTCTACACTTGGAGATTGAACATCGTAACCCTTGTGCTGTGGGTTATCAGAAGCATGTTGGTCCTCCCCCTCAATGGTTGAGGTATTCCCAGTGTTAATTGGTTTCTAGGGAGGGGGTGAGGAATGCAACTGACTCAGCACTTTAGCAACGATCAGTGTTGGGCTTTGAGGGGCGGTTGCATGTGGAGATTGGTCCGAAGCATATTGCACCCGGGTGAGAGGTGCGCTTCAATGGTAACCCTCTCAATTGAGATAGGTTCTAGTATTGTGGGATCCCCAATTATGGTTGCAACAGGATCCTGTTGAGGGATACCTGTGCGGCTTCAGCAGGTTGAGTCTGGACATAACTGGGGGGTTATAACCAGTATGTATTCCTGTATTGTGGTACAGGGGCATCCTCAGGGGACTCATCTCCCTGAGTAGCCTTTTTGGGCTTTTTGGATTTGGTTTGGTGGGGACTTTGGATCTGGAAGTGGAGGCTGTGGGTTCCCTCTGCTTGGGTTTTAGCATCCGGGCAGCCCCTTTTAGAGTAGGGTCTGAGTTATGTCTGGAGTATACTTCAGCTAAAACAGCTGGAGCAGGGACCCCAAGACCAACAAGGCCATCAGATTGTAATTGATTCAAAAGTATGGCCATCAGAAACCTGGGATAAAGTAGCCATCTGTTTGCCACAGGTTTCTGAGCCAGATCCTTTAGTTCCATGAACACTATCTCAGAAAAATTTAGATTTTGGCGTTAAAAGATAGAGTACAATACCTGTTGCCATCGGGAAGACATCTGATCCCAAGAAGATGTCTTTGATGAAAGGCAGACATTCACCATATGAAAGATAAGCTGTTCAGCGTCATGGAAGTGCTTTTTAAGTATTGTTGTAGCACTTAAATCACCTTCATACCCATTGTTGATGAAAGACATATGAGTGGTGCCTTTCGGGTATTCTTTAGGATAGGTGCCATCATGCAAATTAAAGGTTTTACGAATGATGTCGGGGGTGATGAGCACCTGTGTCTGGATTACCAACGACTGCAGAGTGATTTGGCTATCATTCTCATCAGTTGTGACAGAGACGTTGGTCCAGAACTTGGTTAAGGAATCAGGGTATATGGTCGGACTCAGAAGAAAGGCTGTTGGTATGGGGAATCCACCATAAGATCGATGGCTGTGTCAAACTTGTTCCAGAAGCCGATTTCGAAAGGTAGGCAACACAGTTGTGTCGGGGTTTGAGTTTCATGGTCGCCATTGTTGAGAGAGAGAAGGTTTGAAAACGGCTAATGAAACGTTTGGCTATAAGTACAGGTATTTATAGGTTAAAAAGGCTGAAAAGAAACACTGAAAGTATTGGTATTATCAGCAGTTGTATAAAACAACTGAAGACTTGGTTTTAACTATCAGATGTTTGAAAACAACTGAAGAGTTAGTTTTAGTCATCAGTAGTTGTGAAACTACTGAAAACCTTGGTTTTGTCTTCAGGTGTTGTAAACAACTAAGAACGTGGTGTAGTCATCAGTAGGTGTGAAACTACTGAAGACATGGTTTTGTTATCAGTTTTGTAAACAGCTAAAGACTTGGTGTTAGTCATCAGTAGTTTCACAACTACTGAAGACATGGTTTTGTCATCAGCTATTTAATGTGAAACAGCAGTTTGTGGAAACGACTGAAAGGAAAATTCTCATCAGTAGTTTTCATCAATTCTTGCTTTTCAGCTGTTTCATACTGTCCTCAACACTTACTCATTAGACTTTTAGCTGTTTTCAGTTGTTTCATAGGACATCAGTACTTATATGTTTTTACTAAATCAGTAGTTAACTACATCAGTTTCTTTTAACAGAATCAGTACATATTTGTGACATGTTTACTAATGGTCATGAGTACTTATTTACTAAGAGCATCAGTAGTTGTCACTTGTTCTAGCTACATCATACCAAGCCTTAACACAAGGTTTTGGAAAGTTGAATTATCGAAAGGCTTAGTAAATATATCTGCAAGCTCATCAGCACTAGGCCCAAACTTTGGATCAATCAGACCTTTTTCAAAACAATCCCTAATAAAATGGTGTCTGATATCTATATGTTTGGTCCTAGAGTGCTGAACTGGATTCTTGACAATACACAGAGCTGAAGCACTATCCATTAATAATCGAGTCTTAGTCTCTGTAATGCCATAATCTAATAATTGGTTCTGAAGCCAGAGTACCTAAGATGTACAACTTGCAGCAGCAATGTACTCGGCTTCAGTAGTGGATGTAGCAACAGATGTTTGTTTCTTACATTGCCAAGAAATCAAACAGTTGCCTAGGAATTGACATCCACGGAAGTTGACTTTCTGGTTAACTTACACCCTGCATAATCACTATCAGAAAAAGCAACTAATTTGCAAGAGTGTCCAGTGGAATACCAAAGACCTAGAGATTGTGTACCTTGCAGATATCTTAAGATTCTCTTTACTGCAATCAAATGAGACTCTTTAGGAGCAGCTTGAAATCTAGCACAAACACAAGTTGCAAACATGATATCTGGTCTAGAAGCTGTTAAGTACATCAAAGACCCAATCATACATCTGTAAAGCGTTTTATCAACAGCTTTACCCTTCTGATCTGCATCCAGTTGTGTGGTGTTGCACATGGGAGTAGAACAAGGCTTACAGTTTTGTAAATCAAACTTATTCAAAAGATGTTTTGTATATTTTGACTGATGAATAAAGGTTCCATCAGCCATTTGTTTCATTTGCAAGCCTAGAAAGAACTGTAATTCTCCCATTGCACTTATTTCAAAGTTCTGTTTCATTAAACTAGTAAAATCATCACACAACTAGGGATCAGAAGATGCAAAAATAATATCATCAACATAAATTTGAACAAGTAGCTTATGCTGATCCACTTTCTTAATAAACAAAGTTTTATCTATGGAACCTTTAGTGAAATTATTTTTAAGAAGAAAATTTGAAAGTGTTTCATACCAGGCTCTAGGAGCTTGCTTCAACCCATAAAGAGCCTTATCAAGTTTATACACGTAATCAGGATGTTTATTGTCCTCAAAACCTGGTGGTTGACACACATAAACCTCTTCTTTTATTTTACCATATAAAATTGCACTTTTGACATCCATTTGAAAAACTCTAAGATTGTGGAATGCAGCATAGGCGAAGAACAATCTAATTGCCTCTAGTCTGGCTACAGGGGCAAAGGTTTCATCATAATCAATACCTTCTTCTTGTGAAAACCCTTGTACAACCAATCTAGCCTTGTTCTTGACAATAAGCTCATTTTCATCAGTTTTATTCCTAAACACCCATTTAGTGCCTATTGCACACTTACCTGGGGGTAGAGAAACCAGTTCCCACACTTGCTGCTTTTTGAACTGATGTAGCTCAAGCTGTATGGCATCAACCCATCCATTATCTCTCAGAGCAATATGATAGTTCTTTGGCTCTAGCTGACTGATGAAGAGAGCATAGAAGCAAAAGTTGGACAATTGACTTCTGGTTGAGACACCAGCATTGATATCACCAATGATTTGAGACATGGGATGATTCTTCAGCTCTTGGTACACTATAAGATCAGGGCAAGTATTTGTAGCAGGTTCAACAGTAGCAGATTTTGATCCAGATTCTTGAAACCAAGTATGAGATGGCAAGTCACATGATGTAGAGGAGTCAGAAATCTGATCAGCATTTGTTGTGGATGGAGCTGCTGAGGCTACAGGAACATCAGGTATAGCAGACTCAAGCACTTGATCACTAAACTTGAAAAGGTGAATACTGATATCATCATCTTCAGTACCACCAGGTGGAAGACTTGCTGCAGATGATGATTTGTCCACATGATCGGCAACAGCTGGAGATTGATTAGGAACATATTGCAGTATGTCCAGATCAAACAACTCCACAGGGTTTTGTGGAATTTTATCCTTAGGAGATTCATTGAATTTCACATGCAAGGTTTCTTCAACTATCTTTGTTCTGCAGTTGAAGACTCTGTAAGCCTTGCATGTGGATGAATAACCATTAAAATACCATGCATCCACCTTAGGATCAAATTTGTGGAGTTGATCCTTTGTGTTGAGAATGAAACAAGGACACCCAAAGGCTTTGAAGAATGAAATTAGAGGAGCCAAATGATGTAGAACTTCATATGGAATCTTTATCAACCATTGATTTACTAGAACCCTATTTTGCACATAGCAAGCTGTGTTGACAGCTTCAGCCCAAAAGGTCAATGGCAAACCAAGTCAGCCAACATAGACCTTGCAGCTTCAATTAGAGTCCTGTTCTTTCTATCCACTACTCATTTTGTTCTGGAGTCCTTGGGATGCTAAACTGCCTCTTGATTCCCTTTGAAAGATAAAAAACATCAAGTGTATGGTTTCTGAATTCTGTTCCATTATCACTCCTTATACACTTGACTGATAGGGAATACTGCTTCTCCACATACAACACAAAGGTTATAATCGTCTGAGCAACCTCATCCTTTGAATGCAAGAAGAAAGTCCATACATATCTGGAGTAATCATCCACATTACCAGACAGTATTTCTTCTTTGCCATGCTCATCACTCTCACAGGACCAAATAGATCCATGTGCAGTAACTGCAAGCAGGCAGTAGACTTAGGTTCTTCAATAGGAGGGAATGAGACTTTGTGATGTTTTCCTTTTAAACAAGTAGTGCAGGTTTCATCACAGTGGAACTCCTTTATTGGGAAACCTCTCACTAAACTATTGTGGATGAGCTGATTCATGTTTTTGAGATTTACATGACCCAGCCTTCTGTGCCATAGTTTAGATTCTTGAGGAGAGGCTTTGGAGAACAGGCAAGGATGACCCTTCAAATCAATCTTCTTTGACAAATCCAAGGCATATACTCTTCCAATCTTGTTGGCCTTCAGGAGAGTATGATCATCCAATACCTTGTCAATCAGCCTCAGAACTTGGGAAGACGGAATCCTGCAATTCCGGCTTGTGAAAAGTGTAACATGCCCTTTATCACACATCTGACTGACACTCAGTAGATTATACTTAAGATTCTCCACATGGTTAACATCATCAAATCTGATACCTCCATTAGACACATATCCTTTCCCGATGATGTAACCCTTGGCATCATTTCCAAATGAAACAAATCCCTTCTTTCCTTGAGAGTAGTCATTAAGAAGAGAACTGCTCCCAGTCATATGCATAGATCCACCACTGTCTACATACCAGATGCTCCATTGGCATGCTAAAGAACCCTGCATACATCACAAGAACTAGTTAGGTTTTGAGACCCAAACCTCTTTGGTTTTGGGTCTGTTGTCATCAACAGATTTAACCATAACTTGTTTCTCATGATTAATAGCTGATGAAGGTGGGGATGGTGCTGAAATGGATTCCTTGGATTTGGACTTGGAATGCCTTTTCAATGGTTTGATCACACGTGCATCTAGTTGGTTAACTCTTCCCAACAAATGTTGAACCATCATAACAAGTTGTGTCTGATTTGTAGCTAAAGCTTTCAGCTCTTGTGACATATCAGTACTTGTTTTTGATGAATTCCTGTGACTCGCCATTTCATCCTTGAAATTTACAGACTTAGTCTGATGTTTATCATGAGGAGCACTATCAGCTGTTTTATGATAAACCATATCCTTCTTTTTGGATTTGGATGAAGGCTTGGGTTTATCACATTGGGATGATTGTGATACAAACTTAGTCTCAAACTCATTTCTCATTTCATCCATCTGGGTTTTAATGAGCTTATCTCTGTTGAGTTTGGAACCCTTTTTGTACCAACATTCATGAGAAAGGTGATTGAATTTACCACATATTTCACATGGCTTATTTCTTCATCTTGGAGGATTGATCAATTGCTGATGTGGAAACTACTGGTCTGATCTTTAGTACTTTCCTCCTTTGAGTACTTGTGTTAAGTACTAAAGGATCTGTTACAACTGAAGACTTGTTCTTCAGCTGTTTTCTGTTAGCAGTTGTTAATCCTTTTATTTCAGCTGATTTGAAATGCTTTTCAGATGTTGTGACTTGTCCTTCAGTACTTGAGGTAATTTGAGGGACAACATCTGAAGTACTCAGCTTCATGTGCTTTTCAATATTTAACCCATCAGGCAATTGATTTGCTGAGGTATCAACACTGATTTCATCTTGTGATTTGGGTGATCACTTGAAGATGATGCACATGATGATGTGGTTTGGAAATTACTTTCACCTTTAGGTTTTATTATTGGTTTTGGAGTAAAATCTGTAGCTGGGGCAATGTGATTGTAACCTATTCCAAACTTCACATTCGAAGCAGATTGCTTACTGAGTAGTATTTCAAATCCCTTGCAGGATGATACCCAGCGATCACACTCAACTTGGGTAGCTGCAAGTTTTTCTTTGAGATCTCTATGGTTCTCAAGAATGACCTCTAGCTTAGCCTTTTTCATTTAATTGGCATTTTAAGCTTATAAATCTCATCATCCTTATCTTAATAACAGACTCATACTCATCTTTTCTTTTGGAAAGAGTTTGCTCAACCTCAAGATTTTGATTTATTAAGCTACATTTGCCTCTCTAATAGAGATAAATGCAGCTATGCAAGATTTAGAACATAGCTTGGCCTTAGCCTTAGAGGATACTGGGTTACCTGTGACGAAGATGCATTGGAGCATGAACTGTGACTAGACTCCAGGGCCATGAGAGCAAGATTCCCAAAAGGGTGTTCACCACCATGTTGAGCATCACTAGAAAATAATGGTCATTGCCAGAGAGATCATCTGGTAAACTGCTCCAGTCAACACACCAGGGGTGAAGAAGCTGTGATAAGGTTGTGATTGAGATGATTGAGATGGTAGAGGCTGAGGTAATGCTTGAGGTTGTTGTGCAGTTGGAACTTGAACTGGATTTGGCTGTGGCATGTAATAGCAGGGATATGGATAGGCATTGGACCCTGAGGAACAAAATATGCAGGATGTTGTGAGTGATGACCAGAACTAGCAGGATGTTGCCCTCTGTTTTGTGGACTATTACTTGGAAAATTCACAAAGGGTGCAGAGGAGTTAGATCCAGTTGATCTACACTCTCTTGCAAAGTGCCCAAGCCTATGGCATTTGTGACACCTCAACTTACTCTTGTCAAAACAAACTTTGGTTTTGCGAGAGAGTCCTGGAAATTTCCTACGAGTTCCCTTGTATAATTTTTGAGATCTGATATTAATCAAGGCCATTTGGCTTAGAATATCCATCTCTTCTAAGTCATCATCAGCTATACCTTTCAAATCATCCATGATGAAGCACAAATTGTCACTATTACAGCCTGACTATCTATCAACACTAACAAATGCATGATCGGAACTGTTTGAAGAGAAATCTATATGCTCATCATAGTTGCTTTCTGATGCAGCATATTGTGACTCATGACCAACCAAGGCAGTGTTCCCTGGTACAAAGTCATCAGTGAGCTTTCCTGATGATGCCAGTTTCCTTTTCTGCTCTATCTCTCCTTCAAATGTAAGCAGATTCCCATGGAGTTGGGTGAGAGATAGGCTATCCAGATTTGCACTGGAGCATAGGACAATGGTGTATGTGTCCCATCTCTCAAACAGTGATCTGAGGAATCTGTTGTTCATCTGGCTATTAGTATATTCATGTTGACCATTTTCAGCTCAAAGATCAAACAGGAAAAACGCTCAAATTATTGAGTCAGTGTCTCACCCTTCCTATGAGAGAATGTCTTATATTGTTGGCAAGGATTTCTCTGTTGTTTGCTAAGACCTCATCTGTTCCACCAAATTGTTCTTTCAATGCATTCCTGAGGTCATGAGCATTTTCATGATGCATAAGCCCAGATTAGATTTCATTAGGCAAAGCCATGGCCAGAATACCATGCGCTTTAGCATCAATCCTAAACAGTTTTCGATCCTCATCTGTGTATTGTTCCTTCTTCTTCGGAACCATTTGGTTGGTTTCCAGATTGTTCACCATAGGCTTGTGTGGACCATGTACCAAAGATATCCAACAACCTGAACTGTTAACACACAGGTGATAAAGCATTCTTCGTTGCCATATGTTATACTAAGTCCTAACCAGCATCGGAGGCTTGGTTGAGGAACCGGTATTGTGAGGGTCATTTGAAGGAGTAGTCATTCTCAGATTCAACCAAATTCAATTAAGTTTTAACTGATTTAGTGCAAAATACAACAAACTCAATATGAACCAAGAGAAAAACTCAAAGTAAATAATCGAAAGCATCAAAAATTTAATGATCTATAACCAATTCTTGCAAATATGCTAATTCAATCAAACTTAGATATCGAAATAGCAGTTTGCATGATCAATTGTTAGATCGATCAATGATTAACCAGCTCTGATACCCTTTGTTAGGATCAGTGATCTAAGTTTGATTAATTAGAGAAGATCGCAGCGGAAATCGAGCAATGAATTAGACAATTCGCATGAACACAATTGATATTCAATGCAAAAGTAAACGGTTATAGAGAGAGAATTCTGTAAAAGGAATATTTCATTCAATGCTTTCGTGGTGGCTAAAATGTCACACATTACAACAAGGTCAACATCCCTTATATAGGAGATGTGATGTCTGCTGATGTCACTTGATAGTGACATCTAACAGAATTATTCAAACTACTAAAACTATGTAAACTACTGAGAATGTTCTCAACTACTCATTACATCTCAGAAAATGCTAAGTACATGAAACATAAAAGTACTGAACTAAACTACTGAAAAGTAAATTACAAGTATTGAAAGGAAACCATCACAACTACTGAAGTTAACTACTTCAGATGTTGTGACAACTACTGATGTTAACTACTTCAGATGTTGTGACAACTACTGAAGTTAACTACTTCAGATGTTGTGACAACTACCGATCACTTTGGTCTTTAGTCTTTGTCTTCAGTCTTTGTTCTTCAGACTTTTACTTTCAGACTTTGTCTTCAGCTGATAGCTTCAAACTTTGTCTTGAGTACTTTACTTTCATACTTTGTCTTCAGTACTTTACTTTCAGACTTTGTCTTCAGTACTTTACTTTCAAACTTTGTCTTCAGTAGATATCTTCAGATCTTGTTTTCAGACTTTGTCTTCAGACCTTGTAATCAGCTGATGTCTTTAGCTATTGTGATCTTCTTCAGCAGTTGTAATGTCTGTGGGACTTAGAGGTTTTTTTATCACGCTCATTGGTTCTTTTGGTCCAACATGCTCAATAGGGGGGTTAAGGATACGATAGGACCTAGATAGAAGTGAATGATAATAAATGTGCAAAAAGTTCGATAAGTAAGAAATGTGCGAAACGTACGAAATGTACAAAACGAAGAATGATGAAGATAATAATTATTAGCTTGATGTAAGTATTATGTGTGATCATGCGTGATAGTATGTTTTAATGAATGAAAGGTAGAATTATGTTTTTGTAAACTAGAACTCACTCAGCAATGCTAACTTTTATGTATTTTCCAGTTGGTAGGTGAATGTTGTTGAGTATGGCACGGGGCGACTACTTGGCTTATTTTGGATGGCATCCATTTTATGATACGATAACATCTTTGCATTGTAATGCGAACATACGATATTTTCTAATGAACGTTTATTTTATTTTGCAAAAAGTGTTCATTTAAATGAAATGAAAAGTTTGTTTAAATTTTTTTCGGTACATGATTTAATAAAGTTCATGTAATTATATGTTTTATGTGTGATGATTAACCAGCTGTGAGCGTCCGACGAATGGGGCCCTACAAAAGCACCAAGAACAAATGGTGGCCAAGCACAAAGCACACCAAACTACATAGAAAGCCACCCAGAATGAAAAGCCAAAGCAGCAAGCTGCAGTTACCGTTGAAAAAGGAGGTTTTGACTAGAGTTTTTAGCTGGAATATGCATCTCCAAACCAAGCACTAATGGTTAACCATGATGAAGCAAAGGTATTAAAACATCTAGGTATACCTTATTGTATTGCTAAAGTCAATAGATACAATTCAACAAATTAGAGATGAGATGTGATCTTGACTCCTTAAATATCTTAAAATCTGATTTCAAAAGAGCAAGGTAAAGTGTTACAATTGTAACCAAATGGCAAACTTTTCTAGAGAGTGAAAGGCACCAAGGACAAATGGTGGTTAGGGACAAACCAAACCAATCAACACTAAGAAACCAACTAGAATGAGAAGCTAAAATAGCAACTTGTAGTTACAATTAAAGAAGGAGGCTTTGACTAAAGCTTTCAGGTGGAAGATGCATCTCCAAATCAATCATTACTAGTTGACCATGATAAAGCCAAGGTATTGGAACATCTCCGTACACCTAAATGCATTACCAAAGTTAACACATATAGGTCCCTTAACTTAGAGATGAGATCTAATATTGAGTCTTTAAATATCTTAAAATCTGATTTCAAAAGACGTGAAAATGATTATAAAGTTAATATAGAAGATTTGGAGAAAACCATTCAAAGTGTTATGTTAACTGAATGGAAGGCTAAGCTTGTGATTAGCAAAGCTAGGGAAGCAAAATGTGTTCTTGAAGAAGGGACCTTCAAGAATATTATATCCTAATCCTTAAATTCAAATTTTGTTATCAAAATAAACAGGGACTGGGATCTACTGATATAGCTCCACACACAATATTGTTTTTAAGATCTCCTTGGTGTGGAGCTTGTGAAGATGAGCTTCCACTCATAGACCCCATAGATGAAAATGATGAAGAGGAGATAGTAAAGGATGACTCTGAGAAGAGAGAAGAAGAGCATCCAAAGAAGGGTCACTCTTCTCCTAAGGAGAGAAAAGGAGTTAGGATGACCAAGTCTAGAAGGAAGAAATTGAACATAAGAGCCGAGAGGAAATCCAACAAGGCTCAAGAGTTTAAGGAAACTTTTAACTCTGTGTTGAAACAAGTGTTTTTCTTTGTAGGATTTGAAATGTCTAAGAGTGAAGACTCAAACATGAACTCTACTACCACGGATTCTAGTTCTTATCAAAATCATCCCAACAACATGATGAAGGCGGAACAGTTATGTACCACTACTGCACAACTTTAACCATCCAACTCCAAAGGTAGTTCTCACCCTAAAAGAATTGCCACTTCATCAACAAAGAACGAGATGGAGAAGGAAGGTGATAAAGTTAAACCTTGTTCTCTAAAGGAAGAAAATAGATTGTGTCATGTGTAGTAGTACCTCTCATCTTACAAAGGATTTTCTCTACAATCTAAAAGGTACTATCCATACGACGAAGAAGGAAACTTGTGAGAAGCGGAAGAAGAAGCAAGCTTTGAAGGAAAATATTTTCCTTTCATTAGCTCCAAAATAAATAAGAAGAAAAGTGCAAACATTCGTTTGAAAGAAAATTTGGTCTCAGAAGAAAGGAATGCTTTCGAAGTACTGAAGCCAGATGTAGTGTTTGCAAGATCATTTGAAGGTTTAGTTTCCAAAACTTTCAATGTATTGAAGGTCAAGTCTAAGCTTCAAAGGTGGTATGGAAGACAAAGAAAGACCATGTGACAAAAGTTCTTCATCAACATCTGCAAATAATTCTTCAAACTTGACAATAGGATCTACTACTATTGCATTGTCTTCAACATCTTTTGATAAGCCCAAGACCAACAAGGCTTGGGTTTGCAAATGTAACTAATCATCTCTTTTATGCAAGAGCAAATCAAGACAAATAGGAATGTGTTGATGATTGATAGTGGTTGTTCTAGTCACATGACAGAAAATGACTTTTTTCTCCAAAAGCTTGAGAAAATTAATGTAGGGCCAGTTGCTTTTGGAAGAGATATAGGAGGTTACAACACTAGAAGGGGCAGGGTCATAAATGGTAAGCTTAGCATTGAGATAGTAAATTTGTCAAGGAGCTTGGATATAATCTCCTATGTTTAACTTAATTTTATGATGAGAAACATAACATGCTTTTCACTGACCTTGAATGCATTGTTCTCAAGCCTAGGGTGGCCATTATTCAAGAGCATATCCTGCTCGGATCGCCAGGAATGTAAACTTTAGGAGAAGTTTCATGCTTTCGATCTAAAGAAAATAGTGATGAATCTTTTCTCTAACATAAAAGAATATGTCTGCAAGCTTTAAGAAGATGAAAAAATTAATTAAGAATGATTTGGTAAATGGAATGCCAAAGAAAGAGTTTACAAGTGTTGATCATTGTGTTGTATGCCTCAAAGAGAAGCAACACAACTATCTCATAAGCCAAAGGAAATATATTCCATTACTACACCCTTACACCAATTACATATGGATATCCTTGGCCCCACTAGTGTAATGAGTTTAGGAAGGACCTCATATTGTTTAGTTATCACATATAACTTAACAAGATTCTCTTGGGTCTTATTTTTTAGAACCAAGGATAAGACTCCTAAGATTTTGAAAAGTTTCAAGTTAAAGATTGGGAATCAATGTGATCACAAGGTTTGGATCATAAGCTGTAATCAAGGAACTAAAGTAAAGAACCAAATCCTTTATGCATTTTGTGATGAAAAGGGTATTGCAAGACAAAGCTCAGGACTCCACAACAAAATGGTGTTGTTGAGAGGAGAAACTATACACTAATTGAGGCTATAAGACTATGTTGTCCGACTCTAAACTGTATCAACTTCTGGGCAGAGGTAGTATAAACTATTTGTTATGTACAAACCTATTTTTTGGTAGTCAAAACTTATGGTAAGACTCCTTATTAACTTTGGCACAAGAGAAAACCTTTCATTGGTTTTCCCTGGTCATTTGATGTCGTTGCATTACCTTGAATATCAAAAATCAAGTAGCCAAATTTGATGAGAAATTAGATAATGATCACTTCATTGGACATTCTTCTCAATCTAAGGCTAATAGAGTATAAAATAATATAAATAGATGTTAAGTGCTCTAAGAAAGATTAACATGTTGTCTTTATTTGTCCTTTAACATTTTGTAATAGTATAGGAACTATTTGTGTAATTTGTTAGTTCTTTTACTTTTTGTTTTCAGTATAAATAGCTTAGTCTTGCAGGTAGATAAAGAAAGATTCGAACCTGGTTTCATAATTGTAATTGTCTTAGCTTGATATTAATGAAAACATGAATCTTGTTGATATCTTGTTTTGATTTGATTACTTTGTGTGAATTTCTTTTAATTGTGTTCATAAATCATCACAGATTGATTCATTTGATCCTATCAATAGAGTAGTTGAGGAGTCAGCCAACATGACTTTCATTTGATCCTATCACAGATTGATTCGTTTGATCCTATCAAATGGTATCAGAGCTGTTGGTAAGCTGTTAGTTATTTACTTTTTGAAGTTTACCGAACTGGAAGACCTCAAAAATCTGACTGAATCTGTGATTGAGATCCAATTCAATTGAAAATCGATGAATTTCAGTTGTGATTCATCATCAGAAACATGATTTGAAGTACAATTAGCAGTTCAATCATCAAATTCAAGTAAATTTGTTGAATTTGTTGTTCAAAAAAGAGTTGAAGTTTTCAGACTGAATTTTAAAAAATTGAGTGATTTGTTGTTGAAATTGAAGAAATTGATATTAGGAAAAAGATTATCGGCATAAAACTCGCTTAATTGGAAAGTTTCAATTGATTCATCAACATTTGAAGAATTCAGAAGATTTGAGTCTGTTATTTTCATATGAACATGATGAATGTGACGCATTAGGGTTGAAGTTTGCTAAAATATTGTCCAAGTGTAAGGCGTTTGACTACTGTTTAGTCGCACCAACACTGTGTAGACGTTTTCAGTTCAGACGTTTGACCACTGTTCGAGAGAGTCCAGACGTATCATTATTGAGAAGTTTTTGAACTGTTTAGACGTTTGACAACTGTGTAGGCACATAAACACTGTGTAGAGGCATCACTACTATTCAGACGTTTTACAACTGTTCAGGGCATCAATTTTAGGAGTTTTCAAAAAATTTTCTAAGGCATTCCCTTAGACAACTCTCAACCTAGACGCATCACTGTTGAGACGTTTGAATACTGTTCAAACGTTTCAACCTCGATACTTAGAATTTTTTTTAAAAGAAAATTCTTTGAAATTTTTTTTTCAATTTTTTTAAAAATTCAAAATCTAAAACAACAAAAATATAAAAATGGTGAAATCAGAAGATTCTGAAAACAGAGTTCCAAAACTTAAAAACAGAGCTGATTTCAAAAATTGGTATCTTAGGCTAAAACAACATTTTAATTCCATTGACACTAATGTTTGGAAATCTACAGAAAAAGGACGATACATTCCTATAATAACTGATGGACCTGATAGAGGGTTTGTGTACACTAAAGATTCTCCAGAACCTTATTGAGTGGATGATCTTCAAGGAGATGATCTGAAAAGAGTTAAGAATGATATTAAAGCATATTCATTGATGTGTAAAGGACTACGTTTGGAAGTTCTTACAAGGCTTGATGCATATCAAACTGGATATACATTATATAAAGCATTAAAGATCATTTGTGAAGGAGGTAAGGAGATTCAAAATCTAAAGAAACAAAAGCTCAAAAGACAATTAGAATGTTTTCAACATTTGTGTGGAGAGACAATAAATCAGATGATGAACAGATTTATTCACTCATAACTGAGATGTCAACAGCTAGTATCAAACCACATCTTGAAGATTTAAATCTCAGACTACTCAATGCTTTACCATCATCATGGAAACAAACTGTAACCCTACTAAAGCATACTGAGAAGTTTCCAATGGATCTAGATCTTCTTATTGCAAAAATAGAATCAGTGGAGATTGACGAAAGCTCAAGAAACAATGATAGAGCAGCATCAATGTCTCAATATCAGTTTGTTGCTTCTCCTGCAACCACTATAGAGAATGCATTCATGGCAAAGAGTGAGAAAAGTTCTAAAGAAGAGGGAGATCTGTTTGTTGGAGTAGGATTTTTCACTGACTCATCATTTACAAGTGCACCTGCTTATACAACTCAGTCTCATTCTCAATCTCCTCTAAACCACAGTCCCAATCATCAAATATTCAAACAGAGACTTCTTCATCATCTAACTCTGCTAAATTTAGCAAACTTGAAGATGTAATGAATATCCTATTAGAGGATGAAGAGTCCAAAACTGCATTCACTGCGTTTATGGCCAGTTTTCAAGCATATCAAGGTAGCCATTTAACTCAACTAGATTTCGTTTTGCGGGATTTATTTGAGATGGATCCTGAAGATGTTGAAAAGATGGACCTGAACTGGCAGATGGTGATGACTGCTTACAGGACTCAAAAACATTCTTCGGTCAATAAGAAATACAAGCCAAGTGCAAACAAGACTGTTGGATTTGACAAGTCAAAGGCTAGATGTTTTAACTACAACAATTATGGACACTTCTCAAGAGAATGCAAAGCTCCAAGGAATAATGGAGGAAGTGCTCAATCAAGCTCAAGCAATCAAAGGTTTCAACAAGCTCAGAAGACTTTTCAAAAGCCTTATCAAAGTCTTCCTATGCCAGAGCTTAAGGATGAAACCAAATCATCTCATGAAACAAAGAAAGCTCTAGTAGTCAGCATAAAACATGGCTATGATTGGAGTGCATATGCAGATCAGTTTACAAATGAATTAACATCAAGTTTATCTCTTATTGCAGAAATTCAAGGAGAAGATTGGTCAGAAGACAACGACCCAAAAGTTGAAAGTGATGAAGAAGAAGATGACTATGATTAGAGCGACAAGTCTGATCCTAAGGAGGATACAGAGGAAGGAGCTCTAATGGCACAGTCTGATCAACCAAAGGTTGTCTCTTCAAATTCAAAAACTCAAACCACAACTCCAAAATTTCCTGAAATCCCATGATAAGTAAGAGAAAAACTTTGCACCAAATCATGCTATGAACATGTTGAAGATTACAGAAACTATTCATTCAAAATCTATGAAAAGCTAAAACAAGAAGAATCTATGTATAACCAACTTAAATCTGATCATAAAACTGTAGATCAAAAGATTATCTCTCTTCAAACTTCATGGAACAAAACAAAAAAAAATTTATAAACTGTTACAAAACAACTAGAAGAGATGACCAAGAATCTTCAACAAGAGAAAATAGCACATGCTGCTACTCAAGTTGATCTGGCAAAAGTAAAGAGCTCAAAAATGATAGTAGAAAAACTAATCAGTGAAAGAAAATATAAACAAAAAATAGAGTTAGGTTTCACTCGTGAACCTATGCCTCAATCTATCACAAAAACACTACCAGAGAACTTCAATACTCATGTTCATTCACCTAAAAATAAAGAAAAACTTAAAGCCATCCAGCTCAAAAACAAGAACGCAGAAGAAGAAAAAGAAAATGTTCAAGTGTTTGTTGAAAAAGGTCAAGAAAAAATAAAAAATGGTCATCCAATCAAGATAAAATCATATGAACCAAAACAACCAAAACAAAATATTTCTTCTAATCAAATTCATGATGTAATAGAAGAAGTGAAAGTTCAAAACAAGGATAAACAACAGATAGGAACATCAGAAGATTCAAACGCCATCAATGTGAAACAATTTCAATAAGAAAAATAATCTTCTTCTCATGATGTTCAATCTGAAAATAATCCAAGTTTTTCTAAATCAAAGAATCAAAGAATCAAAGAAGAAGAAAGAAATCTGTAAAAGCAACATCTGGACAAAACAAAAGTTCAGAAAATTTGATTAAAGCAACAAATCAAACATCAAAACTTAAACCAATTAAATTTGTGTCAGCGGGTATGTTAACTATGAATTCTCTTCCCAATAATAAAGCAAATATTATGAACAAATCACACTCTGATCTAAAATCTAGTTCAGATTCAAAGACTTTCACTTTAGCAAAAAGATTTGTTCCTAATACATTCAAGAAGGAAGTTCATGTTAAACAAATGAACAATAATCTGACATAAAATCAAGCTGTGAAAAATAAAAGACAATAGTTTAACTATTTGACACCAAAATCAAACATTATGTCAATGTCAAAAGTTAACAAAAAGTTGTTTTTAACTCCACAAAAGTACTATGAAATTTGTCATATGAAAAATCATAATATTGCTGAGTGCTACTTCAACAAGTACTGTCACATATGTGACATGAGAAATCATTCGACAGCAGATTGTTATAACAAATATTGTACTTATTGTGATGAAAAGACTCATAACACTGCAAATTTATACTTTAGAAATAGATTTCTCACTAGAAACTTTGCAAAATCACACATGAGCAAAGGATTTGCCAATCCACAATATTTGAGAAATCAAAATAATGGATTTCAAAAAATCATTAATCAAGCTACTTTAGGTTTGAGATCTTTTTCTAAGAACAATTATATGAGCTCAAAACATAACATACAAGAACGCTTCATACCATGATATGTAAGGATGACTAATAAAAATGTTAGTCATCAATACATTTCAAAAGATGATCAATCAAATGGTATGAATGTTCTCAAAAATAAATCAAACAATTTTCAAAATAAAATTGGAAAATTCATCAAAAACAAACCTGATTTGAATAATCTCCATTATAAATAATTTACAATTGTTGATAAATTTGGAAAGCCCAAGACCATCTCGACTTGGGTAGATATTTCAACTTAACTTTCTTGTAGTGCAGGTACGCCCAAAAAGACCAATCAATACATGGTATGTGGATAGTGGGTGTAGTCGGCACACGACAGGCAATGTTGCCTTGCTACAAGACTTTAAGTCAAAAGATGGAACTCACGTCGCCTTTGGTGGTGATGCTCGAGGAAAAATAACCGGAGTAGGAACAATATCCAATGGGATAATAAGCTTTGATAAAGTCAACTTTTTTTCACAGTTGAACTTTAATCTTTTAAGCATATCTCAAATATGTGACAAATCATATTCTGTTCTATTTGATGATTCATTCTGTTATCTTTTGAAGCCAGGTTTCAAAATAAGCAAAGATTGGGTGATTGTTACAACTGAGAGAGATAGAGATGTATACAAATTGGATATGTCTCAAGTTGATCCTTCAACTGAAACAACATGCCTAATTGCTAAGGCATCAAATGATGAAAGCCAACTTTGGCATAGACGTCTCGGTCATTCAAATTTTAAGAATATGAACAAGCTTGTAGCAGGGAATCATGTCATTGGACTTCCATCTAAGAAGTTTGCAACAAATGATCACTGCTCAGCATGTTTGAAGGGAAAGCAACACAGAGCGTCTTATAAGTCCAAGCCTATAAAGTCAACATCCAGACCTCTTCAGATGTTACATATGGACCTTTTGGGACCAACAAACGTTAAGAGTATTGGACGAAAATCATATTGTTTAGTTATCATTGATGACTACACAAGATTTTCATGGGTTTTCTTTCTTTATGCCTAATCTGAAACAGCTGATTTACTAAAACAATTAATCATTAAAGTTGAAAATCAATTAGATAATAAAATGAAAATAATAAGAAGTGATAATGGAACGGAATTCAAAAATGCTAACATTGAAATGTTTTGTGCTTAGAAAGGGATAGCTCATCAATTCAGTGCTCCCAGAACTCCTCAACAAAATGGAGTTGCTGAAAGAAAGAACAGAACACTGATTGAAGCTGCTCGTTCTTTGTAAGATGAACCCAAGAGGAGATCTTGGATCTTTCATGAGGATTCAGATTCTGATGACCCAGATGATTCAAGCTCAGACTACCCATTTTTATCATTTGTCAAGGATTCAACAATACAAAACCATGAAATTACAGTTTCAGATACAAAACCATTCAGTCTCAATTGATGAGGAAGAATCACAACCATTTCCTAATGATGGTAATGAGTTTGTGATACCTGAGTCTGGAACATCATCCATCTCTGGTGATGTAGTTGATACACGTAACTTTGAATACTTTGTCAATTCACCGACTCAAGTACCAAACTTCAATCCACATTCTTCTATTTTGATACATGAGTTTTCCAACTTGAATCAAACAAACTTGGATGTTAATGTTCAATGTGATGAGATTCCTACATCTCGTATTCACAAGAATCATCCAATTTCTCAGATTATTGGTTCATTGAATGAGAGAACAACAAGGAGTAAATCAGAACAACCAAACATATGCTTATACTCATGTTTTCTTTCTCAAATGTTCCTAAAAATGTTACGGAAGCATTAAAGGACAATGGTTGAATAGAAGCTATGCAAGAAGAATTACTTCAATTTTGCAAAAAAGAAGTGTGGAATTTAGTGGATTTACTTGAAGGAGAAAATGCTATAGGCACGAGATGTTTGTTTAAAAATAAAACTAATGATCATGTTATAGTAATAAGAAACAAAGCAAGACTTGTTTCACAAGGATACACACAGGAAGAAGGGATAGATTATGATGAGGTGTTTGCACCAGTTGCAAGACTTGAATCCATTCGAGTTTTTCTGGCTTATGCTTCATTCATGAAATTTAAGGTGTATCAAATGGATGTAAAGGGTGCATTTTTATATGGTCCTATCACTGACGATGTGTTTGTGAAGCAACCTCCGGGCTTTGAGGATGCACAATTTCCACATCAAGTATATAAGCTGACTAAAGCTTTAATTGACTTAATCAAGCTCCTAGAATTTGGATGAGACGTTATCACAACACTTAATCCAACATGGATACACACCAGGGAAAATTGATCCAACTTTATTCATAAAGAAGGATAATAATGATATTTTATGTGTACAAGTGTACGTTGATGACATCATATTTTTGTACTACTTGTCCAAAATTGTGCAATGAATTTGAAGAAATCATGAAATCTCATTTCCAAATGAGTTCTATGGGAGAGATTAATTTCTTTCTTGGACTTCAAGTCAAGCAAACTACAAATGGAATCTTTATCAATCAAGAAACGTTTGTTGACAAGCTCTTAAACAAATTTAAGTTGCAAGACTATGAGTCCATCTGGTATGCCTTCAAATTCCAGCTCAGAGGCTTCTCAACCAGATAAAGATATCTCAATTGCAGAAGACAACAATGGTGATGGTGATAGTGATCAAGAATTTCTTGATGCTAATAACCATACCATAGATGACAACATCAATGATGTCACACACTTATTGGATCAAGTTAATCATGATAGGTGTGATATGTGGAGGATCAATCTTCAAGACCAGATCTAAATTTCTCTAATTTGGATCTATCTCAGCAACTTGCTATGATCCCTCAGCTAAGGATCCACAAGTCTCATCCTACCACAAACATCATTGGAGATGTTATCTCCAGGGTAAAGACAAGAGGGCAACCCCATGAAGCAAATGTTTGTCTTCACTCTTGTTTTCTATCCCAGTTAGAGCCAAAGAAAGTTGAGGATGCTCTAAAGGATGGAAGTTGGGTTGAAGCTATTCAACAAGAGCTGCTTCAATTCAAAAGGCAGAAAGTTTAGAACCTTTGTCCTCTTCCTCATGGGAAGACTACCATTGGAACCAAATGGGTTTTTAGGAATAAGAAGGATAATAGAGGAATCATCATCAAGAACAAGGCAAGGCTAGTTGTTCAAGGATACACACAAGAAGAAGGGATTGATTACACTGATGTCTTTGCTCCTGTAGCAAGACTAGAAGCTGTTAGGATATTCCTGGCATTTGCTGCATCCAAGAATTTCAAAGTCTATCAACTTGATGTAAAGTGTCCTTTTTTATATGGAGTGATTGATGAGGAGGTTTATGTCAAACAACCACCTGGTTTTGTAGATCCTGATCATCCTGATTATGTCTGCAAGCTTGACAAAGCTCTTTATGGGCTGCATCAGGCACCCAGGAAGTGGTATGAGACACTATGTGAGTATCCCTGTAAACATGGATACAGGAGAGGTACTATAGATGGAACTCTCTTCATCAAAGGACAAGGAAAAGACATTCTGCTAGTTCAAGTATATGTGGATGACATCATCTTTGGTTCAACCAATTCAAAGCTCTGCAAAGAATTTGATAAGTTGATGAAAGACAAATTTGAAATGAGTTCAATGGGAGAACTCAACTTCTTTCTGGGAATTCAAGTGAAGCAGGTTGAAGATGGCATCTTCATAAGTTAGTCAAAGTATGTTCAAGATATACTTAAGAGATTCAACATGACTGATTGTAAGATTGCTAAGACACCCATAGCCAGAAACCACTCCCTTGGTCCAGATCTTGAGGGGGAGTGTGTAGATGAGCACTTATACAGGGTAATGATTGGGTCTCTTATGTATCTTACAGCTAGCAGGCCTGATATCATGTTTGCTACATGTATTTGTGCAACATATCAAGCAAACCCTAAGATGTCCCACTTAATTACTGTGAAAAGGATTTTAAGATACCTCAAAGGTGCTTCGACACTTGGTCTATGGTATCCAAAGAATCCTAATTTCAATCTGTATACCTATACAGACAGTGATTATGGTGGTTGCAACATGATTGCAAAGTCTACATCTGGGGGATGTCAATTCCTTGGTGGAAGGGTTGTCTCATGGCAATGCAAGAAACAATCCTGTGTGTCTGCATCAACTGCTGAGGCTGAATACATTGCTGCTGCAAGCTGCTGTGCTCAAGTGCTTTGGATTCAAAATCAGATGCTAGATTATGGATTTAACTTCAAAGAGACTCCTATCCACATAGACAACAATAGTGCTATCTATATCACTGAGAACCTTGTGCAGCACTCAAGGACCAAACACATCAACATCAGGTATCATTTAATAAGAGATAACTATGAAAAGGGATTAATTAAACTAGTCAAAGTTCACACAGATGAACAATATGCTGATCTGTTCACAAAAGCTTTTGATGAACAGAGATTTAAGTATCTGATATCAGCTATTGGGATGATTAACTTTGAGTAGACTTTTTCTTAAAACTAATTCTAATTATTTCTTCTTAAAAAATATGTGCGTCCTATGTTGTCTAGTTCATCACTTTCATAAGCTCATGTTTTCTTTGAATATAAAATTCTCTTTGAAGACTTTCCTTAGATTCTTGAAAATTTTTTGATACTTCGGAAGATAACGTTTTACCTTCGGAAGAAAAATATGTCTTCAAAATAAATGACTGTCTGAGAGATTTTACCTTCGGAAGAAGTCAAAATTTATCTTCCGAAGCTTAAAATTCTTAACTTAGACACTTATTAATTTTTAAGGACTTTTTTCTTCCGAAGCAAAATTACTTTCGGAAGCTTTGTTCATTCTTATACAAAGCATCCAAGAGTTTATGTCTATTCCGAAGCATAAATCTTCAAGACTCTCAGGAAAATTCTTCCGAAACCATTTTAGCTTCGGAAGCTTTTTCAATCAAAACTTCCGAAGACAAATTACTTTCGGAAGCTTTTCGAATTCAAAGAAAACTACTTTTTGAGCAAAAAGGTAAACTACTTTTTCAGAGGTGGGACCGACATACGGATTTCAAAGTTTATCCTCTTTCATTAAACTTTATCTGAAATCCTTCTCTCTCATATAACCCAACGGTTTCCCCCTCTTCTATCATCTGCCTTTCTTCCAAACCTAAAACCCAAAGCTTTCTCTCTGAAATTTCTTTCCCATTTTTTCTCTTCATCTCTGAGCTACCTCAAAATGGCTGACCTTGCTCACAGAAATGATCCTAACTTTGCTATGCAGCTACACAGACAACACAATCAGGTTGCTCTGTTATGCTCTGACAAAGATCCTCATTTCTCAGAGGTTTGCCGTTTCTTGTCTTTGTCTCACTACTTCACCTCCCTAACCATTGATCCTACTCTATATGAGGATCACTTGCTTGAATTCTGGAAGACCTACCAAGAGGTCATTATGGATGGGGAGAAGGCACTGTCTGCCACAGTGCAGGGGAGAACAATCTTCATCACTCCGGCCATCATCAACCGACATCTTCAGCTGGATGATGAAGAAGGTGAAGTGTTCTTCCCAAAGGAAGCGGTTAATCATTAATTCGAGCAGATAGGCTATGAAGGAGATTTCTCTGTAAAGACCTTCAGGAAAGGGAAGGTCTCATCCCAGTGGAAATACCTGCTCCATGTGGTTATCCACAGCTTATCAAACAAGCATGATGGATGGGACCAGAGCCCTGAGGATCTCTCCTTTATAGTTCATGGAATGATTCAGGGGGTCAAGTTCAGGTATTCACAATTTGTTCATACTAATTTACTTGCAAACTTAGACTCCTTAGAATACTACATGTTTCCTAGATATGTTCAACACATTCTCAACTGTGAACTGGGCTCACAGTTGAGGGAAAGAGGTAATATTCTTAAATTGAGACAGATGAAGCCCGGCATCTTTAAAATTATGAAGAAGCCAACTGTAGGCTTCTCAGGGGTAGAAACAGCCCTAGTCCCAAAAATGTTAGAGCTCATTACTCAAGGTGACAACCTAGCAGTCCAAGCTAGTGTTGACCCACACCTACTGCTCTCCAACCCTCTACACAACCTCAAATATCCATCACCTACCAAAGAAAATCCAAACGAACCCCTGCTCAGACTATTCAGTCTATGGAGGCCCCCATATACTCCCCAATAAAGGAAGAAGTGGATACTGGAGCTCCCACTTCTCCTGAGGAGCAGACCACTCCCATTGTTTCAAGAATCAGTGATGAGGTTCCTCATGCTAACACTGATGAGCTCACTAGCCCAACAGCCTTAAGCTCTCACTCTGAGTCTCAACACTCAAGTGAATAACCTTCAGGGGACAACTACCATCCCCAGCCTTTGGATCTTAACCAACCAATTCCCAACCAATCCTTCTATACTGATGAAGACTTAGGATTCAGTGAGTACCATGAGTCTCCCTTCCCATACCCTACTCAAAGAGAGATGAGTACCTCTGACTCTCCTCAGTCTATCCCACATCAGTCACCTATTACTGAGGTGGACACTTCTGAACCTGTTCAGGATGTCCATATGGAAGAGGCTCTCACTTTTGAAAGTGATTACATCATTAAGACCTCAACCATGGCAACTCTGCCCTCTGGCATCTCAACTGAGGCTGCCAATGAGCAGAGGAAAACCACCAGCCAAGAAACTCAAGCTGGTGGTGAGCGAGAGGACTTTGGTCCAATCGTCTCATCCCCCAGTGATTCTTTTGATGAAGATGAGGGGAACTTGAGACTAAAGGTGCAAAAATTGTCAAAAACATGCACCTATTTACTCTCTAAGGTTAGTCACTTGGAATCTCAGGTGACTACCTTACAAAACAGGGTCAATGATCAGCAACTTAAGATTTTATATCTAAAGGAAAAACTAGCTGGGAGACCTTTAAGGAGAGCTCAACCAGGAACACAAGAACGTGTGGAAGTGATTGACTTATCCTCCAGCTCACCTATGCAAGTAGGTGATGCTACCAAAAAGGGGGAGAAAGTTATTACAATCACAAAACCTGGGAGTTCTTCAAAGAGAATGGACATAGAGGACTCACCATCCTCACTTGCTGTTGTGCATTCTCAGCAACTTCCTCAAGTTCACATTAATGTGGACTCTATAGACTCAATCATCAGGAGTCTCTTTGAGGAAGGTATACCAAGGGCTGTCTCATCTCCACCACAAGGAACTGGGAACTACATCATAAGGTGGAGGTATGATGTGGATAGAAGAGCCCTCATACTTCACAGAGTTCAAGGCCAACAAGAAGTCTTTCAGTTCCAAAGCCTGAGCTTCTATGAAGGACTGGATTTAGTCAACATGCCACTTGTCAATCCAAGCAAATCTAGACAAGCTGACAGGCTGGCTCAAAGAATCCAAGACAGGATCCTTGCAGAGTTCTCTCTAAGAAGGAGACTTAGGCAATCAGGCAATGTCATCGGTCAACTGGATGTTGAGGTGGACCCTAAGATTAGTTTCATAGGGGAAACCTTGGCTGATGGCCCAGTGGCAGAACCTGAGACCCTTGTCTCACCATCAACAACTGCTGCAGAGGTCCAAACTCCATCTGACACACCTGCTGGTGAAGGTGTTTCTCAGCCTCTCTCTGGCCAGAGCATGGAAGCTACACCAAGCAATGAAGGCCAAGCCTCAATCCACCATGAGTCACAAAGGACTGTTGGTGACAAAGGGAAAAGGATAATGACTCCTGAGGAAATTGAGGAGGAAGAGAGAGAGAGGAAAAGGAGGCTAAGGGGAGAAAGTTCTTCTGGGTCATCTAAATTCATGCAAGCTGCAATCAGGGCTGCCCCCAGACCAAATACTAAAAATGATGAGTTAAGGGCAGTCAGGATTACCTATTTACAGACCAAGAACTATGATGTTGATGAAATCATCTCCCTCCCCTTAGAAGAGTTGAATGAGCTGGCTGACATGGAAGTGTCAAGAGAGATAAAGGAGAAAGAAGATGCAAGGTTACTTCTCCAATTCAAAGAGGAGAAGAGATAGAAAAGACTTTACAAGCATACTCTCACTCTCTCTCCAGTTCAAGAAAGTCCTGCACAGGAAGATGTGGCTCCACAAGAACCTCAAGTAGATAAAGAAGAGGATAGAATCAAAATGATAAACTACCTGAGTGCCACATGCTTCTATCAGGCAAATGCACTTCTTCCCCTATCCTATGACTTCATTGAGTTCGAGTACTTAAAGCAACTTGAGCTTGAGCTGGTCAAAGAAAGAAAAACAACCAAAAGGAAGCTAAGGGAAGAAGCTGCAAAGTCAAGAGTCATCATTCAAAAGAATGCAAAGAAGTCTGCTGACAGACAAAGAATGATGAGCTTCTTGAAGTCATATGGATTCTCCGGAAGGAGACTTGGTCCCATGTCTCTATCTACATGGATGAGCATATAAGGGTGATCAAGCAGAAGATTAAAAGTGGTGAATTGATTGACTTGCACTCTCTTCCAAGTCAAGTCCCACCTGAAGTGGAGGTCAAGTTTGAACAACCAGAGACACCTGAACCAGGACCTCCAGCTGAGCCTCAGCAAACTTCATCTTCTGATCCAAGACAGGGTCAAACTCCCTCTCCTTCTGAACCTGTGAGGGAGGAACACCCAACTGAGAAAGACACTGATGATCAATATGGTGCTGCAGACCAGTCTTCTCAGTTAAAGACATTAAAAAGGAAGAAGAAAATGGCTTCTAAACCAAAGACTAAAAAGAAGAAGCCAAAGTCATCTACCTCTACACCCCAGGCTGAATCAGATCAACCTGAGGAAGTGCATGATGAGGCAACCAAATCAACTCCTATGCAAGTGGCTCCTCTAGCAACTCAGACACCTATCTTGTCCTGGACTTATTCTACCAATCCAGAAAGATGGCATGTTGTCAGAGATCAAGGTGTTGAGAATGTCTACTCCTGGCAAGACATAATCAACTTACCCCTGCATGATCTCTTTGAAATGAGAAGATACTATGAGAGTCTTGATGATCTTGACCACCAAATGAAGAAAGGAATGGTCTTGATTTTACTGAAGACTACCAACATCTGAAGGCTTCTAAGTGTTTTGGTAGCATCAGCCTAGGGGGAGTTTGTAAGGATTCCTTAAGTCTCATGCAACCCCAAAAAATCCAAAGTGTCTCAGCAACATGCACTAAGTACTGAAGTGAAGAATGCTTCGGAAGTTTTACACAATACATTAGAAAACATTCTAAGTGTAAAATCTTCCGAAGCCAAACATGAAGTCTTCCGAAGCTTCAAAAGACAAAGTCTTCCGAAGCTTCACCCTATGAAGACAGATTTCTTCCGAAGACTTTTAGTACACATGCTTTATCTGATGTACTTTTCCATAAAGCACCTTTTCCGCTGCATCTCTGATAAGTCACCAACTTACAAGAGTTGGTGAAAAGGTCCATGCTTTTGGTAACTGTACATTGAGGTCTTGAGTCTGAAACTTTCCACTTTATGTACTTTATCCTTTTTGTAATGTATAAGGATGTGAGCTATGGCATGTCATAGCCACAAGGTCAAAAGGCAGATATGCTTTTGATTCTACAATTGATTTTGTTAGTGTCTAGTCAATTGTATCCAGCTGGCTTTCATAGTATAGCCGGCTGTAGGTTGTAGTATAAGTATTTCATGTTTTTTGTATCTTTAATATACTTTGTAACACTTGTAAAAGAACTTGAGAAAGCAATATATTGCATCCTTGAAAACCATATTCTCCTGTTCTGTCTCTTGCTTTACTTGTGTTCTTTGTATCACTTTTGGTTAACCCAGTTTACTGTTTGATTAGAGTTTAGATAATCTCCTCATTGTGTTGTTGTGTTGTAATTGTGTTCAAACCCTTAAACGATCCTGCAATGTGCAATGTATCTCTACTCTTTAGACAAGAAAGACTTCTTTATCTCTTTCCTTGTCCTGAAAGGAGGGCCCTCATATCTAGAACTCCTAAATGACTCAAATACCTCCTAATCAATTAGTATCACCTCTTCCCCACAATCTTCTTGGAGTTTGAGAACCCGGGCAACAATCTCCATAATAATAGGTATGTCATTCTCTAGCAGTCTAGCAACGATCCTTTGGGGATTGGCTCTAGTATCGTACTTAGCAGTTTGTTGGTCCATTTGATCGATTTGCAGTACAAATGAGATGTTGAATAGTTCAATATTAAATACAAACAATACAAAACAAAGATGAATACAATGAAGAACAATCACAAGTGAATCAAAGTAAGAACCATGATAATCAATACATTCAATAATAACAAAGCACAATGATATTTCTATGAATAAACTACTTACAAAGTTCTCTTGCAAAATAATAAACGATTAGGGTTTTGCAAGATAACAAAAGAAAGAAAATGATCAAATCTATATATAGTAGTCTTAGTTTCACAGACAGTTTCGCTGACAGTGAAACTGTACTACCAAAACAATAGTGTCGCATGGCAGAAACAACAGTTTCGTCGGGTGAAGTAAAGTAGCAGACTATGAGTGAAACTATAGTTTCACTGGACCACAAAACTAAGCAAAAATAAACAACATATAAAAGTAAACTAACATAAAACCTACTACACAGTTATATAAACAAAATCTAATCTAAAGTGAATCCAACATGTACTTGATCTTCAATACTCCCCCTAGGTTTGATCTCACTGCCTTCACTTCTCTTAATTTGTCTGAACAGCTCCAATCTCTTTTGTTGCATGTGATGTGTCTTAATCTGCTCTTGTAACGTCTTCCTCGGGAGCTTCAGCAAGATTCTCTTTGGTCACCTCCTGCTTCATTAGATCCCTCGGGACGAGCATTGGTTTGCTCAAACTGTCTTGCTAAGTGCCTCACATCCATGTCTAATTCATCTTGAGCTCTAACCTTCTCTGCCAGCTCCCTTACTTCCTTTCTCACACCTCTAGCCTTTTTATCCACTATCATAAACTGACTAGCTTATTTCCTTGTCTTATCTCCTATTCCTGCTTTGATGTAATTTTCCCAAAGAACCAACGGGTCTTCATCACAAAACCCAAATACCTCCATAGGGTCAAATAATCAGAATTCAACATCACCTTTTACTCTAATCACAACCTCCCCCGTATTGTTATCATAAAACCACTTCTCAATATCTTATAATTGTTGGGGAAGGTGATCTGACAATCTGACTTTGTTTATAGTTTTTGGGGGTTTCACCCTCAGTACTATCCTTCCTTTACCCATTTCCCGATCCTTATCCTTCTTTGATCTTCTTCTCTCAGCCTTCACAAACCCAAATGAATTAAAATTGCCGTTCAGTCCATTCTTGATCTCCTTTTCTAGTAATATGACTCTCTCACTCAGATCATAATTAAGTAATGACAACATAGCCAGCCACCTCAAATCCCACTTTGGCAAGGTCTTGAATGCCTTCCTCTTGTGGTTATAAGAAATGCCTCCCCCTCTCCTCTTTATCATAAACATTTTGAGATCAGGGTTATATTTCCAACTTATAATCTTTTTAACAACCTCAGATTACTCAACCCTACATATTTTGGAATAGGAGAGTTATCTCTTGTGTCCCTTTCTCCCTCACAAACCAATCTTACTTTTCCATTTCAAACACATGGTCATCATCATCACCCTTTTTGGCAACATAGGTGAGAGGTATCTCATCAACCCCATCGTATTCTAGTTCAAAATCATAATCAACCGGCTACTTGTCATCTTCTTCTTCATCAATCAACCCCTTCTCAACAGTCTTCTCCATGTGTTCAATAGATTTTTTTATCACCACCTCTTCTCCAAGCAAATATTTCTCCAAGTAAAAGTGCATGTTCACAACACCAGCCTCAACTACCTCTTCAACACTCTCCACATTCATACTTTCTTCCCTTTCTGCTGATCCTCTTTCTTCTTCAGCTGCTACTCCACATGTGCCCTCTCCTACCGGGAAGATATACCCTTATTTAAAAATGAGTACTTGGTAGTGTCAGTCAAATTATCTAACTCAGTCTGAGTTAGCTGATTGGGCAGGCTCGCTGCAACCTTCAGCTCATTCACCTCCTCAAACAGTATCTTGATCAGCTTATTCTCATCCAACAGCATCTCGGTCATTTCCTTAATTACATCATCCTTTTGTCATTCTCGTATCTCTTGATTGTTAAGCTTTGTCTTTACCATGCTTAACTCATTAGCTAGAGATGAACTTAGATTTCTTATCACATCCTCGTCCAAACTTGCGCTCTCTTCCCTTCTCGAAGGGTCTATGAAAGTTTGATGCTTATGTTTAGTCCTTCTCTCAACTTCTCCCACATCAGCTTTCTTTTTAGACCTATTTTCTTTCTCACCCCTTGCCTGCTCTGCCATCTCATTAACATCCTCCTCGAAATCATAATTTTTCTCTTTTTCGTATCTTTTGCTCTTTTTAACTGCATCAGTCCGCTGTGCCCTTGTCTCTTCAACCCTTTTATTCTTAGACTCATCTACCGTCCTAATATAGTTCCACCTTTCTGGTGGGTACATGTTCTCCCAGAGATGAGTAAATTTCCTACTGAAGTCAGGACGAATGGCGCAACAGTCTGTGAAGATGTGGGTGTTCATTTGCACAAGTCTTTTAACCTCCACGTGCGTTGGAATATTAGGTATAAGGTCGTCAAAAATCATCTGTAAGAATCGAGAATAAAGCAACCACTTATCCCTCTTTAATGCCATCACGTTCTCCTTCATACAAGCAAAAATCAGTTTTGCTATCTTTACCTCAGTTTTTCTTTAATGCCATCACGTTCTCCTTCTTTAATGCAATATCACTATTGCTTTTGCCCAATCTATATTAAGCCCATCTCATCCACCTTTACAGTGATGTAAGCACATAATGAAGATGTGAGTTATGTATCTCCATTCCTTAGAGAGGAACGACATCTTAATCTCCTTCCTAGTACCAAAAGGTGGTCCCCCATATCCCATCAATCTTAATGCCTCAAAAACCTCCTAGTCTGATAGAGTAATCTCCTCCCTAGTATCTTCGTCTATCCTTAGCACGCTCGATACAATCGCAACACTAATGATCACCTCATTCTCCATCACTCTGGCTATAATCCTCTGTGTATTGCCTCTTGTATCATACTCAGTTGTTCTTTTGAAATCACTTATGTGAAGGTCATAAATAGTAGTGGAATGAGATATCGCTTAAGCTATAGGAGATCTCTATAGCTATTAAATGCAATCTCTAAAACTAGTTGCTTTAGGGTGAGTATCATCCAATATAGTAGTGATATTGTTCCGCTCATCAAATTTCAGATTCGCCATTTAATCGCAAGAACAAATTAAACATATAAGAATAAAATATCAGATATTAATATTAAAAAAAAATAAAGAGAAGGTAAGAAGTTCACAAAAGACAAATTAAATTCGCTAGCCAAAATTACAGTTTACCTTATGAAAGTTTTAGTTTCGCTGGACAAAACTATAGTTTCGGTAGCAGTTAGATGTAGTTTTGTTAACAATTAACCATTAGTTATTAGTTACGGTGACATATAGTTATAGTTTTGCCAGCACTTATTTATGAGAAATTAGTTTCGATGACACAGTGAATTAGATTCGACTAGCCGAAATTATAGTGCCGGTGCACCGAAACTGTTATCTTCGCCCGGACAGCATAACTCCGTACTTTGGCTGGGAAACTATGAACTTTCGTTCAATTTTGCATGACTCTGGGTACTTTCGCAGTAAGAACTGTGAAGGTACCAAAGATTCTAAATCAAATATACTCACAATGAGGTTATTAAACCTATAAAAGTCCTGAGTTTGAAACTCACTTGTGAAGGTAATACAACGGTCAATCAGAATATAAAATCACAGAAGAGTAGATTCACAAATAAAGATATATGGTGAAACCCTAAGTCTCAGAAAACACCAATGTGCGAAAATGGATAAACAATTTCGCAATTGAGTTATATAGCACATAGTTTCGCAGAGTTTTGCCAAGCAAAGATGCGATTTCGCCAGACGAAACTAATCATGCCACTTGTGAAAGAGCCAGGGAAGCTATAGTTTTGCCGTGCGAAACTACAAGCGAAACTATAATTTCACCGAAAACCTAAAAAATTACAAATTAAAAAAATATTTTTACATTGTTTCTGTTTGTATATATAAATAAAATAAAATAAAAGTAAAAATAAATTTAAAGAAAAATTAAAATAAAGAGTCAAAATAAAACAAATCAAAATTAAATTTTCTTCACAAAATCTCACCAATCTTCGCATATAATTTTCTTAAAACAAAATCAAACAAAATAAAAGGATGTGAACGAGAAGCTGAAAAGATCTTTCGGAGAGTCAAAGTTTGGTGGAATTGCTCATATATTCGTTCTTTTAAGTCCATGCCTTCTTTGCTTCAACAAGTGCACTGTAGTTGTTATTATCATGTTTTGATTCTTTTAAAGAAAATATACAATGACACAGTCCCTAAAGACATTTGGCAAAGAAACTTATCTTGTCCTCATGATGTATTTAATGATTGACACACTCTACATCACTCTTCCTCTCAGAAGCATCACAGATCTTATTTCCTAAGAAGAACATCCCTTGTAGACATCAAATGATGAGAGCTCCAAGTCTATACTTACGTATAATAGAGGAGATGATCAATTAAGTCTTATAGATGAGAGTTTCAGGTCTATACTTACGTATAACAAAGAAGATCATCATATAGTGTTGATGAGAGCTCCAAGTCAGTACTATCGTACAACAAAGGAGATCATCATTCCATATCAATGTTCACACACAACAGAGGAGATAAGCACGAAAAGAAATAAACGAGGGAGCATCTTAGGTGTAAAGATGAGAAAGTGTATAGCTTTTGAGATAGGGCGGAATGATTTGACACAAGGATACTTTAGATAAGAATAACTCAAAATAGAGATATTACGTTTTCAAACATTTTTGAACAATGACTTGACTCTTTGTGAAGGCTAAAAATATAAAGGGGTTAACTGAGTCATCAAGTTTCTTTAACTATTATTAATGTATGAGTTTACTTTTTACTTTGCTTTCTTGCTTAACCTATCAAGCATATCCCACAAAATACTATC
This sequence comes from Flaveria trinervia, assembly GCA_025506515.1. Lineage (NCBI taxonomy): Eukaryota > Viridiplantae > Streptophyta > Magnoliopsida > Asterales > Asteraceae > Flaveria > Flaveria trinervia. Next base: position 55,359,822 of record CM046448.1, on the reverse strand, counting down.
AACTTCCTATACATCCACCAGGCTTCTCATTTTATTCTTCAAATAAAAGCAAGAACATCATTTAATATATTCTCCATCGAAATTTCTACAAATAAGCGCAATGTAGAAATTTCTTATTCGACTATATGTCATTATTATTGTGTGTATGTCTATATATATATATGTTGATACATGTGTACCTTGATTCTGATCTTAATGTAATATGTCTTTATTGTCTTACGCTTATGTAATTGTTGGGTACTTAATGAAATACAAATGTTTGGTTGTGTTTATGATGTTTAATATCTCATTAATGAGTTGTTTAATGCATATTGACTTGATTATATGGGTTTGTGATTGTTTGAATCGATATGCATAATGTTATAATAATGAATACATTCAAACTTGGTGAAGTGAAGTTCTCATGCGTCCGACTGGACCATGCGCCCCAATAGTGGTCATGCGTCCGAATGGCCATGCGACTGAGTGTCCATGCGCCTAAATAGTCCATACGCCTGAAAAACTTCATGCGACTGACTCATTCGCATGACTGAACATTCAGTCATGCGAATGGATCAACCGCATGGCTCAATCGCACGAATGAACCATGCTAATGGTTTAGTTGCCCGAATGAGCAACCCTAACCTATAAATTCCACCTAATTCATGGAAAAACGTAAGCATTCAATCCACTTCGACTCCAGACGTACCCTAGCCGTCCAGAATCCTCTAAGTTCGTACTCCATGTTCATAGAACGCTGCAGATCGATTCCTAATCGATTGTTGATGCTAGTTTCAATACTATATTGTTACTACGTGCGTTCTAACTTATTGGATCGCCAATCAAATAGGATTCTGCACTATAACATGTTAATTAGTTGGTGATTCGTTCAAATACCGGATCCCAACAAGTGGTATGAGAGCTTGGCTCTTGATTACGTGTTGATCAATTGTTTTTGTTACAAAAGTTGTGTTTTTCACTCAAAATGCATTCTTTTTGTGTCAAACGGAGTTTTAGAAGTTTCCCGACCATAAAGTTTAGTTTTTCCGGCATACGACTATTAGGGTTTGGTAAAATTTGAGTTTTTACGGCCAAAATAAGTTTAACTTACGAATTATCAAACTTCAGCAAGTTCAATTGCATGATTGGCTCAATCGCACGACTGAGTTCATTCGCATTCTCCAACCGCACGATTGGACTCATTCGTACCTTCATTTGTACAACAACGAACTTCATTTGGACTGCTCACCGCATAAGTTCATTCGGATGACTGATTCATCCTCATTTGTTCAGTCGCACGATTGAACCATCCGCATCTGTTCAATCGTCCGAATAAGCCCAATGGCAAACCTTCATTCGCATACATCAGCATTTTGTTAAAACAGTAAAGTTAAATGAAATGGAGGATCAGTTTTCAGCATACACAGCTCGTAGAGATACTCGCATTCACAATCTACTGTTGTTGGAGAACGAAGTGGGAATACACAATAAACCCCAAAGCTAATCACGTTAGACGACTACCCACAAAGGAAAAAAACGTTTCAAAATCTACTTAAATGGATTAGATACAAACTTGTGGGAGGCAATAGAGTTGGGGTACAACATGCCAGTAGGAGCTGACGAAGTAGAACTTACGCTAAGTGGCATGTCGGATGCACAGAAAATAAAACACAACGCCGAGAAGAAAGTCTACGCTTTGCTCACTCAATCTATTCCGAAGGATATCTTCCATCAGTATTCGGAGTACACACAAGCAAAGAAACTATGGGATGCATTGGAGAAGGGGTATGGCGGAAATGCCTCTCTCAAGGCCATTAAGGTGAAAGCCTTGAAGAAGGAGTTTGACAACTTCTCTTATATGGGAAAAGAAGGCCTTGAGACGTGATCGATAGATTCTACCACTTGATGAGTGAGATGCACACTCATGGAGTTGTTACATTGATGGAGGATAAGGTTTCCAACTTTGTTGATGGATTACCAGAAAAATGGGCTTTGTTTGTTTCTAATCTCAGATAGAATGGAATGCTCTCGAAGTTGCATATATGACTTCATTCTGAAACTGAGAGAAGAAGAGCTTAGGATGAAGTATCGAGCCCAAAAGGCTAAATACGATCGAAATCCTACACTCTACAATACAACTCCTTCAGTCAAGACATCTCGAGCACCACTACAAACCGCCTTCATCTCAAGCGCAACAGTTCCAGCACAATCCTCAACTTCAGGATCCGAAACGTCAAGGTTGTCTAGCACCCAATATATGATACCTGAAGCTAATGCAGCAAAACTAAAAACCGACAACTTCGGGAGTGTAACTGTGGAGGTGGCTAGAGTACATATGGACCTCTTAGCTGAGGTGGTTCAATCCTATGAAGGATTAGTTACTGGAAAGATAGGAAATTGTCACCTGGCAGATTAAGATTATGAGCAAGTGGATGAGATGGAGTTAGAACGTATGGACATAATGTGGGTTGTGGCAAGTGCTGTCCGACGAGCTAAATAGTTTGTCAAAAAGACCGGAGAGAACTTGGTTGCAACAAAAGACACAACCTTTGGGTTTGACAAGTTAAAGGTTACTTGTTTCATTGTGGTGAGAAGGGACACTTCAAGCGGGAGTGTGTAAAGCCAATGAAGACTGGGAATGGTAATCCTTTCTCGTCAATCAATCATCAGGATAAAGCCACAACTAGCAGTTCTACTCCATCAAATAAGGACCCCAAAGCCATGACTGCTAATGAAGATGAAGGACAGGACTGGAGCTTTCGGTTCGTATCACCGGGAGAGTCCAACATAGCGAATGTGGAGGACATTGATAACGACTCTACTAGTGAAGGAGACACTGCACCTGTGGTCAACCATTTGCCTGAAGAAGATAAATCTGCTTCAACGTCAGAATCACCAGAACCAGATTCAACACATTCTACTCTCATGGCTGATTCCTCTTCATCTCAGGTAAGTACTACTGACCAACTATTTAGTAATCATGCTTGCTTAGAATGTAATAAATTCAGAGAAAGTATAGATTCAAAATTTTCTACGTTATTTGATCATAATGATAACTTAGTAAAGGACTTGGAACTACGCAATGAGGCTAACAGAGTGTTAAAAGAAAATGAGCATAGTTACAAAGAAAAGAATGACCTTTTGAACAAATAGCTTAGGGAAACAGAAGTAGTGGCCTTTAACTAAGCAAATGACATTAGGTACTACCTAAATTACCTAGAGGACATTAAGAAGCAAAAGCAGTTTTAGAAGTAGAAGTCAACTCGTTAAAACAAAAACTGCACAGTTGGACAAGATCATCACACATTGTCCAACACTTAGTAAGAGAGAGAAACAATAGGGAGGGGCTAGGATACAAATTGTTTCCACCACCACCTGAGACCTTGATGAACAATAAAGGAGGCCATTAACAATAACCCTATCATGGATCATGTTATGGCCACTCCTCTCGTGAGTGATCCACATTCCTTAAGTAAATCAGTTGGATCTGACTCTAAACAGAAGGAGGCCACTTCAAAGGCAGTAAGAAACATGTCTTGTGTTAACCTGGAACAAGAATTTGAAAAAGTTAGTTTAAATTCAGGGTCAAACAAAGTCAAACAAGAACCTAAAAAGACTATAAACCTAACCAATCACGTGTGTCATGTCATAGTCCAGGTAAACAAGAGATCAAAGATGTAAAACCAGGTAAAGCAATTAAATTTGTAAAACCAAATCATACATCTAATAAAGAAGTGTCTCAATCCAAACATAATAAGGCCAACTGCGTGACTTTTACATCTCCAGCAAAACAAATAAACCATAAAGTTGAAAGCACATCCTGCTATAATTGTGGAGAGTATGGTCATGTAGCGTCTCATTTTCCTCATTATCAGACACCAAGGAGGAAAGTAGAACTTACAGAGTCTACACCTAGATATTTTAAGAGAACTCTATGACGCCTCCAAAAAGGTCTAGTGAACCCAAAGTTCAATCCATTAGCCAGTCTTCTGTATATCACAAACAGGCCTTACACAAAGCTGGTTTATGGAAATAAAAATCCTCCTCTGCGTCTGAAAATGAAAACAAACTGAAATCTAAGCTTCCCTCAACCTCAAATGGTCAATAGGTTGAATTTATGATGTTTTATGCCTCAGGGAAACCCAAGCCAGTGAAGGCTTGGGTTCCTAACATGAACTAATGTTTTCATTGAATGTGCAGGGTGTTCGCTATAGTGCTGAGACTAACACGTGGATGGTAGATAGCGGAGCATCCAGGCACATGACAGGGAACAGAGCTCTCTTATCAAATGTGAGACAAATTAAAGGAGGGTGTGTTTCATTTAATGGAAACAAAGGGGGGTACATCACAGCCCAAGGAGAAGTGGGAAATGAGAAAGTTAAGTTTGATAAGGTAAACTACATCCAACATTACAAAATAACTTGCTTTCAGTGTCTCAAATTTGTGATAAAGGATTCAACGTAGTCTTCGACAACAAGAAGTGCTACATTCTAAAGAAGGACTACGTGATCTCGGAAGACCAAATTCTAATGTCAGCTTCAAGATATAATGATCTTTATGTCTTGGATCTCTCAAAGGCCTACACAATGGATCGTGAAGTCCAATGCTTCTTGTCCAAAGCTATTGAGAAGGACTCCATCTCCTGGCATAGGAGAATGGGACACATAAATCCGACGAAAATGAATCACTTGATCCAGAATGATCTTGTGAGAGGAGTAAATGTCAAAAACTTCCAACTCCCGGATTTCTATGTTGCATGCAAAAAGGGCAAACAGACGAAGAAGTCTCGCAACAAAATGAAAATTCATTGTATAGAATATCCTCTAGAGCTACTTCACAAGGATCTGTTTGGTCCAGTCAGTACAAGAAACATCGCAGGTGACTTGTATTGCTATGTCGTTACCGATGACTACTTAAGTTTCTTTTGGTTAATGTTTCTGAAATCCAAATCAGAAACATTTGACACATTCCAGGAATTGGTAATGACACTGGAATCCCTATACAAGCTGAAGGTATGAAAGGTGCGCTCAGGCAACGGAACCAAGTTCAAGAATTAGAGGATGAAGACTATTGCAAGGAAAAGGGAATAGTGCATCAATTTACCTCGGCCTACAATCCTCAGATGAACGGAGTTACTGAACGGAAGAACCGCAGCTTGATAGAGACGGCACAAACTATGCTGGCAAACTCGAAACTGCCTATCCAATTCTGGATTGAAGCAGTGGCAAATGCATGTTATACGCTTAATCGAGTTCTGGTAGTGAAACTCCATGGAAAAACATGTTACGAATTATTACAGCGACGTAAACCTAACTTAGAATATCTCGAGCCGTTTGGCGCTCCGTGCACCCTGCTGAAGAAGACTCAGGAGGGTAAATTCAGTGAGAAGGTTGATGAAGGGATTTTTCTAGATAAAACATACTGAACAAGAGAGTTTACAACAACTCAACAGGTCAAGTAGACGTGTGGTGTAATGTTGATGTTCAGAGATATATCACACCGCCTGCTGGAAAAAGGCCTGCTTATTTCTTCGACTATGATGGATTCTTCAAGTCCTTCAACATACCTCTCTGTTCTTAAGAAGACGAGTTGGCAAACAAGATGATGTACGATGTCTTGAACACTCCGTCTTAAGATTCAACAAGTCAATCTCCTACCAACTCAGGGGGAGCACTTGAAGTAAGTGACTCTTCCTCTGATGAGAAAATGAAGAAAATGATCTGATCAACCAGGATTTACAGGTTCCGACTACCACAAGTCCACAAGCATCTGCTAGTGATGCTTTTCAACCTTCAGAACCTCAGACTCTGATTGCCTCAGATCCAGAACCAAATGTTCACAATCTAGACTCTGAGGTGGTTGTTCCGACAACTCCTGGCTCACGTCGAAACGTCTATCATCCTTCGGATAATATTATAGGAGATGTGAGATGAGGTGTTCAGACTATATATCAGCTGTACTAAGCTAATTATGCCTTTGTGATGGAAAAGGGATACCTTCACGATGGTGCTTACTGCTGCTTTGTGTCTCAGTTTGAGCCAAAGTATGTTAGTGAAGCACTAAATGATTAGGCTTGGGTGAGTGCCATGCAGGAAGAACTTCTACAATTTAAGAAGTTAGGTGTATGGACACTGGTGGATAGGCCCAAGGAGCTAAAGTCATTGGCCCCAAGTGGTTTTGAAATATAAGAAGGATGATCAAGGAGTGATCATCAGAAACAAGGCTTGGCTTGTTGTTTAGGGTTTTCGACAAGTTGAGGGTATCGACTACAATGAAGTATTTGCACCAGTGGCAAGGATGGAAGCCATCCACATCTTCCTTGCCTATGCATCTTATATGAAAATCAAAGTTTATCAACTAGATGTTAAAAGTGCATTTCTTTATTGTTAGATCCGAGAAACAGTTTATGTCAGTCAACCCCAGGGATTTGAGGATCCATATCATCGGGATAGAGTTTACAAACTCGGCAAGGCCCTATACGGACTTCATCAAGCTCCACGGGCTTGGTATGAGAAACTCTCAACTCATCTTGTGAAACACGGATTTCGCAGGGGAGTCATTGACTATACACTGTTTATCAAAGAAAAAGATGGAGACTTACTGCTAGTATAGATCTATGTAGATGACATCATCTTCGGTTCAAAGACCGAAGAATTATGCAAAGAATTTGAAGCAGTAATGAAGGTGGATCAGACACCAAATGGGATCTTCTTACATTAGACCAAGTATGTAGGGGATATTCTCAATCGGTTTGACATGGAGAATGCTTCCCCAGCTGGCACTCCACTGGCTACAAACCATGATGTAGCACCAGACGAGAATGGTGATCTGGTAGATGCCACTATGTACCGAGGGATGATTGGATCTCTCATGTATCTCACTGCCTCAAGACCTGATATCATGTATGCTACATGTTTATGCTCACATTATCAGGCAAATCCTAAGGTGAACCACCAATTAGGGTGAAAAGGATCTTTCATTATCTGAATGGTACGCCCACTCTTGGATTGTGGTATCCTCATGATGATGACTTTGAGCTTACCACATATAGCGACTCCGACTATGGCGGCTGCAAGATGAACTACAAGTCTACATGAGCAGGGTGTCAGTTCTTTGGGAAAAGATTTTCAACAACAAATGCGGGATTACAGTTTGAATTTCTCCTTTACTCCTATCTTTGTTGATAACTCTGCTGCAATTGCAGTCACTAAAAAACCGGTCCAACATCCTAAGACCAAACACATCGGAATTAAATATCACTTCATACGTGATTGCTTTGAAAACAATTTAATCCATGTGGTAAAAATAAATACAGACTTTCAATGCACTGACCTCTATACAAAGGCTTTTGACAAACCATGTTTTCTATATCTGTTAGAGGTCAACGGTGTTAAAAAGAAAAGTGAGGTCATTCCTAAAGATGACCGTGTTTAGTCCGATGTGTCGTGTCTAGTTTCTTTTAATTTTTTAAATTTAAATTTTATTTTATTCTCTTGTCTTTTTTAATTTTAATTACTTTAATTACAATTACTTTCTTTCCTTGCACATTAAAATCCTAAAACGCAAATCCATAGTGGTTTTATAATTTTAGGGGGAGAATAGGTCTAGGAAAGAAATAAATGAATGAAAATATAAGGGAAAAGGAGATGCAAGCTGATAATAAATAAGATCGTATGTGTGATACCGATTCAATGTATGGAATATGATAGTACACAGGTACAAACCATTTGGGACTTTAAAAATCAAAATTGAAAAAGATGCAAAGTTCGAGTATAAGTCTGTGTAGTCTGAGCAATATAAAACGAAATATCATAGATAAGCTACCTACTACTAAGGTAACACAAAGAAAGTAGACCTAGAGGTTGCTAGACCTCAGATGATATGTCGGTAGATTCAACACAATAGATGACTAGACCTTTTTGGTGATCGCAAGATTAAACTAAAATGTTTGACTAGCTGTGGGTAACACCTTATCCCTGGTTAACACAATCAACAAGATTCCAATAAGGGGTGACGAGCAAAATAAACACTACAAAAGTGTGCGAAAGACCAAATGGATGAGCAAAAGCACATGAAATATGCAAATACAATCAAACCGATAACCTAGGTTGTTGGTGAGATCTGTGCTAAAAGAATGAAAACTTGCTCATACAAGAAGATAGGTTATGTGCCTCTCTGTTGTGCGGTGGCACAGACCTGAGGATAAGCATAATCTATATACTCTAGAACTCATTGTTGTTTGCCGCCTCTCTGCTGTGCGGTGGCACTGACCTGAGGATTGGCTTCTCTTTGAAAGTTTTATGAATAGTCTCTTCTTGAATACTACCCTCAGACCGCTTAAAAATCTCCTCGGGAATGTTGATTACCATACAAGTGTGGGATCCACAAATGCTTGTTGAAATAAACAAACCTTAAAACGATCACCCAACTATGTTGAAAGTCTGTGTATGGATTTAAGAGGATAAGTATACTAACAATCACTGTGGCTACAATTCTTGAAAGTTCAAATCAGTGTGGGGACCTAATAGTACTAGTATGATTCCCAAAATTTGCTAAAGGACTCTAGATGAAAAACATGAATAGAGGATCAAAGGTTTTGGCTAACTTGTCTCAAATGATTTGAATATCCAGTATGATTTCAGCTTGAATTGGTCAATGTATGGTTTAAAAGATTGAGGCTGCCCTCTGAGAAGAATTATTTCTTAGAGTTAAATTTTAGGAATTAACCCTCATAAAAACACAAAACCATATCTTTGTGTAATTTTCAGTGTTATGTCTTTTATGTAAGTACCAAGTAAGTCTATTTCAGGTTTGTGTAGTGTTGGACTAAGTCATGGAATTTGATAAGGGGCCTTATCATCTTGAAGGTCACATCTGAAGTGACCACAAAACCATATCTTTGTGTAATTTTCAGTGTTATGTCTTTTATTGACACCCATAAGTTAGAATCTCTATATTTCACATGATCCCTTAACATGATTTTCTAGGATTTAAAATCTGCTTTTGTTTCCGTCTTTGGCAGTTGATATGATGATCCACCAAAGTTTTCCTAACCTCCAGAGGTTTCTCTTAAGAAGAATTATCTCCACATAACAATGATACGATCTTATGGCTCTTTAACAAAGAGCAAGATCAAATGGAGAAAGAGAGAAAGAGAGCTGAAAGGGAAAAGCTATTGCGGAAGAAGAAGAAGGAAGAAGAAGCAGGACTGATTGCTGCCAAGAAAATAGGTGAGAAGGCTTGGATGAAGAGCTATGTCAAAGATCATGGCTTCTCTGGCGGGCAAGTGGGTCCTATGTCAGAAAAGACTCTCCAGCGACATGTGAGTGACATTAAAGCTGCCATTCGCGCGGGGAAGAGGAGGATATGTACAGAAGGGGACAGGGGATGACCTTCAAAGCAACCACTCAACCCAAACTTCAAACCCAACCACAACCTCAAGGCATACCCTCTTCACTCTCCATCATAACCGAACCAACCACTGAACCATACACTCTTGAACCTACATCATCACCCCTACCAACCCCTTCACCTCAACCACCTAAACTACTCACCCTCCAACCCAAACTTTAGCGAGAACACAAACACCTCAACCTACCCATCGACCCATCAAACCATACCCTCAGTCTTCTTAACATCTTTCCTTAGAAGAATTCAAGGCAGTCAAGACAAAAGCTCATAAAATGCACAACTCTGAGCAATATCTCCTGTGAGGAAGATTCTGTCAATTTTGACCTATGTTGACGTATCCTCAAGTTCCCTCACCAGAGATCAATTTCTTGATTTGCGTAGAGGAACATTGGACCAAGCTGCAAATCCCCTTGGCCTCAGTTCAGACACTTTGAATGAGGAAGAAAAAAAGTTAAGGAGAAGGCTGGTGACTCTACTGGATACCAAGAAAAGCAACTAGATGCCAAGACAACCTCTTGCACCTAGAAAGAAGATCATCCGGTGGAGGTTCGAAGACTCTTCTCATAACTTTGTTGTTGAAAAAGAGAATGGAAAGCTCAACAGGCTGAGTGCCTCGTCTCTGCTACACTTAAGCAGATTTGATATTGCTGAGTTAGCAGAGAAGACATTCTCCAACCCTTCAAACTCTGATGTAGCTGCCCATACCAAAAACCATCTAGGCAGCCTTCATATGGCCGAGCTAACTCATAGAAGCAAGGTTGATGCACAGTTGAAACTGAGAGAGGAGGAGCAAAGGAAGGGATCAGCAACCCAAGGCAAAGCCTTTTTACAAATGGTTGAAGGTCCTGAACTAGAATCCACAGTAAGATGGGAGTATGACTATAACTCCCATAAACATACTCTTTTCAGGGCGGCACAACAAAGGGTACATGTCATTCAGAGTGATAGACTGGATCTCCTATCCACCAATGACTTGTACAAGCTTCTCAGCACCACTTTAGGGAAGAACAAAGAGACAGACAAACATCTTTTGTCCCTAGTGCTGAAAGCTTTTAGAAGCCGGAATAAGTGAGGTTTTGGTAGCATCAGCCTAGGGGGAGTTTGTTCGATCTAGAAAGGCTGGTGTAACCAAAACCAAGTCACTTAGAAGATTTTAGTACTACAAATAAAGGACTTCCAAAGCTAAGTGTGGAACATCCCAAGGAAAAATGAGCTCTTCCGAAGACAAAGTTTAAAGCTTACTTCCGAAGGAAAAGTTCCAACTTCCAAAGACAAAGAACCTACTTCCAAAGTTCAAGACTTAGAAAGAATGATCTGAAGTCAACTTCCGAAGTACAGAAGTCCTCAAGCCTCGGAAGTATAGAAGCCTATTCCGAAGTATAAGTGGCTTCAGAAGAACTTGTTCTTCTTAAGCCAACTTACCTTTGGAAAACACTGCTATTATCCAGTGGACATAAGTATGGCCTCCCTGACACTCCACTGCAAATCTCTGAGATACTACATGGCGTTTTCTCAAAAGCCATGCAGTTGACCATACTTTAATCCACTGTTTACCTTTTATGTTAGTACAGTTTCCATCTTTAGTTGGTGACAAAAGGTAAGTCATGGACATGTCATGACTACCATATCTTAGATAATACTTTATCTAAGATTCCTTAACTTTAGCATTGTAGTATATGCTTTAGTCTTAAGTTTCCAGCTGGTATCAAAGTATATCTGGCTGTAGGATCTAGTATATATAGTCTCTCTTTGTAACTCGTGTATTATGCTTGTAAGAGTCTTGTAATATCTTGAGTTGAGAAATAATATATACAAGTGCCTTCAAAATTTATTTTTGTGTGTTCATTCACTACTTATTATATTATTATCAACTCTTGTGAAAGACGTTACTTCATCTGAATTGAGTGTTTCTATAAGTGAGTTTGAGAGAAATCCTAGTGTTTCAGTGACAAACCCGATCTTGCATAGCATCAAAGTTCTTTTTAGATAACGTGTCCTAGATGATTTGAGTATCCTGTATGATTCCAAATTGAATTGGTCCATGTATGGTTGAAATGATTGAAGCGGATCTCTCAAAAAAATTATGTTAACCCTCACAAAAACACAAAACATGTCATAGTTTTTAAGTTTTTAGTATTATTTCTTTTATTTCTATACAAAGTATGTTTATTTCAATTGTTGACTATCGGACTATGTCATGGAACTTGATAAGGGACCTTATCATCAAAAGGTCATGTCTGAGGTGACCACACGTGCTTTCAAACAAAAAAAATGGGTCACGTCTAAGGTGACAAAATGTTTTAAAAGGATCACGTCTTACGTGATCAAAGGTTTTTCAAGGTAAAATGATCATGTCTCAGATGATCAAATGCTCATAACATTATTCATAAGTTAAACAGAGAAAAACTGAAATGATTATAAAGTCAAATTCATGAGTCTGACCCATTCGCACTGTTGGATTCTATATGCCCAAGACACATAGAACATTGATGTGGTTAGTATGTCATAATCCAAGTCGGGTTATACCCAGTAACAAGATTTGCAATCACCAAGAATTATTTAATTGATGATGGGATGATGCAATTAAATAATTACACCAAATTTGGAAAATAGGTTTTCTAAATTAATTATTTGCAAGATGAAATAAGTTATAAGGATAATTTGTTGATGGGTTTATTATAATTTTTGTTATTTAAAAGAGTTTAAATAACACTAATAACATGTGAGTATACTTTAATTAAATTGTTTAATTAGAGAAGACATATGTCACATTTTAAATAAGTCTAGTAGATGGCTAATTAATGTGTGACAAAAGACCTAGTTTAGGAGGGAAATACCTCCTTTTTGAAGTCAAATTTTTGGCCCCATTGTGTGGAGAAGACCAAGAAGCTTGTCTTGAAACTTACACTTTTTATAAAAGAGTGTAAGACACACTTTTTCATCCATCACTTCATTTTGCATGCTCCAAAAACTCTCTCCTTTTGTTCTTCCCTTGAGTTCTTGGCTAAAACAAGAAGAAGAGAGCATTTTGGGCATTTTTGGTCCACTCTCCCTAGCAAGAGTGGTGATTGCTTCAAGGGCATGGGGTATACTAACTTGAGAGGTCCTTCCTTGGAGCTTTTGGCCGATTTTGAGCACCCAACATCCCATTTTCTGTCGATTTTTGGCTGCTGGAAAAGGAAGTTTCGCAGCCCTTTGTGGTTGTCATAATATGTTGTTTATTAGCTTTACATAGCTTGCTTATTCACATAATATGATCCTTGTAATATGGGTTTGTTTTATACATATTTTTTCACCTAAAGAACATGATTTTTCAATTTTATAATCAAGTTTCAAAACTTATATCCGCTGCTTTCTTCAGAAAGTTTAAGAGGTTAAACTATGATTTTATGTTCTAACAAACCCAACATTGGCATCTAGAGTCGGTTATGTGGATAGCTTGCTTGTTCTTGTCCTTTAAAGATCATTTTATGGGACTTTATATCCCTTTTAAGGGCTGCAATATTCTTGTATGTTGAATCCCCAAACTTTCAAGGTTATATTACACATGCTTGTGATTAAACCTTGAAAGATATGTATGTTGATATGTATGTTGTTTGGACAATGTTTAATACCCGAAATTTCAGTTTATGTTGGCTGAAATTTCGTGGGATTTAGAGGGGATTCATTGTTTTTTTTGGATGATATGATGAATGTTTATATTAGTCCATAACCTAGCCTTCGGCCATGTGTTGTTTGGATGATTGCTGGTTGTATTTGTTTATTCAATGGGGTTGTATATTTATTTATTGGTGCTTGTTTAAAATGTAATTTATTTATTATTGGGTTGTAATAAATAGATTAGGTGCATTTTCATTTAACTAGATATCTTGGAAAAGGACTTATATTTTGTAATAAGAAGACGTACGCGTTGGAAGCACAAAGGAAAGACATAAGAAAAACATGGATCATTTTGGATGCGGATTCAAGTGGGAGGCTTTGAAACGGTCCAAGCGCTTCATGCATGTCGTATGGACGACAACCAATCTGTTTCATCTTATGTTTTTAAGATGAAAAGTCACATTGACCACCTCGAGAGGCTTAATTGTCCTGTCTTGATGGAATTGGCCACGGATTTGATCCTTATTGGCCTTACCAAAAGGTGCGAGACATTCGTGTTAAATTACAACATGAATTCATGGGACAAGAGCATTGGTGAGCTTCACTCTATGCTCAAAACGGCCGAGGCAGCCATGGGTAAAATGGTTTTACCCGTTCTCACCATCAACGAAGGTGGGAACAAGAAAAGGCCTCATCCCGCGCCCAAGGCAAGAGTTGCCAAGGGTAAGGGACCCATGTCGGGTAAGGGGAAAGGGGTGGCAAGGGTGCCACCCAAAGCACCGGAGAAGAAGCAAAAGGTTGCTTCGAATGACCCATGCTTTAAGTGTGGGGAGAATGGACATTGGGCAAGGAATTGTCCCGTCCATCTCCAAGAGTTGAAAGCAAAGAGGGATGTCGGGTAGACTTCAGTTACAACATACATGATCCATATTTATTTAAACTTAATATCCTCTAACACATGGGTATTGGATACCGGATGTGGAACTCAGATTTGCAATTTGTTGCAGGGGTTCAAAAGAAGTAATGACTTTAAGAAAGGAAATGTTAGCCTCTACATGGGCAATGGGGCAAAAGTTCAAGTTGAAGCCCGTGGTGACTACATCTTGAAACTTCCAAATGGTTTGGAAGTAATTTTGTATAATGTTTTGTATGCTCCTAGTTTGACTAGGAACATTATCTCTGTAGCCCTATTAAATCAATTTGGATATGCATTATCATTTATTGGAAATGAAATTCATGTTGCTTTGAATGACATGTTTTACTTTAAAGCTATTCCCGTCAATGGTATTTATGAATTGGTTCGTGAAATCACATTGAATGATAGCTTGTTGTACCAAAGTAGTACCAAGAAACTTAAATCGGATTTGAGTGACTCTTACCTTTGGCATTGTCGTCTTGGTCATATAAACAAGAAAAGAATTCAAACACTACAAAAGAATGGTCTTTTAAAAAAAGTGAATGTGATTCATTTGATGTGTGTGAGTCTTGTTTACAAGGTAAAATGACTAAGGCACCTTTTAGTGGCAAAGCCGAAAGGGCAAAAGATTTATTAGGAATCATACATTCGGATGTATGTGGTCCTTTTAAGCCAATAACAAGGTACAATGAAAGATACTTCATTATCTTCATCGATGACTATAGTAGATACGGGAGGTGAATACACAAAGATGAAGCTTTTGATATGTTCAAAATCTTTCAAAATGAAGTTCAAAATCAACTCAATAAGTCAATTAAAATTCTCTGCACCGATAGAGGAGGTGAATACCTCAATGATGCTTTTAGGGAACATCTTAGAAATTGTGGGATTGTCTCACAACTGTCTCCACCATGAACACCATAGCACAATGGTGTGTCCGAAAGGAGAAATTGAACTTTATTGGATATGGTTCGATCTATGATGGCTAGAAGTTCATTACTCTGTCATTTTGGGGTTTTGCTCTGCTCTCTGCGGCCTGTATTTTAAATATGGCCCCAACCAAGAAAGTGGATAAAACACCTTTTGAAATATGGCATGGAAGGGTTCCATCATTGTCATATTTAAGGGTGTAGGGGTGTAAGGCTTATGTGAAGACTCCTACCTTGAACAAGCTTGAAAGCTGTTCCACTAAGTGTATCTTTATTGGATATCCAAAAGATTCTATGGGATATTATTTCTATGATCCAACACAACAAAAGGAGTTTGTTGCTAAAAAGGGTGAGTTCTTGGAAACAGAATTCCCTATGGAACGAATTGGTAGTAGAACTGTGGATCTTGAAGAGGATCAAGAACCACAACTCGATACACGTTTGGTTGAAACTAGCACTCAACATGTGGATGTTGAGGATGATCAAATGGTTGATCGATACACTGAAAACATTCACAGATCTGGTAGAACTAGTAATCCACCTTAAAGATATGGATTTTTCAGTGATGGATGCTATGTGATAGATTCTGATGAACCGATCACATACCATGATGCGCTGTCCAATTTGGATTGTGACAAATGGCTTGATGCCATGAACGTTGAGATACAATCCATGTATGACAATCAAGTATGGGACTTGGTTGTACCTCCTCTTAACTCCAAAGTAGTTGGAAGTAAGTGGGTGTTCAAGAAGAAAACCGATATGCATGGAAACTTGGATACTTATAAGGCTAGACTTGTAGCAAAAGGTTTCACTCAAACTCAAGGGGTTGACTATGATGAAACCTTTTCACCTGTTGCGATGCTAAAATCTATTAGGATATTGTTTGCTATAGCTGCTCATTATGATTATGAGATTTGGCAAATGGATGTCAAAACCGCTTTCCTAAATGGATATCTTGAGGAAGATGTCTATATGGTTCAGCCTAAAGGTTTTGTCGATCTAAAACATCCTGATAAAGTATGCAAGTTAAAGAAATCAATCTATGGATTGAAACAAGCATCGAGAAGTTGGAATCACCGTTTTGATGAAGAAATAATTAAATTCGGATTCATCAAGAACGCTGATGAAGCTTATGTATATAAGAAAGCTAGTGGGAGCATCATCACTTTCCTAGTATTGTATGTTGATGACATACTACTATTTGGAAATGACATTCCAACCTTGGAAGGTGTAAAAACCATGCTTGGAAGTTGTTTTTCCATGAAGGATCTTGGTGAAGCCGCCAATATTCTGGGAATAAAGATCTGTAGGGATAGATCAAGGCGGTTGATTGGTTTAAATCAAAGTGCATACATTGATAAAATCTTGAAAAGGTTCAAGATGGAGAACTCTAAGAAAGGTATGGTACCTATTTAAAGAAGAACGATATTGAGTACGACTCAATGTCCTAGCTCAAAGGATGAGCAAGATAAAATGAGGGCAATCCCATACGCATCTGCTATTGGATCCATCATGTATGCAATGATATGCACTCAACCGGACGTGTCATGCGCCTTAAGCATGACAAGCCGATACCAGCAAAATCCTGGAAACAGTCATTGGATGGCTGTTAAGAACATACTTAAGTACCTAAGGAGGACAAAAGATATATTCCTAATCTATGGATCTAGTGATGAGGAACTCGTTGTAAAAGGTTACACGGATGCGAGTTTTCAAACCGATCGTGATGATTCATGGTCACAATTGGGATATATTTTCATTTAGAATGGAGGAGCGGTCTCTTGGAAGAGCTCCAAACAGGATGCGGTGGCTCTATCAACTATAGAATCAGAATATGTCGCCGCCTCATTCGCAGCTCAAGAAGCTGCATGGTTGAATAAATTCATTGCCCATCTAAGGGTTGTCCCTTCCATTCAGGACACCCTAGAGATCTTTTGTGATAACGAGGGTGCGATTTCCCAAATCAAGGAACCTCATGCTCATCAAAAGACTAGGCACATTGAGCGGAGATTCAACTACATACGAGATGAAGTTGAAAAGGGAAAGATATGTATTCGCAAAGTTCACACAGATCAAAACATTGCGGATCCTCTCACGAAGCTCCTTGAAAAGGCAAAGCATGAAGGTCATACTTGTGCCATGGGACTTCAATATTCTATTGATTGGATTTGATCTGTAATTTTGTATTTGGATATGTGGAACCTTTTATTATTTGAATAAAATTATTTCGTTATAATGTTTCAATTAATGTTCCAATTTAGCATGTTTAATCCATGAGTAAATTGTTTATTCTAAATGTCCGTAGTCGTTCAGACTTGTGTAACAAGTGCGAGGGTAAGATTATTATGAACTTGGATTGGTTGATTTTCATAAGGATGAATATAGAGCAATGGGTTGCTACCAAGGTTCATAGATATTTGTGGGATACAAATATTGGACTAACCACATCTCAAATTTTACTACATCGAATCTTATTGATTGATCATAAGTAAATTTGAGTAAAGGCGAATATCATTTGGTATCCTCAGACCTGAGACATATTGGGTTTTGATATTCACCAAGTATCATATTATCCGCAATATAGAAATAATGGACAGTACATGAGACTATGTTCAGGTGTGACACAAGGTGATTGTGAGAACGTATGTAGTCATGATGGGATTTGTTCCTCTTCTTCGTTGAGAGTTGGATGTCTAAGGTCTGGATATGTTAAATCAACAAGGAATGATCACTCTGTGTCCTTTGATTTAACATGACATCTGTAGCAAAAGGATAGATGATTAATTCACCTAAATCATTTCAAGTGGGATACTTGAATGGGATGATGTTATTGAATGGCTATAATTCATGCATATTAAGGGTAGTAAACCGTTGTTAGGTGGTATTTACTGCTTGCATCAATCTTCTATGAATCTTGTGCAAGTGGGAGATTGTTGGATTCTATATGCCCAAGACACATAGAACATTGATGCGGTTAGTATGCCATGATCCAAGTCGGGTTATACCTAATAACAAGCTTTGCAATCACCAAGAATTATTTAATTGATGATGGGATCATGCAATTAAATAATTACACCAAATTTAGAACATAGGTTTTCTAAATTAATTATCTGCAAGATGAAATAAGTTATAAGGATAATTTTTTGTTGGTTTATTATTATATTTGTTATTTAAAAGAGTTTCAATAACAGTATAACATGCGAGTGTACTTTAATTATATTGTTTAATTAGAGAAGACATATGTCACATTTTAAATAAGTCTAGTAGATGACTTATTAATGTGTGACAAAAGACCTAGTTTAGGAGGGAAATACCTCCTTTTGAAGTCAAATTTTTGGCCCCATTGTGAGGGAAGACCAAAAGCTTGTCTTGAAACTTACACTCTTTATGAAAGAGTGTAAGACCACTTTTTCATCCATCACTTCATTTTGCATGCTCCAAAAACTCTCTCCTTTTGTTCTTCCCTTGAGTTCTCGGCTGAAACAAGAAGAGATAGCATTTTGGGCGTTTTTGGTGCACTCTCCATAGCAAGAGTGGTGGTTGCTTCAAGGGCTTAGGGTATACTAACTTGAGAGGTCCTTCCTTGGAGCTTTTGGCCGATTTTGAGCATCCAACATCCCATTTTCTGTCAATTTTTGGCTGCTGGAAAAGGTAGTTTGGCAGCCCTTTGTGGTTGTCATAATATGTTGTTTATTAGCTTTACATAGCTTGCTTATTCACATAATATGATCCTTGTAATATGGGTTTATTTTATACATATTTTGTCACCTAAATAACATGATTTTTCAATGTTATAATCATGTTTCAAAACTTATATTCGCTACGTTCTTCCGAAAGTTTAAGAGGTTAAACTATGATTTTATGTTCTAACAAACCCAACACGCACGAATGGACCATGAGTATGGACAAATCATACGAATGGACCATACTCATGCATTAAACAGCCGAATTGACATGACTATGAACCATTCACCCGAATGGCTTATCAGAATGATCAACTCGACCGAATAAGAGTATGCGAATTAGTCAGTCGCACGACTAAACTCCAGTCGGCCGAATGAAAGTGATCGACTGGGCCAATCGCCCGACTAAGGTCCATTTGCCTGAATGAACCAAGCGAATTCCCCTCGGCCAATTGAACTCAGATTCAGTATAAATAGGGCCCAGTCGATCGCATTCAACTCATCACCGCCTAATCGCTCTTATTTCGTATAGCCTACCATTACTCTGCCGAATTTTCGTCAAACCAAGATTTCATACTTCTATTGACTATTTGACGATTGTGTGTGATTATACAGGTATAATACCATGAAATCTCACAGAAATAAGGAGAAATGGTGCCCTAGATTGTGATGTTCAAATGATACAAGAATCGAACCACTAAATGGGATAATGACCTACCTAAACCAAGTAAAATGTTAAAATTGAAGGTTTTAGGTTATTAGATATGTGATTGTGAGTCTACAGAGCTATTACACAATCCTCAATTTCACGAATTGGTGAAGATTCCAACCCAAGTCGACCAAACAGTGGGTCATGCGACTGGTCGTCTCGATGAACTCCAATCGCACGATTGAGCTGGCCGAATAGCTCAATCGGCCGAATGTACCATATGAATGAGCTCAGTCGGCCGACTGAACCAATTACAGGCTCAGCAAATCGATTGAACTCACTCGCCTGTTCATTCACCGGAATTAGTCCAGTCACAATGATAAGACAAACGACTGAACACTGTCGCATAGTTCAATCGCATGAATGAACCAGGATGAACTCAACCAAGTTAAGTAAGAATGATTGTATTGTGTGATTATCTAATGTCTATGCCTCTTGTGTTGCAGATCGATGGCTGATAGATGGTCTATCAACCCCAAGCACAATATATGTGCTCATTTAGACTACACAACTCGGAATGGTTTCAAGTTTGCAGAGATCATCGCTATTCTCAAGCGATCAAGGATCCACAAGGCCATTTCTATTCCATGCACTCCCTACTGGTCTATACAACAGGCCTTCTGGGACAATGCATCTGTTGATAGATCACGAGAGCCATACAACATTCGGAGCTCCATCATTGGTATGGACATAGAGATTACAACTGAAGACATTCAGCGTGTACTTGGTTTGGGAGATGATGCTGGCCACCCCACCAGGCTTCACCCATTGATGGTGAGAGGTTGCTTTATGAGGATTAAGTACTCTAGGGGCATAAACTCAGGTGTGCTCAACAAGAGCAATATGTGCCCCCAGTATAAGTACTTGGCACACGTCATACTGAAGTGCATAGCTTCCAGAAGGGGTGGGTTCGACGACCTCTCAGACCAGATACAAATGCCTACGTGGCACTGGTGCTGAACCACCCCTTGAGCTTTTCAAGCATGATCTTCTCCTACCTTATAGAGAACTAGGAGACCAAGGGCAAGGAGGGTTTCTGCATGTACCCTAGGTTCTTATAGATGATTTTTTACGAGAAGCTGCCCTCGCTTCCAAAGGAGAGCCACGACATGGTGGCTTTAGAGATTATGGATGATACAAAATTGGGTCGTATGAGAGTTTACCGGGGAAAGCAGGTCAAGCCCCTGGTAAAGAGACTTATAGGCCATGTGGCCAAGGAGAACTACGTGGCGCCAGGCAGGCATAAGTGGCGTCACGTAGATAGTGACTCAGATGATGAGCAGTTACAGCTCCCGGAGAACAACTTTGATGACGATGACAACGGTGATGCTGGAGATGTAGGTCCTGCCCAACCAATGCCCCCCACTGGTAATATAGCATCTCCGGCATTTGCACATGATGGAGCAGAGACTGCTGGATTTGACCAGGATTTCATACTGGGTGAGGAGGAGGAGTCAGATGAAGAGCCTTTGACTCAGACTATGGGCAGTAAAGTCGTTGCCAAAGAACGAGGGCTCCAGGCGGTTAGTGAAGGCCCTGGTGGGTCGGGAGAGGCTGACACTGATCCAACATATGCTCTCGAACAGCCAAGCGGTGTTCTTGGGGGAGCATCCTCCTCGATAGGATCGGGGAAGAAAAGGATGGCTCAGCCCCACGGCATGAAGAAGAAGAAGAGACGACTCACCTTCATCACTACCACCACCACCTCTCCACCTACCACCTCAGCTACCACCTCAGCCACCACCACAGCTACCACCACTCCACCTACCACCTCAGCCACCCCCACAGCTACAACCACTTCTACCACAATCTCTATGACCATTACAACACCTCCACCCTCCACTACTACCTCCATACCTCAACCAATTATACCCACCCCAATCTACACCACAGCCACCACCACCACTAGCCACCATGCTGTACCACCATCATACCCTTCCTACACATCCGGATCACCTCTGCCTCCCAATGGGGTAGAGGAACAACTCTCAGCACTTAACAATATGGTGCTGAGGCTATTGGCAGTAGACAAAGAGAAGACTGCTCAGCTGCCACAACTAGTAGACCTTACTGCTACC
This sequence comes from Flaveria trinervia, assembly GCA_025506515.1. NCBI lineage: Eukaryota > Viridiplantae > Streptophyta > Magnoliopsida > Asterales > Asteraceae > Flaveria > Flaveria trinervia. The sequence goes on along the minus strand of CM046448.1, from coordinate 55,338,514 downwards.
CAAGCTCTGCAGATATCTCAGCAGGCACAATAGATGGATGCTCAACGTGTAGAGATGTCCCAACTCCGGGAGCAGCATGTCCTATCACCAGAAAGGATTGAGGAGTTGGAGTCGACTAACAAGACCATTATGCTACGTCTAAAGGGATCCAAGGAAGAGCCCCTTAAGATCAAGGAAGGGGATGGGGATGATAGTGATGATGAGAGTGTGGATGAGGATGACCATGGTGATGATACTGATGCTGCTGGTGATGCTGGAGATGATGTTATGATGATGATGACGATGACGACTCATCTGCTGTGGGTGCCACATCTGGTAGTGAAAGGAGGACTAAAAGAGCACAAGATCAAGGTGCCTCCACATCCTCCCGTTAGATGAAGAGCTGATGATCCAGGACAAGAGTAATGCTTAGATGTTTTTTCTTGTTATTTAAAATCATATGTATTTTGATCATATATCAAATTAATGTAATGAATGTTTATATTTAATGTCAATGTTTCTATCTTTATTATTAACTAATGACTGTTGTGTTGAATGTTTAAATCAAGCAGATCCAAACTTTCAAAGAGATACTATGATATTTTCCCCTCCAACAGGTCAAGACTCAACTCATATTGATTCTTGATGTGTAGGGTATTGTCAGGAGATCGGTAATGCATACTCCTGAAGAAGGAGAAATCATTCACAATGTCACTAACGAGCAAATAGCTGAAATGTTCAAGCTGAATGCTGAAGAGATTGTGAAAGATGCTCCGACTGTGCATGTAGAGAGTGACGATGAGCTTCAGGATATCGATAAGATTGAGATAGAAGATGTCACTGCTCAACACTATCCAGAGTACACTGACAATGAGGGAACTGTCATCCCAATCTGGGAGACACTCTTGTCAGTGACACTTTTAGACTCTGGACAGGATGGAGCAAGAGTCTGGAAAGGATAAAGATATGGTCCAAGCCACAGATGCTGAAGGGAACATCAAAAAAGCAGAATGGGCAGCATGTTTCGAGGAGATAAGAGCCTAACACAGTGCTTCAACATCAAATGCCTACACCAAAGTATATATGGTTAAGAAACATGAAAACGTGGCAGGCAGAATCATAGCGTGGGCACATTTTGAGGACCTCAACGTTTACGTGGTTAAACATGAGGGGAATTGAGTACTTCAGGTTCATACACAACGTGAAGACTCTTCCAGGTTTTGAGCTTAACCAGTTAGCGAAGTTAAAATTGCTATACGCTAACCCTTGTAAGTTATCAAGCTGGTCTGAAGCAGCCCTAAAGAGGGAGTACCACACCACATGGGTCAACTTCAAACTTCAACAACCAACAAGGTATATCAGAAGATCTAAGGTTCAAGCCATAACTGGCACACCAAAAGTAGTGTTGAAGTGGAGTCCACCACGTACAATTTCTAAGATCCTACTATGTGAGATGCCACAGGACTTCACTCCACACTTCAAATGGTGGTACTACGATTGGAGAATGGGAGAGGCCGTGATAGTCTTCAATGGGAATGGTACAATGGAAACCATTAGGGTGTTTGACCCGATGTGGCTCACCAACTTGTCAGCAAAAGATGTTTATACGTTATACAAGTGGCCACTGTTCTATGACTCACAAGATATTGTACAAGCTCTGCAGTTCTAGAAAGTGATACGACTCTGTTTTGCCTTCGAGATAAATAAAGGAGTCACCAAGGAAGCTAAGTACAAGAAGTTTGAGGAAATTATGAAAGATATTAGACAATAGATATATCTAGGTCCAACGGGGAGTTTGTTGATACATATATGTACCTAGATTCTAATCTCAATGTAATATGTCATTAGCATCTTGCACTTATGTAATATTGGGTACTTAATGAAATGAGAATATTTGTTTGTGATTTGTCTTGTTTATATTTCATTAATGAGTTGTTTAACGCACATGACTTGATTATATAGGTTTGTGATTGTTTGAATTGAAATACATAATGTTGTAATAATGAATAGATTCAAACTTGGTTAAGTGAAGTTCACATGCATCCGACTGGACCATGCGCCCCAACAGTGGTCATGCGTACCAACAGTGGTCATGCATCCGAATGGCCATGCAACTGACTGTCCATGCGCCTAAATAGTCCATATGCCTGAAAAACTTCATGCGACTCACTCAGTCGCACGACTTAACACTCGGTCGTGCGAATGGATCAACCGCATGGCTCAATCGCACGAATGAACCATGCCAATGGTTCAGTCACACGAATGAGCAACCCTAACCTATAAATACCACCTAATTCGTTGAAAAATGTAAGCATTCAATTCACTTTGACCCCTGACGTACCAAAGCAATCCAGAAGCCTCTAAGTTCATACTCCAAGTTCATAGAACGTTGTACATCAATTCTTAATCGATTCTTGACATTAGATTCAATACATTATTGTGTCTACGTGCGTTCTCACTCATTGGATCACCAATCAAATAGGATTCCGCACTATTTGGTTTGGTTTAACACGTTAATCAGTTGGTGTTTCCTTCAAATACCAGATCCTAACAAATGTATTGATGTTGATGTGATGGCGGCTAGGGTTTATGTTTGTGTGAATTGATGTGATGTTTGGGTTTGCCGTTTGTTGCTCGAGTATTGGTGTTCATACATTGATGTGAAACCTAGGATCCATATTTATGGGCAGGTGTGTTTCAGTTTAGGAAACAACGAATCTCTTTGGATTTGCCCAATTGTCTTGTTGACGTGTTGACTTGTAACACTTGTCTATTTTAAATATAGGTTTTTTGACTGCACAACTTAAGAGGTCTTCAGGAGGTAATTTGTTCTTCCGAAGGTACTCTGTCTTCACAAGGTAGTTTGTCTCCGAATGTACTTTACTTCCGAAGGTACTTTTTCTTCCGAAGGAGTGTGCGCATCTGGAGGAGTATTCACTTGAACTCTTTGATTGACTTCACTTTAACTCTAGAGCTGATTGTTCATGTGTAGAGGATCTTCGGATGTATGTTACTTGTAAGAAACATATCTACGGAAGAACAAAATGTTCATCCATAGATATGTCTTACATTTGGTCAATTTAAGTAATTCACCAATTATAATGTTGTGCCTGTAATCATACACAAATCAACACACATATGGGTTAACCTATATACATAATGCATCCATCAAAAGAATGAATTATAATCATTCATTACAAGTATTGATTAAAGTTCTAAGCCTATAGAAAATGATGTAGATCTTTTGTTTCGAGATCTAACAATCTTCTAATTTTCGCATTATCAGGGTTTTATGTTATAATGAACCCTCCCATGAACTTATTTTACCAAACTAAGATTTTGTACTTGTGGTTCTCCATTGACTCTTGTTTTCTCTTTGCATACGAGTTCGAACTCAAGACTGTAGTTTAATCTAGTTTTAAATGTTTCATTATGGGTTTATGTTATTAAGACTCTTCGGTACCTTCACGGTTCTTACTGCGAAAGTATCGATAGTCCAACGAAACTGAATGAAAGTTCAAAGGTTTTTTAGCGAAACTATGCAGTTATGCTGTCCAAGCGAACTTAATAGTTTTGCTCATCAAATTTCAGTTTCGTTGAGCCGAATATATAGTTTCGGCCTCTCGAACCTACTGGACTGTCTTGCTAAAACTACTTAATAATTACTGTTGAAATTACACTTTTGTTTGCCGAAACTAATATTTTGACCAACGAAACTATAATTTCGGCAAGCGAAATTAAATTCTTTTTTCTTCATTTTTATTCTCTTAATTATTTTTCTTAAATATTAATGTTTAATATACTGTACTAATATGTTTCATCTGTTTTTCAGATTCCATGGCTAATCTTAAATTCAACGAGAGGAATAACATTATAGCTCTTTTGGATGACTCTCATCCCAAGGCATTCGGTTTTAGAGATGCATTCATTGGCTACAAAGAGCCAATTCTCATAGGATTGTGGCTAGAGTGATGGAGAATGACTTGATTATCACTACTTAGATTATATCGAGAGTTGAACCTAGACTGGGCTAAAGCCATGGTGGTTTGTTTCAGAGGGCAGAAGGCTAACATTACAAGATGATTTTTTATTGTATGGCTGAAAATGTAATGGCATTGAAGAAGGACAAGTGGCTTCCGTACCGTAGATTCTTTGAGATGATCATACATGATCTTATTCCCAATATTCCAAGACATGGAGAGATCAAGAGATTACTACAAATGAACACCTGTATATGCTGATTGTTGTGCTATTAGACATGAATTCAGTGGGGAAGATCACTCATCGTTGGGAAAATATGTACCCTCTAGAACGATGGAATTATATTAGGAGGGTAAATGAGTCAGTGGAGAAAAGAGCAGAAGAGATAAGGCTGAAACAAGATGGAGCTATTAAGAAAAGGAAGAGGTACACGAAAGAGAATGATTATGAATGTGAGGAGGAAAATTCATGACATGGATGAGGAAGCTAGAATGGAGAAATAAAAGAGGTCAAAGAAGAAAGCAAATAAGGGAGAGACTAAGAGAAGAACCAAATATAGACATCAATCATTTGTTGAGCCCCTGAGAAAGGAGCAAAGAGCAGGTTTGGATAAGGACGTGATTAGATACCTCAACTCTTCTCTTGCTAAAGAGTTGAGCATGATTAAGGCAAAACTTACTAACCAAGAATTGGGGGAAAAGAAAGGATGAGATGATTGAAGGTATGATGACAATGATGATGGATCAGCAAAGATTGATCAAAAGACTGCTTACTAAGGTGAATGAACACAAAATAGCAGCCCAACTGCCCAATTAGCTAACTCAACCTGAGTTGGATGATTTGACTGTCATATCAAAATACCCATTTCAAAATGCGGGTACATCTTTTCAGGCAGGAGAGTGCGCGTTTGGGACTGCGACTAAGGAGGCGAGGGTTCTAGTGTGAGGCAGGAGGTTGAGAAAGAGAATCAGGTAGGAAGGAATGTGAATATAGATAATGTGGAGCAGGTGTTTGAAGTTGGTTTTGGTGATATAGGGATGAACATTGATGATTTCAGAGGAGAAGAGATCTTCCTAAAACAAACTGAAGTGGTTGAGAAGATTGTTGAAAAGGAATTGGTGGATGAGGAGGAGGATGATGAACAATTAGATGATTCTGACTCAAAGCCCGAATATTATGAAGTGGATGAAATACCACTAACCTATGTAGTCAAAAAGGGATATGATGAGAATGATATGTTTGAATTGTCGAAGGATGATTGGTTTGTGAAGGAGAAGGAGATTTAAGAGCTAAGTCCCCTATTTCAAGATATACAAGGGTTGAGTAAGAAAGAGGTTGATAAGAAAATCATCAGTTGGAAGTATAACTCTAGCCTCAAGATGCTTACAAAAATGACAATTTGTTTATGAATGGGTTAACAAGGTGAGGGGAGTAAGAGATGAAGTGAAGGAGTTGGCTAAGAAGGTAACAATATAGGATGTCTGAATATGGTTGTGCGGGATCTCATAAAGAAATTTTCTGAAGCTAGTGCACATGCCGAAGAAGTTGATGAAGTAGGAACTAACCAGGGAGAATCAATGGCTCAAGCTTCGAATAATGTTGTTGCAGGAGCTGATAAAGATACATCATAGGTAGCGGTAGAGACTGGAGCCGACAAGACAAATCAAGACTAACGAAGATGGTGAGATCCAACCTAGGGGGATTATTGAAAATCATGTATAAGTTGGACTCACATTAGTTTAGATTTTGTTTATATTTCATCGTAATAGGTCTAATGTTAGTTTACGTTTGAGTATTTCTTATTTTGTGTAGTTTTGCTACTTAGCGAAACTATGAGCAAAAGTACAGTTTCGCTCATAGTGAGCTGATTAGTTCACCTTGCAAAACTCTTAGTCACTAACCGGCGAAACTACATTTTCGGCAGCATAGTTTCACTGACAGTGAAACTGTCAGCAAAATTATGTCTTCTATATATAGTTTTGATCTTACTCATTATTGAGCATCCTTGCGAAACCCTAATGAAATATTTCTGTTGCAAGAGACTGTTGTAAGTTGTTACTGTACTAAAATATATTGAACAATGTTTCCTTTGATTGTATTGGACCCTTATTGATTGTATTTGAATACATTGTGGTTGTTATTATTCATCTTCATCTTTGGTGTTTGTCTATTTTTTCTCATATTAACAATTGAACATATCACTTGTACTAAAATTCCATCAAATTGACCAACAGAGCATCATAGAGAGACTTGGCATTCTTGTGTTCGGCAATCAATTGTAGATGTCTAGTGAATGCTCAAAATGCTTCTAATATATTTAAATCAACTTTAAATCTTTTTCTTTGAAGATGGTTGGGTCCTTGTATTGAGAAACAACACCACCAACAATAACAGTTGGTATGTGTGGACCAGAGATGAGTGATTCCCACTGGTTATGATCCATGTATAAAAACAATGCCTTAAGACATCTCTTCCATTCTTCAAAATTGTCTTCGTTGTTGAGTCTCGGGGGTCTATTGGTGAGGATAGTCATCTTTGACATGATAGTTTCACAGAAGAAATGGCAAATTCCGGGAATGAGCTAGTTTCGCTGAGTGATTATTAGTATCGTTGTTAATTTCCACAACAATTTCACTAGCCAAAAGCTTTAATATGCTAGTTTAACTAATAGTTTCACATAAAACTAGGTTGAACTTTCATTCGGGGGTAAATTCAGCAGCAATTTTGTTTGAAAATGGAACACAAGGATTGTTGAACTTCAATGTTGATACTTTTGCTGAGTTTATCAAAACAACCACAAACAACACACCCGTAGTTTCACTGGTTGAATGCAGTAGCTTCGTTTGGTAGAACAGTAGTTTAGCCTACAAAAATACACTAAAATATGAATCAAATTCCATATAAAATACGCTAAAATTCAATGTTTTACCAACCAAGAACTAACATATTTCAATCAAATTGTTGGATTCTACAGGATCGTTGAAGGGTTAGTTACAACACAACAACATAGAGAGGAGATTAACTAAACTTTAATCAAATAGTAAACTGGATTAACCAAGTGTTGAGATACTATGAACACAAGTAATACAGGAGACAAAGAACACAAAGAGCACAAATGTTAGGTTTTCAAGAATGCAGAATATTGCCTTCTCTATGTTCTATTACAAGTGTTACAAAGCATATTGGAAAGATTCAAGAACATGAGATACTTATACTACGTCCTACAACTTGCTATACTTTGAAAGCCAACTGGATACAATTGGCTAGACACAAACAAAATCCATTGTAGAGTCAAAAGGCAGATTGCCTTTTGACTTGTGACAATGACATGCCATAGCTCACATCCTTATCTATTACAAAAAGGATAAAGTACATTAAAGTAGAATGTTACAGACTCAAGACCTCAATGTACAGTTACCAAAAGCATGGAGCTTTTCACCAAACCATGTTAGTTGGTGAGTTGCAGAGTTGCAGCGGAAAGGTATCCAGCTTTATGGAACAGTACATCAGATAAAGCATGTTACTAAAAGTCTTCGGAAGAAATCTGTCTTCATGAACTTGAAGCTTCGGAAGACTTTGTCTCTGAGGCTTCGGAAGACTTCATCTTTGGCTTCGGTAGATATTGTTCTTCGCTTCGGAAGATATTGGTCTTGGCTTCGGAAGATTTCACACTTAGAGTATTTGTGTTGCACATGTGAAACTTCCGAAGCATTCTTCTTTAATGCACTTCTGCAATATGCAAGAAAGACTAAAGATGTTTAGTTGCATCAGCCTCTTCATTAATCTCTACAAACTCCCCCTAGGCTGATGCTACCAAAACCCTTTGAAAACTTCAGATATAACAGTCCTCATTAGGATGATCACCATTCCTTTCTTCATAAGATGATGAGGATCCTTCAGGCTGTCAAAGTG